>CM060353.1:155603902-156803902 GCA_030545235.1 Helianthus tuberosus | reverse complement strand
TATGACTATTCCATCTTACGGGTTTTACATCAAAATTCACCATTTGATTTCATTTTGGTCAGTTTAACTTCTTAAAAGTCAATTTGTCTATAACATATTCAAACACACATTTGGCACAATGAACCCACTTAGGCATTTTCTTCCGAACTCTTTAACCATTCTAGTTTTTACGCACCAGTTTAACTTAGCTCTCGACTATTGAAGCTAATCATTCATTTGTTAAGCAATTAACTAAAGGTTTCCATCTACATGTAAAACCCGTTTCATTATAGCATTAGACATTCATCCAATCATCAAATATAATCAAGTTCTACATATTAATTAGTAGACATCATGATTCCAAACACCTATTTATATGAACCAAAATCACTAGTTTCATCATAATTTATTAAACCCCTTTCATGAAAGTATGATCATGTACCCAATTTCATGGTTTAATCAAACACCTTCCATTCATTATCATGCATGATGATTCTAAACATAGTCTTATCATCAATTTCATCATAACAATAAAACCCACTTAGCTAGGTGTGGTGATTCAACCAAACACCTAAATCATAGCAATTTATTCTAAATCTTCACTTAGGGTTTGTTCCTAAGCAATCCTACATCCCAAATTCAGTCATAACTTCTATGATTCATACATAGATCGTATCATGCAAGATTAACTAATTTTCACAACTTCATGAATGTTAGAAATTCGACATACCTTATGATCCCCTTGACTTGGTAATCGTTTATTCATGTTTGGTTGTGAATTTGAGCTTCATTTTGACCTTCAATTTGTTGATTTTGTTAAACTAGGGTTTTGGAACCCCTGCTCTTGCTTCTGGTCGATCGAACTCACACACACATGTGTGTGTGTGTTTTGATTTTTATTATTATTTTAATTAAAACATTTCCTAGTTTGCCCACTTTTAGTCCCTCATATTTAGAAGTTTTATAAAGAGGGTTAAAATCTTGATTTCTATTCATTCACTTGATCACACATAAATAACTAGGTTAATTATTCCTAGTTAACTTAGTAGGTTTCGGGGTTATAACCCGTTTCATTCTAAGTCCCGTAAACTCGGGCCTCTCATAACTTTATTTCCTCATAAACATCCCTTCACCCCTTTTTATTTAACATTAGATCTAATTGTTTAGAAATCTTAATATTCACCGGGTAAATTTTACCACTAACGGTACTTTACCCGTCTTTTAGTATTAACGTGGTTTGATTACCAAACCCGTTTTCGGGGTGTTACACATTCTATACCTAATTACCACATTCTTGCATACAATTTCACCTTCTAGTTTCACCTAGTCATTTTATCAAACACTTGGCGCGCGTAAAACATTTTAAGCTCTATGTACATGTGTTTTATGCATAACCTACTAGTAAACTTCACTAAACTCAATCATTCAACTAATTTCACATGATTCATCCACCCTACAACATGAATGGCTATCAATACATTAGTGATTATGCTTTCATTCAACAAAATTACACAATTGCAAGATCATCATTCATCAACATACTACTAGAACAAGTGGGTTTCTCCTCAATTCTTCATTATAACCAAATTCAAGCATAATTCATCTTCAATATGATGATTCTAACTCATATACATCTTCAATTCATTCAATTTTCACAGATTGATTAAAACCCATTTCATCAACTACCATCAAAACACAAAATTTAACTCACCTCATGTTGAGAACTCATAGATAACTGAAAATCCAGTCACATGCATTCGAAATTCATCCACAATCTCACTCAATTTATCAATTTTTGGATCAATTGGAGAAGAAGGGTTTTCCTTCTCCTGCTCCTGCCTTGCGTCGCACATACTCACATCCCACACACTACACTTTCAATTTTTTTCTTATTAATTTGTTAAATGTTCATTTTCAACCCCTAAGGTTTCACTTGGTTATTAATAAGGCAAAGCTTTTATTATTTCTACACTTTTGCCATACAATCTAACTTAGTTAATTAACTAAAACCTTTAAACACAAGGTAAATTCATAATTCAGATTTTTGGGGCATTACAAGTCTACCCCCTTAAAGGAGGTTTCGTCCCCGAAACCTTTCTCATTCCTACTCTTACCTTTTCATTATACTTATTCAAAGTGCATAATACATTCCGAATACATTTGGAATCTTGACCAAAGATTTGGTTCGTAAACAAACATATTTGTACACATTTTTCCTACCTTCTTGAATTAAGTAATTACTTTTACAGACACATAATAGGTCAGAGATTTATCCAGAGCCCTTATTAGTGTCATTACACTTGATAGTGCTAGTTCCTAGCACATTTCATTACTAACGGTTCGTTCATCATTCTATTGGCTGCACAGCCTATGTTTACGACTTGTTTCTATCCTTCTAGTTAATCATAATACACTCATGTTTCTACTTATTCGAAATATTTCCATTCATTTCATTCTATTCATATATCATGTTATATAATCTATGATATTTCATTTTGATTACCATAAATAAGTCTCAACATTTCATGCCGTACCATACCCATCCAACACGGGTTAATCATTTAACTAACCTTGATTTTATTGTGTAGACTAACGATCTGCAAACTAGATCGGCCCGCTTCTGAATGAATCCGTGTCAAAGCCGATTCGATCCCTTCCTTTCATGAAATGGGTTTCCGCTCATTAGCATCCTTCCATCGATATCTTGTTCAGATGAACATGGCCAACAAGCCTAGCATCAAAGTTAGCATTTTCCATCGGTACCTGTCATTATTACTTTCTCTCCAAATTTATTTTATTCGGGGTTTTAAATACTCACGATTCTTTCATTCTTATAATTATTTCGTTAACCTTTTTGCAAAACTTCTTTCCTTAACTCCAATTTAGGTTTGCGTGCCATTTATAGTCATTCTCTCGTTCTTAAATCCGTCTCGCAGATTCATACATATCACTCATACCTTTCATCTCTTTTATGTTTTGAATCCGTCTCACGGATTTCAACATACCATTCATACATTTCATTACTTCTATGTTTGAATCCGTCTCGCGGGTTCAAACATGTCATTCATACATTCCATTGCTTCTATGTTTGAATCCGTCTCGCGGGTTCAAACATATCATTCATACATTCCATTGCTTCTATGTTTGAATCCGTCTCGCGGGTTCAAACATATCATTCATACATTCCATTGCTTCTATGTTTGAATCTGTCTCGCAGGTTCAAACATATCATTCATACATTCCATTACTTCTATGTTTGAATCTGTCTCGCGGGTTCAAACATATCATTCATATGTTCCATTTATATAAGGTGCTTTAAATTTTCTTGAGAGTCTTATTATTCTCACCCACACGTCCACCTAATACCCAATCCTTTTAGACATACCTGCAATAATTATCACGGTCTCACGAACGTCATATGTTTCTCGCGTACTGGCCAGGTATGCAATCCACATACTGGTTTCGTGCCTTCATGTAGTCATCACCTTATGTCCGAGGGATTAGGTTTCGGCACGTGTAACATTTCAAAACTTCATTACTATATCATCATTATCCTTCTTTTAATAGATTTTACCATTACATGTACCCATATATGAAGATACGTACCTGGGTCCAAATTTGTCTTTTTACACGCCTTGGTGTCGGTCCTAGACCGCATTCACCGATCATCCTCTCCGAGTAATCATGGTTACCTTACATACAACATATTGCTAGTTTTCTTTATATGCATATTCGAGTACATACTTACATTCGCTTCTACCTTTAGAACTTGATCGAGTCTTGGATTGTACAGGTTCCTGGTCACAAGAGCACACGGGTTTGAGTTCAAGTATTTACCTCCTCATACTTGATTTCTCTCAAACCAGGGCTCTGATACCAACTTGTAAGACCCTAATACATATATGAAAAAAGTCGCAGCAGAAAATTCATGCCATAAAATTTCTTTCATTACAAACGTCTTGACTTACTTGAAAGTTTGTTTTAAAATATCTCTTTTACGAAAAAGAAGTATAACTCCTGTTTGCTAAAGTACATACTCAATTATTCCCGTACAATCTATCTTGTGACTCGGTCTTCGATCTCTAATCCTCGTGATAATCGCCCGTGATTCGTACAACCTGCACTCACCACATACATTTATAACATTAGTGCACAATACATAAACAAGATTCATTCTCGTACACTCCCCGTTTCATTATCTTTCTAACTTTAAGCATTTCCTCCGCGTATCCATATCCTGGTGAGGCTTCAATAATGTACCTGCATTACTTTTCATTCTCAAGGCACAGTATTAATAACATATTACTCAACGTATCTAATTCATGCATACATACATTCTTACATGCATACATACACATCTACATATGTACATACCTTCCATTATCTCTACATACATGAATTTACGCATACATATCTTCATATATACATAAATACACATCTACATACGTACATACATTCCTACGTCTCTACATACATGCGTACACTCATACGTACCTTCGTATATACCTAAATACACATCTACCTACGTACATACATTCCAACGTACACGTTCAAGATCTTGCATACCTCTTACATACCCATACATTAATTACATGGTGCTTAGACTTAGATTTTTGCCTATAAACACCAAGGGAACGATCAAAATCACGTTTGGAAGGCCCGCCGTCGTCTACGGATAACATACCGAAGCCTACTATACATAAATCAACTTAAATAACAAATTTCAGGTTTTTGGACATCGGGAGGGCGTCGGCGACGGCCCTTGTATTTACGCGTAGCCAAAAACCTCCGTAGACAGGAAAATAACGCGTCAGCAAAAACTGACTTTCCAAGGGGCGTCGGCGACGGCTTCTCGAAAGTCAGTTTTCCTGCTGTGTTGTTTTCGTCGTTCGAACGCACTAAAACTCGCATAACTTTTAAACCATTTACCCGTTTAACCTCCCGTTTCTTCCTACATGATTGTAAATTAACATTCTATCATGTGAACTTGAAATCCAACATCCGGGTCAAGGAAATTATTAACTTATACGTTTTCGGCTTGTTATTCATTTATGAATTATTCGACCCGTTCATGCATTTATCAAAATAATCTGTTGATTTGAGCTCAACTTCATATGAACTTAATAATTTCAACGACGACTATCATAAGAGATTAAATTCTCGGATGCCTCGCATCCTCTTAACCCATTTTCGCTCAAAAGTTTATTTTGACCCGTTATGGGTATTTGCGCATTAAAAGGTCTATGACATACAAAACCCTATTCTTCGCTTTCATACTTGACCAAGACATTACTCAAATCGAATCGCTTGTTTCCAAATGACTTTTAAGGTCGTTTGCACGATATACCTATCAAGGGCGTTTTTGTTAACTTCGCTCCATCCTTTACAACAAAGGACTTCATTGCATATTTAACCTATCCTACTACTTAACTACAACTCTAATCACACATACCTTGCTCGGATCAAAGTTATGATCCGTTTTAATACTTCATCCACCAAATTGTTAGATGATAGCAACAAAATCCTTTCGCTATTCATTCCTGTGAATTCATAATACTTGACAATAAAATCATTAGTCGACATCGTCAAATGGTGATATCTTCGACATTTGACCGATTTGGTCTAAAAGATCATTACATCCTTATGGGGTAGTAATTATTCATTATCCCATCCAGGTATCGTATTATATCGTTAACTCGTAATCGAAATTACCATAATACCCTTTTTACCCCCTTTCAACCCACAACTTAGTTTCTTATCATAAACACCTGTTCCGGCCCGTATCAAAACTTGCCGAAATATCATTCTTCATATATTAACTTATCATACTCTTAATTTATACAATGAATAAATATCCTACAAAAGGGGTGTAAGCTTTACTTACCTCACATCAAAATATGATTACCGTGCGCATAAGTCCCGTTTTACCCGCTTCTTTCCCAAGCTTCCTTGCCGCTTACCAAGCATCAACTATCATATATCATTCTTATGATAGTTAGTTTATTCGTCATTCGTCACAACCCTTTCATCACACGGACTTTATATGGAATTTATCATTCAACCTTATAACATGCTAATCTATCATTTCTTATCCGATTTCTTTAAACATTCACACACGTGTATGATTTCAAACATCATTAACATAAGTAGTTCGTCATTTTACATCACATTATCTAAAACGCACTTCTCACGTTAGTTAACTATCAAATACCTCATTATCACATTCTATACCTAAGTACCACATTCTTGCATACAATTTCACCTTCTAGTTTCACCTAGTCATTTTATCAAACACTTGGCACGCGTACAACATTTTAAGCTCTATGTACATGTGTTTTATGCATAACCTACTAGTAAACTTCACTAAACTCAATCATTCAACTAATTTCACATGATTCATCCACCCTATAACATGATTGGCTATCAATACATTAATGATTATGCTTTCATTCAACAAAATTACACAATTGCAAGATCATCATTCATCAACATACTACTAGAACAAGTGGGTTTCTCCTCAATTCTTCATTATAACCAAATTCAAGCATAAGTCATCTTCAATATGATGATTCTAACTTATATACATCTTCAATTCATTCAATTTTCACAGATTGATTAAAACCCATTTCATCAACTACCATCAAAACACAAAATTTAACTCACCTCATGTTGAGAACTCATAGATAACTGAAAATCCAGTCACATGCATTCGAAATTCATCCACAATCTCACTCAATTTATCAATTTTTGGATCAATTGGATAAGAAGGGTTTTCCTTCTCCTGCTCCTGCCTTGCGTCGCACATACTCACATCCCACACACTACACTTTCAATTTTTTTCTTATTAATTTGTTAAATGTTCACTTTCAACCCCTAAGGTTTCACTTGGTTATTAATAAGGCAAAGCTTTTATTATTTCTACACTTTTGCCATACAATCTAACTTAGTTAATTAACTAAAACCTTTAAACACAAGGTAAATTCATAATTCAGATTTTTGGGGCGTTACAAATTCGTCTTCTAGCTTCTGAACTTCGTGGGGAGGGCAGTATTCTTTCTTCATGAGCTCTTTTAGCTCATCCCAAGAGAGAGCGTAAACTGCGGAGATCCCACGTTTGTTACATTCGGCTGTCCACCAGTCGAGTGCTCGTGATTGGAATACCCCAGTAGCGCAAGTAGTACGAAATCCATCAGGACACCCACTCTGTCGAAGGGTAATCTCGATAGAATCAAACCACTGGAGTAGCTGGGAGACACCCCCTTCACCTGTGAACTCCATTGGGTCACAGGCTTTGAAGTGTTTATAGAGGAAAGCAGATTGCGGCGCTTCCGTCTTAGAGCCTTCCGAGGTTCGAGAGTTGCTGAGAGAGTGTACTTGAGCGACAATTTGAGGGATGACCTTGGCCACTTCTCTGGTCACAAGCGAGGCAATCCTCTTCTCGGTGCTTCGTTTACCTCTTCTCCTAGCTTTTCGTCTCTAGGTAGAGTCGTTGGAAGACATCTAGACAGAGAGAGATTTGGAGTGAGATTCGATCATAATGATTTTGAGTTTGCGATGCGATTGAGCGTGATCAAAACTTGTTGTGAGTAATATAATAGACTTCACTTAGGAGCCACATAGGAGGCATGAAATTCCTAAGTTCCCACATAATTGATTTGCTTGTATATGTATAATTAGTTGTAGTTTATGCTTACCCACATACACGTCGGGATATAATGTGCGAGGACGCGTTGAGGGGAGAGAGCGAAAGCAAGGAATTAGACATTAGTTTTGTTGCGAACATTCGGTTTTCGTTTTAGATTGCGATGGCTGTGTGAGTTGTGCGGTTGCAAAAGTAGGGAGCGAAAATTGATAAATCGAGAAATCGATAGAGCGTAAAGTTTAAAAGTGTAAACACATAAGCGTAAATAGATTCTGATAAGCGTATAATCAGTGAGTCGTAAGCTAGAATAGTGGATAGAGTGCCTCGGTGTTTAGGCGTCGACTGCCCAAGGTAACTCAACCATACCCAACCAGCTCGTGCACGCGCGTTGCCCTAGAAGGCTTATGCTTCCACTAGGATGCAGCTCATGGCATTCGTCTTCTTGGTCATCGCGTGGCTCGAGTTATCGTTATAGTTGAGTCCTTGGTGAGAGCTTTTGAAAACCATTTTATAGAGAGCAGAACAGTTTATTAAGATACGGGTTTCACCCCTGACTTAATAACTTTGCTCCTAACTGTGGTTGTGATCTTTGCATAAATTCGGGAGTTCCACTAGATTTTGAAATGGAGACCTTCGTTGAGATATGGATGTCACTCCTGACTCAACGGAAAGTTCTCGTGCTAGAAAATGCGCTGAGTGAGCGATCTTTGTCGAGAGTTCTTGGTTTTCATGCCTGATCTTGACTGGACCACTTGGTTGTGTTACGCAAATATTTTTGAAAACGTGTGTATTGTGTTGGCCTTAGGAAAGGCTAAGTAATATTCCAGCCTTAGGAAAGGCTCTTTGTGTGAAATTGTAGTATGCGGTGTTCACGCGAAGTAGTAGCTTTTAGCAAATTCGAATGAGAGTATCAAGTGGGCCCGTGCGAGTCCTACCAAGTTCGCACGATTCTGCCCTGTCACACCACGATATTTCCACGTTTTACCGGTGGGCCCGGTAGGGGAGTATCGTGACATAGTTGATATCATCATAGTCAAACAACACAATTTAAATGCACAGCGGAAGCAAAGGATAAATATATTACAATCTGATAAAGAGTAATATCAAGTATTACAAATACGGTTGTAAAAGATCCACAGGCGGATCAAAAGATAAAAAGAAGCTTTGTTCAACAGACTTTAACATCTAGAGCTTGCGAGACTTGATTATTGATGCCCGGAGTAGCCAGCCTATTACGTATAGTACCTGCACTTAACCTTTTTGGAAAATACGTCAGTTTACACTGGTAAATACAATTAACTGACTCATTTTGAAAAGGTTTAATAAAATTGATTTGAATGCACGTGGCACAAACTTTTTATAACTTGGGATAATTATTTGAATATAATCTTGTAAAAGAATTACATGTTTCTTATGCGTTCAGTAGCCCGGTTCGTGACGGGTTTAAGATCAATACACCACATTATTTATTTAGGCACTGACGGGTGTACGCCTACACCCCGTGCTTAGGTCGTGGCCATTTCGTAAAATGATGCCAAGGATATCCGGGACATGGTCATTAACCCCCAAAGGCTTTAAGCAAACAAAACAATTTAAACGGGTCATTTCAATGAATTAACCTCCATTCGATTAAAGATTCAATGCCCGACCAAGCGGTAATTTATATACCATACCCCAAGCCCGTATAAGGGAAAATAAGTTAAAAGTATTTACCTGAGCTAAATATAAATTCAATCCCAGCCGTATATCAATTCAGCAAGTACAGATAGCTTTTACTGGGCTCCTAAATCTGGAACGAAGGTTTTTAATAACCTATTAGATTCCTAACGGGTCTTTAATTATGCCTATGCTTAGACCGGTTAGTTTTCAAAAGGAAACGGTTCAAACGCATGATAAAGCGAACACCGGTTTAGAATGTGGTTCTGACCTGAAAAGCTTGTATGCTTGTTTAATAGGGGTAACTTAAACACATTCTGGATCTTGAGACAAAAAAACGATATGGTTTGACCCGTTTCGGCTAATATATGCAATCTAGTTACATAAGCCGATCCGAACGCGAAAAGTGCGTAACGAGTAACCAAATGAGTCATATTCAAGTTTCCTAAGTTAATATGCCTTAAATATGTTGTGACATTAGTAAGATATCTTCGATTATGCCCAAAATAGATTTAACTAAATTACGCCCTGTAGGGGTATTTTAGTCATTTTAAAGGTTATAAAAGGGTTTAAATATTAATCTGAGTTATAGGTCTAATGTAATCAGAAAAAATACTTAATTTAATAAGTTATAACAGTAGGGTATCATATATATGTGAAATTTATTAATTATAACCATACTATGCACCTTAGGGGCATTTTGGTAATTTCACATAAGCCTAAATGGTCAAAACTGGAAATATGAGTTTAAAACTTTTGCTTACTGTTAAGATATAAAAATTTACTGAAAATATCAGTAGGTATCAACCCTTATATGTTTAAAATAGTCTTAATACACTATGCGTTAAAAACGCTTAAAAAAGCGATTTGAAGCCATTTCCGGGTTTTCATTGGAAAGCTGATATTTTTATTATACCAGAAGGCTCAAAACATTTTAGTTATCATTTAGAATCAGTAGCAAAAGGTTTGGGGTCAAAATGATTTGTAAAACTCATTTTATAGCCCAAAAGGGCGAAACCGACAATAACCGAATTAGGCTTAGAACTCTATGTTATGCTTAGCCTAAAAATAAATAAAAATCTTCAAAAATCCCAAAATATTATATTACATCAGTGGGTAAATAGTTTGGTATCAAAAATTGGGTTTAGATAGGCTATATGCTAATTACGCCATTTATTTATTAAAAGGCTTTCTAATTACGCTAATGAGCATAACTCTCAATCTATACCTCAAACTGTTATCAAATTTATTGTACAAGTTTATAAATCAGGAATGGAGGTTTCTATACTTTTATATTTTCAAAAATCACGTTTTAAGGTCATACGGGCATAATAGTCAACATTTAGGCTTTTAACGGACTATGCATATGAACCGGATAACTAATGAACCAAGTTGTATAATCTCAGAGGGTTATACTTATAGGTAACTTGGTCCTAATAAAGCTCTAAGGCATTTCTAAATCATGCTACATTGGGTCAGAACTGAAAGTCAAAGCAGAAGTCAAAGTATGCGACTTTCGGTCCCAATCCGAGTTTAAACTGAAAATTGTCGAGTTGAACATGTTTAGACATGTTCTTACATTAATTACCGAGTTATATTAATGACAAAACAGGTTTCATAGCTTCTACATTGCTAATCGTGCATTAATTTGAAAATAAGCTTTCTGTTGACTTTTTGAGATTAACTTTGACCCGACAATTGACTCAGTTAGAGTGGAAATCAGAGGGTGCCCTTTTAAGGGTTTAATGCCCACATCATTACCAACTTATAGGTACTTTCAATTTGGAATTTGACTGAACAAATTAAGATTAATGACGAAGTCAAATCTTAATTATGACGGTTTGACTTTAGGCTAATTAACTAAGCTAAACTGAATTAAGAAAGGTTAAGGATACTTACCAAGATCCTTTGCACGACTAATGATCACTAGGAAGGGTGCTTGAGCTCCAAGAACCTCCAGAAACCAAGTTGTGAAGTTTTCAAATGAATGTGATCAAATGTTGCAACAATGGTTTCTTATATAGGAGTTCTTGATGCCTTTAGATCATTACAAACAAGTCTACAAGTGTCCCTAGGCTAGTATAAAGCATCAAACAAGCCCCTAGAATTGCAAAATGGCAAGTTAAGGCGGTGGAACTTGTTGTAACAGGCAGCCGTGCCTGTTTTCTGCTTCTGGGCACCTTAGGCGGGCCACGTAAGGATCTCACCAGGCTTACGCGCCCCGTGTGAGTCCTCAGAACCGGCCAAACAAGTTTCATTATTTGCATTTTTGGTCCTTCCAAACTTGATTTTAACATGGTTTCTTGCACTTGTAACCCCCAAACTTGACTTTTAAGGACCTCACGTCATAAACCAACTTTTTTAAGTCCCCGGTTATTCCTACGATCACCGAAAAGTCTTAAATTTCAATGTTGACGCTTTTAACCCCTCGTATACGAATATTGTCATAACTTTCTCATACTTTAACGAAACCTTGTGAATTTTTTATCACTTATTCTTGTGAGCATATTTAATCATTACAAAGCTTCGGGTTTGCTAAAAGGTTACTCAGAGATATACTTTAACCATGTTGACACATTTAACCCCTGTAGTTTGTAATCTCTCACTTTCTTCCACAATTAGCTTCGTATGATCCATGATTTATTCGTTTAAGGTTATAAACATTATGTGGGGCTATTGTGAAGTATATTTATTCATTGTTGACACTTTGAACCCTTGTATTCACATAGTTTCTTTGTTTGTCAGCTTTAGTCCCTCTAAAGTAATCTCTTACACGTTCAAAGCTCATGACACGTGTCGATATATTATTGGACAAGAAATTTCGAGGTGTTACATCCTCACCCCCTTAAAATAAATCTCGACCTCGAGATTTGCTAAAATGCTAGAAGTATTTTTTTGTCGCATAATGGACTCAACTTCTATAACATATCTGGAGTCTCTCCAAGCTCCCAAAATGACCTTTATATTATGTACATGTATCCTTTTGGAGCTTCTTAACCTGTCGATCCTCAATCGATACAGGTTGCTCGTTACATCACAAATCTGCATATCATTATGTGACAGTGCTTCTCGACTTATTGGTAAAACACATCCTTAAATCATTAGTGTGCAATGTATTGCGAGCTCCGCCAAGCTCCTTAAATAGGTTTTAGCTTATAAGCTACTTGATCTTGATACATTCGATTCCCTCGAATGATTTTATATATATTCAGAGTTCAACTAGTCTGATAATCAAATTGGCACATCTTTCCAGGGTGATATCCTTTGTTGAACCTTATTCCTTTAACAAGAACTTAAGAGGGTTGTTACTTTCATTAATCCTTGATTTTCTACCAAATACTGGCAATTTACCTATGATTATGGATTTGTGTGATCTTATTCGTTGTTTCTAAGTCAACTTTCGGATCCTGATAATTGGACTTACCAATCCTTTGTCTAACAATAATTGTTTAACATTCCTTCTATGCAAGGTCTCCAAAGGAGCAGCCTTGATACTTATATAGCAACTATTATAGAAAAGCTTATTTTAAGGTGAGATGGTTATTCCAACCACTGCTTAAAACTAATCTTAAGGAATAGCTAACCCTTGCCGCTAGTCGAATAATTCAACGATCCTGGGCAGCTGATGGCGATTCTTAATTGTTGCCTAAATAGGGTTGCGGTAATCAATGCATAAGCAAAATGAACCGTCTTTCTTTATTAACTATACCGAATTCTCAGAATTTTGAGTTAGGCTAAAAGAATCCTCTATTTGTAAAACTTACTTAATCAGGGTTTCGATTCTTCCAACGACGGCACTAGTCGTTTTGGAGATTTCATAATAATACAGCCCCAAATGGGATATTAATCTTAACTCTACTTGCCTCCCCGGAGGTAAACAGGGTAACATTAGGAGAAGATAATCAAGATGCAAAGAGGTTACAGAGATTTTCCATATCTCAGGCTCCAGTTCATCCATCATTGCTTGTGTCGAATAAGTGACACATTTACGTTACGAGTCCACGAATTCCTTGATCTGGAACATTTACTTGGACAATTCCATTCTGGATATCTTCTTTGAATACCATTAGTTGACTTTAGTACCATATGACCATCAGGATATCTTTATGGTCCCATGCATTAAACCTCCATACTGATCAGGCATGGAAGCAATCTATGGAACATATTAAGATACACAAATCCTCATATGGCGCTTTTATCATACCATCTGGTATTCGTAACCTATAGTTATTAAGGAGATATCAACTATATATGTTGACGCGCTTCTTCTAGAGAGGGGATACTTCTAAAATTTCTATGACTGAAGGTTTCTGATAGGAACAGAAGAAATAGCTCTTATGATTTCGCCTATAAGTTTTACCTTACACTTAATATCTGGGGTTTTTACGGGAGAGTTTTTAAGGTTTGCTAAACTTATGGTCTTATGAGAGACTTAGCAGCACCTGAAACCAAACGTAACTCCTAGCAATAAAAATCACAATAAGGGATTTATCTGATGTCTTCATTAATGTAACTGCCTCTAATCATTCATCGGGAGGGTTAAACGCCTCCATTCTTAATCCCATTAAACTTAGCTACAAAATCTTTGACAAATATAGGGCAGTCTCAGCTTTGACTGGTTATTTCTTAATCTATAAAACGTGAGTAGCTGAGGTAAATCCACAATGGATTTATAATGAGCGGGCTTTGAAACCTTAATGTGCCTTCTTATTGCCAATGCTAACCACAAATGTTTATTTACGTTAAGCTTAAATTTTTTGGGGTAGACTGAATAGGCACTACCTCAGCCAAGGCATTTAAAATTTGCAACATACTGTCTACAATCTAGAACTTTTATGGTGAGAGTTAGGAAGTCTCTTATTCCATCTTTTTCCATTTCGTGACGCGGATTATAGGATTTTCTAATAAGGTCTTTAAAACTTGGACCATCCCATAATGTATAAGAGAATCTTTCTTGTGGACTTTATTAATGTCCTTACTAATTTATGGTATTGCCCTAGAACGACCACGATGCATACCTCACCGTGTCCTTCCCAGCGTAACTGCTGACATACCTAATGGTTTCTACTTCATCTAACAATTCCCTGCAATCGATGGCCCCTTTATACTTTGAAGTCTCTTGACTTCCAAGAGACGAGGTGCTTTTAAGTACATCCTAAAAGAATGGAGCTACTTGCCATACGATTTTGTTTAGTTATTCTTCGCATAAGAAGTATGAATAAAGCTCTTCCCATGAGCAGCGACATGTGTTTTAAAGCGAACATCATTCGGCTTCTTGAACCTTTTCATGACTTTTCTCATAGCCTTCCTAACAGCTGCGTAAATTACAGTTTTGGGAGATTAACTCCAATAACATTGAGGTTCACATTGGATGCACCATTAACATCTGTCGCATCTCCAACATCGCGACTGTTGTTTGTCTCTTCTGAGTTTTCCATACTCGAATCTTTGGTATTAAATACCAAATCAATAAGTGCTTGGGCAATCCATACCCAGTATCTCCTTGAATGGTCAAAAGCTCACCATAAGGAGTCTTGATAACTACTTGCTTCTCATCACATAAAGTATGGGCTTGGTTACAGGATGACCAACCCATTTTCTATTATTATATCGAGTCCCTCTATTTTAATGGAACAAGGACAGTGGAAAAGAATGATTCCTAATGGATATAAAACATCCATCTAATATTGCTGAAGCAGTCTCTGAGGTACTATCGGCCAATTTTACTTTATACTTAACGCTTAGAGTTTTAACAGGCAGATTTAATAATTTACAAAATCCATTTTCTACGAAGGACTTATCTGAACCTGAATTAAATAATACTCTAGCATGAGCGTTATTGATAAAGAAAATACCTGTTGTGACATTGTCATCCTGAATAGCCTCTTGGATATTCATCTGAGAGCTTCCTGCGTTGGTCTTCTTAACCTTGCCAGACTTCTTGGTTTTATTAGGGCAATTAGCTTTGATGCGCCCTATTTCATTGCAACCATAGCAGGTTGCGTCCTTTATGTCTTGGCACTCCAAAGTCTTGTGCCCTTCCTTGTTACAAATTCCACAAGGCTTAGCTTGTGAATTTAAAGTGCCTTTTCCTTTAGTCGCCTTCTTTGGGCAGCGGGTCTTTATGTGCCCTTTTTTGCCACAACCATGACAGGTCGCATCTTCCAATTTCTCGCAATCCAAGGTCTTATGCTCCTTGGACTTGTAGATTCCACAAGGTGAAGGCTGAGATTCAAATCTGCATTTCCCGAGGTGGTATTTCCTACAGGTTTTGCATCTGGTCTTTTCACCTGACTGCTGGTTGTCCTTTAAATCCTTGCATTCATGGGTCTTGTGATCCATCCCTTTACAGATGTCACATCCCCTGGTTTGCTCATAGAAGCATTTTCCGAAGTGCTTCTTCTTGCAGGTTTTACATTTGGGTTTTGCCTCCTTTGGCTTGGACTGGTTATAGCTTGAACCGGTCTTACCCTTTTTACAACCTTTATTTGGGGTATTATCGCACTTTCGTTTATGATCCTTCAACACACGGTCCACAGCGTTGTTTACGGCTGTATTTATCATAGCCTGTAACTCGGTGCTTGTTAAGTTCAGTCTTGCATCATCATTCTGATTAATTGGATGATTGTGAGCCTCAGAGGAGTCAGCCATGGTGAAGCTTTGAAGGCTACAAACCAAGTAGTAATAATTTGTTTAAGTATATAGCGGATTTTCGAATTTGATGATTACATAGCCATGGTGCAAATAAACCATATAGGCCAATAGATAGTATTTAATTTATTTGATTATGTTTTGCCTAGGTTTTTAAATAAACCATCTTTGGTGTTTAAACGGAATATAATCCTTCATATTTATTAGACAGGGGACATAAGTCACGACTGTCAATGTCGTACTGACATTTTATATATATAGCACAAGGGCTTGTTCCAAAGGACTTTTTGATGGCATATATGCCTTGTCACTAGGGAAATCTTAAAACATAATCAATGATTCCTTTGGATCGGAAAATTTCATAGTTCATTGTCTTGACAAGAAGTTATGAAATAAAACTATTTTTTTCATGTATACATCTTTGCCCGAAGGTATTCATCCCAATGGATGTTTTGATGTGCTCATCATGTTCAATGTTTATTAGCCATGACTCCTATTGATCATTTAGGCAAAATAAGGGGTTTGGAAGTTCCTAATATAAAGATGACAAGTGTGATTTTATCGCATCACCGTTGTCAGGAGTGTTAACGTGTTTTCAGATGTTAACAAGGATCTGAATCTTCTTTAAACAGGTTTTACTATCGTAGCCAGGTCTTTAATGACATTCAAGCTAGGTTATACCTTTTAAGATTCTTTTCAATATGTATACTGGTAGGAAAGGAATAGTATTTATTTTATTCAGGATTTTTATCATAAATCCTAATTTACAAGTTAATATAATAGCACAAATGGCCTAGTCACGTAGACAAGTTTAATTTATAAGCCCAGATTTTATGGAATCGAGGCATTAAGGTTTGAATCAAAGTTCATTACCTTTTCTTGACAGGGAGTTGTAGGCTATGACTGTCTTTAGTCTCAGAGGACGTTAATTATAGCCCGTAGGCACTTCATCCTTAAGGGATGATTATATAAATAAGGGAAATTAGAATAACCCAATTTAAGAATGACTTATGTGATTTTATCGAATCACATTTTGTCAAGCATGTTAATATGCGTTCAAATGTTAACAAGGATTTGAATCTTTTGGATAGGTTTTACCATCTTGGCCATGTCTAAAATGACATGTGGCTAGGTCTTACCCTTAAGATTCTTTTTAATATTTAACGCAGAACAATTCTAAATTGAGATGTTATCAAGGATCTGGATCTAATTGAGGAACTACCATCTTGGCCTTGTCTTAAAATGACACGTGGGCTAGGTCTTGCCCTTTTTAGATTTTGCCATTTTATTATAATGGTAGATCTTATAAAAGGAATGCTATTTTAATTTATTTCATATATTATATTCACATACAATGATATGAATGAAATTTAGATAAAACACTCCAATGATTTTTAAAAGAGGTACAGAATTGCCCTAAACGGGGCTTGAAAAGAAATAATGTTGTCCACGAAGGGACTGAAAGATAAGTATGTCCTTATAAGGACTAATAAAGAAATGAAAAGCAACGAAAGAGTTTCTTCTTTACTTTATTTCCAGAAATTTTCTCCTTGGTTCTCTGCGTGAGGTATGAATACCGAAGGTTTTGGTGGGTAATCCAAATCTTCTATTTTGAAATCTTTGCAAGAGTGGGATCCAAAGATTTAATAGGTAATCAACAATATGGATCATGAAATAGATCAGAATAGGTATATTCCAAGTCTGGGATTCCAAGACTTGGAGGTATGAAATATGAGTCCCTTGATTTCATAGGTATTACCTTTGGAATAGGACCTTCAAGGACAGCAAGTACGAACTCCTCCGATGTTGGCTTCCCATTTGAAGTTTCCAAAGTCTTGGGTAAAGAATTTTGAAATATGATTAATGGGTTCAAAAGGTCATTCCTTCATACTGGTCGTGCGCCTATTTGAGCTGTAGTACGAAGCTTTACATTCTTAAACTTCGGATTTGGAGAGCCTCCACCAATGGCAGCTTTGCTCGGTGACACGATCCGGAGATACAGAAGTATTGAAAACAATGCATACATATAACAGGGATGAGATCATTCCTAGTTCAAGTCTAGACTCGAAAGTTAAGGAATGTGCTACTGTGTCATTGAGATTAAACACAAAAGACTAGTGTTTAATTCACTCAATGTTGGCTCTGATACCAACCTGTCACACCCCGATATTTCCACGTTTTACCGGTGGGCCCGGTAGGGGAGTATCGTGACGTAGTTGATATCATCATAGTCAAACAACACAATTTAAATGCACAGCGGAAGCAAAGGATAAATATATTACAATCCGATAAAGAGTAATATCAAGTATTACAAATACGGTTGTAAAAGATCCACAGGCGGATCAAAAGATAAAAAGAAGCTTTGTTCAACAGACTTTAACATCTAGAGCTTGCGAGACTTGATTATTGATGCCCGGAGTAGCCAGCCTATTACGTATAGTACCTGCACTTAACCTTTTTGGAAAATACGTCAGTTTACACTGGTAAATACAATTAACTGACTCATTTTGAAAAGGTTTAATAAAATTGATTTGAATGCACGTGGCACAAACTTTTTATAACTTGGGAAAATTATTTGAATATAATCTTGTAAAAGAATTACATGTTTCTTATGCGTTCAGTAGCCCGGTTCGTGCCGGGTTTAAGATCAATAGACACACCACATTATTTATTTAGGCACTAACGGGTGTACGCCTACACCCCGTGCTTAGGTCGTGGCCATTTCGTAAAATGATGCCAAGGATATCCGGGACATGGTCATTAACCCCCAAAGGCTTTAAGCAAACAAAACAATTTAAACGGGTCATTTCAATGAATTAACCTCCATTCGATTAAAGATTCAATGCCCGAGCAAGCGGTAATTTATATACCATACCCCAAGCCCGTATAAGGGAAAATAAGTTAAAAGTATTTACCTGAGCTAAATATAAATTCAATCCCAGCCGTATATCAATTCAGCAAGTACAGATAGCTTTTACTGGGCTCCTAAATCTGGAACGAAGGTTTTTAATAACCTATTAGATTCCTAACGGGTCTTTAATTATGCCTATGCTTAGACCGGTTAGTTTTCAAAAGGAAACGGTTCAAACGCATGATAAAGCGAACACCGGTTTAGAATGTGGTTCTGACCCGAAAAGCTTGTATGCTTGTTTAATAGGGGTAACTTAAACACATTCTGGATCTTGAGACAAAAAAACGATATGGTTTGACCCGTTTCGGCTAATATATGCAATCTAGTTACATAAGCCGATCCGAACGCGAAAAGTGCGTAACGAGTAACCAAATGAGTCATATGCAAGTTTCCTAAGTTAGTATGCCTTAAATATGTTGTGACATTAGTAAGATATCTTCTATTATGCCCAAAACGGATTTAACTCAAATTACGCCCTGTAGGGGTATTTTGGTCATTTTAAAGGTTATAAAAGGGTTTAAATATTAATCTGAGTTATAGGTCTGATGTAATCAGCAAAAATACTTACTTTAATAAGTTATAACAGTAGGATATCATATATATATGTGAAATTTATTAATTATAACCATATTATGCACCTTAGGGGCATTTTGGTAATTTCACATAAGCCTAAATGGTCAAAACTGGAAATATGAGTTTAAAACTTTTGCTTACTGTTAAGATATAAAAAATTACTGAAAATATCAGTAGGTATCAACCCTTATATGTTTAAAATAGTCTTAATACACACTATGCGTTAAAAACGCTTAAAAAAAGCGATTTGGAGCCATTTCCGGGTTTTCATTGGAAAGCTGATATTTTTATTATTCCAGAAGGCTCAAAACATTTTAGTTATCATTTAGAATCAGTAGCAAAAGGTTTGGGGTCAAAAGGATTTGTAAAACTCATTTTATAGCCCAAAAGGGCGAAACCGACAATAACCGAATTAGGCTTAGAACTCTATGTTATGCTTAGCCTAAAAATAAATAAAAATCTTCAAAAATCCCAAAATATTATATTACATCAGTGGGTAAATAGTTTGGTATCAAAAATTGGGTTTAGATAGGCTATATGCTAATTACGCCATTTATTTATTAAAAGGCTTTCTAATTACGCTAATGAGCATAACTCTCAATCTATACCTCAAACTGATATCAAATTTTTGGTATAAGTTTATAAATCAGTAATGGAGGTTTCTATACTTTTATATTTTCAAAAATCACGTTTTAAGGTCATACGGGCATAATAGTCAACATTTAGGCTTTTAACGGACTATGCATATGAACCGGATAACTAATGAACCAAGTTGTATAATCTCAGAGGGTTATACTTATAGGTAACTTGGTCCTAATAAAGCTCTAAGGAATTTCTAAATCATGCTACATTGGGTCAGAACTGAAAGTCAAAGCAGAAGTCAAAGTATGCGACTTTCGGTCCCAATCCGAGTTTAAACTAAAAATTGTCGAGTTGAACATGTTTAGACATGTTCTTACATTAATTACCAAGTTATATTAATGACAAAACAGGTTGCATAGCTTCTACATTGCTAATCGTGCATTAATTTGAAAATAAGCTTTCTGTTGACTTTTTGAGATTAACTTTGACCCGATAATTGACTCAGTTAGAGTGGAAATCAGAGGGTGCCCTTTTAAGGGTTTAATGCCCACATCATTACCAACTCATAGGTACTTTCAATTTGGAATTTGACTGAACAAATTAAGATTAATGACAAAGTCAAATCTTAATTACGACGGTTTGACTTTAGGCTAATTAACTAAGCTAAACTGAACTAAGAAAGGTTAAGGATACTTACCAAGATCCTTTGCACGACTAATGATCACTAGGAAGGGTGCTTGAGCTCCAAGAACCTCCAGAAACCAAGTTGTGAAGTTTTCAAATGAATGTGATCAAATGTTGCAACAATGGTTTCTTATATAGGAGTTCTTGATGCCTTTAGATCATTACAAACAAGTCTAAAAGTGTTATGGGATCATCCTAAGTGTCCCTAGGCTAGTATAAAGCATCAAACAAGCCCCTAGAATTGCAAAATGGCAAGTTAAGGCGGTGGAACTTGTTGTAACAGGCAGCTGTGCCTGTTTTCTGGTTCTGGGCACCTTAGGCGGGCCGCGTAAGGATCTCACCAGGCTTACGCGCCCCGTGTGAGTCCTCAGAACCGGCCAAACAAGTTTCATTATTTGCATTTTTGGTCCTTGGTCCTTCCAAACTTGATTTTAACATGGTTTCTTGCACTTGTAACCCCTAAACTTGACTTTTAAGGACCTCAAGTCATAAACCAACTTTGTTAAGTCCCCGGTTATTCCTACGATCACCGAAAAGTCTTAAATTTCAACGTTGACGCTTTTAACCCCTCGTATACGAATATTGTCATAACTTTCTCATACTTTAACGAAACCTTGTGAATTTTTTTATCACTTATTCTCGTGAGCATAATTAATCATTACAAAGCTTCGGGTTTGCTAAAAGGTCACTCAGAGGTATACTTTAAACATGTTGACACATTTAACCCCTGTAGTTTGTAATCTCTCACTTTCTTCCACAATTAGCTTCGTATGATCCATGATTTATTCGTTTAAGGTTATAAACATTATGTGGGGCTATTGTGAAGTATATTTATTCATTGTTGACACTTTGAACCCATGTATTCACATAGTTTCTTTGTTTGTCAGCTTTAGTCCCTCTAAAGTAATCTCTTACACGTTCAAAGCTCATGACACGTGTCGATATATTATTGGACATGAAATTTCGAGGTGTTACAGGCTCGTTGGTACTTAGACTATAGACAAGGTCATTTCTAAGACATTGACCTGGACTAGGTCAAGTCTGGCCTAATTCCCTATAGTTATGGCTCTGATACCAATCTGTCACACCCCAACCGATGGCGAAATCATCGAGGCGTGGCACTGGGCGAATCAGATTGCTCAAGAGAATCCATAACAACTATATTGCGACAGTATTTAATGCGTTTATTATCCCATACTAATAAACGATACAATCACATAAGGTATCACAGATTTCTTGTCCTCTCGAACAATACAAAACTGACAACATAGATTTTAGGTGAGTTTCTAGACTTCCTAGCTTGATTTGATGTAAACTGCATCTAAACCTGCAACATACATTAAAACGACGTCAATACAAAAGTATTGGCGAGTATACAAGTTTTGATAGTGTAGCTTAAGTAGTTAAAAGTGATGCGAATTACCAAATACATAAACGAGATACCTTAACATACATGCATACAAGACAGATACTACCAGCTAAGTCACTCGAGCTGCGATTGCGATTCATCCTAACTAGACCCCGTCGGGTGCTATAGTACTATACTAGTTAAGGCAGGACCTTGCGAGTATAAGTCCTAACACATATGTAACTAGCATCACGTATGAATATGCATAACAGCTATTCGCAAGTGATAAACAATTGTTTGAATAATTCATTGGTAAGTTTGATTTAATAGATACGTATATTACACCCAAAATGCGATAAAAAGGGTTCGAGTATACTCACAGCGATTGAGGTAATGGATTAAAGGGAGCGCTAGAGAGTAGGGTTAGCCTGAACAGATTGATAGTATAACGATAAGCGACGCGTAAGACGAAGCAAGTGTCTATGGTTCGAACAACAGTTTGATCGGATGGTCGTCCGATCAGACAGCTGGTCGTTCGAGTGACAGTCCGCTCGGACGGTCATCCGATCGGGTGGCCCTTCGAGTGGATTGTTACTTCCTTTGGAAATGATGTGTTTGTGTATGATGGCTTGACTTTTGAAGTTTTTGTTGCAGCGTTTTGAAAACACGGAAGTACCTCTATCCTTCAGGTCGATCGAACGAACGACCGTTCGATCGGGCGACAGTCCGATAGGTTGGGCACTTCAGTGAGAACAAGTTCACATCAGGTTGTCACTCGATCGAACAGTTGTTCGATCGGTGGCAACACATGGGCATTGAACATGTTGAAAGTTCGTTTAAGTATTGAAGTTCCAAAACATCACATAGTTGGATGGTCGGTCGTTCGGTTGGCAACCCGATCAGACGGCAATCCGTTCGGTGTTCTAAAACTCTTGAAATTTGGTTTGAAACTAAAGGTGCGACCAAAGTGCAATCCGATCGGACGACTGTCATGTCCGTTTAAATGACTGCCTTTCCGATCGGAGGGCTGTCCGATCGGATGGCTATCCGATCGGACGACAATCCGTCCAAACGATTTAGTCGCCCTTGGCACTTGACTAATTTTGAAGGTTCTTGGCGGTTTTGATCAAGACGGTGTTATGACGCGCTAAACAAAGAAACCCCATCTCGAACCAAGGGACCCGATCGGACAGGAATCACCCAAATCTGAGCGGTTTACTGATTCGAGATGGTCGTTCTTGGTTAACCCGAAATCGGTCATCTCTTTGTTAAAAATCAGATCTTGAACCAACACGACACTAAGAATGAGTAGAAGGTCGGTACAAGCTCCGATTCTATCGGTCTCGAGTGCATTGAGTGTAAAAGAGTTGAAAGAAAGTTGGAAAACCATCTTTCAATCCTTTTATTCGTGATTATGTGTAGATCTGTGTGAAAATGTTGTTTATTCTCGTGGAAATCCTTCGGATCTGAGTGGTTCTTGGTGGAATGAGGCCAACACTTGAAGTTCATAAGAACTTCATGATGACATCGCCCTAGAACACTTCAAATCCATTGATTTCACGGTTAAAAGTTAAGATTTAGAAGAGAAAATGGTGAAGAAGTGCGTGTAGATCATAGAAGTACAAGATTTGAGTTGCAAACTTACAAGAATCGCGAGAAATCGAGAGAAAATAGCCCAAAAGCGTGCTGGTCGAGTGGGAGCTGTCACATCAAGGCAATTGATGTGGGAGTGAGGGTATTTATAGGCAAGAGAGGATAGGAGGTGGTGTAGTGAGTCGGATAGGATGGCTGTCCGATCGGATGGCTGTCCAATCAGATGGCCATTCGATCCAATGCCTCCGGCGAGCTGAGTTTTGGCGTTTCATTTCGATCGTTAAGCGTTGCGATAGTTTGGTTACCCATTTTCATCCTCATTTTTTGTATGTTTATTATAATTAGTCACATAGGATCGTATAAATATCAATCTTTCAAAGTTGCGATACAATAACTGGGTTTCGTTTTGAATATGCGTTACTCTGCGACGCGTCATGGCTATCGAGGAGGGTAGAATAGGTCCTCACCCAACGTCATCATGAGCGTTTGTGCGTGTGATGCGATGTGTTATAGCGATAAAGTATGCGTAATATGCGAAAATACTGCGAAATAGCGATGTATGCGATATAGTTACATTATGATCCGAATCTCTGGTGCTAGGCGTAACGAGTATAGCGGGTGGTAACGACGCACGAAAGTGCGGGTTGTTACATCCAGATATGTTCAGAACGTAAGATATGCGCGAAAATGCAAACTTATGCACTTTTTGACGCTTTTAGTCCCTGTTGATCAAATAAGTTTATTTTTGTCGCACCAAACACCTCAAAACCTATTTCTAAGCTATGCAAAGGATATTTAGGGCACGTTTCACTAATGATCATGTTCTGGAATGTTCGTTACTATACAAATCGGCATAGTTTCGCAGTTTGACATAATTAGTCCCTACGATCGAATAAACTTGTTTTCGACATACCAAACCATCCAAAACTTATTTCTAAGTTATGTAAAGGTTATTTAAGGTATCTTAAGCCTATATAACTATTCTGGAGTGTTTGTCGCGTTAAACTGATTATGTTTACGCATCAGTTTGCGTATACTTTCCAGAAAGCGATTTAAAGCTTGAAATCGAACTCGAATCAAATCGTAAAATCGTCAAACACAAATACACAAATATTAACACCAAAACACATCGTTTTATTGATAATGGATATTTTTTACATCGTACATCGTTTACAGAGCACAGTTGTCACAAGGAGACTTCAGACAAGTACTACCAGTTGTCAAATGTGCGACATGAGCATATATCGTCTACACTAGCCTCCACATGTCGCTCCTTTGGTCAGTCACTAAGCAGATGCGTTTATCCATAAACATTGTAACAGCCCGTGTTTCGAAAGTCAAAGTCAAAGTCAAGATTGAAGTCAAACGAAGAAAAGATTCTAATTGCGATCTGTCACTCCTTGCTCAGCTACTGTTTTGACTTCTTTGACTTGTAATCGGATTCTATTATTTATTTGCTTTAGTTGTATTATGTGGAGTATTTATTAATAATTAAGGTTTAATTGCTTATTTAATCGATAATCGACTTAACGCTAATCGCAACTCAAATTATGTGTTCTGGATATTGTTTTACGTGTGTGTGCTAATTAGGTGTTACTTGTGCATGTTATGTTTATGTTGAGGTGTTAATCGCAATCGCAATTCTATCGCATCGCAATCAAATCGGAAACGCTAAACGTAAGTTAATTATAGTGATTGTATGTTAGATATAGTAGTTAGGTTATTTGTGCAACTAATGGGTAATACTATCGCATCGCTCCCTCGAATCGCATCGCAACGCTCAACACGCAAATCGAAACATTAAAACTCAACATGCCGGACACCAGGATCGAGTGGCCAACCGATCAAGTGGCCATCCGATCGGATTGCCATCCGATAGGTGACCTACTCGACACTTCATCACTTTCCTTTTTGGGAAACCCTATAAATACTCTCCTATCACATCATATGTGATGTGACAGCTGCTCACTCGAACCAGCCGCACACAAGCTCTCTTTCTCTCGATTTCTCGTGATTCTTGTAAGTTTTCAACCCAAATCTTGTACTCCTATGATCTACACGCACTTCTTCATCTTTTTCACCTTTGAATCTTAACTTTTAACCGTGAAATCACCGGATTTGAGGTGTTTTAGGGTGATGTCATCATGGAGTTCTTATGAACTTCAAAGTTTGGCTTCATTCCACTAAGAACAACTTAGATCTGAATGATTTCCACATGAATAATCAATGTTTTCGCATAGATCTACACATATTCATTATTAAAAGGATTGAGAGAATGGTTTTTTCAACTTTCTTTCAACTCTTTTACACTCAATGCACTCAAAACCGATAGAATCAGAACTCATTCTGATCTTCTACTCTTTCTTAGTGATGGGTTAGTACAAGATCCGAATTCTATCCGAGAGATAACTGATTTCGGGTTTGAACATGAACAACCGTCTCGAACCGTGAACCGGTCGGACTAGGGTGGTTCCTGTTCGAACGGATCACTTGGGTCGAGATGGGGGTTCTGTTGTTTAAACAAGTTATCATAGTGTCTCATTCAAAACTGCAAAAACGTTCAAAACAATCAAGTGTCAAAGACGATCAGGTCGTTGGGACGGATTGTCGTCCGATCGGGTTGCCATCCGATCGGATAACCATCCGATCGGCTTGCACTCGGTTTCACACTTAAAACTTTAAACTTTCAAGGATCTGGATATCGAACGGATTGCCGTCCGATCGGATTGACATCTGATCGAACGACCACCCGATCATGTGACGTTTGGGACTTTGGTACTTGATCAATTTCAAATAACAGTAGTTCCGACGAATTGTTGTCCGATCGGATTGCCATCCGATCGAGTGACAACCCTGCTGTGAACTTGTTCTCATTAAGTGTCCTGCCAATCGGATCGCCATCCGATCGGACCGTCGTCCGATCGATCGACCTGAAGGGTAGAGATACTTCTCTGTTTTCAAAATGCTACAACGAAAACTTCAAAGCCATCATACACAAACACATCCTTACCAAACAAGATGTCAATCCAATCGAATGGCCATCCAATCGGATTGCCATCCGATACTTGGTATTCTTGCACTGTTTTACGTGCCGCTCATCGTTTATGCTATCGTTAACTGTCCAGGCTAATCTCTCTCAAGCGTTCCCTTCAATCCAAGGCAGTGTTTATTAAGTTAAACGCTATCAGTGAGTATACTCGATCACTTTTTGCTTTATGCACTTTTGGGTGTTACATACGTTACGTATTCTAAATCACATCGATCACACAACGCTAACACTATTTATACGCTGACCATTAATGCATGTTATACGTGACTCGATGAATGCCTGTTTGTTATGTTTACACATTGATTGCTGTCTACCTGCCTTAGCAACGATAGTACTATAGTTTGGACTCAGCACCTGTTCACTCAGGGGTTGTTAAGGACAATACTTCACGTGTTCGCAGTGGTGAACATGTGATGTGCACTCACTACTCGCAGTCAAATCACAGTCATTGGTATTGATAGGATCTTTGTCGATAACTTACATGCTTCACATTATACGTTATACATGTTGGTTATGCGTAAACAATTTCAAACTTTATTATACTATTAAACTTGTATGCTCACCTTTACACTATTTGTATTGACCTCTATTTTAACGTATGTGGCAGGTGCTTAGGATGTTTGCTTGCTGTTTGATGAACCAAGCTAAGATGGAGTCTAGAAACCAACGAACAATTTATTTATTTGAAATCTGAGTTTTCGGAACAGAACAATTTGTCTGTAATAACTATGCTACTTGTTATGTCATGGTATGGGACGTGATGTTTAAATAATTGGTAACCGTAGTTGTTACGGAATCCCCTGGACAATCTGTTTCGCTCAGTGTCGCGCCCCGATGATTCCGCCATCGGTTGGGGTGTGACAAACATGAGGGTGTTAAACGATCAACGGTTCTCAGAGTTCTTATTATGAGTAGGTGACAGAATTCAAACATTTATGGACGGAACATTCATATGCACCCCACAAGACATGAGAATCCCATTTACCACCAACGATAACTCCATCAAAGAACTAATTAATGCTATCTACCCATGATCCGTCTTCTCGCATGGCCAACTATACGTGGCATTGTCAATATACACATCACATGAAAACATAAAATCCTGATTCACCTGGCAAAGATGTTTGTTTTTTTTGCAGAACCCAGGGTTTACACCTTGAATGTCGTATATCGCGAAGTTTTACAAGCCTATTTCCCCAAACCTATGAAACCAAAAAGGTAAGGTACATAAATAGGTCCACTATTTACACATCCAAACACGTTTAGATGAACGATGTCACATGCATTTAGAGTCACTATTCAACCATAAAAACATGAAAACCTAACTTAACCCATAACACACTATATCACCGACACCACTAACATACTACTAAAACTAAAATACAGTATTTCAGGGGCTACAGATCAATAAAGGAGAGAACAACAAAACAACCAAAGCCAACAAATATTGGTACGTGAACAACACCCACTACGCTTCAAAACAAATATGTACACAAATCATTTGTATTGTTGGATTTAACATTGGTAATACGCAAGTGCCGATGAAAAAACAACCCCACCACCAATCAAGGATCATAAAAAAGGAAAAGTATTGCTTCCACAAAACCCTCCTTCAGTGATTGTGACCCACCAAAGGATTCACCAACGAAACGAAATAAAAACACCCCACTTAGTACACCCACAACAACTTTCACTATTTATATCATTTACGTATACATTGTCCACATCCTTTTTATTAACAAAAAAAAACATGGTTCTCAGCAACGTCTACGCCCACAGGTAATGCAATGAAAGAAATAGAGAAGATCCATAAAAGTATCGTACGAAGTCCACAATAGTAAACACCCCAGTTGACCGGCAAACTAACAAAGACGGACAAGACGATGAATGGTGGTCGGCCATTATAAACGACATCAACGGGGCATGCTAACCTTATGACACCAACTGATCATGGTCTACACTGATTATAGCCCAGTACTATATCACTATCTAACTCAACATGGTTATTGTGATAGCCCAGTTTAAAAAGATTTGTCAGTTACTTTAATGCGACCGTTTGTTTTTTACTTTCAGACTGTTGGTGCATTTTTTAGGTAGAATTCGAAGGATGACTTCTTATAAAAATAATTGAAAAGTTCATATTAAAAATATAAAACAAGGCCTACGACTAAATTAGTTAAAACAAATTAATAACTATAGGAACAAAAACACGATATGCAATTTTGTAATGATTTTCAGTTGCATAGTCTCTGATAAAATAAAGGTAAGTAACTTTATAAAAATAAAAACCTTTAAATGAGCTTTATTAAGATATTTTTGAAATTTGGTTTAAAACTATAAATATGGTATGGTTAAAGTGGATGTGTTTTACCGGAATTAAAAACATCGAACATTCGTGTGGCCACCATCTCCCCGCGAAAAGTAAAGTAATCGACACAACAGAAAAAATCTCCATTTTGGATAAAACTAACTAACCCTTTATGCATATAGAAATTTCTCCATTCATCAACAATAATGGAGACTCTTCTTCTAACCCTCAACCCACTAAAACCCCAACCCCATCTCTTCAAATTCCCCAATTCTCCAACTCCATTCACCAACAACTGCAGAGGTTTCTTCTCCCCAATTTCTTGCAAGCTCTCATCACAGCCGTCTAAAGACACCACAAAGAACAAGGTTGTTGTCCCTGGTGCAGCTCCGTCGTTGTCGGAGGAGAATGAACCTCCGGCGAAGGTGGATTCCCGGCCGAAGAAGTCCGGTGGGGTGGTTGTGAAAAGGCTGACCAAAAGGGGTTTGTCAGTTCTTGCTAATTTGCCTCTGGCTATTGGTGAAATGTTCACCATTGCTGGTTTGATGGCTTTGGGTATGTGCTCTTTTTAACTAAATTATATTTTGTGGATTTATTATGGATAAATATTATTAAATAATGATGCAATTTGACCTTGCTAAGTCAAACAAAAGACTATTTGACTTTGTATCTAACAATGCAATGTATGTGTATTTGAATTAGTATGAAGTTTTCATTAGAAACATATACAGAAGTGAAAATGTGAACTTTTTTTTTGGAAGTACCAAGAGTATGTGATCAAATAAACCAAGTGTGTCAAATTGAAAAAGAAAATAGCTAAAGGGGGGATGTTCAAATGGTTTAAATTGGTTGAATGTCGCACAAAGTTTGTTTTTAAACGGGTCGAGTGTCGCACAAAGTTTGTTTTTCAAACATACTAGGTGTCTCCATGGGAACAGCCTCTCTATCCCCTAGGATAGAGGAAAGGTTTGCTACGAGCCTACGAGTGAGATATTACTAGGTATGTTTGTTTGTTTGATTTGACACATACAAGGATTGATGCTACAAAAGTCAAAATTCTAATTTTTTAAAAGTACAAACCAAGTGTGTCGAATTGATAAAAAAAGATAGCTATAGGGGGAACGGAACGTTATGGGTTTAAACGGGCTGTAAGTCGCACAAAGCCTATTTTTTAAACGGACTGAAAGTTGTGCAAAGTCTATTTTTAGTGCACACAACCTCCTAATCAATTTATTCAACTATTTGGATAGTTAATATACTTAAAAACACTTTTGTAATCACAATTTGCACATAAGTTACTTGTAGAAGTTCTATGAACTGTTTGCGGGTCGACCCATTTCGCCTATACTAAAATGTGACTCATTTCAACCTGAATCTGTTTTGACATTTTACCCAACGATCTCGGCACGCCCATTTTTATCACTTCTTTTGAGTTAGCCTTATAACCTTTATGCAATTGTTTATGCAGGCACTGCAATAGATCAAGGTGAGAATCCGGAGTACTATTTCCAAAAATACCCTGAGGATAATCCAATTCTAGGATTCTTCACATGGAGATGGATACTTACCCTAGGGTTTGATCATATGTTTTCATCCCCGGTTTTTCTTGGAACTTTAGTTCTACTGGCAGCATCTCTTATGGCTTGCACATACACCACACAAATCCCCATGGTCAAAGTTGCAAGAAGGTAAATGCAATGTTTTGATGCTATTAATTATACAAACTTACTTCCATTTGATTTTACAATATATTCCTACTTTCAAATTTTCAATCTCAAATCTAGATATAGTGGGATTGTTTCTATGATACTATTTTATGTAATTGCTAAATTGTTGACATGTGACCGAAACACATAATTTGATAGGAAAAAAAAATACTTTTACAATACTTCTTATAGGCATACATTAAGGTCCTTTATGGTATATATAGTATTTTCATTAAAATATAAGAGTAAAATGCCATTTTCGTCCCTGAGGTTTGGCCAGTTTTGCGACTTTCGTCCAAAGGTTTGTTTTTCTGCATCGGGATCCAAAAGGTTTGAAATCTTGCCATTTTCATCCAGCTCGTTAAATCCATCCATTTTTCTCCGTTAAGTCAGGGGTATTTCCATCTTTTTTGCAAAAATCTCATTACTCTTAAGAAAAAGTCGAATTCGTTGGCCCAACGATTGGGCCACTTTTACTATGGGCCGCCGAGACCTTTCCAAGGGTTGGTTGCGGCCCCTAAAACCCTTCCCTGAACATGTTAATTATATTAATACTCTTAACTAAATATTTTTGTGATTTGTCATAAATCTATGGGCCTTTTCTTACTAGTTGGTAAACATGAACTATTTTACAGATGGTCTTTCTTACATTCGGCTAACACAATTCGAAAGCTGGAATTCTCAGATTCTCTACCCAAAGCCTCAATTCAGGATTTAGGTGTTATTTTATCCGGAGCTGGATATGAGGTATACAAAGGGATGTTTAAATTTGCATTTTGTAACTACTTTATTTCATAAAAATCAGTATTTAATTAGACATTTCTTGTTAGGTTTTTCTGAAAGGACCATCTTTATACGCCTTCAAAGGGCTAGCGGGCCGGTTCGCCCCAATCGGTGTGCACATAGCTTTACTCTTGATAATGAGCGGTGGGACCTATAGCGCTGTTGGAAGTTTCAAAGGTTCCGTAACAGTCCCACAGGGCTTGAATTTTGTTATGGGAGATGTATTAGGCCCAAACGGGTTCCTTTCTACACCTACTGAAGCTTTTAACACCGAGGTTCATGTTAACCGGTTCTACATGGATTACTATGATAGCGGAGAGGTAAGAATCGTTGTTTTTACAGGTGGAAAATTGGGTCGGCGGGGTAACAGATCAAAACGAGCTGTGTCCAAACTTGTAATACGAGTTAAATTGTTTTTGTTCAACTGTAATGGGTCGAACGGGTAAAAGAGAGAAAAACATGGTTAGCTTAAAAGGAAACGGGTCAAATGAGTTGGAAGTAGCCCAAAGTGTATTTTTAATGCATCACATTTTCTAAATAGTTTTCTTATAGAAGTTAGATTTTTTATTGCATAAATATAATTTTGAGTAAAATGCCATTTTTGTCCCTGAGGTTTGGCCAGTTTTGTAATTTTCGCACACAGGTTTATTTTTCCGTATCTGGATCCAAAAGGTTTGAAATATTGTCATTTTCATTGAAAATACCCCTGCCTTAAAGGAGAAAAATGGATGGAGTTAACAAGCCGAATGAAAATGGCAAGATTTCAAACCTTTTGGATCCAGATGCGGAAAAATAAACCGACGAAAGTCGCAAAACTGGCCAAACCTCAGGGACGAAAATGGCATTCTACTCTATAAATTTTAATAATCATATTTGAAACATTACTTATTAATGGAAGAGTAAATTGCCAAAGTCGTCCCTAAGGTTTGGGTATGTTTGCCATTTTCATCCAAAACAACTTTTTTGTACCATATAGTCCTTCACTTTTGGGATTTTTTGCCATTTTCATCCAAACGTCTGACTATTTTGCAAAATCGTCCCTGAGATTTGAGATTTTTTTCCATTTTCATCCAAATGTTTGATAGAAAAAATAAAGCAAATTAGAGGTTTGGATGACAATGGCAAAAAATCCCAAAAGTGAAGGACTATATTGTACAAAAAAGTTGTTTTGGATGAAAATGGCAAACATGCCCAAACCTCAGGGACGATTTTGGCAATTTACTCTTAATAGAATAAAGATAAATATGTTTTGGGCCAAGCCAAAGCATACCAAAAATTACATGTTTGACCGGGCTTCATTTTGACTCGTTGCCAGACCCACCAAGTTTGCCACCTCTTCTCTTAGTTTTCAGACTTAAAGCACGTTAACAATCAAATGGAGCGTTAACATGTCATGTTTCGTTATTGTGGTATAGGTATCACAATTTCACACGGATCTTTCTTTATTTGATATCGATGGAAAGGAAGTAATGAGGAAAACAATAAGTGTAAATGATCCGTTAAGATATGAAGGAGTTACGATATATCAAACCGATTGGAGCATTTCTGCCCTTCAAATACTGAAAGATGATGAAGGCCCATATAACCTAGCTGTTGCACCTTTGACCGTTAATGGAGATAAGAAGCTTTATGGAAGCTTTTTGCCTGTTGGAAATGCCGATTCTACAAATGTCAAAGGAATGTAAGATTTATCCTTTCTTCTTCTTTTTCTTTAAATTAATTAAAGCTTATTCTTTATAGTAGGTGTCGCAAAATGGGTAGGTTGGGTAACGGGCCAAAACAGATTCAAATCAAAATAGGTGTATTTAATGGATGCGAGTACTAGGGATGTGAACAAACCGAATGTTCAGCGAGCAGATCGTGAACCGTTCGTCAGGAAGTTTGTTTGTGTTCGTTCGTTTAATAAATGAACGAATACGAACAAGAAATTTCGTTCGTTTAGTTAAATGAACAAAGGCCATGTTCGTTCATTTATGTTCGATAGTTCATTAGTGTTTTTAATTTTTATATTTTAGAGTAAATTACGTTTTTGGCCCCTGTGGTTATATCACTTTTACTATATTAGCCCAAAATAAGAATTTTTAACATATCTGCCCCCATGGTTTCTATAACTAACCATTTTGGCCCCTAAGTCTAACCATTTTAGCCCCCATGGTCTCTATAACTAACTATTTTGGCCCCCATGATTTCTAGACTTAGGGCCCAAATTGGTTAGTTATAGAGACCATGGGGGCAGATATGTTAAAAATTATTCTTTTGGGCTAATATAGTAAAAGTGATATAACCACAGGGGCCAAAAACGTAATTTACTCTATATTTTATTTAAATACATCAGAATTCTGACAAATAAAATATTGAGTAAATTACGTTTTTGGCCCCTGTGGTTATATCAGTTTTACTATATTGGCCCAAAATAAGAATTTTTAACAGATTTGCCCCTGTGGTCCTTATAACTAACCGTTTTGGCCCCTAAATCTAACCAAACCCTAACTCTGGTTAATTAATTGGCACATGACTTGCACATGATGGGCATATTAGTAATTTCCCCTCCCCCTCTTTAAAATTGATATAACCACAGGGACCAAAATGTAATTTACTCTAAATAAATAAACTAATTCTATATCTAACAATTTCAAAGGGCTTGTACAGTAGTATTAGTTTTTTTTTTTTTTTTTTTTTTTTTTTTGACTTTTTGACTTTTTCTTTTTTGTCTTTATTATTTCTCTTTAAACTTCTACCCCTTTAACTTTCAATGTTAACAATTTCAACCTCTTAACTTTTTTAAAATTTTGTAATCAAGCTTTACGTATTTATTTTTATGTACACGTTTCTATAAATTTAAATTGATTTACGTTTAGACGTATATTTTTTCCGTTAATAAGTCGAGTCAAATATAATATATTCCTTATGCTTATTATTATGTACATTTTCTGTTTGTTTATGTTTTGATGTAATTTTTTTCTATAAATGAGCCGGTTAAAATATAATATGTTTTCATGCTTATTTTTATGTACGTGTTCAAATGGTCTACGTTTTGACGTAAATTTTGTTCGGAAACACGTCGAGTAAAATATAATACGTTTTCATTAAATGCTATAAATTCGAGTCACTCTACGTTTCGACACGCCACAACACGCCGTAACTATTTTCTTACGTGTTTATTTTTATGCACGCGTCGGTATAAATTTAAGTTGGTTTATGATTCAACGTAAATTTTCTTCAGAAATATGTGTCAAATATAATTCATTTTCATGCTTATTTTTATGTATGTTTTCAGTTGGTCTACACTTTAACGCAAATTCCAATTAGCAAATTATGTGGATAGTGCTTTTATCCTATTAACTTTTTTGTTTCTTTCTTGATTTTTTTCTGGACTTTATTATTTTTATTTTTTAGTTTTCTTATGTTTAGTGTTTTAGTTTTAGGTTTGTTTTCATTAAAGCTATATTTAAGATAACATTTACGTTTCCATTTACAATTAATTTAAAATCAATTCGTCCTGCTGTCTAATTTAAATTTATTTTTATGGTTTTTTGTCGATGTAAAACATGTGTCGATATTCTTTTGAGCATATTTCTTTCGATTGGTATACTGAACCAAAATAGATATCGACCGAAACCCCGCAGCGTAGCGCGGGTATTCCTTCTAGTTTAACACAAATTCATCCCTGTTCTCTCTCCTACTACGCTTTCTTCTCTTGAACAACACCAACACCATTACCCATCCTCCCTCCATTGTAGCAGACGAGTGGCATTTGATGGTCTAGGAGCACGACGAAGGTGGTGGTCGGTGAAGAACCGACGACTGAAACTCAGACCGGTGGCGATGGTATGGTTTAAGGGCTGGGTAGTGGTGGCTATGGCCGAAAATCGAACCACTACTCATCCTCCTCCATTGCAGTAGATCCATAAAGAAATGACGGTCAGAACTCGATTAGTCATCCCCCCTCCATTGTAGCAGATCTGAATGTGTTATATCAAAGATTTGGGATGTGATGTCAAGGTTTGGGTAGAGATTTGGGCGGAGATCTAGATCTAGTGACAGTTACGATGAACTGTGAAGGTTGTGGGTGTAGCAGTGATGGCGGAGGTGATGGCGACTGGGTAGTGGTCGTTGATGTTGGTGGGTGTTGATGGAGGGCTTGGGTGTTGATCACAAGCAGAGCTCGAATAGAGAAATGAGGGTTTGGAGCAGCCCATGATCTCCGATTTCTCCCCAATATTCAACAGCCCTTGCATTTGATGGAGCGTTTTGTTTGTTTTGCCAAGTTAATTTAATTGCTTTTTTTTTAATTTGCAGTGGGTACTTTATTAGGATCTTTAACAGGGGTTTTGATCGGTCAAGAAACAGAGAGTGGGTTTGTTAGGGATCTTTAAAAAAACTTATTTTTTATATACTTGAAGATCTGGGTTTGTAGTGTTCTATACTTGAAGATCTGGGTTTGAAGTGTTCTTGAAGATGATGATGTGTTTTGAAGAGCTGGGTTTGAAGTGTTCATGATGATGTGATTTGAAATCTGTTGATTTAATTATTGTTTTAATTATTATATTGTCAGTAAAAGTAAAGAGGGAGGGAAATTACTAATATGCCCATCATGTGCAAGTCATGTGCCAATTAATTAACTAGAGTTAGGGTTTGGTTAGATTTAGGGGCCAAAACGGTTAGTTATAGGGACCACAGGGGCAAATCTGTTAAAAATTCTTATTTTGGGCCAATATAGTAAAACTGATATAACCACAGGGGCCAAAAACGTAATTTACTCTAAAATATTTAACAAGTATTAGTGTATTATATATTATGTTCATGAACACTAGTTTGTGTTCGTTACCTAAATTAACAAACAAACAAACACAAACGAACACAAACACGTTCATTTCCTTAACAAACAAACACGAACATAAAATCTCGTTCGGTAAGTGTTCGTGAACACATATATTTCTTAACAAACGTACACGAACAAGTTTGTTCAGTTCGTTTGCAGCCCTAATTACCATTTTGATGAAACAATAGAACTTTTGACCTTTTAACCTGTTTGCGCATTCGACCTGTTTAAGATTTAGCTAATATTACACCTTTGACTTTGTTGAACCAGATCAATGCTTCTTCGTGATCTTCAGTCGGTTGTGTTATATGATCAAGATGGGAAATTTTCTGGGGTCCGCAGGCCTAACTCTAAGCTTCCGATTGAAATTAATGGTACAAAAATCGAAATTGTGGATGCAATTGGCAGTAGCGGACTTGATATGAAGGTAACAATGCTGTTTTAGTTTTGACCCGTTTGACCCATTTGACCCATTTCTTCTATAGCTTTGACCCGTTTGACCCATTTCTTCTATAGCTTTGACCCATTTAGTGAGACTAAATTGCATCTGTACAGACTGATCCTGGAGTGCCGATTGTATATGCGGGATTTGGTGCATTAATGCTTACAACTTGCATTAGTTATCTATCACACACACAGGTATGAAATCAGAAAGCAGGTCAAACAAAGTACAAAACACATGTCATATTTTACTTCTGAAAGTCAAACTAAACATTTTGTTTTGACAGATATGGGCTTTACAAGATGGAACAACTGTAGTAGTTGGAGGGAAAACTAACCGAGCCAAGATTGAGTTTCCCGATGAGATGAACCGCGTGCTAGATCGGGTCCCCGAAATAAACGAGCCATCTGATGTTATTTGTGGCTAAGAAACAAGAAAATGAGGATTCTTTTGTAGAGATTTTATTTATCCAAATACAGAAGTGTATATATACATACTAAATCTATAACAGTTTTGATCCAAAAGATTGAAAAAAAACCGCGCCAGGTAGGGGTCGAACCTACGACTTTCTGCTTAGGAAACAGACGCTCTATCCACTGAGCTACAGGCGCTTGCTTGTTTCTTTACTGTCGACGAAACTTAAAACTTACACATAAACAATTGTCATTTAAACCCTATTAAATAAACTAATTATTCTTAAATATATGTTCACTAACCAATATTTAGAAACGCTATTATATAAATGTACATTGTAGTCTTGATATTAATTTTCTTCTATTATATATACTAGGTTAGAACTCCGTGTATTACACGGGTTGAATAAATATAATTTTATACACTAAGTAATAAAATAGTTACATCTTTTAAAAACTCGTGTGTTGCACGATTTGAATAAACACATGTCTTACACGAATAATGTAATCCGTTAACACATTTAGTCATCAAGATATGTTTGTTAACAAAATGAACTTTTAGGTACTATATACTTATTGTAACACTAGTAGGGTGCCCGCGCGATGCGGCGGGGGCGACACTTTGGATTGCGGCACTCGTTGCTGGTAGTTTTCTTATTTGTATATGATAACATTATTGTGGTGGATATATGTCATAAGTGTTACACATGGGAGCCTAACACCTATAATGTCTTGCAATGTTCGATCAACTGCCTCTATCGCCTGACGTTTCGCCATCGATGCCTCATCCCAAATAATTAACTTGGAGGACCTAATTAGTTGACTTATAATTCCTAAAATTTTGGGACATAGTTTACTATTTATCTACTAAATATCGTAAATTAGTATTAAATAAATATCGTAAATTAGTATTAAATAATTCCTAAAATTTTGGGATATAGTTTACTATCTATCTACTAATATCGTAAATTAGTATTAAATAATTCCTAAAATTTTGGAACATAGTTTATCTTCTATCTACTAAATATCAAAGTTTTGTTTTGTTATAAAAATTAATAATAAATAAAGTATAGAAAAACTGTTTTAAACATGTAAAGATTCGTTTGTTAATAAAAAATACTAAACAAATGACAAAAGTATATTAGTTCAATCGAGATGTAAATTATAAGTGCAATAAAATAACACAAAACATAAACTTCAAATATAAAATAAACTTTATTATTCATGGGATAGTCTAGATCAAACAAAAACAACTGAAAATGAAAAAAACATAAAAACACTTGATATATTTCATCTAATTTCTCTTCTTTTTTGATCCGTTTTTCTTGTTTGTGCTCGAATCAGCAGTATCATCTAATTCATCTTCTTTCTCATCGTCCTCAGAATCATCTAAATTTATAACCTCGACCCATTTCCATTCAGAGAGTCTCTTAGATCTTTTCTTTTGATTCTCATACTTCCGATCCTTAAAAAACAAAAAAATTAATAAAAAGGTTAAAAAATGATTAAATAAATTTTATAAAAAAAAACAAATATTGAATAAAAAAATTTTAAAAAGCTTAAATAAATTTTAAAATTACCTCTTTACTAAATTGACGTTGAAGATTAGACTTGTATGGACTGAACATTGTACCATAAGAAATAATTTCAACACTATTATCACCATCATCCTACAATAAAACACCAAATAATAACATAATGAACTTGTTAATATGAAAGATTATAAACGAAAATATTACTTAAAAACTAACAAAAGCTTGTTCGACAACTGAGGTGTTTAAATTGGTGTGTTGAATCTGAAAAATCAAATAAGTTAGTATTCACATAAAAGTAAATAAAAGAAAACAATTATTCATTATTGCGATACAACAAAACTTATCATAGAACCGACCTTATATTTTTCAATATCGCATGCTTGTTTTTTCGCATCAAGTGAATTCAGAACTGGCTCCATATTTTAAATCTGTTTAGCAATAGAAATGTAGAATTGTGAGTGTTTGCTATGTATTTATAGTAGTCCATTAGGGTTTAGTTTTAGATTGGTCATCCACTTATTTAGGAAGTTTGTTGTGAGTTTTAAGTTTTTAAAATAAGATGCACATATCCTGTCTAGTTTGTTGTGGCATGTTTAATAGGAAGTTTGTTGTGAGTTTTATCTATACTATATTAAACATGTCACAACAAACTGACTCTGTACAAGTAAAATTAGGGAATATTTTAGTTTATTAATGTCGTTCAAAACAAAAAACTTGGGTAAAAAACAAATGTTAATGCACGGTAGCTAGGTAATGGTCAAAGCTGGCTTGGGTAAAAAACAAATGTTGGCTTTAATCAATTGTACATTTACGCATCGGCTATTTGTACTTTATGAACGCACGGCGAAACTAAAAAAAGACAACTATCGAAACGTTTAAAAAAATGTGCCGATCGTCATGGTACCTTCGGATTTTTTTAAAACATTACGGGTTGTAAGATATCGCAGGAATACATTAAAGAATTAAAGAGGGGGGGGGGGGGGGGAAGTGTAACTAATTACCCATAATTATGTTAAATGTCAAGGATTTAAATGTAATAGGTTGAGGGACTAAAAAATAATTATGGTTTAAAAGACCACTTTACCCTCATTCTAGGGGTTTATTTATAAATAATGGGGAAAGAAGTTCTTAACTTTTGGGAATCCTTCCCTCATGTATTATAATATAGTATAGATATCACTTAATTTTTTATTTAGGTTAGAGAGTTGTGTGTTAGATGGTTTATAATATTTTACGTTGTTTTTTTATTTATTATTAGGTTAGAAACTTACGTATTACCTGATGTTGGACAATCAGCAAGAAAAAAAAGAAAAGAAATATTTGAGTTAAAAATATTAAATATACAAGAGATAAGCTGGATATTATAATTTAATATTATTATTTCATTGGAGTGTAAAATGGGATAATGAGATCCTTTATTAAAAGTAGGATTCTAAATATACCACATGTGTAAAAAATATATATGTTCTACATGTATTGAATAAATTCTTTTAACCAAACAGTTGATTAAAATAAATATTTTTATTTTAATATGTGATTATCAGTTATCCTTGTCCTTATCATCAAAATATAAAAACAATTAAAACTACCATTTAAATAAAATCTTTATCTTTATAAATATTTAAAACGCTAATATACTTTTTTAGATTTTAATAATCAATATATGGTTATAATAGTTAACATATTATTATCAGTTATCTTTGTCTTTATCATTAAAATCTCTTCTATAAAATTTTAAATTTTAAATTTAGTATTATCAGTAATTGACTTTTCATAATAAATATTTAGAAAAATAATTAAGACCGCCTCATAGAGCGCCATGTGCCTCAAACATGGTTTCTTTTATTATATAGTAAAATCACTATAGAAACTAATATTAATTTAATAAAAGTCACACGCGTATGTTAATACGCTATCATTAGCCATCCAAAGCGATGCGGTTCGAGTTCATCACACACAATAGGAAAAAAAACTTGTATAAAATATTTGAAATGTATATAAAACCCAACAAAATCAACCTTGGTGATTTTAATCTTCTAAAATGATAACGATTTAATGAGTACCTCTACTTTTTGTTTGATTGAGCATTGACACTTGATTTGAATTTGGAAAAACCACCCAATCTATTGTAAAGTAGGGATAGATACACATAGAAGCTTTTCAGAAACCACCACCACCAACTATTGTCTAAATTCCATAAGTAGTTTGCTTTTGGCTTGTTGAACGGTCCCCCATTTACATAATTATTTGCCTATTTGGAATCTTGGTACTATAATTGCTATCTCACTAATAATGTTGTTATTGTGTTGCCTATTTTTATTGGGGGGAGTTAAGAATTCTGTAATTCTGTTTAAACGGTTGAAAGGCTTGTTAAAATCACAGTATAACATTTCTAGTGAAGTTATAAAATGGATTTTCACATACAATGGGGTATAGAAGGTAAAGGTAGCATGTACCAACTTACAAGTTTCAAATTCAAAATCTAACCACTATCTCGTTCAGCTAGCAAACAACCTCCGTCTCATCAACTATCACGTCTCAAAATGGGTATGGTAAACCCTATGAGTCTGTGACAAACATGATGCTCACCTCGCAACACCATGAAAGGTTGGGAGATTGACCTACAGTCTGTATTGACTATCAGGAAAGTAAATAAGAGAAAATGTCAAGTCTAACAAAATATTCACAAACTTGCACCACATTGGACTTCGAGGGACATGATGAGGTAACTATCACCCAAACCTTTATAGGTTCAAACTTATATGAAACGTATTGACAGAACTCACATATTATCAACTTCTACTCATCACTTTTCTGGTAACCAGCATGATCAACTTTAGGAAGTCAACGTTAGAAAGAAATAAAATCCACGTCTAGAATGTTAGTACTATCTGAAAGACGACAACATGGCCTAGAAACGCCAACCACTGTGCCAAGGCGTACAACGATATGCTATTCATACATTACAATAAACAATGGTAAAGATATCAAAACAATGAACATATCCATTGCTTATAAATTCTCTACTTCGAAAGGAAGATAAATTCACTTGCCACAACATGGTAAGTTCTTTGTATTGCAACATGATATATGTTATGTAAGAATTATTAAACATGATATATGTTATGTAAGAATTATTACAATGGAAGGTGTAAATAATAAGTTTTATAGCACTTGTTGGAATAACTACACTTCTAGAACCATACAATAAGGTATAAAAAATGTCGTTAACTTTAGTAAATACGCCTGCCTGCGGTGTGCACATATAATGTATATATATATGGGCCATCGGGGAGGCAAAAGTGAAATTGCACAAATTTTGACGTTATTTTACTAATTTCATGAAAATAACGTTAAAAGCGGCGGACGGTTATCATGCATCATGTGGTGGCGATAGCCGAAAGATAAATGAGTACATGCACTAATCGGCATTTGTCCCAATTGTCGAGTGTTATGTGTCATATGTCCAAGGTTTGATTCAAAGCTACTATCGAGCCGATAGTCTCACTGGAAGCTAGTAGCCTCTCTATTTTTATATGAGTAAAGGTAAGACTGTCTACATTTCATCCTGCTCAGACCTTACCTAGCTTTGCTTGGAATTTCCTGAATATGATAATGATGATGAATATTGGCTCTCGTCAATAGTCATTAATTTAAGCCCATCAAAAATACTTTTAGTAAATACAACATTGCCTCTCGTTAACTTTACATAAATATTCTTTTAACAACCACCATAACGACATACCAAAACATTTCAAATCACCCCCTTCTAAACTTTCAATCTCCTTTTCAACCCCCTCCTTTCTTTTATATCCTTAAAACCAATCAATCAATCAAAAATCAAAACACAAAAAAAGCTTCCTCTTCCTCTGCATCTTCCCCAATTCTCTCCATCATTTCAATCATCACAAATAACTTTTATTCTTGAACAGGAAACAACATATCATCCTCTATTAATTTTTCATTTTCCGGCCAATTCCGCACCTTAAAAAAACTGAAATGTGGTCGTACCGGCGAAAAAACGACAACGACAACAACAACGACAACAACGATTACAGCCCAAAATCACGTAGACCACCTTCCAGCCCCAATTTCAAACGCCGAACCTTCAAAGACATCGAAACCTTAACTCATGACAACGACATCATCGAACAACGACAACAACAACAACAACAACAAACCTCTTCCTCCACACAAAACACCTCCACCAATGCCACCACCACCCGCCCCACCGTCTTCCACCGCGTCCACCTCGCCAACCGCTTCACCCGCGCTTTTGCCGCCAAACCCAAACCCGAACCCGGTTCAGTCAAACCAAAAAAACTAGAAAAACTCGTACCCGGGTCGGATAAACGGGTAGTAGTCTACCTAACAAGCCTGAGAGCCGTCAGATCAACGTTCGAAGCATGCCGGACCGTCCGATCAATCCTCCACGGGTTCCGGGTGCCAATCGACGAGCGAGATCTGTTAATGGACTCGTCATTTTTCGATGAAATACGGAAGATTATGGCGCAAATTGGGCAGGGTAGGAGTGACGATAAAAGGGTGTCGTTGCCGAAGGTTTTTATTGGCGGGAGATATATTGGTGGGGCTGATGAGATTGTGGAGCTGCATGAGATCGGAGAGTTGAAGAAGTTTATGTCCGGTTTACCGGCGGTGGCTCCCGGTGTTTGTGAGATTTGTGGTGGGTTCCGGTTTACTTTGTGTGAAGAATGTAATGGGAGCCATAAGTGTCCGTTGGAAGACGGTGGGTTTACGACTTGTGTTGAGTGTAATGAAAATGGTCTCATTAGGTGCACATCTTGTTTGAGCTGATAATAAAAGTTTAAAATTGAGCCACGCGTTATTATCGGTTATTACAGTGGGTCTTTGGACGGTGAATTTTGTTTGAAATGGTGGCGGGCTGGGTCACCAGTGTTGATGGCCTGGGTAATCGAGCTTTTGTGATAGATGTAAAATGATTTTTTAGAGGAGGTATTGGGTGTTTATGTATTTATCACAAGTTTTGATATATATATATACGCTATATTTATTTGTTGGTAAAATTGGAATAGAAATTTAACTATAGTTTATACAAAATAAGAATGAGATAATTATTCTTTCATGTTGAATGTGACTTTAAGAAATTGTACAAATCATTTGTTATAGCCTTCATGTGGGGAAAATTACGAAATTGTTGGTTGACCAAGAGAGTTTTCAATTTTGTCACTCTCCTGCGTCCTTGGAAGGATCACTGAGCTTGGGAAGAGTCCGCATGTTATGTTGATGCGTCCATGTCCTTAGAAGCTGACACGTGTCCGACACGTGTCCCACATGTTTATGGGAAGAGTCGGCGACTCTTCCGAAGCGTCAGCGGACTCTTCCAAAGGAGCTTGATACATGGACTCTTCAACATGATATGCGGACTCTTCCCAAGCTCAGTGGTCCTTCCAAGGACGCAGAAGAGTGACAAAATTGAAAACACTCTTGGTCAACCAACAATTTCGTAATTTTCCCCTTCACATGTCTCTTTGTTTATGTAAAAGTTGTATTTGTATAATTGTTCTTCTTTGTTTTGTGTTAGCAAGAATATAAGATTTGTATCTATGTAATTTAATGTTGGTCTATTGATTTTACACAGGGCCGAGGCTTTTAAATCTAGGCAACGGCTTAGGGCCTCCAAAAAATAGGGCCTCCAAATGTTTTAAAAATCTTTATATAGCATGTGTATTATGTATTAGGCCAAAATAAATAACCAATTTTTAAATAAAAGAGTCTAATTCCAACTCCAACCAATATGCAATTCGTATTTAATTTAGGCCGCAATCGTTATTTTCACTAACTGTAACGTCACACATGCCCATTTTGCTCAATAGTGTCGCCGATTGGGGAAAAATTAGACGTGAAATTAGGGAAATTAATGGTGTTGCAAAGATAATCCAGGTTGGTTAACGGCTAATTTTTTTATAGTAATCTCTATATATTGCGACTAGGGCTGTAAACGAACCGAACGTTCAGGGAACAGTTCGTGAACCGTTCGGCGGGAAGTTCGTTTATGTTCGTTCATTTAATAAATGAACGAACATGAACAAGAAATTTCGTTCGATTAGTTAAATGAACGAACATGAACAGAGGTCTCGTTCGTTCAATTGTGTTCGTGAATGTTCGGTAAGGTGTTCGTGAACATTTGTTCATTTGCATTCGCATATGTTTGTTTGTTTGTGTTTTAATTAAAGATTTTTGTACTTTCATGTATTTTATCTAACAATTAAACTTGGAAACCTTATTTCCACCTTGTTTATGCACAATTCACATTTCCTTACTTATTATTTACATCAACGAATATGTTTCAGAATTAGGGCTTGAAGTTCCAGTGCTACTCTCTAGGCCATCCACCTTTAGCTTTCGTCGCGTTCACCAAATTTATTTGTGTTCGTGAACCGTTCGTGAACAAGCTCATTTTCTTAATGAACGAACACGAACATAAAATCTTGTTCGGTAAGTGTTTATGAACCGTTCGTAAACACATCTTTTTCCTTAACGAACGAACATGAACAAGGCCTTGTTCGTGTTCGTTCGGTTCGTTTACAACCCTAATTGCGACTTACTTAATCATTGTTCTCCCTAAATTCCTAATTGATACTTTGAATCTTTGAATTTTGATATTGTGCTTGCCACTGAGACTTAGAAGGAAGAAAGCAGACAGTGGCGGATCTTGCCCGTTTAAAATGCAAGGGCCGAAAGACACGGTCACTAAAAAAAGCCCGGACAAGCCCGGGCCAAACATAGTATATATAAAAAATTTCGATTGAAATGCGGAAAATTAACACTACGCCCGAAAAACTTGCCCGGGCAGTGGCCCTGCCATGGCTCTTCTAAGAACCGCCCCTGAAAGCAGAACCAATATTTTCTTTATACTCATTCAAAAGGTCCCACCTTTGTAGTTTGCTTAGAGCCTTTAAAAACGTTAGAACATTAGGTTCTAGCAGAGACAAATGTTATAATGAAACGAATACGAATATTAAAGCATGCATGCATGTGTCTTTTAACTTGTCTAATTGTAAGTTGTAACGGCTGTATTTACAAATCTATACTATATAATAAAAGAAACTAGATTTGGGACACATGTCAATCAAGGAGAGCATTGTTTTGGTCAAAAATCAAGCAATGACAATGTAACCAAACTTTCTGTTGTGAGGTATGATGCTTGAATTGATGAACAATAATAAGGATCACTATGAAGTATGATGAACAAATGACACGAAGATTTATACGGGGAAAAAGCCCTTGATCAAGAGTTGATCTCCGGCACAAAAAACCCCGGGTGATGGAAACTACCGATCACCAACTTAAATTAAACAAACAATCTGTTACAACTTCGGATGATAGCGAGCTAAGTATAAGGATCACTATAGTGTATCGTGTAGAAATGTATGAAAAATGCTAAGTGTTTTGTCGAGAGCTGATGAGAGCGGTTGTATGAGTGTGTGTGTAGCCAAAAATAGCCAAGTGTTTCTAAATTAGCTCACCACCCCCTTTAAATTAGAAAATATCTAGCCTAACTAACATTCCGCAAATGGTGCAAGTCTTCCACGACTCCACAACGTCCATTTCTGACCAAGCACGTGCGGAATAGACTGAGAATATTCTCCAGGAATGTCGCCAAGACTAAGTCCAAGTTGATATTCCTGCAAAACATTTACGAATTCAAAGTAGACAATCGTTAGTACAGGTATCCTTATAGTGATCCATGATCTTGATCCTGCAACACTTCTGAGGATCACTACTTCAGACAGAATTGAGGATCACTAAATCCAACAGTAAATAAGGATCACTGGTCATTTAGAAATCCACCCCTAACAATTGCCCCCAAAATATAAGGAGTAAATATGTAAATAAATGAGTTATATTTTGTCGATCTTATCCGCAACAAACTAACGGATATATAGCCGTTAAGATCGAACTAGCCGTTACGATCATGACGTCAGTGAGATGACTACCCTGCAGAATCATCATTATAAATAACAGTTAGAGATAGGGTTCATTTCACATTTAAGTTCAAGAGAACTCCCTTTAAATTCTGCTCCGACGATCAAGCAGGTAACCCTTTTCCTTTCTCCTTTCTCATATTCTGCCCTTCTTTCTTTATCATTATCTCGTTCAAAAATGATGCTCCGAAGCTCACCGGGCAAGGATCACAAAAAGAACAGCCCCTTAAAGAGTCAAGGGATCATCAAAGATTCCGCAAAAGAACGCTGTTGTTTCACCGATGCACAAATTGATAGAATTCGCCACTGTTTTCCAGCAAATACTGTTATCAAATCCTTTGATCCCACTGCTCTTAGTGACTACATCTCTGAAGCTTGGGTAGCTTTCCCAGTTACACCTTTCACCATAAGATATACCTATCCTTTTCCAGACCTTACCCAATCCTTTTCTCCCTTACCGGCATCTGCTACATCCAAGCTATGCCGATGATCTGGAGGGTCCTATATACCCTTGAAAGGATCATCGAGCAGGAAGGGATTGACCTAGGAATGTCGGAGTTGGCTGAGATGTATGATCTCACAACGTTTGGATCCCACCGATATTTGTTCAAGCGTAAACCCGGAGAAGAACATCCCATCTTTAAGGCTACTAAAAACGATACCAACTGGAAACGGCGGTTCTTCTTCGTCAGAAGGGATTCTATCCCGGATGGAAAGGATTTGCCGAAGAAATGGAGCACTCATGGTAGGATAGGAGGATCCTTAGAAGGATCACTAAGTAAGCTCATTCTGATAATGATTACTAATATGCTTTTGTTTCTTTTTGTACAGCTATCACATTCTCGCATATTATTCCTTCAGCTGCCACCAAGGGGAGACTTGCTGCCTTTAGAAAGCTTGATCCTGAAACAAGATCATTCAAGACAATCACCCAGGATTCACAAGAGGTATCCTCAGGCTCTGTCACCATGTCAAGTAAGTATCCTGTTCTTTTTATATTCAAATGTTTAAATAAATAGTTATATATGAATAGAATAAGGACACTTATCTGTTTTGGGTGTGTAGGCGCTGGAAAGTCATCAAGATCTGCTTCCAAATTTAGTGTCACTGAGCTTGACACCGTCCGATCCAAGAAAAAATCTGCTGCTAGCCCCTCCGTTGTAATCCCCAAAGCTACCACTTCAAAGGGAAGAGGTGGAAAGAAGAGAAAGACTTCCGAAGCTGAGGATCTGCAAGGTCTGCCCCTGATCCGCCACCCGTTCCTTGAATACTTCAACGATGTAAGGATCCTTGTCCCCGCTCTAGGTATCCAGCTTATTTGAGGATCACCTGTTCTTGAACTGCTCTTTATCTTCTTTGCAGAAATTTGCTGAGATTGAAGACTATGTTGGGCATGTCGAGGAGCAGGACAAGAAGATTGCTGACCTTCAACAAGTCGCATTGCTCAAGGATCTTAAGATTGCTGACCTCCAAAAGGATCTCAAAGATGCCAAAGCTCAGACAGCTACAACCCTGATCAATTTTGATTATGAGAAGAGCGAGATCACGGAGGATGCTAAGGTCTCCGCTGCCATAGCCATGTACAAGACCAAGCTACAAATGGCCCAAGAAGCTCAGGATCCTGCCTTTGACAGGAGCAACTGGGATGTGGAAGGCTGGAAGGCTAGGCTGGCTGAATTGGAGGATGAGGATGAGGCTGATGAGGTTTTGGCAATCGAGGCTGGAGGCAGTGGCAAGGATCATGGTGGTGAAACTAGTGGAGCGGGAGATGGTGATGCAGCGAAGGTGTAAGCTGCTTGAATGGACGATGAAGGACATTTCTAGACGTAGCCAGAGCCCATTTTTTAGTTTGGTTATGGTTTTTTGTTTTGATGATGTTTTGATAAACAATGGTTGGTCTGTACTTGAACAATAGTAACTAGGGTTGAGGATCATGGATGATCCTTTGAACAATAGGTAGGATTACAAATGGTGGAGGGATCCTCTGTTTGGGGGATGAAGCCATTGTGATCCTGCCGTCTTTAATTTCCTGCACTTGTTAGACCTATGAACAATGGACACCCTTTGCCAACCCATGTGGACGGGCCACGTTTTGCTGGTAGAAACGTGGGTTGGCAATTTTGACAACCTTAAAAGTGTTTAAGCTTTTGTGAATAAAATGACTTTAACTTTTTGGCTATATCCTGTGTTGATATCCTTATTGTTAGTTTATTTTTCAATCTATTGTGATGTTCATGTCGTTTAAACTCATCAAGTAAGGAAAATTTTTAAAAATATCCCTTAAGAGTTAAGGATATGATCAAGGATCACATAAAAAATTATTTAAGGATCATAATTTCAGTTGTCAAAGGATAAGTGTCACTCAAACACATAATGAATAAAATCAAAACAGTTTAGGATCATACCTGAGAACCCAAGTTAGGATCCTATCCTTCAACACTTAAAATTAGGGTAACCCAAGATACAAACCTTAGTTGAAAGTGAGGGTCAAGAATCTTTGGTCATTTATCTTCACAAACCTGAAATAAGATATTACTTGGGACTGAGCCAATAAAAGATGAATGTTAGTAACTGGGGACAAGCCCAACAATTCTGGGGACAAGCCCAATATACTGGGGACAAGCCCAAAAGATAACTGGGGACAAGCCCAAAGGATAACTGGGGACAAGCCCAAAGGATCGTATGTAAACTGGAGTATGGCCCTTACTGGCGACTATCCAAACTTAGTGACATGAAAATGCCAAAACCTTAGCTAACGTGAAAACGTTAGAAACCTTAGGAACGGATGTATGGTACGTCTACCATTATACGTAGGATCCTGAATATAGCCAGTACAACGAAATTGTCAGCCCCTAAAGCGGGTACTGGTCCCATTGCCATGAACTATACCAGGATCATCGTGCGCTACTGGCGAAACTAGGGACAGGCCCAAACTGGGGACTAGCCCAAACAACTGGATACTTCTATGGATACTCAACGCTTAGTTAAGGATGCCTGAACCTTCAAAACTCAAAATCAAGTAAAAGGAGGATAAAGGACGCAGGATCCTTATCCTTGTAAGAGAATAAAAAGAATGAAATAGTTTAAGATTGAAATATTACCAGAAAGAGGATCATCTGTCAGTGGGGATCCTTCAAGGATACTTGTCGGGTAAGGATCATGGATCATGATCACATGAAATATTTCATCAAATGGACAGCATTCCAAGCTCTAGATAGCGAATCACCCTCCATTGTTAGCAATCGATATGCCCCCTTTCCTGCTTCAGCTTCAATCAAATAGGGGCCTTCCCATTTTGGTGCTAGCTTTCCATCGGCAGGATTGGTGGTGTTTTGAAATGCTTTCCATAATACCATATCCCCAACTTGGAATTTCCTGAGCCTGACATTTTTGTTGTAAGCTCCAGCCATTCTTTGTTGATAACTGGCCATCCTTATCCTTGCTAAATCCCTGATTTCTTCTATAGTATCCAAGTCTTGAATCAAGTTTTCAGCATTTTCTTCAGGATCACGAATGCTTGTTCTTGCAGTTGGAACCACCATATCTGTAGGGATCACTGACTCTGCCCCAAATACCAAAGAAAATGGAGTTTGGCCTGTAGCATTCTTGGGAGTTGTTCTATCAGCCCAAAGCACATAAGGTAGTTCTTCTGCCCATTTTCCTTTCTTGGATCCAAGCTTCTTCTTCAGATTGTTGATGATAATCTTGTTGGATGACTCTGCCTGACCATTAGCTTGTGGATGGACTGGTGTTGATGTTATCATCTTAATCCCCTAACTGTCACAAAAGTTAGTGGTTCTATTCCCAATAAATTGGGATCTATTATCACAAATAATCTCAGAAGGGATGCCAAATCTAGTAATAATATTTCTTTTAATAAAGGATATAACTTCCTTTTCTCTGACTTGAGCAAAGGCTTCAGCCTCTATCCACTTAGAGAAGTAATCAGTCATAGCAAGCATGAATACTTTTCCACCAGGTGCCTTAGGAAGCTTTCCAACTATATCCATTCCCCATCTCATGAATGGCCAACAAGAGGATATAGGATGCAAGAGCTCTGCTGGTTGGTGAAGGATATTACTATGCCTCTGACAAGGATCACACTTCTTGGCATACTCCATAGCATCCTTCTTCATAGTGGGCCAATAGTATCCTGTCCTCAGGATCCTTGAGAATAATGCCCTGCCCCCAGTGTGGTTTCCACAATCTCCTTCATGGAAATCCTTTAGGACTTCTTGAATTTCAGGATCCTCAACGCATCTTAAATATGGTCCTGCAAGAGATCGTTTATACAATATATTATTTAATATTGTAAATTGAGATACCTTAATTTTGAAAGCCCTTGGGTTTTCTCCTGTAGGAATTTCTCCATATTGTATGTATTTCATGATTGGGAGTATCCATGATCTTGAATGAGATTGGGTATCATCACTAGGGATGATTGCAGAATCTTCTCCTATCTCCATAGCTACATGATCCTTGATAGCAGGGGTCAGGATATGGATAATAGGGATCTCAATATCCTCAGGAATCTTCAAAGATGATCCTAGATTGGCTAATGCATCAGCTTCTGCATTCTCTTCCCTTGGTACCTGTGTCAAACTAAAGGATACAAAAGAGAGTGCCAATTCTTTGACTATCTCCAAATATTTGATTAGCTTTTCACCTTTAACAGCATAGGATCCATTAAAGTGATTAGTGATCAATAAAGAATCTACATGTACCTCAAGATACCTGATGCTCATATGCTTTGCAATTTGCAAACCAGCTATCAAGGCTTCATACTCAGCCTCATTGTTGGTAGTTTGAAATTCACAAGCTATGGAGTGGGGTATTATGTCCCCCTGTGGCGATTTTAGTAGTATTCCAAGCCCTGTTCCATTTACATTGGCGGATCCATCAGTAAACAGTATCCAAGGATCCTTGGTTTCTTCAAGCTGTTGGACTTCTAGTTCAGCTTCCTTTTGCAAATCACTACTGAAATCTGCCACAAAGTCAGCTAATGCTTGGGATTTAATGGATGTCCTAGGCTCATATCTTATATCATATGCACTCAACTTCACTGACCACTTAGCCATCCTTCCTGACATTTCAGGTTTCCTAAGAACATTCTTAATTGGGAAATTAGTTTTAACAATAATGGCACGAGTCTCAAAATAATGTCTCAATTTAGTAGATGCCATAATTAATGCAAGGATAAGTTTTTCTAAATGTGAATACATGGATTCAGCATCAAGTAAGCTCTTACTTACATAATAAACAGGATGTTGTGTACCTTGGTGATCCTTAACAAGGACCGCACTTACTGCTTTTGAGGATACCGCCAAGTATAAGGATAACACATCTCCCTTTTCTGGTTTCATCAAGGCTGGGGCTGAGGATAGGTAATCCTTAAGAGCTTTAAGGGCACTTTCATGCTTCTCAGTCCATTCAAATTTCTTGTTCTTCCTCAGGATGTCATAGAACTCCTTGCACTTTTCTGAGGATTTGGATATGAATCTGTTCAAGGCTGCGATCCTGCCAGTCAACCTTTGCACATCCTTAGCATTCGCAGGAGATTTGATATTCACAATAGCTTTAATCTGCTCTGGACTTGCTTCAATGCCCCTCTTTGTCACCATATATCCTAAGAATTTACCTGCCCTTACACCAAAATGACACTTAGAAGGATTAAGTTTCATATTATACTTATCAAGGATATTGAATGCTTCCTCCAAGTCTTTAAGGTGATCCTCAGCTCTTTTGGACTTAACCACCATGTCATCAATATAGACTTCCATAGTGTGTCCAATTTGCTCCTTGAACATCATATTGACTAGCCTTTGATAAGTAGCACCTGCATTCCTTAATCCAAATGGCATAGCAATATAACAGTATATACCAGTTGGGGTCATGAAGGCTGTATCCTCTTAATCGGATGGTTCCATCTGAATTTGTTGAAATCCAGATGAAGCATCCATAAAAGTTAACAACTCATGACCCGCGGTAGCATCCACCATGGAGTCAATGTGGGGTAATGGGAAAGGATCCTTGGGACATGCCTTGTTTAAATCTGTAAAATCGACACATACCCTCCACTTTCCATTTTTCTTTTGAACAACAACCACATTGGCTAACCATCTTGGATACTTAACCTCTCTAATCATACCTGCTCGAAGTAGCTTATCTACCTCTTCCTGGATAATAGCATTTCTTTCAGGTGCAAACTTCCTCCACTTTTGATGAATTGGCTTGAATGACCTGTCAATGCCAAGTTTGTGAGTAATTATATCCTTAGATATACCTGTCATGTCTTCATGTTTCCAGGCAAATGTGGTTTTCCTTCTTTTGAGAAAAGGATACTAGCTCCCGTTCAATATCGCTAAGGATCCCTGACCCTATGAAGATCTTGGATTCAGGATCATCAGTATCCATCAGGATTTCTTTCAAATCCTGTTCTCTTGCCTCCAAGACATTTCTTGAAGGATACTTTAATTGCTATTGCTCCCTTGGTCTTGAGGCTGGTTTCATTGATGAGGTATAGCAATTCTTAGCCTCCTGTTGATCACTCTCAATTTTCACCACTCCCCATGGACTTGGAAGCTTTACACACTGATGATAGGTGGATGGGACTGCCTTCATATCATGTATCCATGGCCTGCCAAGGATAACGTTACAACACGATAAGCAATCAATAACACAAAACTTTTGATAAGAATGCAGTCCTTCAATATAGATTGGGAGTTTGATGTCCCCCAATGTATTCTTTGTTTCCCCACTGAATCCCACAAGTACTGAGGATCTTGGGATAATATCGGACTCTGGGATATTCATTTTCTTGAGAACATCCAGCTGAATGATGTTCACAGAGCTTCCTCCATCTATAAGGATCCTGCGAACAAAGTGGTTAGAAATAAACAATGTAATTACAAGACCGTCATGATGAGGATCCTGGATGTCAATACGATCATCCTCATCAAAAGTAATGACTTTATCCTGGGTGACAACGGAGGTCCGGACGGGTCTGTCTCCATTATCCATCTTGGTTTCCTTAGCGTGTCTTTTTGCTGCTGAGAAGGATGTACCACAGATGTCTGATCCACCGGATATGAAATTTATGACTTGTGCATCTGCTGGAGGAGCAGGAGCCCTTTCCGGGATCCTTTCAGGATCCTGAGTCCTTGACTTCTTTCGTCCCAAGAGTTCCTTTAAATGCCCCTTGCTCAACAGGTAACCAATTTCCTTTCTAAGTGCAATACACTCTTCAGTGAGATGCCCAAAATCCTCATGATATGCACACCACTTGGATTTATCCTTTGTAGCGGCTGGTTTATCACTTTTCCTTGGCCACCTAGCTTTCTCACCTAGATTCTGCATTGCAAGGATTAGTTCATTGTTATCAACAGAGAAACAATATTCAGAAATAGGAGGATAATTCTCATCATCCTCTTCTTGTTCCACTGCGTGCACATTCTGGTTATCAGATCTGTTGTAGGACTTGGATTTGTTGTTCCTGAAGTAGGATCCTTGTTTATCCTGTTTTGAGGATCCTGTCAATCTGTCCTGAATCCTTTTGTCATCCTCTAGGCGGATGAACCTAAGGGCCCTAGTCGTTACTTCATCAAGATTCCTGCAAGGTGTCATAACAAGATCATCATAGAATAATGAATCCCTAAGCAATCCCATTTTAAAGGCTTCTATAGCCGTAGCAATATCCAAATTAGGAATATCTAAGGATTCCTTACTAAACTTAGTGATATAATCTCTAAGTGATTCATTTTGGCCTTGTGTTACCCTATATAGATCACTAGTTAATCATTCAAACTTTCTGCTACAAGAGAATTGACTATTGAACAAGTTAACTAAATTAGCAAATGAAGTAATAGAGTAAGGGGGAAGACTTAGCAGCCATTTAAGAGCAGATCCTGTAAGTGTGGATCCAAATCCCTTGCATAGACATGCTTCTTTCAACCTTTCAGGAATTGGATTGATCTCCATCCTCTCCCTGTACTGAGCTACATGCTCTTCTGGATCCGTTGAACCATCATACAACTTCATTGATGGTATCTGGAATCTTTTAGGTATCTCAGCATCACATAAAGGTGGTGCAAAACGAGATATCCTATGGCTACCATCCGCAATCTCAGGAATGGGTTTAACCACTCCTGGTACACTAGATATCATATCCTTAAGCTTCTGTAGCTCTCTAGCCATGGCATGATTGATACCTGTATCCTGCATAAATCCATGGTTAGTGTTATATAAATTATTAGAAGTGTTACCTCCCACAGGATTTGAGTTTGGAATTGCGGATGTAAATCTATCTTGTAGAGACTCTGGCATGATTGAAGGACCATATGAGGCAATGGTTTGCATTGGTATGAAGTTTCCTTGATTGACGTCTGAGTTCTGAGGTTGCACATTTCTCGAGGATCCTTGATTTTGAAGGGGGTTGGATCCTTGGAATTGCGATGATCCTTGAACCTGAAAGGATCCTGGGACCAGGGAGGATCCTTGAACAAGGGAGAATCCTGGGACCAGAGAGGATCCTAGGACCTGGGAGGATCCCTGGACCTGGGAGGATCCCTGGACCTGGGAGGATCCCTGGACCTGGGAGGATCCCTGGACCTGGGAGGATCCTTGTACTGCATGCATTCCCACATATCCTCCTGTCGTGAAGTATCCCTGATGCTGAGAGGATGATCCTAATGGTTGAGAAGAGGATCCCTGAGGCTGGAAGTAAGAGCCAAATGCCTGACTCATTGTTGTTGTCCCGTAACGCCTTCCTGATAGTTCTCCCAAGTATTGCACGTCCAGAACTGCTAAGTATTGTGAAGTTATGACCGGAGTGTCGAAGTTCAGCGACCTTGGCATCAGAGGGGAGTGATCCTCCACTGATTTCTTCTGTTTCTTGATTTCATCGATCTCCCGGAGGATCCTTTCGTTGGTCTTATCCTGCTCTTGTGCATGATTCCTCATCTGCAAAATCAGGGTATAAAGATCATTAGTAGTAGGATTAGTTGAAACAGAAGAAGTAGGTGGTTTTTGGAAAATAGGAGTTGGTTTCTTCGCAGCATTCTCAGCATTCTTCTGGGATCCAGAAGGTGGTGGAGGCAAAGGAGGAACGCCTTGTGAGGAGCTGAATGAGGGCATCAAACTTGAAGTATTCTTCACTGAGGAAGCCATCTGTTTGGTTGTAGCGAACCGAAATAACCACGAAAACACGAATCTTTCTAAGAATGAAGCACCAATTGCCCCACGGTGGGCGCCAAACTGTTTTGGTCAAAAATCAAGCAATGACAATGTAACCAAACTTTCTGTTGTGAGGTATGATGCTTGAATTGATGAACAATAATAAGGATCACTATGAAGTATGATGAACAAATGACACGAAGATTTATACGGGGAAAAAGCCCTTGATCAAGAGTTGATCTCCGGCACAAAAAACCCCGGGTGATGGAAACTACCGATCACCAACTTAAATTAAACAAACAATCTGTTACAACTTCGGATGATAGCGAGCTAAGTACAAGGATCACTATAGTGTATCATGTAGAAATGTATGAAAAATGCTAAGTGTTTTGTCGAGAGCTGATGAGAGCGGTTGTATGAGTGTGTGTGTGTAGCCAAAAATAGCCAAGTGTTTCTAAATTAGCTCACCACCCCCTTTAAATTAGAAAATATCTAGCCTAACTAACATTCCGCAAATGGTGCAAGTCTTCCACGACTCCACAACGTCCATTTCTGACCAAGCACGTGCGGAATAGACTGAGAATATTCTCCAGGAATGTCGCCAAGACTAAGTCCAAGTTGATATTCCTGCAAAACATTTACGAATTCAAAGTAGACAATCGTTAGTACAGGTATCCTTATAGTGATCCATGATCCTGATCCTGCAACACTTCTGAGGATCACTACTTCAGACAGAATTGAGGATCACTAAATCCAACTGTAAATAAGGATCACTGGTCATTTAGAAATCCACCCCTAACAAGCATCTAAAACCAAGTTTTTTTTTATCTTAAAAAAAATTTAACTTGATTAATTGTTTTCGAAATAACTTACGAATAGTTTCCAATTTTTTAGGAACTACCGGAATTAAAAATTGTCTATAATAAATGTTTATATAATTATTAAATCCGATTTTTAGGAACTACCATAATTAAATATTGTTTATAATATTTATAAATTATTAAAGTCGTTTAAAGTTGTAAGTTACTACCTAATTTAACCTATCTTTAAACATTATGATTACATTCTACCTTGAAAATTATATATTTGTTGTGAAACTAGCCTAATAGCAAAAGGAATATAAAGAACAATATGGAGAAAGAGATTGATCTTATTGATTGAGGTGTATATTACAAGAGATACAAGAGACTATATATAATAGAGGAAAACTTGTGGAACAAACCTAATCTATTTTAGGTGTTGATAACCACATTAATAATAAATATGTTCATAACACTCCCCCTTGGTTATCAACATAATACGCTTGATGTTGCCTCGTTAAAAACCTTGCTAGGAAAACCCGATGGGACAAAACCATAGCTAAGGGAAAAAGAGTGCAGCGTGTAATGTGCATTATCTCCCCCTGATACTTCTGGATCAGGTATGTTGCCTCATTAAAAACCTTACTAAGAAAACCTAATGGGACAAAACTTAGTCAAGGGAAAAAGAGTGCAACTTTAATAACCCTCCCCCTCATTTTAACATGTATCCTTTAATTGACGTGTGTCCATGTTCCTTGAAAGTCGAACAAAGCTTTTGTAGCCAATGATTTGCCGCTCGATCTCTTAATGTGCAATCCTTTATGTTGAGCAATGTTGTATAATCTTCTAACGAGACTTTAGGTACCTCCTTTCAAAATATCATATATCCACGATTGTATTTTGTTACATTCCTGCATCTACAAGACTAACCAAACTTGTTTGATGGGTTAGTAAAATATAATCAAATATCGTTTCTACCTGAAATATTTCTTTGAACTCATTCCAATGTCTCTTCGCTTGACAAATGTTATATCATAACAATAAGCTCAAATGGAAGATATTATAACTATACATATCTAGCAAATCATATTAATGCACATATGCATAACTATGGTACTTCTAGACTGAAAATCTCTACTTTGGTACGAGATTATAATAGTCATTCTTATAATAAGTGACTGAACAATCTTAACATACATTAAGGTTGAGCTTTGTCTATACTAAAATGTCCTCACATCTTCTAGATGTAGTTTGATCGATGGATAAAAATACGATCACAAATATACTCGAACTGCAGGTTGAGTAGTAACTAGACTGTGCCATGGTCATTCAATTTCCCCCTCTAAAAGCTTGACAGTTACTCTCGATGGTGCCTAGACATCATCACTATAAATTGCGATTATAGTGAACTTTAGGAGAGGACTTTTGATAAAGAAGGATAATATTATCAAACTCATATTGCTCTTTATTAGATTATCTCATGAATTGTACAACGCCCAACCCGACTATGTTATCCATGCTATATTTTTAAGTATATAAAGATACATTCGTGAGGTTTTGAAACCAATGCTTCAGGCATTTACCATCATTCACATACTTCTTTTCTCACATACTTCTTTTCACTTTGAACAACGTATGTGTATATACTTTTTTAGGAGTTCTGTTACATAAACCTCCTTATTGATTTTTATATTATATGCATGGATGTCTTGAACACTTGCTTCATTTATAAAATACATATTGTACCATGCTTGTACACTGTACATTGAAATGCTATAATCACAATGTACAAGTTTTCTATGTACGTTTATTGGTGCACAAGAATTACATCCATAAGATGTTTAAGTTAACCTTCTAAGCACTCAATTGCTTTAGGATTCTCATGCGGAGTTCCAGTTGTTAGGGGAGGATTTCTCAATGACCTGTGATCCTCAATTACTGTTGGGTTTGGTGATCCTCACTTCTGTTTGAGTTAGTGATCCTCAGAAGTGGTTCAGGATCAGGATCATGGATCATCTCAAGGATCCTTATACTAACGATTGTCTACTTTGAATATGGTATTGTTTTGCAGGAGTACAAGCTTGGACTTGGTCTTGGCGACATTCCTGGAGCATATTCCATGACTAATTCCGCACGTGCTTACCTGAAGTGGACGTTATGGAGTTCGTGGGGGACTTGCATGATATGCGGAATGTTAGTTAGTGTAGATATTTTCCATTTTTAAAGGGGTAGCGAGCTAAATAGAAAACACTTGGCTATTTTTGGCTACACACACACTCTTACAACTGCTCTCACCAGCTCTCGTTAATTCACTTGGCAATTACACACTTTTTTACACAATACACTATAGTGATCCTTGTACTTAGCTCGCTATCATCCGAAGTTGTAATACATTTCTTGTTTAATTTGAGTTGGTGATCGGTAGTTTCCATCACCCGAGGTTTTTTATGCCGGAGATCATTCATTGATCAAGGGCTTTTTCCTCGTATAAATCTTCGTGTCACTTGTTCATTACATTTCAAAGTGATCCTTATTGTTGTTCATCAATTCAAGCATCATACCTCACAACAGAAAGTTTGGTTGCATTATCATTGCTTGATTTTTGACCAAAACAGTTTGGCGCCCACCGTGGGGCAATTGGTGCTTCATTCCTAAGAAGATTCATACCTTTGTGGTCATTTCGGTTCACGACAACCAGGCAGATGGCTTCTTCAGCGAAGAACACTTCAAACTTAATGCCGTCATTCAGTTCTTCACAAGGCGTTCCTCCTTTGCCTCCACCACCTTCTGGATCCCAGAAGAATGCTGAGAATGCTGTGAAGAAACAAACACCCATTTTCCAAAAACCACCTACTTCTTCTGTTTCAACTAATCCTACTACTAATGATCTTTATACTCTGATTTTGCAGATGAGGAATCATGCACAAGAGCAGGACAAAACCAACGAGAGGATCCTTCGGGAGATCGATGAGATCAAGAAACAGAAGAAATTAGTGGAGGATCACTCCCCTCTGATGCCAAGATCGCTGAACTTCGACACTCCAGTCATAACTTCCCAACACTCAGCAGTTCCGGACGTGCAATACTTGGGCGAATTACCAGGAAGGCGTTATGGAACAGCAACTATGAGTCAGGCATTTGGCTCTCACTTCCAGCCTCAAGGATCCTTTTCTCAACTATCAGGATCCTCTTCTCAGCATCAGGGATACTTCATGTCAGGAGGATATTTGGGAATGCATGCAGTTCAAGGATCCTCCCAGGTCCAAGGATCCTCCCAGGTTCAAGGATCCTCCCAGGTCCAAGGATCCTCCCAGGTTCAAGGATCCTCCCAGGTCCAAGGATCCTCCCAGGTCCAAGGATCCTCCCAGGTCCAAGGATCCTCCCAGGTCCAAGGATCCTTCCCGGTCCAAGGATCCTCCCTTGTCCCAGGATCCTTTCTGGTTCCAGGATCCTTTCAGGTTCAAGGATCATCTCAACTTCAAGGATCCAACGTCCTTCAGGATCAAGGATTCTTGAAAAGCATGCAGCCTCAGAGCTCGGACGTTCATCAAGGAGACTTCATACCAATGCAGACCATTGCTCCCTCTGGTCCTTCAATCATGCCAGAGTCTCGTCAATATGGATTCACATCCGCAATTCCAAACATGAATCCTCCGGGAGGTAACACTTTTAATAATTCTTATAACACTAACCATGGCTCTATGCAGGATACAGGTATCAATCAGGCTTTGGCTAGAGAGCTACAGAAGCTTAAGGATATGATATCCAGTGTACCGGGAGTGGTTAAACCCATTCCTGAAATTGCAGATGGTAGCCATAGGATATCTCGCTTTGCACCACCCTTATGTGATGCTGAGATACCTAAAAGATTCCAGATACCATATATGAAGCTGTATGATGGTTCGACGGATCCAGAGGAGCATGTAGCTCAATACAGGGAGAGGATGGAGATCAATCCAATTCCTGAAAGGTTGAAAGAAGCATGTCTATGCAAGGGATTTGCATCCACACTTACAGGATCTGCTCTTAAATGGCTGCTAAGTCTTCCCCCTTACTCCATTACTTCATTTGCTAATCTAGTTAATTTGTTTAATAGTCAATTCTCTTGTAGTAGAAAATTTGAACGATTAACTAGTGATCTATATAGGGTAACACAAGGTCAAAATGAATCACTTAGAGATTACATCACTAAGTTTAGTAAAGAATCCTTAGATATTCCTAATTTGGATATTGCTACGGCTGTAGAAGCCTTTAAAATGGGATTGCTTAGGGATTCATTATTCTATGATGATCTTGTCATGACACCTTGCAGGAATCTTGATGAAGTAAGAACCATGGCCCTTAGGTTCATCCGCCTAGAGGATGACAAAAGGATCCAGGATAGATTGGCAGGATCCTCAAAACAGGAGAAACAAGGATCCTACTTCAGGAACAACAAATCCAAGTTCTACAATAAGTCTGATAACCAGAATGTGCATTCAGTGGAACAAGAAGTGGATGATGAGGATTATCCTCCTATTTCTGAATACTGTTTTTCTGTTGATAACAATGCACTAATCCTTGCAATGCAGAATCTAGGTGAGAAAGCTTTGTGGCCAAGGAAAAGTGATAAACCAGCCGCTACAAAGGATAAGTCCAAGTGGTGTGCATATCATGAGGATTTTGGGCATCTCACTGAAGAGTGTATTGCACTGAGAAAGGAAATTGGTTACTTGTTGAGCAAGGGGCATTTGAAGGAACTCTTGGGATGGAAGAAGTCAAGGATCCAGGATCCTGAAAGGATCCCTGAAAAGGCTCCTGCTCCTCCAGCAGATGCACAAGTTATAAACTTCATATCCGGTGGATCAGACATTTGTGGTACTTCCTTTCAGCAGCCAAGAGACATGCCAAGGAAACCAAGATGGATAATGGAGATAGACCCATCCGGACGTCCACTGTCACCGAGGATAAGATCATAACTTTTGATGAGGACGATCGTCTTGATGTGCAGGATCCTCATCATGATGGTCTTGTAATTACACTGTTTATTTCTAACCACTTTGTTCGCAGGATCCTTATAGATGGAGGAAGCTCTGTGAACATCATTCAACTTGATGTCCTCAAGAAGATGAATATCCCGGAGTCTGACATTATCCCAAGATCCTCAGTACTTGTGGGATTCAGTGGAGAAACTAAGAATACATTGGGGGACATCAAACTCCCAATCTATATTGAAGGATTGCATTCATATCAAAAATTTTGTGTTATAGATTGCTTATCATGTTGCAATGTTATCCTTGGCAGGCCATGGATACATGATATGAAGGCAGTCCCATCCACCTATCATCAATGTGTAAAGCTTCCAAGTCCATGGGGAGTGGTGAAAATTGAGAGTGATCAACAGGAGGCTAAGAATTGTTATACATCCTCAATGAAGCCAGCCTCAAGACCAAGGGAGCAATAGCAATTAAAATATCCTTCAAGAGATGTCTTGGAGGCAAGAGAACAGGATTTGAAAGAAATCCTCATGGATCCTGATGATTCTGAATCCAAGATCTTCATAGGATCAGGGATCCTTAGCGATATTGAACAGGAGCTAGTATCCTTCCTCAAAAGAAGGAAAACCACCTTTGCCTGGAAACATGAGGATATGACAGGTATATCTAAAGATATAATTACTCATAAACTTGGCATTGACAGGTCATTCAAGCCAATTCATCAAAAGAGGAGGAAGTTTGCACCTGAAAGGAATGCTATTATCCAGGAAGAAGTAGATAAACTACTTCGAGCAGGTATGATAAGAGAGGTTAAGTATCCAAGATGGTTAGCCAATGTGGTTGTTGTTCAAAAGAAAAATGGAAAGTGGAGGTTATGTGTCGATTTTACTGAATTAAACAAGGCATGTCCCAAGGATCCTTTCCCATTACCCCACATTGACTCCATGGTGGATGCTACCGCGGGTCATGAGTTGTTGACTTTTATGGATGCTTCATCTGGATTTCAACAAATTCAGATGGAACCATCTGATCAAGAGGATACAGCCTTTATGACCCCAACTGGTATATACTGTTATATTGCTATGCCGTTTGGATTAAGAAATGCAGGTGCTACTTACCAAAGGCTTGTCAATATGATGTTCAAGGCACAAATTGGACACACTATGGAAGTCTATATTGATGACATGGTGGTTAAGTCCAAGAAAGCTGAGGATCACCTTAAGGACTTGGAGGAAGCATTCAATATCCTTGATAAATTTAATATGAAACTAAATCCTTCCAAGTGTCATTTTGGTGTTAAGGCAGGTAAATTCTTAGGATATATGGTGACAAAGAGGGGCATTGAAGCAAGTCCAGAACAAATCAAGGATATTGTGAATATTAAATCTCCTGCCAATGCTAAGGATGTACAAAGATTGACAGGCAGGATCGCAGCCTTGAACAGATTCATATCCAAATCCTCAGAAAAGTGCAAGGAATTCTATGACATCCTGAGGAAGAACAAGAAATTTGAGTGGATTGAGAAGCATGAAAATGCCCTTAAAGCTCTTAAGGATTACCTATCCTCAGCCCCAGCTTTGATAAAACCAGAAAAGGGGGACGTATTATCCTTATACCTAGCAGTATCCTCGAAAGCAGTAAGTGCGGTCCTTGTTAAGGATCACCAAGGTACACAACATCCTGTTTATTATGTAAGTAAGAGTTTACTTGATGCTGAATCCAGGTATTCACACTTAGAAAAACTTATCCTTGCATTAATTATGGCATCTACTAAATTGAGACATTATTTTGAGACTCATGCCATTATTGTTAAGACTAATTTTCCAATTAAGAATGTTCTCAGGAAACCTGAAATGTCAGGAAGGATGGCTAAGTGGGCAGTGAAGCTGAGTGCATATGATATAAGATATGAACCAAGGACTGCCATCAAATCCCAAGCCTTAGCTGACTTTGTGGCAGATTTTAGTAGTGACTTACAAAAGGAAGCTGAGTTAGAAGTCCAACAACTTGAAGAGACTAAGGATCCTTGGATTCTCTTCACTGATGGAGCCTCCAATGTAAAAGGGACAGGACTTGGAATACTACTAAAATCGCCACAGGGGGACATAATACCCCACTCCATAGCTTGTGAATTTCAAACTACCAACAATGAGGCTGAGTATGAAGCCTTAATAGCTGGTTTGCAAATTGCTAAGCATATGAGGATCAGGTATCTTGAGGTACATGTAGATTCATTATTAATCACTAATCACTTTAATGGATCCTATGCTGTTAAAGGTGAAAAGCTAATCAAATATTTGGAGATAGTCAAAGAATTGACACTCTCTTTTGTATCCTTTAGTTTGACACAGGTACCAAGGGAAGAGAATGCAGAAGCTGATGCATTAGCCAATCTAGGATCATCTTTGAAGATCCCTGAGGATATCAAGATCCCTATTATCCATATCATGATTCCTGCTATCGAGGATCATGTAGCTATGGAGATAGGAGAAGATTCTGCAGTCATCCCTAGTGATGATACTCAATCTCATTCAGGATCATGGATCCTCCCAATCATGAGATACATACAACATGGAGAAATTCCTACAGGAGAAAACCCAAGGGCTTTCAAATCTAAGGTATCTCAATTTACAATATTGAATAATATGTTGTATAAACGATCTCTTGCAGGACCATATCTAAGATGCATTGAGGATCCTGAAATCCAAGAAGTCCTAAAGGATTTCCATGAAGGAGATTGTGTAAATCACACTGGGGGCAGGGCATTATTCTCAAGGATCCTGAGAACATGATACTATTGGCCCACTATGAAGAAGGATGCTGTAGAGTATGCCAAGAAGTGTGATCCTTGTCAGAGGCATAGTAATATCCTTCACCAACCAGCAGAGCTCTTGCATCCTATATCCTCTTCCTGGCCATTCATGAGATGGGGAATGGATATAGTTGGAAAGCTTCCTAAGGCACCTGGTGGAAAAGTATTCATGCTTGCTATGACTGATTACTTCTCCAAGTGGATAGAGGCTGAAGCCTTCGCTCAAGTCAGAAAAAAGGAAGTTATATCCTTTATTAAAAGAAACATTATTACTAGATTTGGTATCCCTTCTGAGATTATTTGTGATAATGGATCCCAATTTACTGGGAATAGAACTACTAACTTTTGTGACAGCTGGGGGATTAAGATGATAACATCAACACCAGTCCACCCACAAGCCAATGGTCAGGCAGAATCATCCAACAAGATCATCATCAACAATTTAAAGAAGAAGCTTGGATCCAAGAAAGGAAAATGGGCAGAAGAACTACCTTATGTGCTTTGGGCTGATAGGACAACTCCCAAGAATGCTACTGGCCAAACTCCGTTTTCCTTGGTATTTGGGGCAGAATCAGTGATCCCTACAGAAATGGTGGTTCCAACAGCAAGAACAAGCATTCGTGATCCTGAAGAAAATGCTGAAAACTTGGTTCAAGACTTGGATACTATAGAAGAAATCAGGGATTTGGCAAGGATAAGGATGGCTAGTTATCAACAAAGGATGGCTGGAGCCTACAACAAAAATGTCAGGATCAGGAAATTCCAAGTTGGTGATATGGTATTAAGGAAAGCATTTCAAAATACCACCAATCCTGCTGATGGAAAGTTGGCACCAAAATGGGAAGGCCCCTATTTGATTGAAGCTGAGGCATGAAAGGGGGCATATCGATTACTAACAATGGAAGGTGATTTGCTACCAAGAGCTTGGAATGCTGTCCATTTGAAGAAATATTTCATGTGATCAGGACCCATGATCCTAACATGACAAGTATCCTTGAAGGATCCTGATAAGGCAGATGATCCACATTCTGGTAATATTCTGATCTCTAACTCTTTCATTTTCTAATTATCCTATATAAGGATAAGGATCCTGTATCCTTTATCCTCCTTTCACTTGATTCTGAGTTTTGAAGGTTCAGGTATCCTTAACTAAGGATTGAGTATCCACAGAAGTATCCAGTTATTTGGGCTTGACCCCAGTTTCGCCAGTAGCGCACGATGATCCTGGTATAGTTCATGGCAATGGGACCAGTACTCGCTTTAGGGGCTGACAATTTCATTGTACTGGCTATATTCAGGATCCTACGTATAATGGTAGACGTACCATACATCCGTTCCTAAGGTTTCTAACGTTTTCACGTTAGCTAAGGTTTTTGCATTTTCATGTCACTAAGTTTGGATAGTCGCCAGTAAGGGCCATACTCCAGTTTACATACGATCCTTTGGGCTTGTCCCCAGTTATCCTTTGGGACAGGCTTGTCCCCAGTTATCCTTTGGGCTTGTCCCCAGTATATTGGGCTTGTCCCCAGAATTGTTGGGCTTGTCCCCAGTTACTAACTCTTATCTTATATTGGCTTAGTCCCAAGTTGTATCCTATTTCAGGTTTTAGGAGATAAATGACCAAGGATCCTTGATCCTTACTTTCTACTAAGGTTTGTCTTTTGGGTTATCCTGATTATAAGTGTTAAAGGATAGGATCCTAACTTGGATTCTCAGGTATGATCCTTAACTATTTTAATTTTATTCATTATTTATTTAAATAACCCTTACCCTTTGACAACTGAACTTATGATCCCTAAACTATATTACTTTTCAGAACTTATCGATTATGCGATATGTGATCCTTGATCATATCCTAACCTTTTTGGGGATATTTCTTAAATTTTCTCTTTACTTTATAAGTTTAAACAAAATAAACATCACAACAGTTGGAAAGTAAAATATTAACAAGGATATCAACACAGGATAAGACAAAAAGTTAAAGTTATTTTATTCACAAAAGATTAAACCCTTTAAGGTTGTCAAAATTGCCAACCCACGTTTCTACCAGCAAAACGTGGCCCGTCCACATGGGTTGGCAAAGGGTGTCCATTGTCTAAGGGTCTTGGTAGTGCAGGAATAAAAAGACGGCAGGATTACAATGGCTTCATCCCCCAAACAGAGGATCCCTCCACCATTTGTAATCCTACCTATTGTTCGAAGGATCCATGATCCTTAGCCCTAATTACTATTGTTTAAGTACAACCCATCATTGTTCAACAAAAAACACCATAACCAAAACAAATTATCAAACTAAAAAATGGGCTCCGGCTACGTCTAGAAATGTCCTTCATCGCCCATTCACGCAGCCTACACCTTCACTGCATCATCATCTCCTTCAGCTCCCGTATCCTTCGCCTGATCCTTGCCACTACCACCAGCCTCGATTGCCAGAACCTCATCAGCCTCATCCTCATCCTCCAACTCAGCCAGCCTAGCCTTCCAGCCTTCCATGTCCCAGTTGCTCCTGTCAAAGGCAGGATCCTGAGCTTCTTGGGCCATTTGCAGCTTGGTCTTGTACATGGCAATGGCGGCGGAGACCTTAGCATCCTCCGTGATCTCGTGTTTCTCATAATCAACATTGATCTGAATTGCAGCTATCTGAGTCTTGGCATCATTGAGATCCTTTTCGAGGGAGGCAATCTTGAGGTCCTTGAGCATTGCCACTTTTTGGAGGTCAGAGTATTTCTCCTCAAGCTCTTCAACATTCCCAACATAGTCCTCGATTTCGGCAAATTTCTGCAAACAAGACAATGCAAAGTTAGGATCACACGATCCTCAAATGGGCAGGATAGTCAAGTTAAGTCAGTGATCCTTACATCTGCAAAGTACTCGAGGAACTGATGGCGGATCAGAGGCAAGCCTTGTAGGTTCTCAGCTTCAGAGGTCTTCCTCTTCTTTCCACCTCTTCCCTTCGAAGTGGTTGCCTTGGGGATTGTGACGGAGGGGCTAGCAGCAGACCTTTTCTTGGAGGATCGAACATTGTCAAGATCAGTGACACTGAATTTGGAGACAGATTTTGAAGATTTTCCAGCACCTACACACCCAAAACAGATAAGTATCCTTATCCTATTTCTATTTAATTATTGAATTAAACATTTAACGATACAAAAAACAGGATACTTACTTGACAACGTGACAGAACCTGAGGATACCTCTTGAGAATCCTAGGTATTTGCTTTGAATGATCTTATTTCAGGATCAAGCTTCCGAAAAGCAGCAAGTCTTTCCTTCGTGGCAGGTGTTGTAATAAGGTGTGCAACAATAATAGCTGCAAAAAAGGAACAAAAGTACGTTAGTGATCCTTAGACAAAAACAAAGTCGTCTGGTGATCCTTCTCGGGATCCTCTATCCTACCATGGGTGCTCCACTTCCTTGGCAGATTCTTTCCATCAGAGATAGAATCCCTTCTGACAAAGAAAAAACGCCGTTTCTAGTTTGTATCATTTTTAGTGGCTTTGAAGATTGGGTGTTCTTCACCGGGTTTACGCTTGAGTAGATATCGGTGGGATCCAAACGTTACAAGGTCATACATCTCTGCCAACTCCGACATTCCAAGAGCAATCCCTTCTTGCTCAATGATCCTTTCAAGGGTATATAAAACCCTCCAGATCATTGGCATAGCTTGAATGTAGGAGATGCCGGTGAGGGAGAAGAAACACTGGGTGAATTCAGGGAAAGGATACGAGTATCCTATTGTGAAAGGGGTGACCGAAAAAGCTATCCAAGTTTCAGAAATATAATCACTTAGAACGGTGGGGTCAAATGGCTTGAAATTGGTGTTGGCCGGAAAGCAATGGCGTATTCTGTCTATTTGTGGATCAGTGAAGCAGCACCTTTCATTCGCCAAATCTTTGATGATCCCCTGGCTCTTAAGAGGACTGTCCTTCTTGTGATCCTTAGCCGGTGAGGATCTTAGCATCATCTTGATTATGAAGAAGGTGGAGAGAGAAGGAGCAGAGAAAGAAAACGTAAAGGAAGAAGAGGAAGAGAGATACCTGCTTGATCTTCGGATATGAATTTAAAGGGAGTTTCTCTTGAATTTAAATGCGGATTGATCCCTATCTCTAACTCCTATTTATAATGATGATCTTGCCGGATAGTCACTTCAGTGACGTCATACTCGTAACGGCTAGTCCGATTACAACGGCTAGTTATCCGTTGGCTGATTACGGATAAGAACAAAATACAACTCGTTTATTTACATAATTACTCCTTATATTTTGGGGGCAATTGTTAGGGGAGGATTTCTCAATGACCTGTGATCCTCAATTACTGTTGGGTTTGGTGATCCTCACTTCTGTTTGAGTTAGTGATCCTCAGAAGTGGTTCAGGATCAGGATCATGGATCATCTCAAGGATCCTTATACTAACGATTGTCTACTTTGAATATGGTATTGTTTTGCAGGAGTACAAGCTTGGACTTGGTCTTGGCGACATTCCTGGAGCATATTCCATGACTAATTCCGCACGTGCTTACCTGAAGTGGACGTTATGGAGTTCGTGGGGGACTTGCATGATATGCGGAATGTTAGTTAGTGTAGATATTTTTCATTTTTAAAGGGGTAGCGAGCTAAATAGAAAACACTTGGCTATTTTTGGCTACACACACACTCTTACAACTGCTCTCACCAGTTCTCGTTAATTCACTTGGCGATTACACACTTTTTTACACAATACACTATAGTGATCCTTGTACTTAGCTCGCTATCATCCGAAGTTGTAATACATTTCTTGTTTAATTTGAGTTGGTGATCGGTAGTTTCCATCACCCGAGGTTTTTTATGCCGGAGATCATTCATTGATCAAGGGCTTTTTCCTCGTATAAATCTTCGTGTCACTTGTTCATTACATTTCAAAGTGATCCTTATTGTTGTTCATCAATTCAAGCATCATACCTCACAACAGAAAGTTTGGTTGCATTATCATTGCTTGATTTTTGACCAAAACACCAGTTATATTCAATTCGATAGTATATACATGAATTTGACAATTTAAATCCATCAAGGACTTTCATGTAAGCTTTCAGTATCAAATATGATACATAACATTTCTAATACGCATGTCAATTCACTCTTTATATTACCAGACTAATAAGATATTGGAAAGTCAATGCATCCACCACTGGAGAATGTGTCTCCTCATCATCAATCATGAGTCTTTTCAAATATTTTGTGCCACTAATTTTGTCTTATATCACTTAATTCAAATTCAATTCATGATTCACATAAAAGACCCATTTGAATCCAATATGTTTTATAACTTCAGTTGTACGGACTGTTGGTCCGAAAACTGTCCAATTTTAATAGAGAATTTAACTCTGCCTCATTTGCGTCTTTCCATTTTGGCCAATCATTTCTCATAGGCAGATCTAAAATTTTGATCCTCATCATTTCAAGCGCTATATTAAAATCCTAATTGTTTGAGCCGCCACCGCACCTACTATGGTTGAAGTTACTCCAAACAGAGTTTTTTCTCTTGTAAGTTATTTTTTATTATTTACCTTCAAAGCTTGTAATTCATATTTACCTATAAAAGTTTCAAGTTCTGGAGGTGTGCTTGAAACCAAATAGGGTAAAGATCTTACTTACTTTTACCTGTAAAAGTTTTTGACTTCTTACATACCAGCACCTCTATTAGTTCTATGATTATTTGACTCCAAAGCTTATTAAATGAATTAAATAGTTAATAATACTAATATATTACGATGAGATTTCATAATTAGTGATTCAAATAAATATCTTATATGAGATTTCAATTATAAATATGTGATCTATATTTTTATCACCCAACTGTCACACCCGGACACCATGTGGCGATCACCATGTCATTCAAAAATATATATGATAGATTATGAGGAAGTATGTTGAAAAAAATAATGAGATACCTCTAAATAAATTTGGATAAATATCATATTATGATATATGACGATTATGAAACTATTTAATTTGGTTCGGTAAAACTTTATAACCTCTCCAATAATTTTGTAGTCAATTGGATTTGTAATTTTTTTTAAATATGTATCTCATGAAATTATAGTTTCTCTTTAAGTAATTTTTCTAAAATAGAAAGTCTATAATTATATATCACTTTTTGTTACGAGATGTAATTTCGTGTCAAATAGAGTCAAAATCATTTTATTGTTATTGGAAAATTATTTATAAAGATTTTATTTCCTTTACAATATTCAAAGCAGTTATTTTCTTAGCTAAAAGAAAAAGATAAACATGAAGGTATTCGCCTACTTATTTTAAGTGATTATTTATTTTACGATCAGATAAGTTGTTTTAAAATAGCAAATGGGTATGTGAAATTAAAGTTTCCACACTAGGGATATGTTTCGCTTGATTAATCTTTTATAAAATTATTTAGCATAAATAGTTTAAAAGGTGGTCATCAACTCAATTTAATTTTAAGATGAATTTTGAGCTTAGTATACTATCGTCTTTGTTAATGTACTAAGTTGATTTATATTTGCTTATGTTTCAAATTTGAGTGAACCATGGATAATTTAATACATAAATTATGTATTTGTTTGTACCTGATGAAAGATCTTATTTCATAAATCCTTATAATAACTCGTTTTAGATAACATCATGTATTTGTATTTATATGCATAAGATATATCACTTGAAGTTTCATATTTCATAAATCTCATTATGAGTTTGTAGAAGACCGTAATATTTTAGATCGATAAATCTTACATGACTCGGTCATGTAAATATATATCTCAATTGATGTTATAAGAAAAACAATATTGTTTATTATTTGTTTATTATATTATAATTCTATTAAAAGTAAACTTGGAAGGTAGTTATATATTTAAACTATAGTTTGATATGTATGACCTTCATAATTATGTTGTGTCCATTAGATACACACTTATGCTTTGCTAGGATAAAACATAAATCATAGATATTTTTAATTGGTGAAAATTATTATAACTCGTTTTATAAGTTACATTGACTTAATGTATACATTGTATTCTATAGCTATTATTTACTTATAGCTAGTATTAAATAGAATAATTAAAACCAAAGTTTGGTTTGTTATCACCATCATGAAAAGTGTCATACTCTCAAATCTCATTATCAAATTATAAAAGGTCGTAAGATGTTAGGCTGAATCTTATATGACTCGCGCATTTAATTACTTCTCAATTTGTGTTAAGCAAAGTGAAGATTATTTACAAAGAAAAAAAATGTTTGTCACACTTGAGACAAATGCTCCCGAAGTAGCAATATCTATGAGAGTTATGAAAAGGTTTGAAATGATTTTATACTCGTGTGACTAAGTAAATAATGAAAAGATATGAAGCTTGTTCTGGTTATTCCATTCCTAAAGTAAATGCGATTATATTACGATCATTGAAAATGTCGTGATCATGGACACAATTGAGAAATTTGTAATGACGGTCATGTTAATAATGAGATTGACTATCAGAATGTTATGATAGCAAAGTTAATAACTGTGACAACCCTCAAATTTATGTGTATTCCGTACAATTTGTTAATGATAATTAAAGTGCTTGACGACTGTGTGGAATTACTTAACTGCTCTCTGATTACTGTGTTATAATTACATGTGCTTGTTAACATACTAGTAGTGTACAGAAAAATTACTAAATAGTCCGGTATGCTTTCCTGAGTGTTAAAAATTAAAAACGTTGCAAAAATATATATATATGACACCTTACGGATTAATTAAGCAGTTTAACGGAACAGTGTCAAACCGAACAACCGGACTTTACCCGGAACATGAAAATATTGCCAGACACATTGTTCTTATTTTTCTGAGCTAGTAAGGGTCTCCGAACACCCTAACACACTTTATAAACAATAGCACACAAAAGACACTAACTTAACACTTTGGTACTAACTAGATTGTAACCATAACATTAGAAACCAACTAAACCAACCCCCCCCCCCCCAACCGGTTATGAACATGAGGGGACATCCCCACCATTCTTTTATTATTTAATTTGCTAATGTTGGTGGATAAAGAACACATTGCATAATGGTTAATAAGGAAACATGGTTTATAAATAAACCTAAAGGACTTGACCATTTCATTTCAAACACCCACCAACACAAGCTTTCTCTCCTTCCTCTTTCCCTCATTCACGGCAGCCAACAACAACCACCATACCACCACCATCAAGTTCTTGTTCAACCATTTTCCATACACTCAAAGGTGGTAAAGATCATACAAGTAAGCTTGGTGCACTCGGAAGCTCAAGGACCACTCTAGATTTCTTTTATCCACCACTTTTACGCCTTGTTTCTCCCTTAGCCTTGTGCTAGTAGTAAGTGCTTCCAATCACCATCTTGTTCTTGATTTTAGTGGTTAATAGATGTTAGAATGATAAAAAGTTAAGAAACTTTAAAGCTCATGAACAAGTCTTGAACATAATGTGTTAAAGTGTGGATAAAGAGAAGTTATGTGTGTAAATCATGTAGATCTTGTGTTGTTATGATTCTTGTTGATTATCTGATGATTTGTTGGTTAATATTGATGTTTGATGTTGTTGTGATCACTAAACATGATTAACGGAATCAATCGAACACAAACTAGAAAGCTAAAGACTAAAAACAGAATCTGTCCAAGCTTTTACAGCCAACTTCAGTTGGCTTTAAACAGGCCATAACTTAACGGAAAATGTATTTTCTGAAGCCTAGATTTATGTATTATGAAATACGGTTCTAATGGCACCAGAATCATAATTTTTGGACTCCGTTTACTATTTTTAAAGTGTCATTTCGTAACAGCAGCTAGAGCTGCATTTTTCTGCTGAAAATATGCGTTTTATTTTCTGTCATAACTTGAGTTCTGTGTAGAGTTAGATCATGAAACTTGTACTGTAGATGACCACCGATGTATTTGTAATTCTCTCACTAGAATTTTGTAAATCGGACTCTCGATGAATTTTAAATAAATTATTTCGTGGACTGTGGTCAAAAAAAGATAAATCTGAGTTTAGTCCGGAAAATGAATTTTCATAAAATATTAGTAATGAACTGGACCCCGATATTTTTACACAATAAAAATTTGGAACGTTTAAGACATTCTGTAAAAATTTGGGAATTTTTGGAATAAGTTAACTAATTTATTAAGATGTCCGAAAACAGTCTGGTTTTGAATATTAATGCTGAAATGACATAAGTTGTACTTTGCGTGTCTAAATGTTGAGTATGCTATCTGTGAATGATCTACCATGTTATATGTGTTATGTGCAATATCATATGTTTGTTTATGAGTGGGGAGTGGATGGGGAACTTATATGGGCATAAACCGTTAAAGTGATGCATGTTATGTGATAGACACGTTTAGGAACTTTGTGCTCTATTTGAAACCACTAAATATCTAACTGGTAATCATATTAGGATGTGATTGACCGACCTTGACTGTTAGCTATATTTGAGTGTCTAACCGAGCAAACCGAGGTGAGTTCACACCCTTACTAAGGCATGGGATTCCCGGTGGTTGGAAATGGGATTGAATAACTATTTATATTATCAACACTACTAGACTACCTACTACTGTCCTCGGATTGAGAAGGGCACGTACGTAAAACCTACGTACACTCACACTTACTACTGTCCTCGGATTGAGAAGGGCACGTACGTAAAATCTACGTACATTCATACTTACTACTGTCCTCGGATTGAGAAGGACACATACGTAAAACCTACGTACACTCATACTTACTACTGTCCTCGGATTGAGAAGGGTACGTACGTAAAACCTACGTACACTCATACTTAACACTGTCCTCGGATTGGGAAGGACACTTATGGATATGCCTAGTCTAGTAACATACATAATGGGAAGCCCCCACTAAATATCGTAAAGGTTTGGGAATCAAGGATAATGGGTAATACATGGTTATGAAACGAACTTACGATTTCTGATACGAACTCATTAACTGAACAACAAACTGTGAACTCACTCAACTTTGTTGTTGACTCGTTGTTACATGCCTTACAGGTCGTTAGATGCTATGGAGCTTGCACATGGAGGTGGTCGTTGTGGCATGCGAACTAATATGTCCCGTACTTACTAAATAAACGTTATGAACTTATGAAACTTATGTTTGGGGTCTTTAAACTTATGAACTACAAACTTATGTTTTGGTTTAACGTCTTATGCTTCCGCTGTTTAAATTGAACTTGGTTAACTTCCTTTTGGTCACCAATTGTATTGTGATTGGTTTTATTTACTAAAATACGTTGTTCAATATGATTGGTGGCTCGATCCTGGTCATGTCACGCCTCCAAGCAGTGATACTCCGCGTGTGGATTTTGGGGGTGTGACAGATTGGTATCAGAGCCATTGGTTATAGTGAACTTGGTTTTAATAAGGGGAAAAAGTTTTTGTTAAAACCAGACTATAACCTGTACAGTGCTCAACAATCCACAACGACGCTTCACTCCACGTGCAAGACTCGACACTATAGGTGATACGATGCATGTTTATATTACCTACTTGTTAGTTATATAGAACATTGCTTATGATATGCTTAGATAACATAGTATCTACTGCTTGAAAACTTTGTGTGATCACTCTCTTCTGTCATTCCACACTTGCGTAATGATACGACGCACTTCTCACTTGTGTTCTCCGTATGGTGAAGATCATGAGTGGACGAATCAGCCTCACACAAGCCCAGCTGGCGGCTTTGATCAAAGAACAAGTTACTGCGGCACTTGCAGCCGCTCAAGCAGGAGGCCAGCTTACCCAGCCGCCTGTGTGCACGTTCAAGACTTTTATGGACTGTCGTCCTAGTACCTTCAGTGGCACTGAAGAGGCCGTCGGACTCCTCCATTGGTTCGAGAAGCTCGAGTCGGTCTTCGAAATGTGTGAATGGCCTGAGGATCGTAGGGTGAAGTATGCTACTGGTACTCTTGAAGGGGTAGCGCTCACGTGGTGGAACGCTTAGGTTCAGCTGCAGGGGTTGGTTGCTGCTAATGCCACCCCATGGAATGACTTCAAGGAACTGATCAAGGAAGAGTACTGCAGTCGTGATGACATCCACAAACTAGAGGTGGAATTTTTCAATCTGAAGATGACGGGGTCTGAGATTGAAGCGTACACTAAGAGGTCGAATGAACTGGCCATCTTGTGCCCTACTATGGTGGACCCTCCCATCAAACGTATTAATCTTTACCTCAAGGGCCTTGTACCCGAGATTCAGAGTCACGTGACTTCTGTCACACCCCAACCGATGGCGGAATCATCGGGGCATGGCACTGAGCGAAACAGATTGTCTAGAAGTTTCCATAACAACTACCATTACCATTCAATTTAAATTAACATGTCCCATACCATGTCTCAAATAGTAAACAAATTATTACAGATAACATCTAGGCAAATATTCTGTTCCGACAACTCAGATTCAAACATAAACAGTTTATTTATTGGTTTCTAGGACCCCTTTTCCTAGCTTCGATTTCATCACAGCGCAGAGAGCATCCTAGACCTTTCCTAGCCTCAAGTTCACAGCATGCTAAGCATGTAAACTTCCTAAGCACCTGTCACATACGTTAAAATAAAGTCAATACATATAATGTAAAGGTGAGCATACAAGTTTTATAATAGCATATAGAGTTCGAATTCGTTTATGCATAACCAGCACGTACACATAGTGAAATGAAGCACGTTAGTTATCGACATAGATCCATCGATACCAATGAGACCAATGACTGCGGGTTGACTGCCCGAGGCAGTTCGCAACACAAAATTACCACTGTAACCCATGCAAGTAAAAGATCCTTAACAACCCCCGTGTGAACGGGTGCTGAGTCCAAACTATAGTACTATCGTTGCTAAGGCAGGTAGTCAGCATTCCATGTGTAAACATAACAAACAAGCATTCATAAGCCACGTATAACATGCATTAAGGGTTAGGGTTCAAATGGTTTGAGTAGTGTGATAATTGTAGTTTGAATATTCGTAACGTATGTAACACCCAAAAGTGCTTAAAGCAAAAGGGGATCGAGTATACTCACAGCGATTATGGATTGAAGGGAGCACTTAGCGAGTGCGGTTAGCCTGAATAGATTTGGTAGCATAACGAAAAGTGATTCGTAAAACGTCACAAAGTATGAAAAGGTCGAATAGGGGTTCGTTCGGATGGTAATTCGATCGAACAACAATTCGTGCGAGTAACAATCCGTTCGGGTGGTCATTCGATCGGATGGTAATTCGATCGAGTGACGATTTGAGTGGATTATTTCTTCCTATGAGAAGGATGTGTTTGTGTATGATGGTTTGACTTTTGAAGTTTTCGTTGTAGCATTTTGAAACAACGAAGTATCTCTATCTTTCAAGTCGGTCGATCGGATGACTAGTCGTGCGGATGGCAATTCGTTCGAATGGTCATCCGGTCGGACGGCGACTTCATGATGAGGTTACTTATTGAAAACAAGTTTGCTACATAAGTGTCATTCGATCGAATGGTAATTCGATCGGATGACAATCCGTGCCATTGAACATGTTGAAAATTGTTAAGTCTTTTAAAGTCTTAGTATCTCATGATCCGAAGAGTAATCCTTTCAAAGGGTCGTTCGATCAGATTGCAATTCGTTTCAATACCCAAACTTTAATTAAAATTGTTTAAAGGTGGGACCCAAGTGTAATTCGTTCGGGTGGCAATTCATTCGGATAGCCCATCCGTTCGAATGGTAATTCGAGCGGCTGACAACCCGCCATGATTGTCCTATTCGTTCTACACTTGGTCGTCTTGAAGGTTTGTCGTTATGTCGAGTCACCTTGACAACGTGTTAGCCAACAGAACCCTTCGTTCGATCCAGTTGACCAACCTGACCAGGAATCACCCTAGTCCTGCCGGTTGCCGGCTCGAGACGGTTGTTCTTGACTAACCCGAAGTCGGTAGTCTCGTGAGTAGAATCTAGATCTAGGCCGGCACAACACTAAGGGCGAGTAGGAGACTAGATCAGAACCTGATTCTACCGGTTTTGAGTGTTTTAAGTGTAAAAGAGTCGAAAGAAAGTTAAAACCATCTTTCAATCCTTTTTCACCACACTTGTGTCGAGATCTTTACAAGATCTTTATGGAAATCGGTTAGATCTAAGTTGTTCTTAGTGGGTTGAGGTCAAAACATGAAGTTCTTTGAAGAACACATGATGACGTCACCTGAGAACACCCGAAATCTAGTGATTTCACGGTTAAAAGTTAAGATTTAAAAGATAGAAAGGTGTAGGAGTGCGTGTAGATCAAGAAAGTACAAGATTTAGGACGAGATCTTACCGGAATCGAGAGAAATCTGAGAAAAGGTTGAGTTGAGCGTGCTGGTCGAACAGTGATTTCCAAAAGTGGAAAAGATGACAATGACAGGGGTATTTATAGGATGCCAAAAGAGGAAAGGATTATTTGGTCGAATGGCACATGGCCTGGGTGACCGTTCGGTTAAATGGCAATTCGAGCGAGTGGCATATGTCATCCGCTACCAGGTGGCTATCCGGTCGAATGGCTATTCGATCGGATGGCACTTGGTTAGCATGTTTGACGCGGTGATTTTGCTGATTAGATTTCGATTGCGATCGATGCGATACGATAGATTTTCCTAGTCAAATTACTTTTAGTCCTAAACACTCATATCTTGCATATTCTATTTTCCACCATTACTAGAGTTCGTTTCACGATTCGGATTCGATTACATTTCGAGTTAGATTTCGAGTTTCGATTGAGTTCGCTTGATTACCACAACATAACATAAATAAACATGCACAGGTAACACGTAAGGCACACACACACGTATAATAACAAGTAAAATTCATAGCTCGAGTTGCGATTAGAAGTCGATTCGATTAGCATAGCTTGATTATTGATTAGTTAGCTTTATCGCATTGTTACTTCCTATAGTTCACAGTCGTAGATCGGTTGAATCACGATTAATACTCGTCGATTATTGCAATTAACAACACTTACTCCACATAATATAAATAAAAGAAAGACATTTCTACAAGTCAAGTTGCGCGAAATCGGTCGTTGACTTTGACCTTGACTTTGACTTTCACTTACGAAAACACGGGGTGTTACAACCTCCCCTTGTTTAGGGAATTTCGTCCCGAATTAAGCTGGAAGCTGCTACAACTGCCATGAATCACGTGAGGACTTTCTCTATCTAGACTTTCTCCTGGAACAACTGTGGATACTTTGCCTTCATGTCGCTTTCGAGTTCCCAAGTGAACTCTGCGCCTCGTTTGCCTTCCCATCGGACCTTCACAATAGGAATGCGTGAGCGCCTGAGCTGCTTGGTTTGGCGATCCATGATTTCGACAGGCATTTCCATGAAGTGTAATGTTTTGTTCACTTGTAGATCGTCTAGAGAGACATGTAAGTCATGGTCGGCGATGCACTTTCGGAGGTTTGACACGTGGAAAGTCGGGTGGACGTTGCTAAGTTCCTCCGGTAGCTCGAGTCTTTAGGCGACTTTTCCGATCCTTTCCAGAATCTTAAAAGGTCCAACATATCGAGGAGCGAGTTTCCCTTTCTTGCCGAATCAGACCACACCCTTCCAAGGTGATACTTTTAGGAGTACGTAGTCACCAACGCCAAATTCACGGGGCTTGCGCTTTTTATTAGCGTAAACTTTCTGTCGATCCCGAGCTTTCACCAGGTTGTCTCAGATTTGGAAAATTTTGTCTGTCGTTTCTTGTAATAACTCAGGACCGGTTAGTTGCGAATGACCGATCTCGTGCCACACAATCGGCGACCGACATCTTCTTCCGTATAATGCCTCGAAAGGTGCCATCTCGATGCTAGAATGATAGCTATTGTTATACGAGAATTCGACTAACGGCAGGTGTTTATCCCAATTACCACCGAAGTCTAGAACACACGAACGGAGCATGTCTTCAAGAGTACGGATCGTTCTTTCATTCTGACCGTCGGTTTGTGGGTGGAAAGCAGTACTTAGATTAAGCGTTGTACCGAGTGCCGTTTGAAACGTTTCCCACAATCGTGAAGTAAACCGAGCATCACGATTAGAGATGATGTCACGAGGCGTCCCATGATTACAAATGATCTCGTCGGTGTAGATTCGGGCTAATCGTTCTACCTTGTAGTCTTCTCGTATGGGCAGAAAGTGAGCTGATTTAGTAAACGGTCGACTATTACCCAAATGCTGTCGTGACCTGATGACGTGGGTGGTAGCTTGGTTACGAAATCCATAGCTATGCTCTCCCACTTCCACATGGGAATTGGTGGTTGTTCGAGCAAGCCAGAGGGTCTTTGATGTTCAGCCTTGATTCTAGCACAAGTTAGGCATTTTCCGACGTAGAGAGCGATATCCCTTTTCATGCCCGGCCACCAGTACTTATAACGAAGGTCCTGGTACATTTTGTCAGCACCGGGATGAACAGAATACCGGGATTTGTGGGCTTCGTCCATCAGAATCTGTCGCAGGTTGGTTCGCTTGGGAATCCAAATTTGGTCTAAGAAGTGGAATATCCCATTCGACTTGCTTACAAGCTGGGCTCCGTCGTGGTAGATTCTTTCTTTCTTCAAGGTGCGTTCATTGAAACATGCGTGTTGAGCGTCGCGGATGAGAGTTTCGAGGTTGTGCTGGGCTTGAACATTACGAGTGCTAAGCAGGTAGCTCCGTCTGCTAAGTGCATCGGCAACAACATTTGCTTTGCCTGGGTGATAACGAATATCGCAGTCGTAATCGTTGAGAAGTTCTACCCATCGGCGTTGACGCATATTAAGTTCCTTCTGATTAAAGATATGCTGTAGGCTCCTATGATCGGTGAAGATCGTACACTTAGTACCATACAGGTAGTGTCGCCAAATCTTTAATGCAAAAACAACCGCGCCTAGCTCGAGATCATGGGTTGTATAGTTCTTCTCGTGGATCTTGAGCTGACAAGATGCGTAAGCTATGACCTTGTCCCGTTGCATGAGAACGCAACCAAGACCAAGGTTGGAAGCATCACAGTAGACAATGAAATCATCGTTTCCGTCTGGCAATGTGAGAACAGGAGCGTTGCAAAGCATGTGCTTGAGGTGTTGGAAGGCAGTCTCTTGTTTGGTTCCCCAGACAAAAGGCTGGTCCTTATGCGTAAGAGAGGTAAGCGGTACAGCAATCTTCGAGAATCCTTCGATAAATCATCGATAATAACCCGCTAGTCCGAGAAAAGAGCGGACTTCAGATGGATTCTTAGGTGTAACCCAGCTCTTGACAGCTTTAATCTTCGCGGGGTCGACGTGGATGCCTTGACTATTAACAATGTGACCCAGAAATTGAACTTCCTCCAACCAGAATTCGCACTTGGAGAACTTGGCATAGAGTTGGTTCCCCTGGAGTAACTCGAGAACCAAACGTAGATGTTGCGCGTGTTCGGCTTTCGATTTGGAATAGATCAAGACGTCGTCGATGAACACGATGACGAAACAGTCGAGATATGGTTTACACACGCGATTCATCAGATCCATGAAAACTGCTGGTGCGTTTGTTAAACCAAAAGGCATGACAACGAATTCGTAATGGCCGTATCGAGTACGAAACGCTGTTTTGGGTATATCCTCTTCTTGTATACGCAGCTGGTGATATCCTGAACGTAGATCGATCTTCGAAAAACACGTAGCGCCTTGTAGTTGATCAAACAAATCGTCGATGGGAGGTAGGGGATAGCGGTTTTTGATAGTCAACTTATTCAATTCCCGATAGTCGATGCACATTCTGAACGACCCATCCTTCTTTTTGACGAAAAGGACTGGCGCGCCCCAAGGAGAGGTGCTCAGGCGAATGAAGCCTTTCTCAAGTAATTCCTGGAGTTGGGTTGAGAGTTCGCGCATTTCTGACGGTGCGAGTCGGTAAGGAGCTTTGGCAATAAGGTTGGCTCCAGGAATGAGGTCGATACGAGAGTCGATATCACGACTTGGCGGTAGCCCGGGAAGATCCTCTGGAAAAACATTAGGAAATTCTCGAACCACTGTAACGTCTTTTACTTCCTTCTTCTCTTTCTTTCCCTTCTCCGTTACTACAATGTTAGCCAAGAAAGCCCTGTATTCCTTACGGAGATACTTGCTGGCTTGGATACATGACATAAGCTTGAGCCCCTTTGAAGTAGTATCGCCATATACACACAATAAGTCACCATTCGCGAGCGAAAATCAGATCATCTTGTCGAAGCATACAACTTCAGCATGGTTTTCTCGAAGAAAGTCCATGCCTATTATGACGTCAAAGCTTCCGAGTTGCATCGGAATAAGGTCGATCGAAAAGATGTGATTGTTGAGCTCAAGAGTACAATCACGGAGAACAGAATTGACAGTGACGGTTCTTCCGGTAGCGACTTCCACATCGAATGTCGAGGAAAGTTGGGAACGTTTACGACTAAGGAGTTTCTCAAATTCGAGTGACACAAAGCAATTATCGGCTCCAGTATCAAACAAACATGAAGCATAAATACCATTCACAAGGAACGTACCATTAACCACGTTGTTTTCGGCCTGGGCTTGACGCACGTTGAGGTTGAAAGTCCTGGCACGTGCGGCTTGTTGTTGCTGCTGTTGTTGTTGTTGCTGCTGCGGCTGCTGTTGCTGAGGCTCTTGTTTCACGACCCTGTTTGGGCACACGTTGGCGAAATGGTTCGGGTCTCCACACGCGAAGCAGGCTCTGGCTTTGACTGCGGGTGCCGGAGGAGCTTGTTGACCCTGTGGGGCAGTGAGTAGAGCTTGATTGGCAGGAGCTTGACGAATACGACAATTGGCAGTAAAATGGCCGTACACATTGCAATGAGCATAAAAACGGCATTGAATGGCAGTCGGGTGGTGGTAGGTGCAAGTAGGGCAAAGCGGATGTGGTCCAGTGTATGCACGCTTTGCAGGCGGTGCATTGGCCATAGGCGCCGCTACTTGACGCTGTTGGGCCGGTACAGCTTGAACTGGTGCAGCAGTGATCGCACAATTCTTGTTGCTGGAGCTGTTCTTTCTCTTGTTCTTCCTCTTGTTGCTCGATGAGGTAGGTTCAGCAGTTGGTGCGGTAGCGGTAACTTGATGCAGATGCTTGGAAGTCTTATCCCATACCCCAGCCTTAACCCATTTGTCGTTGATTTCAGCGGCCAATAGACAGGTTTCCTCGATCGTCGTAGTCTTAGCCGCTTGCACGAAATCAGCAACGCAGTCGGGCAAAGCTCGGATATACTTCTTGATGGTCATGTCGGGAATCTCGACTTGATCGGGACAGATAATGTTGAGCTGCTTGAAACAAGCAGTAAGACCAGCATTGTCACCATCCTTTTGCTGTATGTGCCAAAATTCATCTTCTAGCTTTTGACGTTCGTGAGGAGGGCAGAATTCCTCCAGCATAACTTCCTTGAGCTCGTCCCACGACAGACCGTAGGCTGCATCGTTCCCTCACTTGTTCCTCTCGGCCGTCCACTAGTCTAGTGCTCGGGACTGGAAAACGCCGGGTAGCATTCAGAGTTCGAAGGTCATCAGGGCAACCACTTTGTCGCAGAGTAACCTCAATGGAATCAAACCAGTGAAATAGTGCAGTAGGACCTCCTTCGCCAGTGAATTCTTTTGGCCCACACGACTTGAATTGCTTGAAACTGAAAGGCCTTGTGGCAGCTTTAGGAGCGTCGGTTCTCGATTCCTCGGATGATTTGCTGACATTCTCATAGACATCACTCACAGCTTTTGCCACACTCTTGGCGATGATGGAAGCAAGGCGTTTGTCCCTCTTTTCCTGACGAGAGAGTGCATGACGGGATCCAGACGACATGGTCTGCAACAGACATCGTCACAGGACTCATCACATTGTATTCGAATCTCACCTCACACGTCTACTACCACTACTAAAGCTCAGTAACACGTACTGGGTAAACACATAGACTTATAACTATGCAAGTCACAGAACCACCTAATCATGTAACCACATAAACACTTAGAGCACAAATCTCATAATCACGTAGAGCACATAATCACGCAATTTCCTAAGCATGTAGAGCAAACAAACAAGGAAAGACATACGCATCTAGTCACTAGAGGCAGTTAGAAAACAGAAACCTAGGTCTGGAGAAAGAAGCTAGAGAGAGAAAGTGGCAAGGTGATTCATGGTTCTTGTACGATTTCAATTCTGTCAATAGAATCACTGATTATAGTACGTTCTTGTGTGTTCGGTCACGCACGTTCATGGATTTCGCATGTCGAATGTGTCGTTACGCAATCGTTTGGAGTCAAAATAAGCACAAAATCGCAAGATGCAGTGCGAGTCGTGTGTGTCGATCGAAGTAAAACAAAAATCGAGTAAATCCCAAAGTTTAAACACATAAGCAGGAAAGCACATAAATAAGTACATAAATTGGCGAAACATCAGAGTCAGCAGTTGCGGACTCAAAATCGAAACACATGAAATTTGAGAAATAGATTGTCTGCGGCTAGTAGACTTCGACTACCCAAGGTGGTTCGACTATACTCAAGGACTTGTCATTCTTGTCTGACCCACAGAACTGTGCTTTTGCCTCGATTCTTGGGCATTTGGCACCTTCTCCGTTAGTCATATCAAGATTTCAGGTCATTGGAGTCCGTTGAGGCCTTGGTGAGAGTTTTGTAAAATGTGCAGAACAAGTTGTCAAGGTTAGGGTTTCACCCCTGGCTTAACAACTTCATTCTTGTTTTGATAAAATTGAGGAGATTATTCATCAAAATATGGATTTCACTCCTGATTTGGCATAATTCTCCTCGTTTGTAGTTAAAATATGAGTTGATTTAGCAACTTTAGTCGAGAGTTTGCGGTTCTCACACCTATTCTTGACCTTATTGCCTACTCATAGTTGGAAAATCCGAGGGTAGTGATAGCGTAAAATAAGCGAGAATAACGAGGAAATAAGCTCGTACATAATCCCTACTGGTTATGTACAAGTCGGTCTGCTGGTTCTTAACTATAGTCAAGGTATCTAAGACTTCGACCCGGACTAGGTCGAGTCTTGCCTAATTCCCTATAGTTATGGCTCTGATACCAATCTGTCACACCCTAACCGATGGCGGAATCATCGGGGCATGGCATTGAGCGAAACAGATTGTCCAGAAGTTTCCATAACAACTACCATTACCATTCAATTTAAATTAACATGTCCCATACCATGTCTCAAATAGTAAACAAATTATTACAGATAACATCTAGGCAAATATTCTGTTCCGACAACTCAGATTCAAACATAAACAGTTTATTTATTGGTTTCTAGGACCCCTTTTCCTAGCTTCGATTTCATCACAGCGCAGAGAGCATCCTAGACCTTTCCTAGCCTCAAGTTCACAGCATGCTAAGCATGTAAACTTCCTAAGCACCTGTCACATACGTTAAAATAAAGTCAATACATATAATGTAAAGGTGAGCATACAAGTTTTATAATAGCATATAGAGTTCGAATTCGTTTACGCATAACCAGCACGTACACATAGTGAAATGAAGCACGTTAGTTATCGACATAGATCCATCGATACCAATGACTGCGGGTTGACTGCCCGAGGCAGTTCACAATACATGATTACCACTGTAACCCATGCAAGTAAAAGATCCTTAACAACCCCCGTGTGAACGGGTGCTGAGTCCAAACTATAGTACTATCGTTGCTAAGGCAGGTAGTCAGCATTCCATGTGTAAACATAACAAACAAGCATTCATAAGCCACGTATAACATGCATTAAGGGTTAGCGTTCAAATGGTTTGAGTAGTGTGATAATTGTAGTTTGAATATTCGTAACGTATGTAACACCCAAAAGTGCTTAAAGCAAAAAAGGGATCGAGTATACTCACAGCGATTATGGATTGAAGGGAGCGCTTAGCGAGTGCGGTTAGCCTGAATAGATTTGGTTGCATAATGATAAGTGATTCGTAAAACGTCACAAAGTATGAAAGGGTCGAATAGGGGTTCGTTCAGATGGTAATTCGATCGAGCAGCAATTCGTGCGAGTAACAATCCGTTCGGGTGGTCATTCGATCGGATGGTAATTCGATCGAGTGACGATTCGAGTGGATTGTTTCTTCCTATGAGAAGGATGTGTTTGTGTATGATGGTTTGACTTTTGAAGTTTTCGTTGTAGCATTTTGAAACAACGAAGTATCTCTATCTTTCAAGTCGGTCGATCGGATGACTAGTCGTGCGGATGGCAATTCGTTCGAATGGTCATCCGGTCGGACGGCGACTTCATGATGAGGTTACTTATTGAAAACAAGTTTGCTACATAAGTGTCATTCGATCGAATGGTAATTCGATCGGATGACAATTCGTGCCATTGAACATGTTGAAAATTGTTAAGTCTTTTAAAGTCTTAGTATCTCATGATCCGAAGAGTAATCCTTTCAAAGGGTCGTTCCATCGGATTGCAATTCGTTTCAATACCCAAACTTTAATTAAAATTGTTTAAAGGTGGGACCTAAGTGTAATTCGTTCGGGTGCAATTCGTTCGGATAGCCCATCCGTTCGAATGGTAATTCGAGCGGCTGACAACCCGCCCTGATTGTCCTATTCGTTTTACACTTGGTTGTCTTGAAGGTTTGTCGTTATGTCGAGTCACCTTGACAACGTGTTAGCCAACAGAACCCTTCGTTCGATCCAGTTGACCAACCTGACCAGGAATCACCCTAGTCCTGCCGGTTGCCGGCTCGAAACGGTTGTTCTTGACTAACCCGAAGTCGGTAGTCTCGTGAGTAGAATCTAGATCTAGGCCGGCACAACACTAAGGGCGAGTAGGAGGCTAGATCAGAACCTGATTCTACCGGTTTTGAGTGTTTTAAGTGTAAAAGAGTCGAAAGAAAGTTAAAACCATCTTTCAATCCTTTTTCACCACACTTGTGTTGAGATCTTTACAAGATCTTTGTGGAAATCGGTTAGATCTAAGTTGTTCTTAGTGGGTTGAGGTCAAAACATGAAGTTCTTTGAAGAACACATGATGACGTCACCTGAGAACACCCGAAATCTAGTGATTTCACGGTTAAAAGTTAAGATTTAAAAGATAGAAAGGTGTAGGAGTGCGTGTAGATCAAGAAAGTACAAGATTTAGGACGAGATCTTACCGGAATCGAGAGAAATCTGAGAAAAGGTTGAGTTGAGCGTGCTGGTCGAACAGTGATTTCCAAAAGTGGAAAAGATGACAATGACAGGGGTATTTATAGGATGCCAAAAGAGAAAAGGACTGTTTGGTCGAATGGCATATGGCCTGGGTGACCGTTCGGTCGAATGGCAATTCGAGCGAGTGGCATATGTCATCCGCTACCAGGTGGCTATCCGGTCGAATGGCTATTCGATCGGATGGCACTTGGTTAGCATGTTTGACGCAGTGATTTTGCTGATTCGATTTCGATTGCGATCGATGTGATACGATAGATTTTCCTAGTCAAATTACTTTTAGTCCTAAACACTCATATCTTGCATAATCTATTTTCCACCATTACTAGAGTTCGTTTCACGATTCGGATTCGATTACATTTCGAGTTAGATTTCGAGTTTCGATTGAGTTCGCTTGATTACCACAACATAACATAAATAAACATGCACAGGTAACACGTAAGACACACACACACGTATAATAACAAGTAAAATTCATAGCTCGAGTTGCGATTAGAAGTCGATTCGATTAGCCTAGCTTGATTATTGATTAGTTAGCTTTATCGCATTGTTACTTCCTATAGTTCATAGTCGTAGATCGGTTGAATAACGATTAATACTCGTCGATTATTGCAATTAACAACACTTACTCCACATAATATAAATAAAAGAAAGACATTTTTACAAGTCAAGTTGCGCGAAATCGGTCGTTGACTTTGACCTTGACTTTGACTTTCACTTACGAAAACACGGGGTGTTACAACTTCGGCTATGTAACAACCCGCACTTTCGTGCGTTGTTACCACTCGATATACTCGTTACGCCTAGCACCAGAGATTCGGATCATAATGTAACTATATCGCATACTTCGCTATTCGAAGGATAAATCGCATATTTTCGCAATACACTATTATCACCAACACTAACACTCACGGAGGCATTAAGTGAGGACCTATTCTGCCCTCCTCAGTGGCCGTGATGTGTCGAACGTAAAACAACTAACGCTAACAAGGACTCTCGGGTAAGTGCGATAGCTCCAGTCGTCGTGACGATGATGACAATACGAGTGAGTGGTGCCCCGTCAGTCATTGTGGCACAACACACAATAACGTTCACTATGACATCGAGAAAGGACCTATACTACCCTCCTTGATGGCTGTGAAACGTTGCTAATAATCGCATACTCGAATCGAAAACCGATTGTTATATCGAAACTTTAGATTATGGATACGTAAATACGACCCCTAGTGATATATATACATATATAATAATAATAATAATAACAATAATAATAATATAAATTAAATATGGAAAGCACGTACTTCAAAAAGTATCAAAACGATCGAATACGGAGAAACTCACCGCGCCGGAGTAGCCATCCGGATGGACAGCTTCATCCGAACGGATGGGCCATCCGAACGGATAGCCATCCGAACGAATGGCCATCTGACCCAGTCACTCCCTTCTCCTCTTTTTGCCTATAAATAGCCTGTCACACCACTGTTCAAGTGATGTGACAGCTCCCACTCGACCAAACACGCTCCAGGACCCTTTTCTCTCGATTCCTCGCGATTCCGGTAAGATTTCAACCTGAAACTCGTACTTCTATGATCTACACTCAATTCTACATCATTCTATCTTTCAAAACTCCATTTCCAACCGTGAAATCTACTGATTTGAGGTGTTTTAAGGTGATGTCACCAAGAGTTCATATGAACTTCAAGTTGTGACCTCATCCCACCATAAACGACTCAGATCTGGGCAATTTCCACATGTTTTGATAACAAATCTCACCTAAATCTATGTATTTAATCAAGAACTGAACGATTTCGGGATTTAACATGAGAAACCGTCAAGAACGACCAGATCTGATGGAATGGGGTGATTCCCGACCGTTAGAACGGGTCGGAACTGATGGAATTTCAATTGTTAATACGAAATTACACTATCCCAGTAAAACCACACGTATTCCTACCGAAAACACTCAAAAACGACTGATCGGGACGCTAAAACAGACGTGTTATCCGACCAGACAACATGTCATCCGAACGGACCACATGCCATCCGATCGGATAGCATGTCATCCGATCGGATAGCATGTCATCCGATCGGATAGTCATTAAGCAAACCTCACCTTCAAACGAATGACCATCCGACCGGATTGCCATCCGATCGGATAGTCACTAAATAGACATCCAAACGAATGACCATCCGACCGGATTGCCATCCGATCGGATAATCACTAAGCACGCAATCATCCAAACGAATGGCCATCCGGCCGGATTGCCATCCGACCGGATAGTCACTGAACCTTATCATTTCAAACGAATGGCCAACCGGCCGGATTGCCATCCGACCGGATAGCCACTATCCAATGTCCTCTCCTAACAAGTGACCATCCGATCGGATTGCCATCCGACCGGATGGCCAATAGTCACCTGTTTCGCCCGTCGCCGTTTAACGCACTCTCAATCGATCAGGCTAACTCAGACGCGCTCTCAATCAATCAAGTGGTGCTTAATTGCTGAACAAGCACTGTGAGTATACTTGAACCCCCTTTTTAATCGCATTTTGGGTGTAACATACGTTTCTAACAAATAGAACTTATCAAATGAATTATTCAATCAATCGGATTATCACTTGCGAATAACTGTTATGCATAGATATACGTGATGCTAGTTGCATATGTGCTAGGGCTTATACTCGCGACGTCCCACCATGACTAGTATAGTATTATTGAGCCCGACGGGGTCTAGTTTGCCATCGCATATTCGGGCATCGAGGACTTAGTTGGTAGTATCAGCTTGTGAGTATATATGTCGTGTGTTACGTTTATGCATGTGGAAATTCGCTACGCATTTTAATCTATTACACTATACATATCAAACCTGTATACTCGCCAATACTTTTGTATTGACAATTATTTTTAACGTATGTTGCAGGTTAGATCGCAGGCTATATCAAATCAAGCTAGGAAGTCTAGAAACTCCACTAAAATCTAGGTTGTCGGATTTGTATTGTTCGAGAGGACAAGAAATCTGTGATAACTTATGTGATTGTATCATTTGTTAGTATGGTATAACGAATGTATTAAATATTATCGCAATATAGTCGTTATGGATTCGATTGAGCAATCGGATTCGCCTAGTGCCGCGCCCCGATGATTCCGCCATCGGTTGGGGTGTGACAGATTGGTATCAGAGCCATAACTATAGGGAATTAGGCCAGACTCGACCTAGTCCGGGTCGACGTCTTAGAAATTGACCTAGTCTATAGTCTAAGTACCAACAGGCTGACTCGTACGAACCCAGTAGGGTTTGTATCGGGCCTACTTGATACTCTCGATCGAAATTGCTAAAAGCTACTACTTCGCGTGAACATCGCATACTACAATTTCATGCGAAGAGCCTTTCCTAAGGCCTGAATATTACTTGGCCTTTCCTAAGGCCAGCACTATACACATATTTTTGAAAATACTCGCATGACGAAACCGAGTGAGCCAGTCGAAATCAGGTGTGGAAACCAAGAACTCTCGATAGGATTACTCACTCAGCGCATTTTTCTAGCACGAGAATCTTTCATCGAGTTAGGAGTGACATCCACATCTCGACGAAAGTCTCCATTTCGAAATCTAGTGGAACTCACGAATTTATTCGAAGAGCATAACCACAATTAGGAACAAAGCTGTTAAATCAGGGGTGAAACTCGTACCTTAATAAGCCGTTCCACTCTCTAAATTGGTTTTCAAAAAGCTCTCACCAAGGACTCGACTATCACGATAACTCGAGCCACGCCATGCCTAGGAGGACGAATGCCATGAGCTGCAACCCAGTGGAAGCATGAGCCCTCTAGGACAACGCGCGTGCACGAACTTGTCAGATGTAGTTGGTTTACCCTGGGTAGTCGACGCCTAAACACCCAAGGCACTCAATCATACGACCCGCCGATCTTACAAATGGTTGGAACTTATTTACGTTTTGAAACTTTAGGCTTTATCGATTTCTCGATTTGACGATTTTTCACTCCCTGCTTTATAAACGCACAATTCGCACAGCCATCGCAATCTAAAATGTAACCCGAATGTTCGCAACAAAACAAATGCATAATCTATCACCTTCGCTCTCGTTTTCTCACCTCAACGCGTCCTCGCTTATTCTAAATTGACCTGTATGTGTATGATTACAAATTACAATTATATAAATACACATATAAATACGTATAAACAACAAGTCATTATGTGAGATCTTAGGAACTTCGTGTCTCCTATATGGCTCCTATGTGATTCGCATTACTATTATACTATCACATCAAGTTTTGAACGCACTCAATCGCATCGCAAAACTCAAAAATCATTATGATCGAATCTCATTCCAAGTCTCTTCCTGTCTAGATGACTTCCAACGACTCTACCTCGAGACGAATAGCTAGGAGAAGAGCCAAACGAAGCGCCGATAAGAGGATTGCATCACTTGTGACTAAGGAAGTGGTTAAGCTTATTCCTCAAATTGCCGCTCGAGTGCACTCTCTCAGCAACTCTCGAGCCTCGGAAGACTCAAAGACGGAAGTGCCGCAACCTGCCTTTCTTTACAAACACTTCAAAGCATGTGACCCGATGGAATTCACGGGTGAAGGAGGTGTGACTCAACTACTCCAGTGGTTCGATTCTATCGAAGTTACCCTTCGTCAAAGTGGGTGTCCCGATAGTTTCCGTACTACTTGCGCTACCGGAGTATTTCAATCACGAGCACTCGACTGGTGGACCGCCGAACGTAACAAACGTGGGATCTCCGCAGCTTACGCTCTCTCTTGGGATGAGCTGAAAGAGCTCATGAAGAAAGAGTACTGTCCCCCTTACGAAACTCAGAAGCTGGAAGACGAATTCTGGAAAATCAAGCAAGTCGAAAGTGACAACGCTGGCTACACCGCAAGGTTCAAACAGCTTAGCATAATCTGCCCAAGTCAAGTCAACACTCCAGAGAAAGCCATCGTGAAGTACATTCGTGGCTTGCCTGAGTGTGTGGGTGATTTTGTCGAAGCTGCAAGACCTGCTACCATCGAAGAAACCTACCGCTTAGCCGCAGAAATCAACAACAAACGACTCATGGAAGGGTTCTTCTCAAAGAATCCTGTCAAGCAAGCCTATCAAGCGATCGCCACTAATTCTTCAGGCGATCCTGTCGACGATTCTTCTGACGAATCCGCTGCCGATTCTTCTGACAAATCTGCCGACGGATCTTCCGACAACCCAACCAAAGATTCTGCAAGTGAGTCCTTAGACGAATCCTCCAACGACAACACCTCTTTGCAAGACACCGACAAACCCATCCGCAAACGAAAGACTTCAAGCCCAAACTCATCAACCACCGAACTGCCGCAGCCGAAGCCTCTTCAAGCAGTTCCGGTGTTTCCAAAATGAGCATACACTGGAGCTCATCCTCAGTGTTACTCATGCACCTATCATCATCCAGTTGGGGCTGACTGTCGCTATTGCAGTAACTGCAACCGTTACGGTCACTTCACCCACAACTGCCGCATCGAACCGCGAACCTGAGTACAACAACAACAGCTCCAGCAAAAGTCTTCAGCAGCAAACATCTAGCAAGCATAGGATAAAGTTGTAATAATACGATTTTCGACGTTAATCTCTGAGTTTTGAACCTACTCTATTACTCGATGTTGCCACTATGCGTAACATTAACTCTCGCTTTCGTTTTCTCTATCACACTCTAGTCGTCGCACTTAGACTAGATTCACACACATACTATATACTATATCACGAAATAATGTGTTTTACCCCCACTACACTCTTAGAACGAGGTACGATATACATGCAAGGAACGATTAATCACGGGTGCACACGGGATTACTTGGGTCAGTGCAAGGAGATCGTAGTAAATTCTAAGGTGCCACAAGCATTTCAGCAAAGTATGACACCGAAACACGAGATTTAAGTAATAGGGGTAAAGCAAGGTGTGCTTTACCATACTACCGAAGTTTCGTGCAGAAAGTGCCATGTGGAGTTGAACGTTATTAAACCTATTATACTATTGTTATTATTTTCAACACACTACACTTAATCGCAAGGCATAACAACTGAATCGCCTCATCGCAAGACTTGTCGTAAGTCTGCAAACGCAATGCAATCGCCTCATCGATGGACTCTGGAGAGTCTACCTCGCAGGATAATTGCATCAACACAAGACTGGTCATAAGTCTGTAGCAACCAATCTCATCGAGTACATAAACGCTCACGACATTATTGAGTGAGGACCTATTCTACCCTCCTCGATAACTGTGATGCGTCGCAACGTAACGTAAAGCTTATTCGAAACAAAACTCGACTAATCGCAATCGCTTATCATGAGTATCTCGCAATCTCAATCGCTTATCATGTGTAACTCGCAATCTCTAACGTTTATTATGTGAATCTATATCGCTTGCTGTGTATCAATCCATCGCTATCGCCTACCGTTATCCGGGATAATTGTGTCAAGTTAGCACACATGACATCGCTTCACGAGATGAAGCTCATATGGTTAAAGCAAGGTGTTTTAGTCATATCAGCGGGCTCTCGTGGAAACAGGCCATGTGGGGTCTGATGTTGGTTAAACTCTGTGGTATAATCAATCGAATCGAACCGCATAAATCGCGCATACCTCCATCGCTTGCAACGCAACAACTACCGATTATCGTAATTCGTTTATCATCGCCGTCATCACTAGTGTTTTGTGTTTATTTGCTTAATCACCTAATCGCTTACGCTTATCGTGTATAGTCTACCGCTTATCGCTCGCTTGGTGTTCATTGCAGTCTGTGTGGTATTAATACACATGACATCGCTTCACGAGGCAAAACTAACCTGGTCAAACGTGGTGTTTCACCATGTTAGCAAACCCTCGTGGAAACATGCCATGTGGGTTTAATGTGGAATCTAAACAATATCGCGCTATTCGCTTACCGCTTATCGCTCGTCGCCTAACCGACACGTTACTTCGATGTTTCGTGTCATCAAGCTACTCGCATGCGCCGTCGTCACTATAGTCGCAATCAATCTCGCCACCTAAACTATCGGCACACATGACACCGTCTCACGAAAAGGAAGTAATATGTGAGGAACATGGTGGATACGCCGCTGGTACTTCCTATATATAAGTGTTTTAAACATATTAACAAACTTTCGTGGGAAGGTGCCAAGCGGGGCTCGGTGATTAACTACCTTTTGTACTATTAAAAACTTATTTTTATAAAATTTTGATTTAAAACGGTGGATAAGTGAAATTTTCTCACAACGTGGAGATAACATCGAATCAGCTTAACTCCACGTCCAAGAAAAGTTTCATAAGACCAAGTTTTCCCTAAAAGCTTTTACAACATCAAAACGAAATCCTTCTTAAGACACTGGTTCGACATCGAGTTCAGCTTGAACCCATGTCATAGGAGAGTTTTCGTAACCTCAGTTTTCATTTTTGAACTCCTTAAAATGTGTGTAAAACCTAAACTTCCTTGCAACATTGGGTGACATCGACTCAGTTGACCTTACATTAAAAAGGAAATTTTTTTAAGATTTTCATCCAAAATTCCTTTTGGGATATCTAAAAACGAACGTCTCTTGTAACGTTGGTTAACGATCGACTCAGTTAACCCTACGTCACGAGAAACCTTTCAAGTTCTTTAGGATTGCAATCGTATCGAACTAACGGATTCTTCGCGACACAAGGTACTTTGGAACGCTAACTCGTGGGATATTACTTTTGTCTTTTACGTCGCTTTCTAGCTATCGCAATCGATCTCTCTTGTTCGAAACGCTCTCGCTTGTCAACTCTCGGTCAAATCACTCGCTGCATCGCTACTTATACTGGATCAACTCTCAAAAGTCTACCTGTTGGATTAATTTCGGGACGAAATTTCCTAAAGCAGGGGAGACTGTAACAACCCGCACTTTCGTGCTTTGTTACCACTCGATATACTCGTTACGCCTAGCACCAGAGATTCGGATCATAATGTAACTATGTCGCATACTTCGCTATTCGAAGGATAAATCGCATATTTTCGCAATACACTATTATCACCAACACTAACACTCACGGAGGCATTAAGTGAGGACCTATTCTACCCTCCTCAGTGGCCGTGATGTGTCGAACGTAAAACAACTAACGCTAACAAGGACTCTCGGGTAAGTGCGATAGCTCCAGTCGTCGTGACGATGATGACAATACGAGTGAGTGGTGCCCCGTCAGTCATTGTGGCACAACACACAATAACGTTCACTATGACATCGAGAAAGGACCTATACTACCCTCCTTGATGGCTGTGAAACGTTGCTAATAATCGCATACTCGAATCGAAAACCGATTGTTATATCGAAACTTTAGATTATGGATACGTAAATACGACCCCTAGTGATATATATACATATATAATAATAATATAAATTAAATATGGAAAGCACGTACTTCGAAAAGTATCAAAACGATCGAAAACGGAGAAACTCACCGCGCCGGAGTAGCCATCCGGATGGACAGCTTCATCCGAACGAATGGACCTCATCCAAACGGATGGGCCATCCGAACGGATAGCCATCCGAACGGATGGCCATCCGACCCAGTCACTCCCTTCTCCTCTTTTTGCCTATAAATAGCCTGCCACACCACTGTTCAAGTGATATGACAGCTCCCACTCGACCAAACACGCTCCAGGACCCTTTTCTCTCGATTCCTCGCGATTCCGGTAAGATTTCAACCTAAAACTCGTACTTCTATGATCTACACTCAATTCTACATCATTCTATCTTTCAAAACTCCATTTCCAACCGTGAAATCTACTGATTTGAGGTGTTTTAAGGTGATGTCACCAAGAGTTCATATGAACTTCAAGTTGTGACCTCATCCCACCATAAACGACTCAGATCTGGGCGATTTCCACATGTTTTGATAACAAATCTCACCTAAATCTATGTATTTAATCAAGAACTGAACGATTTCGGGATTTAACGTGAGAAACCATCAAGAACGACCAGATCTGATGGAATGGGGTGATTCCCGACCGTTAGAACGGGTCGGAACTGATGGAATTTCAATTGTTAATACGAAATTACACTATCCCAGTAAAACCACACGTATTCCTACCGAAAACACTCAAAAATGACTGATCGGGACGCTAAAACAGACGTGTTATCCGACCAGACAACATGTCATCCGAACGGACCACATGCCATCCGATCGGATAGCATGTCATCCGATCGGATAGTCATTAAGCAAACCTCACCTTCAAACGAATGACCATCCGACCGGATTGCCATCCGATCGGATAGTCACTAAATAGACATCCAAACGAATGACCATCCGACCGGATTGCCATCCGATCGGATAATCACTAAGCACGCAATCATCCAAACGAATGGCCATCCGGCCGGATTGCCATCTGACCGGATAGCCACTGAACCTTATCATTTCAAACGAATGGCCATCCGGCCGGATTGCCATCCAACCGGATAGCCACTGTCCAATGTCCTCTCCTAACAAGTGACCATCCGATCGGATTGCCATCCGATCGGATTGCCATCCGACCGGATGGCCAATAGTCACCTGTTTCGCCCGTCGCCGTTTAACGCACTCTCAATCGATCAGGCTAACTCAGACGCGCTCTCAATCAATCAATCAAGTGGTGCTTAATTGTTGAACAAGCACTGTGAGTATACTTGAACCCCCTTTTTAATCGCATTTTGGGTGTAACATACGTTTCTAACAATTCGAACTTATCAAACGAATTATTCAATCAATCGGATTATCACTTGCGAATAACTGTTATGCATAGATATACGTGATGCTAGTTGCATATGTGCTAGGGCTTATACTCGCGACGTCCCACCATGACTAGTATAGTACTATTGCGCCCGACGGGGTCTAGTTTGCCATCGCATATTCGAGCATCGAGGACTTAGTTGGTAGTATCAGCTTGTGAGTATATATGTCGTGTGTTACGTTTATGCATGTGGAAATTCGCTACACATTTTAATCTATTACACTATACATATCAAACCTGTATACTCGCCAATACTTTTGTATTGACAAATATTTTTAACGTATGTTGCAGGTTAGATCGCAGGCTATATCAAATCAAGCTAGGAAGTCTAGAAACTCCACTAAAATCTAGGTTGTCGGATTTGTATTGTTCGAGAGGACAAGAAATCTGTGATAACTTATGTGATTGTATCATTTGTTAGTATGGGATAACGAATGTATTAAATATTATCGCAATATAGTCGTTATGGATTCTCTTGATCAATCTGATTTGCCTAGTGCCGCGCCCCGATGATTCCGCCATCGGTTAGGGTGTGACAGGCTAACCTGGGTACCATTCAACAAATCATCAAGTTGGCTCACCGTCTCACCGACCAGGCAGTGGAACAAAACAGATTACCCAAGCGTATTGGTACTGCTACTACTGATACCCCCAATGATCACAAGCGAAAATGGGATGGAAATTCGGGCACAGGCTCTACCTCTGTTCAGTCTCAGTCTCAGCAACGAAGGACTGAGGACCATAGGAGCCCTGGTCAGCACTCTTCTGGTAGTCAAGGGCAGGGTGGATATCGAGGAAACCACCCAAAGTGCAACAAATGCAACAGACACCACAGTGGTCAGTGCAACAAGGGACGCTGTCAGAGGTGTCTCAAGATGGGTCATGAAGCCAAGGATTGCAGGAGCCCACGGCCTACGAATCAGAATCGTCAGCAGCAACAGTAAGCACCGCAGAATCAGCAACAGCAACAGGGCAACAAGGGATGCTTTCAGTGTGGTGCTGAAGATCACTTCAAGAGACACTGCCTGCAGTTAAATCAGAATCACAACCAAGGAAACGGGAACAATAATGGGGGCAACAATGGAGGAAACAATGATGGCAACGGTGCCAGGGGTCGTGTGTTCGTGATTGGTCAAGGTGATGCAAGGAACGATCCCAACGTTGTGATGGGTAAGTTTCTTCTGGACGACTTCTTTGTTACTGTTTTATTCGATTTGGGTGCCGATACTAGTTATGTGTCCTTAAAAGTTAGCCAAATGCTTAAGCGCACTCCAACACTTCTAAACACCAAACACACGATAGTGCTAGCAAATGGTAAAAGTCTTGAAGCCACACACGTAGTTAAAGGTTGTAACCTCGTCTTAGCTGGTCAGACTTTCTCTATCGATCTTATCCCTATCACACTGGGTAGTTTCGACGTCGTTATTGGGATGGATTGGCTATCTCATCATCAAGCGGAGATTGTTTGCAAGGAGAAAATCGTCCGCATTCCTCGTTCTGGTAAAGAACCTCTGGTGATTCAGGGTGATAAGAGTGGTGATGTCGAAGGCATCATCTCTTTCCTTAAGGCCCAGAAGTGTTTGCGAAAGGGCCACACTGCCATTTTAGCACTCGTTACTGACACATCAACGGAAGAGAAGAGAATTGAAGACATCCCTATTGTACGTGATTTTCCCGAGGTATTCCCAGAGGAATTACCTGGTCTCCCACCTCATCGTCAAGTTGAATTTCAAATCGAGCTAGCTCCTGGAGCAGCACCCATAGCTCGAGCACCTTATCGTCTAGCTCCATCAGAACTTGAAGAACTGTCCACGCAATTACAAGAACTCTTGGAAAAGGGTTTCATACGTCCTAGCTCTTCGCCCTGGGAGCTCCAGTCTTGTTTGTGAAAAAGAAAGATGGTACTTTCAGAATGTGTATTGACTACCGCGAACTCAACAAGGTGACTGTGAAGAATCGTTATCCTCTTCCACGTATTGACGACTTGTTCGACCAGTTGCAAGGGTCGAGCTATTACTCCAAGATTGATTTGAGATCGGGGTACCATCAGCTGAGGGTCCGAGATGAGGACGTCTCCAAAACAGCATTCAGAACTCGTTACGGCCATTACGAGTTTCTGGTTAGGCCATTCGGGCTGACGAATGCACCAGCGGTCTTCATGGATCTCATGAACCGAGTATGCAAACCTTACCTGGATAAGTTCGTTATTGTGTTCATCGACGATATCCTGATCTATTCTAAGAGTCAGGAGGAACACGAGCAGCATCTACGACTTATGCTGGAACTTCTTCGAAAAGAGCAGTTGTATGCCAAGATTTCAAAATGTGACTTCTGGCTTCGCGAAGTCAACTTTCTAGGCCATGTGGTAAACAAGGATGGAATTCATGTGGATCCATCTAAGGTTGAATCGATCAAGAACTGGCCTGCACCCCGCACACCAACAGAAATCCGCCAATTCTTGGGTTTGGCAGGATATTACAGAAGGTTTATCAAGGATTTCTCAAAGATTGCGCAACCTCTCACTTCATTGACTCAGAAGGGTGTCACCTATCGTTGGGGTGATGCACAGGAGTCCGCATTTCAGCACTTGAAGGATAGACTTTGTAGCGCACCTATCCTCTCATTGCCTGAAGGCACAGATGATTTTGTGGTTTACTGCGACGCTTCCATCCAACGACTTGGTTGCGTATTGATGCAACGTGACAAGGTCATTGCCTACGCATCGCGCCAACTTAAAGTTCATGAAAGGAACTACACTACGCATGACTTGGAGATGGGAGCAGTTGTTTTCGACCTTAAGATATGGAGACATTACCTGTACGGTACCAAGTGCACCATTTACACCGATCACAGGAGTCTCGAGCATATCTTCAAGCAAAAGGAGTTAAACATGCGACAACGCCGATGGGTCGAGCTCTTGAACGATTATGAATGCGCTATCAAATACCATCCAGGCAAGGCCAATGTTGTGGCCGACGCCCTCAGTCGAAAAGGATACTATACCTAAGCGTGTACGTACTTTATAGCTTACCATCCAATCTAACCTTCCCGCTCAGATTCGCGATGCTCAGGTCAAAGCATTGAAAGCAGAGAACATCAGGGTTGAATACCTACGAGGATCGAGGCAACGACTAGAACAAAAGGAAGACAACGCCTACTATGTAAACGGACGCATCTGGGTTCCACTGTATGGAGGCCTACGCGAGCTTGTGATGGATGAAGCACACAAGTCTCGTTATTCGGTACATCCTGGTTCGGATAAAATGTACCACGACCTCAAGACTACGTATTGGTGGCCTGGCATGAAAGCCTACATAGCAACCTACGTCAGTAAGTGCTAGACGTGTGCGAGAGTCAAGACTGAATATCAGAAACCATCAGGTCTACTTCAACAACCAGAGATACCTAAATGGAAATGGGAGCAAATTTCCATGGATTTCGTTACTGGTCTGCCTAGATCTCAACGCGGAAACGATACCATTTGGGTGATCGTGGATCGGCTGACCAAGTCTGCACATTTTCTGGCAATCAAGGAAACGGATAAGTTTTCTACTTTAGTAGACATCTATCTAAAGGAAGTAGTATCAAGGCACAGAGTGCCAACCTCCATCATTTCTGATCGTGACGCGCGTTTTACTTCTGAACTGCGGCGAGCTATGCACAAGTCCTCTGGCTCACGTCTAGATATGAGCACCGCTTATCACCCACAGACGGATGGGCAATCCGAACGCACCATCCAGACCCTTGAAGACATGCTTAGGGCATGTGTAATCGATTTTGGTAATGGCTGGAAAAACACCTCCCGCTAGTGGAGTTTTCATATAACAACAGCTACCACACCAGCATCCAAGCCACTCCGTTCGAGGCATTGTACGGACGCAAATGCCGATCGCCTCTTTGTTGGGCAGAAGTTGGTGATAGTCAAATCACTGGCCCAGAACTTGTAGTAGATACAACCGAGAGAATTGCTCAGATACGGCAACGAATGGCGGCAGCTCGTGACCGTCAGAAAAGCTATGCTGATAAGGGAAGAAAACCACTCGAGTTCCAGGTTGGGGATTGAGTGCTACTCAAAGTCTCACCTTGGAAAGGTGTAGTCCGCTTTGGCAAACGAGGCAAACTCAACCCGCGATACGTTGGACCCTTCGAAATAATTGAGAAAATTGGCAAGGCAACCTACAGGTTGAATCTACCTGAAGAACTCAGTGGAGTTCACAACGTATTCCACGTGTCAAATCTGAAGAAGTGTCTTTCAGACGAGACCCTCATAGTTCCTCTCAAGGATCTCACTATCGACGACCAGCTGCGATTTGTCGAGGAACCTGTAGAGATTACTGATCGAGATGTTAAGATTCTCAAGCGCACCAGGATACCTCTTGTCCGAGTTCGTTGGAATGCCCGTCGTGGCCCAGAGTATACCTGGGAACGAGAAGACCAAATGAACCTCAAGTATCCCCAGCTGTTTAAGAAAAACGCAACCACTACTGAGGCTGAAGCTACTGCAGAATTTCGGGACGAAATTCCAGATCAACGGGGGGATGATGTGACACCCCAGGAAAATCAGGAAACCAACGCAACGTAACTAGCTTCCTCAGTAACCGCGAGCTAAATTTCGGGACGAAATTTTCTTAACAGGGGGAGAATGTGACAACCCTCAAATTTACGTGTATTCCGTACAATTTGTTAATGATAATTAAAGTACTTGACGACTGTGTGGAATTACTTAACTGCTCTCTAATTACTGTGTTATAATTACATGTGCTTGTTAACATACTAGTAGTGTACAGAAAAATTACTAAATAGTCCGGTATGCTTTCCTGAGTGTTAAAAATTAAAAACGTTGCAAATATATATATATATATATATATATATATATATATGACACCTTACGGATTTATTAAGCAGTTTAACGGAACAGTGTCAAACCGAACAACCGGACTTTACCCGGAACATGAAAATATTGCCAGACACATTGTTCTTATTTTTCTGAGCTAGTTAGGGTCTCCGAACACCCTAACACACTTTATAAACAATAGCACACAAAAGACACTAACTTAACACTTTGGTTCTAACTAGATTGTAACCATAACATTAGAAACCAACTAAACCAACCCCCCCCCCCCCCCCAACCGGTTATGAACATGAGGGGACATCCCCACCATTCTTTTATTATTTTATTTGCTAATGTTGGTGGATAAAGAACACATTGCATAATGGTTAATAAGGAAACATGGTTTATAAATAAACCTAAAGGACTTGACCATTTCATTTCAAACACCCACCAACACAAGCTTTCTCTCCTTCCTCTTTCCCTCATTCACGGCAGCAAACAACAACCACCATACCACCACCATCAAGTTCTTGTTCAACCATTTTCCATACACTCAAAGGTGGTAAAGATCATACAAGTAAGCCTGGTGCACTCGGAAGCTCAAGGACCACTCTAGATTTCTTTTATCCACCACTTTTACGCCTTGTTTCTCCCCTAGCCTTGTGCTAGTAGTAAGTGCTTCCAATCACCATCTTGTTCTTGATTTTAGTGGTTAATAGATGTTAGAATGATAAAAAGTTAAGAAACTTTAAAGCGCATGAACAAGTCTTGAACATAATGTGTTAAAGTGTGGATAAAGAGAAGTTATGTGTGTAAATCATGTAGATCTTGTGTTGTTATGATTCTTGTTGATTATCTGATGATTTGTTGGTTAATATTGATGTTTGATGTTGTTGTGATCACTAAACATGATTAACGGAATCAATCGAACACAAACTAGAAAGCTAAAGACTAAAAACAGAATCTGTCCAAGCTTTTACAGCCAACTTCAGTTGGCTATAAACAGGCCATAACTTAAAGAAAAATGTATTTTATGAAGCCTTGATTTATGTGTTATGAAATACGGTTTTAATGGCACCGGAATCATAATTTTTGGACTCCGTTTACTATTTTTAAAGTGTCATTTCGTAACAGCAGCTAGAGCTGCATTTTTCTGCTGAAAATATGCGTTTTGTTTTCTGTCATAACTTGAGTTCTGTGTAGAGTTAGATCATGAAACTTGTACTGTAGATGACCACCGATGTATTTGTAATTCTCTCACTAGAATTTCGTAAATCGGAATCTCGATGAATTTTAAATAAATTATTCCGTGGACTGTGGTCAGAAAAAGATAAATCTGAGTTCAGTCCGGAAAATGAATTTTTATAAAATATTAGTAATGAACTGGACCCCGATATTTTTACACAATAAAAATTTGGAATGTTTAAGACATTCTGTAAAAATTTGGGAATTTTTGGAATAAGTTAACTAATTTATTAAGATGTCCAAAAACAGTCCGGTTTTGAATATTAATGCTGAAATGACATAAGTTGTACTTTGCGTGTCTAAATGTCGAGTATGCTATCTGTGAATGATCTAACATGTTATATGTGTTATGTTCAATATCGTATTTTTGTTTATGAGTGGGGAATAGATGGGGAACTTATATGGGCATAAACCGTTAAAGTGATGCATGTTATGTGATAGACACGTTTAGGAACTTTGTGCTCTATTTGAAACCACTAAATGACTAACTAGTAATCATATTAGGACGTGATTGACCGACCTTGACTGTTAGCTATATTTGAGAGTCTAACCGAGCAAACTGAGGTGAGTTCACACCCTTACTAAGGCATGGGATTCCCGGTGGTTGGAAATGGGATTGAATAACTATTTATATTATCAACACTACTAGACTACCTACTACTGTCCTCGGATTGAGAAGGGCACGTACGTAAAACCTACGTACACTCACACTTACTACTGTCCTCGGATTGAGAAGGGCACGTACGTAAAACCTACGTACATTCATACTTACTACTGTCCTCGGATTGAGAAGGGCACGTACGTAAAACCCACGTACGTAAAACCTACGTACACTCATACTTACTACTGTCCTCGGATTGAGAAGGGCACGTACGTAAAACCTACGTACACTCATACTTAACACTGTCCTCGGATTGGGAAGGACACTTATGGATATGCCTAGTCTAGTAACATACATAATGGGAAGCCCCCACTAAATATCGTAAAGGTTTGGGAATCAAGGATAATGGGTAATACATGGTTATGAAACGAACTTACGATTTCTGATACGAACTCATTAACTGAACAACCAACTGTGAACTCACTCAACTTTGTTGTTGACTCGTTGTTACATGCCTTACAGGTCGTTAGATGCTATGGAGCTTGCACATGGAGGTGGTCGTTGTGGAATGCGAACTAATATGTCCCGTACTTACTAAATAAACGTTATGAACTTATGAAACTTATGTTTGGGGTCTTTAAACTTATGAACTACAAACTTATGTTTTGGTTTAACGTCTTATGCTTCCGCTGTTTAAATTGAACTTGGTTAACTTCCTTTTGGTCACCAATTGTATTGTGATTGGTTTTATTTACTAAAATACGTTGTTCAATATGATTAGTGGCTCGATCCTGGTCATGTCACCCCTCCAAGCGGTGATACTCCGCGTGTGGATTTTGGGGGTGTGACAATAACGAGACTTACTATCAGAACTGTAATAATGATCATAATGAGATAGATCACTAGAAGTGACAAATTATTGGAGTACTTGATTATATGAGAATAAAATGTGAAAAGGATAAAAGTTACATAACATGATAGTTTGCAATGATATTGCGTTGTTCTCTCGCATAATGTAACTAATATACATATGATCGTAAACCAAAAGTTTATGTATCATGATTATTTAATTAGTTGGCATGACCGGTTAGACCACACCGAGTCGATGATATTGTGAAACTTAACGAAGAATCAAAAGATTCTTGCTGACAATTAAACTTGTCATCTTTGCTCTCAAGGGAAACTAATGATTCACCAATCAAGGTAGGGTAAGAATCCCTAAATATTCTGGAAGTGATTAAAGGATATGCATATCCTAAACATGATACCATTTAGTGTTTTAAATCGATGCATCGTTTAAATGGTTATCAAATCCACAACCTAAAGTTTGTGTGATTATGGATTAGCTAATGTGATCACAAGAATATTATTCAGATTGACATATTTATTTCAGTTGTAATGTAATAGTGAATTAGATTCCCAAGTTATTGATTATCATTGGAATACATGTTTTGTAGAGACGATCGCTAAACGTCTATGATTGGTTGCAAAACCTATGATCATGAGAGTAGAAGTTCATATGTTATGGAAATGTTATTTTACAGGCAACATTAATTCACATCAAGCCAACAAGTTATAATACTTTCTCCCCGTATCATTGGTTTTTGGTCAGGAACCAAAGATGTCCTATCAAGGATTTTGGTTGTGCGACATATATTGAAATTGATCCACCATGATGCACAAAGATGGGACCTTAAAAAGTGGTTGGGAATATATGATAATGAATAGAGCCATTTGATGAGATATATAATTACGGCTCAATTATTTGATATCCGTATCAATGGATTAACATTCCCAACATCAGGGGGAGATAAAAAGCAGTTGGAAAAGAAATGAGTTGGTATGAATTATCATTGATCCTCAAAAACTAAAAGTGTGAACCAGAAGTTCAGATAATAACTCATTTACAACATTTACCGAATCTATTACCAGACACATTCACTGACCTTAAAGAGGTGATTTATATCACATATGCCAACTGCTAATGCTCCAATTAAGATGAGTGTCCCAGAAGGACAACCACATATTTGTGATGAGTCTATTGCACGTCTAATGCGTGGTAGACTAATCGATTCCAATAATAAAATTCCTCGAAAGTTGAAGCAAGTAATTAAGATGGTCAAGTCGGGGTTATATTAACAGGGTCTCCTGAAGAGACATTAGACATGATGGTTCTAGAGGAACCTCAGGTACCTGAAAATAAAGAGATCTCATTATATTGTATCATGTCTATGAAATATATGGAATCGAAACAAAATCGACGTCGTCATACTGTTGTATATAATATAGCGCTTGAAATGATGAGGATCAAAATTTTAGATCTGCCTATGAGAAATGATTGGCCAAAATGGAAAGACGCAAATGAGGCAGAGTTAAATTCTTTATTAAAATTGAAGATCTTACTTACTTTTGCAGGTAAAAGTAAGTAAGATCTTTACCCTATTTGGTTTCAAGCACACCTCCAGAACTTGAAACTTTTATAGGTAAATATGAATTACAAGCTTTGAAGGTAAATAATAAAAAATAACTTACAAGAGAAAAAGCTCTGTTTGGAGTAATCTTCAACCATAGTAGGTGCGGTGGCGGCTCAAACAATTAGGATTTTGGATAGAGTACTTTCGTGCTGATAATATGTTGTGAAACTAGCCTAATAGCAAAAGGAATATAAAGAACAATATGGAGAAAGAGATTGATCTTATTGATTGAGGTGTATATTACAAGAGATACAAGAGACTATATATAATAGAGGAAAACTTGTGGAACAAGCCTAATCTATTTTAGGTGTTGATAACCACATTAATAATAAATATGTTCATAACAATATTGTAATTTTATAAAACATAGGGGTGTGTACGGTTTGGTTTGGTTTTTGGGCAAAATCAAAACCGAAACCCAAATGTCGATTTTTGGTTTTTCAAAACCGTTTGGTTTCAGTTTTTTCGGTTTTGGTATTTTTCGGTTTTTACACCGGTTCGGTTCAGTTTTTCGGTTATTTCGGTTTTTGAAACAAAAATAAGTAAAATTCAAAAATAAAGAATTATAATTCAAATTTAAGAATATTTCTTATATGGTTACATTTAAGTTATTATACTTAATCTTTTTAACTAAAAATATTTACATAAACCTAACCTTCTAATCTATTTTTATGTTTCTTCAAAGTTTTTTATTAGGACTTTTTCTTTTATAATACTTTGAAGGTTGTTTAATTTTTATATTAAATTTTGTTATTTGTTATAGGCAATAAATAAATCATCTCAATTATAAATAAACATCTTAATGTTTTTATTATAAGTACTTAATATTTAAGAATAAAATTAATAATATCTAATAGCATGGGTTAAACACACTTAAACTTAAACATAAAAATATATGTTTTTTCGTTTTGGTTCAGTTTGGTTTTCTATTCGTTTTAGACATCATTGGTTATGTTGTCTGATGTTATAAGTTAGAGATGACAACCATGAAAGCTCAAAAATAATTAAAAGAGTAAATTAAGTTTTTAGCCCCTATGGTTATATCACTTTTACTATATTAGCCTAAAATAATATTTTTTAACATATCTGCCCCTATGGTTTCTATAACAAACCATTTTGGCCCCTAAGTCTAGAGATCATGGGGGCCAAAATGGTTAGTTATAGAGACCATCGGGGCCAAAATGGTTACATTTAGGGGCTAAAATGATTAGTTATAGAAACCATGGGGGCATATATGTTAAAAATTCTTATTTTGGGCTAATATAGTGAAAGTGATATAAGCACAGGGGCCAAAAACGTAATTTACTCTAATTAGAAAAAAGGATGAACCTAAAGAAGATTTGTAGTGGGAAATTTTTAGATTTTCTGACACACAAAATAATCTTTTATTGTTATATGATATTAGAATCATCTTTTTTATTTTACAATGTATCATCTATTCACCCCGTGTTATACACGGGGTTATAACCTAGTAAAATATTAAACCACTCTATCAAAAGTCACTAATCTGATTGATGATGTTGTAATCATCTCAAATAATCATGTTATTATCACTAACCGTTTGCTAAAGTTGATTTTGGTGATAAATTTTAACTAACTTCACGTGGTTAGTGGGAAATAAACCAACTACCAAACACGATTTCGCTATGATGTAAGACGTTTTTCAGTCATTTATGGTTGTTTAAGGCCCTTAAACGACACTTTTCTATTTCTAGTGTTAGGGCATGTTTGGCTAAGTTTTTTGAACCAACTTATTGACTTATTGGCTTTTTCAAAAAGCCAGTAAGTCAAAATATTGTTTGGCTAATTGAAAAGTCATTTTCAAAACAACTTTTCAGTAACGAGAAAAATTCATTTTTGAAAAGTCAGAAATTTGTGACTTTTTAGAGCTTTTCAACACAATTATAAATTTACCCCCTACCAAACAACTTTTTACCCCTTAGGCCCTTACCAAACAACTTTCAATATGAAGAATGTCCTTTTTTAGTAATTTTGGCTTTTCCCACCCAATAATCCAATCCAAACATTTTTTTTAAAAACTCTTTTTTAAAAAGTCATAAGTCAATAAGTCCTTTTAACAAAAAGTCATTTTTGAGTTAAATAAACTTAGCCAAACAAGCCCTTAATTTAAGACTTACTTTGTTTCCTTCCTTCTATATCATAATTATCTATTGGATGAAATTTTAGAGGATATCGTCTAACGTTAGGTTAAGTTAAATCATGTTATATAGTTCCATGTATAGGTACTCAATAGTTTTTGGTTCAGGGAGGGTTCAGGGTTTTATCATTCTTGTGAATACGTTTTCGTTAGGGAATTCGTTTATCACCTTCAACTCTGACTAGTTTTTATTTTGTTTTGTTTTGCGGGAGTTAGAGTTCTATGATAATGGGAAATTAAGGGGGTGTTTGTTTTTTTGCAAAAAGTACTTCCTGACCTCTTATGCATGCATCGCGCAGACCACGCGCAGACCTTTGGGTCTGCAACGTGTTTGTTTTTTGGAAGTGTCTTTTTCCTTATCTTCATAGGTTGTGATATTAAAGAGGAAGCACGCGGCAAAATTGAGGCTATGTGTAACATAGTGCATCTTTTGTCCATTTTTCTTGATCATTTTTTCAACAATTTCATGATAATGACTGGTGAGTATAAAATATGGACATAAGAATAAGTAGTAAATAACTATAATATAACATGTGTATCATACGTTGATATATTTATTGTTATTAAAATAAAGAATACATTTTATAATGTGCGACCTGTCCCAACAAATCTTGTTTAGAAGGCATAAACATCCTAAGAATGGTATTTAGAAGGTATACCTTAGAACGTTTGCAACACGCTAATTACTCTATCGCAAAGTTAAAGAGTAGAAAAGATCTGGATGAATCCAACAATATAAAGATTAAAAGGTAAACATGATTTTTTAGTTTTTAGCTTCGTGACTCATATGCGGACACAAACCATAAAACCACTAATTTTTTTCCAAATTAAACAAGGTTCTCACTTATTTTTTTCTAAACAGAGTGGGTTCCTGGGTACCCGCAAAACAGGGTTGGATCCTGCCTTTGGATAGAAAGATAATGAAATGTGGTGATATTGTGTCATTTATTGAAAATCACTATAGTAAATTTCCTTAGTCAAGGTCATCGGTACTGGTTATGTGTATATGAAAAAAAAAAAAAAAAGTAAAAAGTGAAGCCACATAGATTGGAATGGCTCCTCTCTTGCACTCACTAAAGATGTGTAACAATTTAATGTGGGGCGAGTGAAAATGGTGAGTTGTAACAAAAAAATAGAAATGGTGCATTGTCATCATCTTATTGGACAAGGCATTAAAAAATGAAACAAGCCGGTACTCTCACGCTCATTGCCCGGCTCATAAAGAGAAGAACCATGTGTTGCTCATGGAACCACAACGCAGTTTCCCTGGGTGTGGTGCTGATGTGGCCGAGCCATTTCATGCTCACATATCCATTAGACATGGTCTAAGCATGATATGCAAAGCAGTGTCCAAACATATTTTTGTGTCTCCATCTTCTAGAGTTTTTTCTTGTTTCAAGAAGTGGGAAGGAAATGAGAGTACATAGGAAATAGGAAGTAGGTTTAATAAACAATGTAAACCCAAGTAACATAATATTTACCATTACCCCCAAATTTTACCAGGATTCAAAATTCCTAGTTAACTATAGGCGTACCCGACAGGAATAAAAGAAATTTGTCATTCAAAAAAAACTATAGACGTACCAATGTACCCTCATTAACTTTGGGCCTTAATTATAGATAAGAACTTCTTGCAATTTTAAGAAGTGGATTAGGTGAAATCCACCACACCATATAATCCAAGCAAATGCACTGTACTTGCAATTTTGAAAATAATATTGGGCCCAATCGAAAATATTGCAAATCTTCATTGGTTTTGAGGAAAAGAAATCTTGCCCACCAAACAAATTTAATATTAGGATTTGTTTTGCATGATCTAGCTAATGACCATTATGATTAAAAAATTAGATTATGAACTTTAATTTATTATAATTCATATATCTACTTATATTAAGAACGTAATGTGATAGTAGATTTATGATTTTGTATAACTAAGTTACTTGATATTTTCTATGAATAATCAACACATATCTATAACCAGGTTTGTATGTTTGACATTGTCTTGAGATGAATTTAACATGATCAAATTTACTACTAATAGATGACATATAAAGCTATGGGGTGGTGGATTGGATCATGAATTGTCATGCGGGACATGGTTCTTGTGGTACACCGACCCCTTCTCAAACCGTGGTGGTTCGTATGGTTTAATCCATGGCAACCATAACTCTCTTTCAGTTAATTAGGGGATTTATGATTGGTGGAGAAGAATAGTGGATGATAGTAGGGGGGGATAGTGCACGGTTCTCCCAACCGCCGGAGTGATCCCACTTCGGGAGCCGCTACCCGACCAAGCTAGCTCCGCGGTGAATTCCCCTTGCCGAGTTCTTACCCTGGGCGACATATGCCACTCCCAAGACTCGAACCCGGTACCTCTGGGAAGAGGTGGGTGTCGGTGGCCAACTGGGCTACCCCAGTTGGTTAATAGTGGATGATAGTAAGGGTCATGGTCCACACCATATAGGGTGGTGGATTAAATTGGTGGATAAGGATGACATTACATAGCGCTTACGTGAAGGGTGATAGTGCTCATTTTGTCATGACCACAACACATAGCCTAACCATTAAAGATATAAAATTATCAATTTACTACTAATAGATCACATATAACTATTAAAGATAGGGGTAATAATATGTAGAATATGTGACTACTAAATAGTTGTAACGAATAATACAACTTAATTTGATGTCTCAACCTTGGGAAATTAATGACATTTCGTACTTTTGTGTTGTGTTGTGGATTGGATAAGAATAGTGTTATTTCGTCAACAAGTTCTCTGTGAAGTTGAGTTTTATTTTTTTAAAAAGAATTCGTTTTCCAGGTCTTTTTGTTGCATCACCTAAATATCATAAGCTTAACTAATAAATACAATTCATAATATTGGAAATTAAGAAAAATAACTATTAAAACAATCTCGATCATGTGTAGGGTGTCAATACTCTATCGCAGGTTGACGGGTTAAACTATTCGATCCGAACATGGTCCATATGTTTATTCGTGTTTAAAACATCACATAAACCTGCAAAAACTTAAAATCGGGTAATCTGAACATGATTCGTTCAACTCATTTATCTAAATGTCATGTTTAATGGGCTGATAGGTTGGTTGGGTAGTAATAAAGTTGTAAATGAGTTAAATGGTAATAAAAGAGTTAGTGGGGTGACGTGTTTAATTAAACGGATTAAACACTTCAAACCGAACATCACCTATTTATTAAACAGATTAAAATATAACAAATAACAACTCAAAATCAGATTATTTTTATACTATGTTTTGGATCTACGAAAATAGAGACAGTTTATGAAAAATCTCCCAACCACTAAAGCAAGCTTTTGTTTGTAGCAACGCTTTATTATATATATTTAATTAATAATATGCTAAATATCATTATTCACTAACACGTTTTCTCTGAAAATTAATCTAAGGAGAATACTAAAAGGTGCTTAGCTTTATAGAAAAATTAATTAATCTAAGGAGAATAAGAGACTAAAAGGTGCTTAGCTTTATAGAATTATAGCTCCAAGTGAGTTATACAATCTTTAGCTTGGAATTTATATTATGTTTTGATGTACTTTTCAACCTTTAATTGGTAGTATATATTTAAGTCGACAGACATGTATAATTTTTATTATTTGGCCCATTTTCTATAAGAAGATTAAATCATAAGTAGTTTTGTCACTGAAGAGGTATGGTCCCAATTCCTTGCCCACATGGATGACTCCGATAATCGCGTACCTTCAATCTGGAATACTGCCGGAGAACAAAGCGGAAGCGAGGAAAATCCAGTACAAGGCAGAACATTATCAGATGGCTGATGGAATCTTGTACCGGAAATCATATCTCGGGCCTTTGTTAAGATGTGTCGATCCCGAAGACGCAAGCTATTTGATCAGAGAAGTGCACGAGAGAATTTGTGGTATACATGCCGGACCAAGAATGGTGGTGGCAAAGGTCATGAATGCGGGGTATTATTGGTCCGGGATGCATTTAGATGCGGTTAAAGAATTGAGGAAATGCAGTGGGTGCCAAAGACACGCCCCCAAAACGATGCGCCCCAAGAATGAATTGGTACCAGTCACAACGGCGTGGCCCTTTCAACAGTGGGGAATAGACATGGTCGGACCTTTCCCCGAAGCCCCAGGAGCTGTCAAATTCATAATAGTCGCAGTCGACTATTTCACCAAATGGGTAGAGGCAAAGGCCCTCGCATCGACCACAGCCACCGTTGTCAAAAAATTCATCTGGGAACAAATCATATGCCGTTTTGGATTACCACTCAAGATCATCACGGACAACGGAACCAACTTTGCCGAAGACAATCTTCAACAGTGGTTTAAAGAATTACACATTGAGCACACCTTCTCCTCGGTCGCGCACCCGCAGGGGAATGGTCAAGTTGAAGCCGTCAACAAGAGTATTGTCGATGGAATCAAGGCAAGGTTGGGTAGACGAACTGCCCAGCATCTTGTGGGCCCACAGGACGATGCCCAAGACAAGCAACGGAGAAACACCGTTTAGCTTAGTTTACGGGTCAGAGGCAGTAATACCAGCGGAGATAGGATTGCCGTCACCACGAATGCTCTCAATGAACCTGATCAACAATGAAGAAAAGAGGAGGATCGACCTTGACCTCCTAGAAGAAAGGAGAGAAATGGCGGCAATAAATGAAGCAAAGTACAAAACGAAGCTGGAAAAGTATTACAACTCTAAAGTCCGAGTCTGCACCTTCAACCCGGGAGAATACGTCCTCAGAGACAACGAGGCCTCAAATGCTGAAAAACCCGGAAAATTGGCTCCCAAGTGGGAAGGTCCATATGTCATCGACACAGTGCTCGGAAAAGGAGCCTATAAGCTGCGCACCATTGACAACAAGGAGGTTCCACGAACTTGGAACGCTCAACAGCTGAGAAAGTGTTACCTGTAAAAACGTTATGTAATCGCAACGGGCAAATCGCCGACACATTTATATTAATACAAGAAGTGTTTGGCTATCTCCATATCATGCAAATTTCTTGTCATAACTGCATATATTACTTTGGGCATACACGAAAACATCCATGGCTCAACCATTAGGAAACGTTGTAGACCTCCAAGGCATGTCACAAACAAAGTGCACAGTCGGGTCAAATACACAACTAAAGCCTAACAAACGCCAAAAACATACTTCGTGCCCACATAAACACGAAAGCATCGAACAGGACAAACAAACATTGTAAGCACCCCTAAGGCTAAGCACAGCCGGGTCCACACAATAACCTGCAATTCGATCACTTCGTATTCACGAACCAACCTGCGCACATAAAACGACAGAATAGAACGTTGTAATAAACACAGCACAACCTGTCAGCGCCATCATTCATTCGTGATACCTGAATCAAAGTAATTATACATGCACATATTATGACGTTAACAAAATTCGCAATAAAACGAAGGCATATATTAAAGTATCAAATGTCAAGCATACCAAATTGTTCAATAGCACGACAGATAAGCAAAATTAAAATTGTTCACAAACTTGTCAAATGATTACAAGACCACCCAAGGTCATACGCGGCACACAGGCCGGAAGCCTTCATTCCGGATGACTGGAACCAACACCTCCAGCCGCACGATCCTCATCTCCAAGAGCCTTTTTCAACATTGCAACACCATCAGACCTTCGAGCCAATTTCCGGGCAGCCTTAACAACTGCAAACTCCAAAGACGAGAACTCCTGTCTTTTTGCGGTATAAGCAGCACCACAATCCTCTTTCCATAACTCGAAGTGATGCTCCTTCTCATTATTGAGAGCCGCAGCCCTGCCCTCATTATAACCATCCTTGCGCCCGCTATTATAACCAGCTTGCCCCAACTCAAACATATAGTTGGCAAGTTCGTGGGAGTTCACTACACGATCAGCAATCTGCGAGAAGCACACAAATAAGAGAAACAATCCACAAAAATCACAAAATAAAATAAAGTAAGTTACCAGGGGCACCGCGCGCGAAAGCAACCACTTGCAATCGGCCGATGTTTCCTCAGCAAGGATTTCAGAGGCCTTGCATTCAACAGTTTTCTCCTGAAGAAGACGTTCAGCAACCTCATACCGTCTCGCAAGGTCTTCCAGTTTAGCAATACGATCAACATACTCCTTTTCTTTCTTCTCAAACGCGACACGTGCCTGCTGAGCTTCCTCAGCAAGCTCCGTCTTCTCACCGGACAAACGCACAATAGCGTCACGTTGAGTCTTCAGCTCGACATTGGTACGCTCACACGCAGCTTCCCAATTTTTCTGCTTGTCAGCATTGATTTGCTTCTCTCGGGCAAGTTTCTCTTCCGCATCAGATACCCTCCACATCAACCCCTTCTTCTCAACATTGAATTTTTCTCTCTCTTCCGCGAATAGCCTCTTCTCATTCTCAAATTCAAGAGTGTCCTCCCCCATCAGCTTCCACTCACGGACAATCTCCTGAGAAGTGGACCAGAAGTTAACCCCGGCTTGAACATGCTCATCCAAAAGTTCTAATCGGCGGCGCCTCTTCAGAAATAACCTTTCAGCCGGGGGGAGAGACAGAGAGAAAAACTCATGACAATTGTCAAGGTCGTTCATCCAGGAGCCCTGGGTCAAACGCCAGCGAGGAGCATGGGGCAAATCATCACAAGCCGAGTTGTGGGTATCCCAGGACCCAGCCCGAGCATGCTCAAAATCAAGACTCCGAACCGCTCCCGAAGTCGCACCACCACCACCACCTGGTGGGCGTTTGGTATATATCGTTTGACGTGGCGTGGTCTCACTTGTCTCCACCTCGACTTCAATATTCTTACCACGATCACCACCACCAGCACCACCTGTATCACCACCACCAGCACCACCTGCATCACCGCCACCCTCCCCAACCTGCTCCACATTCACGACATCTTCTTTCCTCTTCTCACCAGAGGTTTTGTGAGGAGGAGACAACCCAAATGTCCTCGAAGGCGGAGAGGCAGGAGGAGTAATTTTGGAAATATCAATCTTGTGTCCAGTCTTAGCTGGTTTGGCACCTGCTCCAAAACGAGCAACACATTCAGAAAAAAGGAGGGAAAGCAAGAAAAAACAAAAAGACAAACTGGAAACTAGTAAAACGAATACCAGAAGCCTCAAAAATCTTCTGCAACAAATCCCCAGGTTTCTCAGTAAAAATACCCATATCAACCTCCGACTCAGAAGGCGCAGGAGGATCCTCCTTTTGAAGTTTAATCCTTTTCGACGCGAGCAGCGCAGCGGCCTGCTCGTCAAGCTTCCGTTTTTTATCATCAAACATCTTCTTCTGCATTATCTCTGTTAAGGTAGCGCGGTCTTCAGGATCAGATTCTTGATGCTTCTCTCCGGCCCCTAAACCGGACAATGTATCAGAAACTACAACGTAATCTAGGATAGGAAGAACAGACGGTCGCTTACGAGGAGTCTCAGTAGCAGGTTCCTCAGCCTTCTTTCCTTTTCCTTCTGGTTTTTCAGCGCGTGTTTTTCTCCGTATTTCCAACTGCTCAGCAGTCTCAACCGGAATCTCCACATCGTCATCAACTGGTTCATTAACAGGCTCACGCTCAACCCCCTGTGCTGGACCTGCACGCGGGGAACGAGAAGTTAGGCCGTCAAAAGATCTGCCAGACCCATCACTCGAGAGAACAATAACTTCCTCTCGAATAAGATTAAAAGCATCATCATCATCCTCACTATCTTCACCTAAGGCAGTGTTGGCATAGGCAGTAAAACTCTCGTTGGTCGGATGCAAGAAACGACCGCGAATCCGATCCAACCAAGGTTGTTTCTCAGCCTTTTGCAACGCCTCAACCATGGCACCACCGGCCTTCTGATCCAAAACATTCAACAAGGTGTAACCCACTGCAAAAGACATCGAGATGAAAAAAAAAACACAACAAGACAAGACAAAAAGCTGTGGAACGACACATACGTTTACCCTGATAACCATAAACCGGTACACCCAAAGGGTTCTTCGGACGCCATAACATACTCATACCGGCACCAACTAACGCCATCTCTTCAAGTTGAAGAATAGGAGTGGCTTTATGAGTCAATTTCTTATACCAGTCTTGTTCAGAAAAATCTGCAACAACATCGACCTTGGGGATACCCTCATCCATCGACCGGTAATGCATATCCATGGGGATAACACATCGACGAATATAAAAAAAACTTTTGTTTCCAGTCGTGAAGACTCTTCAAGGGAACAGAACAAACTGGAGCGACACCGGTACGAGCACTGAAGGAGTAAAAACCACTGGTATAAGTCACAGTATAGAAAACGTTGAACAGCGTGAACGTCGGCTCCACACGGTTAGCCATACACACGAACTCAAAATGGGTAATGCGAGGAAGCCCAATCGCATTGATCTGAGAGATATGGAGCCCATAGTTCCTCAACACCTCCCCGGTAAACCTGGTCATCGGAAGCCTGAAGTTGCCCTCCCGGAAGAAAGCAGCATATAAAGTGATGTAACCCGGAGGGGCATCCATGGCAGTAGATCCTGGAGTGGGGAACTGAGCACCCCACTCAGCACGGACACCCATCTCCTGTACCAGATTATTAAACTCATCCTCCTTCCACCCTATAGTCGCCTAATCGGGACCCGGTGGATTCTTGCCTTTGTTTCTTTTTCTCCGAGAAGAAGGATTTGCACCAGACATTGTGAAATAACGAACAAATAATGTGGATGAACTCCAGAAAAGAGGAACCAAGATAAAGGAAGAAGAGAGAAAACTGGAATTCAAATTTTGAAAAGTGAAGGTTTAGAAGAAACCACCTTGAATTTATACCCATCGCATTTAATGTGATGGGTAGTGAACCGTCAGAGGTGCAGCAGGACACCCACTAAGGGAAAGACACGTCAGAAGAGAGAGAAGACGCCATCATCTTTTTTCGGGAACGTGTGAAACAGACACCTGCCACCATGACATAAAGTAACTGACATGACTGAAAAGGCGCCTGTTCACCTGACACCAGACAGTCACATCAGTCACTCCTTCCCAAGACAAACAAAACTTCCTCCTCAAGACAAGTAGTCAAAACCCATGCGCCATGCGTCCATTTGGCTCAACTCTTACAAGGAGTCAAAACCCATGCGCCACGCGTCCATTTGGCTCAGCTCTTACAGTAGTCAAAACCCATGCGCCACGCGTCCATTTGGCTCAGCTCTTACAGTAGTCAAAACCCATGCGCCACGCGTCCATTTGGCTCAGCTCTTACAGTAGTCAAAACCCATGCGCCACGCGTCCATTTGGCTCAGCTCTTACAGTAGTCAAAAACCCATGCGCCATGCGCCATGCGTCCATTTGGCTCAACTCTTACAAGTAGTCAAAACCCATGCGCCATGCGTCCATTTGGCTCAACTCTTACAAGTAGTCAAAACCCATGCGTCATGCGTCCATTTGGCTCAACTTTCACAACTGCAAAAAACCATGCGCCATGCGCCCATCAAGTGCAAATATCTTAGGCCTCCCCTAACAAACACACGACATTAAAAACACTACCTTCATATGTCCAGAATCCCTCCTAGACGATCAACTCAACTAGAAGGCACACTGGACTGGGGGGACTTGAAGAGGTATGGTCCCAATTCCTTGCCCACATGGCAAGGACCACACCACTTTTTCCATCCTATGTGGCGCTGACATCAACGAGACCGGCCAGAAGCTTCCAGAAGCTTCCAGAAAATATCAAGGTGGCACCAAAGATGCTCCAGCCGAGATAAAGGACAACACGTGTCACCAGTCATCAAGCGCCAAGTAGGCCTGCAACGGATCAAGGAGCAGTCCGACAACACCAGTACGACGTCTCCAAAATAGGCAAATGTAAGCGCGCCACGTGTACCACTACACTGACCACAGCAGAGGAGACCAAAGGGATATTCCCCTGGGTCGGACAGCTGGCGCGCAACCACAGCTGGCACTGCTGCTCCTCCCTTCTTCACCCCCCGGCTATAAATAGGACCCTTCATCATCCAGGTTGAATCACCTTGCTCTCTATATTCTCACACATAACACACACTGCTTATTCTCCGTCGGAACAGTACTTATTCTCACGCCGGAGCCTGGTTAAGAGGGAAACCCCCATATTCCCCTCTTAACGAGACTAACGGTGTTGCTGTTTTGCAGGACCCAAGTCATTTCAACGAGTAAGAAAAGAGATTGAACCCACAGAAGAAATAACCCCACAGATTAACCTTGGTGTTAGCCTGTGTTTCATCAGTCACTAATTATGATATAGTACATACCAAAATACATAAAATAGAAAACTACATTTTCTAGATAAAATAAAATAAAATATACGTATATTTAATCCAACATTTAAGCTATATACCGGTTGAGTTTTGAAGCAGCTAAACTAAAATATAAAAATTAAAAAAAGGATTGAGTTCGCCTTTGTATATAGGGATGATAATGGGTCGGATTTGGGACGGGTTTAGGTAATCCTAAACCCAAACCTGGTTAGATAAACTTGACACAAACCCGTCCCAAAACCCGTCGGGTTTCTAGCGGGTAAATACCCATCGGGTATACCCGCGGGTTTCGGGTAAACCCGTTAATTTAAAAAGATTACTCGTTGGGTATACTCATCTCAAAACCCATTGGGTATTTATCGGGTAACTACTAGGTTACATTTTGTATTGTCATTATAAAAATATATATCAAATAACTACAATATATACGGAATAGAATACCTATATGTGTAAAAAATGGATGTATCATATATATACATATTTAATAATATAATAGAAATTATATCGGGTATACAATCGGGTAAACGGGTACACTTTATCGGGTAATTGGGTCGGGTAAACGGGTATATCATTAAATCCCAAACCCGCGAAAAAAAATAAAAACCATTCCCAAACCCGTCCCAAACCCGATTAACCGACCCCAAACCCGTCCCAAATATGTCGAGTTTCGGGTTTACCCAGCGGGTTCGGGTTTGATTGCCATCCCTATTTGTATATGAGGTTTTAAGAGTAAAGAGGTTGGAAAATCAGCTAATAAGTTATTTTGTAATTTTAAATAAATAAATTACTTTGTATAAAACATATCATTAACAATTAATGGATATACTTCTTCATGATTAAAACTATATAATCTTGCTAATAGAGTTTGTTTCTTTTTTTAATTTTAAATAATATTTCACTGAAAAAACTTGCCAAGTTATAATGCATTAAAATGAAGAGAGACATGCTAATCAACTTAGTTGCGTGTGCTAGTGATCTATGTTGATCAACTTTGAGTTGAATTATCGTTTATATTGAACTGTTTGTTGTGTTGATCATGTCTGGTCATAACAATTGTCGTTAAAGAAAATATATGTTTCTTTAACTGTTAGCAAACAATTTTACTGTATATTAAAAACAACTATCAGCTATTGTTAAAGATAATATAGGTTTCTTTAACTGTTAGCAAACAATTTAAGTGTATATTAAAAACAACTTTCAGCTATAAAATGAGGTAGCTGATTTATTTTATACACTTCTATTTTATAAAACAAGAGTTTGATGTGACGAGCCACATGTTTAAGGATCGTATCTACTTGGTAATATGTTTAAACGTGTGGTTTCTTGGTCACCCTTGTATATCATTCGGGGTGCCTCGATAACTAAAAAGATGTGTGCTAGAAGGGCCACTACCCTAATGATTGCTCGTCGAGGATCCAATGAACTGTCACGTAAATTGTTGTATTTTGAAAGACATTCACGTATAATAGTGAACTCTATATCAAGGCTAACCGTACATGTCACATAGCCTAAACCAATCCAATTCCTACTTTAGGATATTGTGGTTTGCATTCTGTTATATATATGTTGTATGTATTGTATACATTTTCTTGTAATTAGTTATGTAAATTTTGTTCAGAAAGAGTGAAAGGTAAAAGAGTTTTATTTAACTTTATTACGAAGGAAAAATAGATGAATCTTCTTACATATAAAACATAAAAACACTTATTGTTTATTAAAGGATTATATTAACAAATAAGAAAGTAGGTTACCTTACATGCTCTTTTTTCATCAAACAACGGTTAGGAATTTGATGTTAGGTTAATTAATAACGATAAACTTTCCCTAAGTAATTGCAACCTAATAAAGTTTCACATAATGATATGAACAGATGCAATTGGTCCATCAAAGTTTCACTTCAAAGAAAATGAGATGATGATGATATTATGAGTGATATAAGATGGTCACTCCACATCTCTAAGTTGGAGAGATCTTAGCCTACAAGACATGTAACATGATACCACCCCACCTATTGGGACTACTCAATCTCCCAAGCTGCAACACACCATTTTCATAATTAATAATGCCCCACATGCAATTGATACATGAAGGTACAAATCACCCATCACAAACCAAAAGCAAGTGCTTTTGGTACCAAGTGTCCATCAATAAACCATGACTTCCATATCACAATTCTACATTTCTAGTTATTATAATCATTCTCTCTCATGAATCACGAAAATATAAATATTGTGTAACTAATAAACAAGTCAAATGTACCGCGCAAACTAAATGGATTAAATGTCGTCCAAGGTGTATGCAAATGCGTATACCTCTTAACTTTTCTAGAAAAATAAATAAATTAGTGTTATGTTAATATAACTTTTAAAATCATATGTATCATGTTAATTATATGTAAATGATAAAGAATAGACAAAAAGTGATTGTGGTTTGATTGATTTGATTATACTCGACCTATTTTGTTTGACATACCCAAATGCTATTGGACAAATTTTTCTCTCTAATCATCTAACGGGTTATCTTAAGTACAAAATCACCGTCTACCTTTCGATTTAAGATAGCTTGTAAGTCAATTCCTTTGATGTTTGAACTGATGTTGAGGGATGTTATGGACTTCCAGGAAAATTCAACCCGAGCTTGCTCAAAATCGAATTTATGGCTCTCTTAAGAAGCTTGTGTACCTTAGCTTTGCTATAGGTGGGATATACTGAGTACGATGATGATGATGATGATGATGATGATGATTAAGAAGCTTGTGTATATCATATTTAAGATTATTGAAGTTTCCAAGATTTTTTTAAAAGGTTACTCAACTATTAAGAAGTACCAAAAAAATAATGCTACAAACATTTTAATTAGGTGTTATTTATATTGATATAAAAGTCATAGGTACTTTTGCTATTGAAGGATGTTAAATGCGCCGTGTTTACCGGATGACAAATCAACCCCAAACACGAAACGGATTTGAAAAGCGTGTCACACATGAACCTCAACACAAAACAAGTTTTCGCGGGTTGATGTTTAGCCCAGTGTTTTATTTTCTTTTATTTCTCTATATTACAAATTTACAACAAAAAAATATACAAATGTTTGTACAAAGAGTACGCTTATAAACTATATATGTTTATACAAAAAGTGCGCTTAAACTATGATACCTTATGCTTATTTTTTGTGTTTTTTTTAATTGACGTAAATACCAAATCATTTTAAGTTAACAAAACAAACGGATTAAACATGATAAAGTACGAACCCACGGTACCAACCAAAGTGTCAAAAATTGACACCTTAACTAGATGTAAAAAGAAATCAGATGTCATGGAAAGAGTCAATTGTTGGTAATCGGTTAAACTTGAATAAGAATTTCCTTAGGGTTTTGCGAAATTCGGATGATATTGTTTATATAATATGAATTGATGAAACTGAATGTTAAGTTTATAGGAATATATATATGTGTACATCATTGGCGGACCTACATAGTGGTCAGGGTGGGTAGCCGCACCCCTTGAAAAAAAAAATTAGTGTATATTTTAGGCAAAAAAATCCGACCGCACCCCTTGAAAATATGGTTGAACACCTTATCCGCACCCCCATCAAATAATTTCTGGGTCCGCCACTGGTGTACATGAAATAAAAAATATGGCCGATAACTACCCTATACATATAAACTTGTGATAGGTAAATAATAATAATAATAATAGTAACGATATCTAGCTTATATATATATATGTCTAACACCCTCCCGTAAGCTAGATCGTTTCAGCGACATGTGCAGAAGTTCTTTCAGCCGAATGAAATCCTTTAGTTGCAATGCTTTTGTCATGATATCAGCTAGTTGATCTTTTGTTGCACAAAAGATAACAGTTACTTCTCTTTTCTTGATTAAATCTCTGATGAAATGATACTTAACCCTTATATGCTTGCTTTTCCCATGATAAACGGGATCTTGCCAAACATATAGTTGACTTATTGTCATAGTATATTGGAATTGAGTAATCATCCTTTCCTTGTAAGTCATCTAAAATTCCTTTGATCCATATGGCTTGACAACCAGTTAAGGATAAAGCCATATATTCGGCTTCTGTTGAAGACAATGCTACCACCTTTTGTTTCTTTGATTGCCATGAAACAGGACCAGATCCTAAATGAAAAGTATATCCAGAAGTACTCTTGCTATCATCTATATCTCCTGCAACAAAAAGATGAACGTGAAAGATCGGATAACGTATTAATTCACAAGGAGGAAGAAACTGATGAACAAGAAGACACTATGTTCATGATATTCAATATGGAAGAGACAGTCAAAAGTGACTGTTGGTATCTCGATAGTGGCTGCAGCAATCATATGACAGGTGACCGAGAACTTTTCACTCATCTCGATGAATCGTTAAAGAAAGAGGTGAGGACGGGTGATGATAAACGGTTGGAGGTATTGGGCAGCGAAGATGTCTCTATTTCGATACGAGGACGAGCAAGGAAGATACCAAACGTGTTTTATGTGAAGGGTTTGAAACATAACCTGTTAAGTGTAGGACAACTCATACAAAAGGGGTATGATGTCTCATTCAAAGGTGACAGATGCATTATAAAAGATGCGAGTAGTGAAGTATTAGGTATCGTCAAGATGACAAACAATAAGATGTTTCCCTTATATCCCGAAAATGATTTGCAGTTTGCCATGAATATGACAATTAAGAACACTTCAAATCTATGGCATAAACGTTATGGACAAGTGAACATGGACACATTGATTGATATGGGAAACAAATAACTAGTAGTTGGATTGCCAAAGATGAAAAAGGATGACACTGTGTGTGAGGGATGCATATCAGGAAAGCAAGCAAGGAAACCTTTTCAAAAGAAAATGACGTGGCAAGCAAATGAACCTCTAAACTCGTTCATTCTGACATATGCGGTCCGATGAGAACGAAATCAATAGGTGGATGTAGATATTTTATCACATTCATCGATGATTATACTCGGAAGACATGGGTATACTTTCTCAAATTCAAATCTGAGGCATTAAAGTATTTTAAGATATTTAAAGCCTTGAACGAGAAGCAATCGGATCATTTGGTTAAAACCTTAAGAACGGATCGCGGAGGAGAATATTGCAGCAAGATATTTCAGGATTACCTGAAACTTAATGGAATTCGTCATCAACTTACGAATAGCTATTCACCTCAACAAAATGGAGTTGCCGAACGGAAGAACAGGACACTAATGGAATTAAGCAGGAGCATGATGAACATCAAACAATTACCGAATTGTTATTGGGCTGAAGCTGTATCATGCACTACCTATATTCTTAACCGAACCATTACAAAAACTAGACCAAATATCACTCCGTATGAAGCATGGAACGGACAGAAACCAAATGTGGAACATTTGAAAGTATTTGGTTGTTTGGCTTATGTTCACACACCTAAGCAACATAGAGACAAACTGTCCAATAAGACGGAAAAAACAATTTTTGTTGGGTATAGTGAAACCAGCAAAGGTTACAATCTATATAATCCTCAAACCAACAAGATCATCATCAGCCGTGATGTGATATTCGATGAAAACAAAAGATGGGTTTTCGGTTATGGAGTATCAAATGTTCCATTCGTTATATCTGATGAAGATGAGAAACAAGTCCGAGACAATACTGCATCGGATAAGGAGCGAGATCAGGACACAAACAACTCGGCTGCAGACTCAGTCTCGGCTGCAGACTCAGTGAATGAAGAACAAATTCAGGAGACAAGCAACAATAATCAACAAACTGCTGGTAACTCGGGATCAGATCAGGTTCAACAGCAAAGTGATGATTCCTCATCAACCGACTCAGAAAATGAGGTAATTCGGACTAAAAGTATCAACAATATATACCGAGACACTAGAGAACTCACTGATACAGAAGTGTTACAAAAATACAATGTAAGTCAAGTGATGAATTTTGTTCTCTATACAAGCACAAATCCAACAACTTATGAAGAAGCGAGTAAAGATTCGAGATGGATAGAAGCAATGGACAAAGAAATGGAATCCATTAACAAAAATAAAACATGGGTACTAGTAGATCCACCAAAACATCAAAAACCAATAGGAGTAAAATGGATTTACAAAACGAAGTATGATGAAAAAGGGAATGTGGACAAATACAAAGCCAGGTTGGTAGTAAAAGGATACAAGCAAAAGTATGGAATAGACTATCAAGAGGTATTTGCACCAGTAATAAGATTCGAAACAGTTCGTTTAGTGTTAGCTCTAGTAGCACAGTATGGATGACATCTACATCAAATGGACGTCAAAACGGCCTTCTTAAATGGGAAATTAAAAGAACAAGTCTTTATAGAGCAACCTCAATGATACATTAAACAAGGAGAAGAACGAAAGGTATGTCATCTCAAACGAGCTCTCTATGGTTTAAAGCAAGCTCCTAGGGCATGGTACAGTCGCATAGACTCATACTTCATGCAACACGAGTTTAGGAAATGTGCGTGTGAACACACTTTATACATTAAAGACACCAAAGAAGGAAAGTTAGTGATATGCTTGTATGTAGATGACTTAATAATTGCAAGCAGTTCCATGCGCTTAATTACTGAATTTAAAAGCTCAATGAATAAGGAATTTGAAATGACTGGCATGGGTCAGTTACACTATTTCCTTGGAATGGAGGTACTTTATGAGAATGGGAATGTTTTGGTCAAAAAATCTGATGAGGATATTGCAACCAAACTTTCTGTTACGGGGTATGATGCTAATAATATAGAACAATGACAAGGATCACTTCAATGTAAATTGCACAAACGACACAAGGATTTATACGGGGAAAAAGCCCTTGATCAAGAGTTGATCTCCGGCACAAAAAACCCCGGGTGATGGAAACTACCGATCACCAAGCTCAAATAAATGAATAAATGTTTACAACTTCGGATAGTAACGAGCTAGGTACAAGGATTACTATCGTGAAATGTGTAAAAGTGAGTGAAAACAAATGAATGTTCGTCGAGAGCTTCAAGTATGCGAATGTATGAGAGTGTGTGTGACTGAAAAATGACTAAGTGTTCTCATTCTAGCTCGTTACCCCTTTTAAAATAGAAGTTAACTACAATAACTAACTATCCGACTTTTGTGCCAAGCTCCCACGTTCTCCACAACGTCCATTTTTGGCCAAGCACGTGCGGGATTGTCTGGGAATATTCTCCAGGAATGTCGCCAAGACTAAGTCTGAGTTGAACTTCCTGCAAAACATTCACGAATTCAAAGTAGACAACCGTTAGTACTGGGATCCTTATAGTGATCCATGATCCTGATCCTGCAACACTTCTGAGGATCACTACTTCAGACAGAGTTGAGGATCACTAAGCCCAACAACAAATAAGGATCACTGGTTATTTAGAAATCCACCCCTAACAATTGCCCCCAAAATATAAGGAGTAAATATGTAAATATATGAGTTATATTTTGTCGATCTTATCCATATTTAACCAACGGATAACTAGCCGTTATATGCGGACTAGCCGTTGCGATCATGACGTCACAGAAGTGACAACCCTGCACGATCATGATTATAAATAGGAGATAGAGATAGGATCAAATGCATTTAAAATTTTCAGAAAGACTCCCTTTATAACTGCATTCCGAAGATAGACAGGTATTCTCTCTTCATCTTCTTCCTTCTCTTACTCTGTTTCTCTTACTTTACCATTATCTCTTCAAGAATGATGCTCCGGTCCTCCCCCGCCAAGGATCACCAGAAGGATAGTCCCTTGAAGAGTCAAAAAATCATCAAAGACTCCACAAATGAAAGGTGTTACTTTAATGATGCTCAGATAGACAAGATTCGTCATTGCTTTCCGGCGAGTGCTTTTTTCAAACCCTTTGATCCTACTATTCTGAGCGACTATGTTTCAGAAACATGGGTTGCCTTTCCAGTTACTCCATTCGCCATAGGATACACCTATCCTTTCCCAGAATTTACACAATCCTTCTTTTCCCTGACCGGCATCTCTTACATCCAAGCCATGCCGATGATTTGGAGGGTTTTGTATACCCTGGAGAGGATCATCGAGCAGGAAGGCATTGATTTAGGCATGTCGGAGCTGACACAATTGTATGATCTTACTACCTTTGGTTCCCATCGTTATTTGTTCAAACGAAAACCCGGTGGAGAACACCCTCTTCTTAAAGTTACCAAGAATGACACAAATTGGAAACGTCGCTTCTTCTTTGTTAGGAGGGATACCATTCCAAACGGAAGGCATCTACCAAGGACATGGTCCACCCATGGTAGGCCAGAGGATCCTGAGAAGGATCACCAGGTAGTCTTGTTTTTGTATAAGGATTACTGACCCCCTTTTTGTCTTGTGTTATGCAGCTATTTCTGTCTCACACATCATCACATCACCTGAAACCAAGGATAGGCTTGCTGCTTTTTGGAAGCTTGATCCTGAAACAGGGACATTCAAGATAGACACCCAAGATTCACAAGAAGTATCCTCAGGTTCCATTACCATGTCAAGTAAGTATCCTGCCTTTTACATAGTTTGAATATTAAAATAAATAAGTAAATTGAAATAGGATAAGGATACTCATCTTGCTTTGAATGTGTAGGCGCCGGAAAATCTGCCAAGCCTGTATCCCAGTTCAACACGGCTGACCTTGATGTTGTTCGATCCAGGAAGAAGAGGTCCACTACCAGTCCTAGCATCTCCATTCCAAAGGCACCCACTAAAGGAAAGGGTGGCAAGAAGAGGAAAACTTCTGATACTGAGGATCTTCAAGGCCTACCACTGATCCGCCACCAGTTCCTTGAATACTTCAACGATGTAAGGATCACCAACTCTGCCTAGGTATCCTACTCGTATGAGGATCACCTGATCTTGAACTGCTTTATCCTTTTCTTTGCAGAAATTTGCTGAGATTGAAGATTACGTGGGGAATGTTGAGGAGCAGGACAAGAAGATTGCTGACCTCCAATAGGTTGCCGTGCTTAAAGACCTTGCCATTGCTGATCTTCAGAAGGAACTCCAAGATGCCAAGACTAAGACAGCTAAACTTCTGATTGACCTTGACTATGAGAAGCATGATCTCATAGAAAATGCTAAGGTCTCTGCTGCCATCACAATGTATCAGACAAAATTGAAGATGGCCCAGGAAGCTCAAGATCCTAACTTTGATAAAAGCAATTGGGATGTTGAGGGCTGGAAAGCAAGGTTGGCTGATCTCGAGGATGATGAGGAGGAGACTACTGAGGTCTTGGCGATTGAGGCAAGTGGCAGTGGAACATTTGATGTTTCAGGAAGCTCAAGATTGAAACATTTTGGCTGATATCAGACAAAATTGAAGATGGCCCAGGAAGCTCAAGATCCTCCTTTGTTCCAGGATCATCCCAGGTTCAAGGATCCTCCTTTGTTCCAGGATCATCCCAGGTTCAAGGATCCTCCTTTGTTCCAGGATCATCCCAGGTTCAAGGATCCTCCTTTGTTCCAGGATCATCCCAGGTTCAAGGATCCTCCTTTGTTCCAGGATCATCCCAGATTCAAGGATCCTCCTTTGTTCCAGGATCATCCCAGGTTCAAGGATCCTCCTTTGTTCCAGGATCATCCCAGGTTCAAGGATCCTCCTTCGTTCCAGGATCGTCCCAATTTCAGGGATCCTTCCAGATGCCAGGATCCTTGAGGAGTTTGCAAACAGGAAGTTCAGATGTCCATCAGGGATATTTTATTCCAATGCAGATCAATGCTTCTACTGGTCCCTCGATCATTCCAGAGCCCCAACAATATGGATTAACATCCATTCTTCCTAATTTGAATCCGATGGGAGGTAACACTTTTAATAGTTCTTATACTACTAACCATGGTCTTATGCAGGATCCAGGTATCAATCATGCCATGGCCAGAGAATTGCAAAAGCTAAAGGATATGATATCAAGTGTTCCAGGAGTGGTCAAACCTATCCCAGAGATTGCAGATGGGAGCCACAAGATATCTCGTTTTGCACCACTAATCTGTGATGCTGAGATACCCAAGAGGTTCCATGTGCCAACAATGAAGCTGTATGATGGTTCGACGGATCCTGAAGAGCATATAGCACAATACAGGGAGAGGATGGAGATCAATCCAATTCCAGAAAGGTTAAAGGAAGCATGCCTGTGCAAGGGATTCGGATCCACTCTTACAGGATCAGCTCTCAAATGGCTGCTAAGTCTTCCTCCCTATTCTATTACCTCATTTGCTAATCTAGTAAACTTGTTTAATAATCAGTTTTCTTGTAGTAGAAAATTCGAACGCTTAACTGGTGATCTATATAGAATAACCCAGGGTCATAATGAATCATTAAGGGATTACATTACCAAATTCAGTAAAGAATCCTTAGACATTCCCAACTTAGATATAGCCACGGCTGTTGAGGCCTTTAAAATGGGATTGCTTAGGGATTCGTCGTTCTATGATGATCTTGTTATGACACCATGCAGGAACTTAGATGAGGTAAGAACCCGAGCACTTAGATTCATTCGGCTAGAGGACGACAAGAGGATCCAGGAGAGGTTAGCAGGATCCTCAAAGCAGGATAAGCAAGGATCCTCATTCAGGAACAACAAGTTCAGATCCTACAATAGATCCGATAATCAGAACGTGCATTCTGTTGATCAAGAAGAGGATGATGAGGATTATCCTCCAATTTCTGAATACTGTTTTTGTGTTGATAACAATGAACTAATCCTTGCAATGCAGAACCTAGGTGATAAAGCTAGATGGCCGAGAAAAAATGATAGGCCAGCTGCAACTAAGGATAAATCTAAGTGGTGTGCATACCATGAAGATTTTGGGCATCTCACAGAAGAATGCATTGCACTAAGAAAGGAAATTGGATACTTGTTGAGCAAGGGGCATTTAAAAGAATTGTTGGGAAGAAAAAAGTCAAGGACTCAGGATCCTGAAAGGATCCCTGAGAAGGCTCCAGCCCCTCCAGCAGATGCACAAGTAATAAACTTTATTTCTGGAGGATCAGACATTTGCGGCACATCCTTCTCAGCAGCTAAAAGGCATGCAAAGGAAACTAAAATGGATAATGGAGAAAGACCAGTTCGAACATCAAGTGTCTCCGAAGGAAAAGTCATAACCTTTGATGAGGATGATCGTGTTGATATACAGGATCCTCATCACGATGGTTTAGTTATTACTCTTTTCATTTCTAACCATTTTGTCCGCAGGATCCTTATAGACGGAGGAAGCTCAGTGAACATTATCCAGCTTGATGTTCTAAAGAAGATGGGAATTCCTGAATCAGATATCATACCAAGATCCTCCGTGCTTGTGGGATTTAGTGGCGAAACTAAGAATACCCTGGGGGACATTAAACTCCCAATATATATCGAAGGCCTACACTCTTATCAAAAATTTTGTGTTATTGACTGTTTATCTTGTTGTAATGTTATCCTTGGCAGGCCTTGGATACACGATATGAAAGCAGTCCCATCTACCTACCATCAATGTGTGAAGCTCCCTAGTCCTTGGGGAATAGTGAAGATTGATAGTGATCAGCAGGAGGCTAAGAATTGCTACACTTCATCGATGAAACCAGCCTCGAAGTCAAGGGAGCAATAGCAATCAAGGTATCCTCCAAGGGATGTCTTGGAGGCAAGAGAGCAGGATGTGGTAGAAATCCTCATGGATCCTGATGATCCTGAATCCAAAATCTATATCGGATCAGGGATCCTGGGCGAAATGAAAGAAGACCTCGTATCCTTCCTCAAAAGGAGAAAGACTACCTTTGCATGGAAACACGAAGACATGACTGGTATATCCAAAGATGTAATCACTCACAAACTCGGCATTGACAGGTCCTTCAAACCAATCCATCAAAGGAGAAGAAAATTTGCACCGGAAAGGAATGCCATTATCCAGGAAGAGGTAGAGAAATTGCTCCGGGCAGGTATGATTAGAGAGGTCAAGTATCCAAGATGGTTGGCCAATGTGGTTGTTGTTCAAAAGAAAAACGGAAAGTGGAGGGTATGTGTCGATTTTACCGATTTAAATAAAGCATGTCCCAAGGATCCTTTCCCATTACCCCACATTGACTCCATGGTGGATGCAACTGCGGGTCATGAACTGTTAACTTTTATGGATGCTTCATCTGGATCCAACAAATCCAAATGGAACCATCCGACCAAGAGGATACAGCCTTCATGACTCCAACTGGTATATATTGCTATATTGCTATGCCGTTCGGACTAAGAAACGCAGGTGCAACATATCAAAGGCTGGTGAATATGATGTTCAAGGATCAGATTGGACAAACTATGGAGGTTTACATAGATGATATGGTGGTAAAATCCGTAAAAGCTGAGGATCACCTAAGGGACTTGGAGGAAGCATTCGATATCCTTGACAAATATAACATGAAACTTAATCCTTCAAAATGTCACTTTGGTGTTAAAGCAGGTAAATTCTTAGGATATATGGTGACAAAGAGAGGCATTGAAGCTAGCCCGGAACAAATCAAAGCTATAGTGAACATCAAATCTCCGGCCAATGCTAAGGATGTTCAAAGGCTAACAGGCAGGATAGCAGCTTTGAACAGATTTATATCCAAATCCTCAGAGAAGTGCAAAGAATTCTATGATATCCTAAGGAAGAACAAGAAATTTGAGTGGACTGAGAAGCATGAAAATGCTCTAAGAGCCCTCAAAGATTACCTATCCTTAGCCCCGGCTTTGATGAAACCAGAAAAAGGCGATGTGCTATCCTTGTATCTTGCAGTATCCTCAAAAGCAGTAAGTGCGGTCCTTGTTAAGGATCATGAAGGTACACAACATCCTGTTTACTATGTAAGTAAAAGTTTACTTGATGCCGAATCCAGGTATTCACACCTTGAAAAGCTTATTCTTGCATTAATAATGGCATCTACTAAGTTGAGACATTATTTTGAAACTCATGTTATTGTTGTTAAAACTAATTTTCCAATTAAGAATGTCCTCAGGAACCCAGAGATGTCAGGAAGGATGGCTAAGTGGGCAGTGAAGCTAAGCGCATATGATATAAGATATGAGCCTAGGACAGCCATCAAATCCCAAGCATTAGCTGACTTTGTGGCTGATTTCAGTAGTGATTTACAAAAAGAAGCTGAGTTAGAAGTCCAGCAGCTAGAGGAGACCAAGGATCCTTGGATACTCTATACTGATGGATCCTCAAATGTCAAGGGCACAGGGCTTGGAATACTACTAAAATCGCCACAGGGGGACATAATACCCCACTCTATAGCTTGTGAGTTCCAAACCACTAACAATGAGGCTGAATATGAAGCCCTAATTGCTGGTTTGCAAATTGCTAAGCATATGGGGATCAGGTATCTTGAGGTACATGTGGATTCATTGTTAATTACAAACCACTTTAATGGATCCTATGCTGTTAAAGGTGAAAAGCTGACCAAATATTTAGAGATAGTCAAAAGTTTGGCACTCTCTTTTGTTTCCTTTAGTTTGACGCAGGTACCAAGGGAAGAAAATACAGAGGCTGATGCATTGGCTAACTTAGGATCATCCTTGAAGATCCCGGAGGATATCAAGATCCCTATTATCCATATCCTGACCCCGGCTATCGAGGATCACGAGGCTATGGAGATAGGAAATGATTCTGCAATTATCCCTTGTGAGGATACTCAATCCCATTCAGGATCAGGATCAGGATCATGGATCTCACCAATTATCCTGACCCATGCCAGTCATTTCAAATTCCTTATTCATTGAGCTTTTAAATTCAGTAATTAAGCGCATGGAACTGCTTGCAATTATTAAGTCATCTACATACAAGCATATCACTAACTTTCCTTCTTTGGTGTCTTTAATGTATAAAGTGTGTTCATACGCACATTTCCTAAACTCGTGTTGCATGAAGTATGAGTCTATGCGACTGTACCATGCCCTAGGAGCTTGCTTTAAACCATAGAGAGCTCGTTTGAGATGACATACCTTTCGTTCTTCTCCTTGTTTAATGTATCATTGAGGTTGCTCTATAAAGACTTGTTCTTTTAATTTCCCATTTAAGAAGGCCGTTTTGACGTCCATTTGATGTAGATGTCATCCATACTGTGCTACTAGAGCTAACACTAAACGAACTGTTTCGAATCTTATTACTGGTGCAAATACCTCTTGATAGTCTATTCCATACTTTTGCTTGTATCCTTTTACTACCAACCTGGCTTTGTATTTGTCCACATTCCCTTTTTCATCATACTTCGTTTTGTAAATCCATTTTACTCCTATTGGTTTTTGATGTTTTGGTGGATCTACTAGTACCCATGTTTTATTTTTGTTAATGGATTCCATTTCTTTGTCCATTGCTTCTATCCATCTCGAATCTTTACTCGCTTCTTCATAAGTTGTTGGATTTGTGCTTGTATAGAGAACAAAATTCATCACTTGACTTTCATTGTATTTTTGTAACACTTCTGTATCAGTGAGTTCTCTAGTGTCTCGGTATATATTGTTGATACTTTTAGTCCGAATTACCTCATTTTCTGAGTCGGTTGATGAGGAATCATCACTTTGCTGTTGAACCTGATCTGATCCCGAGTTACCAGCAGTTTGTTGATTATTGTTGCTTGTCTCCTGAATTTGTTCTTCATTCACTGAGTCTGCAGCCGAGACTGAGTCTGCAGCCGAGTTGTTTGTGTCCTGATCTCGCTCCTTATCCGATGCAGTATTGTCTCGGACTTGTTTCTCATCTTCATCAGATATAACGAATGGAACATTTGATACTCCATAACCGAAAACCCATCTTTTGTTTTCATCGAATATCACATCACGGCTGATGATGATCTTGTTGGTTTGAGGATTATATAGATTGTAACCTTTGCTGGTTTCACTATACCCAACAAAAATTGTTTTTTCCGTCTTATTGGACAGTTTGTCTCTATGTTGCTTAGGTGTGTGAACATAAGCCAAACAACCAAATACTTTCAAATGTTCCACATTTGGTTTCTGTCCGTTCCATGCTTCATACGGAGTGATATTTGGTCTAGTTTTTGTAATGGTTCGGTTAAGAATATAGGTAGTGCATGATACAGCTTCAGCCCAATAACAATTTGGTAATTGTTTGATGTTCATCATGCTCCTGCTTAATTCCATTAGTGTCCTGTTCTTCCGTTCGGCAACTCCATTTTGTTGAGGTGAATAGCTATTCGTAAGTTGATGACGAATTCCATTAAGTTTCAGGTAATCCTGAAATATCTTGCTGCAATATTCTCCTCCGCGATCCGTTCTTAAGGTTTTAACCAAATGATCCGATTGCTTCTCGTTCAAGGCTTTAAATATCTTAAAATAATTTAATGCCTCAGATTTGAATTTGAGAAAGTATACCCATGTCTTCCGAGTATAATCATCGATGAATGTGATAAAATATCTACATCCACCTATTGATTTCGTTCTCATCGGACCGCATATGTCAGAATGAACGAGTTTAGAGGTTCATTTGCTTGCCACGTCATTTTCTTTTGAAAAGGTTTCCTTGCTTGCTTTCCTGATATGCATCCCTCACACACAGTGTCATCCTTTTTCATCTTTGGCAATCCAACTACTAGTTATTTGTTTCCCATATCAATCAATGTGTCCATGTTCACTTGTCCATAACGTTTATGCCATAGATTTGAAGTGTTCTTAATTGTCATATTCATGGCAAACTGCAAATCATTTTCGGGATATAAGGGAAACATCTTATTGTTTGTCATCTTGACGATACCTAATACTTCACTACTCGCATCTTTTATAATGCATCTGTCACCTTTGAATGAGACATCATACCCCTTTTGTATGAGTTGTCCTACACTTAACAGGTTATGTTTCAAACCCTTCACATAAAACACGTTTGGTATCTTCCTTGCTCGTCCTCGTATCGAAATAGAGACATCTTCGCTGCCCAATACCTCCAACCGTTTATCATCACCCGTCCTCACCTCTTTCTTTAACGATTCATCGAGATGAGTGAAAAGTTCTCGGTCACCTGTCATATGATTGCTGCAGCCACTATCGAGATACCAACAGTCACTTTTGACTGTCTCTTCCATATTGAATATCATGAACATAGTGTCTTCTTGTTCATCAGTTTCTTCCTCCTTGTGAATTAATACGTTATCCGATCTTTCACGTTCATCTTTTTGTTGACAGAACTTGGCGGTATGACCAAGTTTATGGCAATTAAAACACCTAATCGAATTCATATTACGACCCCTGTTCTTGTATCGTCCTCTCCCTACAGATTCGTTTCTATATGTTTGTTTATATCGGTCTTGGTTTGCACTTGAAACTTGAAATGCATGTTCGACTGGACTATCATCATACCGCTTCAATCTCAATTCATGAGATTGAAGAATCCCCATTAATTCTTCAGTGGAAACATCTTCCAGATTTTTCGTTTCTTCTACCGTGATCACAACCGACTCGAAATTTCGAGTTAGGCTTCGTAAGATTTTTTCTACAATTCTCTGTTCATCTATCTTTTCTTCATTCATTCTTAATTGATTTACTATGTGGGTTGTCCTGTTGAAGTAATCTTCAACAGATTCACCCTCTTTCATTTTTAACGAATCGAATTCACATCTAAGAGATTGAAGTTTCACTGTTTTTACCCGGTTTTCTCCCTTGTATGATTTATGTAAAATGGTCCATGCTTCCTTCGCCGATCTTGCCAGAGAAATTCTTTCAAATACTGTATCGATTACAGACTGAAAGATAATATGCAACGCTCGTTTATCTTTTTTCACTGAATCACGATATGTTGTGGTTGCCTCTTCGGTGGGATTTGATCCCAGTTCTTGATATCCATCATCAACAATCGTCCATAATTCCTGTGACTCGAGTAGAACCTTCATTTGTATATGCCAATGATAATAATTCTGTCCAGTCAGTTTGGGGATCTGCGTTTGAATTCCCTGTGTTTGATTCATGTTCTTGAATCGGAGATTTTTATGTGAATCAGATGTTTATAACTTGGATCGAATGTGGCTCTGATACCACTATGTTGGTAATCGGTTAAACTTGAATAAGAATTTCCTTAGGGTTTTGCGGAATTCGGATGATATTGTTCATATAATATGAATTGATGAAACTGAATGTTAAGTTTACAGGAATATATATATGTGTACATGAAATAAAAAATATGGCCGATAACTACCCTATACATATAAACTTGTGATAGGTAAATAATAATAGTAACGATATCTAGCTTTTATATATATGTCTAACATCAATAGTCACAACCAAAACCAACCACTATGATATTGTAATCAAAGTAGTTATTTAATTTTTACTTTTTTTTATCGTTCTACAGAAATTTTCATTTTGACATTTTTACTAAAAGAAAAATGTCAAAATGCACTCACTGTAAGGAGAATTGTAATCAAAGTAATAATTTAAATTTTAGAATAAGGAAATGTCAAAATGCAATGTAAGTAGAAACAGTTTATTAGTATTAAATCTGCAGGCGGCCAACTAACATTACTACTACTGACTTGTTCAAGTAAACAATAAACAAACGTGAGTCGATCTTCTTTTGAGTACTTTTGTCATACATTTCACAATCTCTTAGCAGACTAATATAGAAGGCTTCCTTAACCTTATGGTCAAAGAAAGGGGTTTATGGTTAACTTATGGGTTGATTGTGTAAAACAATTTGATTATGGTTGGGTTAACCAACCAACCAACCACCGAGCTTCACATTTTAGGTTTGGCTTAATCAGACTAATGTAATATTATTAATTTATTCTTTTTGTTAAAGTAAAAGCTTTTAACGAACCAATACATATTTGAAGATTGATTTGCTGGAGGGTGTGGAGGGCGTTATCCCTCCACCTCATCCATGTATAGCGCCCACAGGGCTCCATCACCACACCCTCCATTTTAAGAGGGGGGCATCATCCTTACTTCAATTCGCCACCATGGTAACGCCAAAGTTGAAAGGTTCAGGTGAGGCCCACCATGCAAATTAAAGGGGGGACGTGAATCCTACGTGTCGCTTACGTGGCCTAATAAAGCCCCTAGGGGGCTCCGACCATACCCTCCAGCCAAACTAAATACCAACTTAAAAATGATACAAATTAAATACATGTTTCTTTTGGTACGAACTTAAAAAAAAGATACATAAATACATGTTCCTTTTGGTACCAACTTAAAAAAAAGATACAAATTAAATACATGTTCCTTTTGGTTTTAAATGGTATGGTTATCTATATATTCTGTTTGGTTATTTCGGTTTTATAATTTTACTAAATAGAAAGTGAACCAATATAGTGAATCATCGGTTCACTAGTTTTTATTTTTATGATTATAAGTTTCATTATTTCTATTATTCCGTTATACGGTTTCTCTACTCATCCTTAATTAAATAGAAGTGTATCATTCTTACCAGGTAGGTTTACTTTCTTTACACAAATTGTAGGGGATACATGTTTTTTTTTCCTCGTAACTCTTTTGCAAATTTGCCCCCCAAATACGCTCCCTTCATAAGGCTCGAATCATTCTCAGATGCCCCAAGAGCATCCTTTCCTTGTTTGTTGAGTTGGTTCACACACGCGCAAATGAGAATCAGCTCCAACAACAGGAAACTATGATCAATAAGGTCAGACACTTAGCTACATCCACACACAAAAGGAATGTGATTAAGAATTAGGCGTGTTTTAAAAAAAAAAAAAAGTTTTAATTAAATTTGTTACAACTGTTTATAAAAAAGAGTTAGTGTTATTTAAATAAAACTTACCTTTATAAGTTCATATATAAAAGATTGTATTTCTAAAATTAAACTTTTTATGCTTTTATAGATCACTTATACATTAAAGAACAAACGAAATGTATAGTCGATTGGGTGAGACTGATTGTGGGTGTATTGTGTACGTGTTTCAATAGTGCCGGCCACATCTCTCCTCCGTAGGCTTCTTTTGACACCTCACATCCCACTTCTTTTTCGCCAAAAGATGTTTGTTGGGTCATGTATTCATCCCCATTGTCACTGTGTGCCGTCATCACAAAACTTGCCGGTATCATCATCATTTTCTCTTCCTGTTCAATCGTTTGCGTTATGTTTCTGAAGCGCATTCGATGGTTGTAGTAAATCCGTGTTTAGGGTTTCTGGATATTAATATTTTGTTGACTTTGTGGGTTGTTTTTATAAATACCAAATTAATAATCGTATAAAATACCCAATGTTAGTTTCTAAAATAGAATATTTCTATAAAATAGTTGTTAGAAGTTTATAAGGATTTTATAAATATAATTGAAACAGTAGTTATATATTTCTCTAGAACAATATATGACAAAAAACCATCAATGAAAAAAGAACAAGATACAAATATTAAAGACAAATCTCAGAAAAAAAAAACGATAAAAGTAGTTTTGAATTTCATAAGGTGTTTGGTATTAAGGGTTGAGTTTATAAATACTGGATAACCTCAGCATGATTACTGTAAACGTATTTTGTAATTTAAAATTTGCATTGTTGATATTTATTACTAAACATGACGTGACACGTAGCATAAAAAAGTTGATAAATGAAAAGGAATTATGGGGGTCTCTTTCATTAAGCTAAAAAATAAAAATCAAACAAATTAAATAAAATCGGAATATCATTCTAATAAATATAGATGAGCAGCAGTTCAATCTAGTTCAGACCATTTAGAATTTTTAGTTTTGGTTGTTTTTCAAAAAGCTCTGTTTTTTTCATTCTTAATATATATAAAAAAAATTGAAAACTATCATATCATATTGGTGAATAAGTAAAACATGTTATATTACAACATATTAATATGAAATAAAATTAATGCAAAGAAATGCTCTTAAGAGGGACTTATGTGAAATAATTTTATAAACCTTAAATTCATTACTTTTTAATACACTATGAAACGACATTGTAAATAAAGCGTAAGGACTAAGGATCAAATAGAAAGTTTATTTTGGCTAGAAAGGATAGAAAGCAATAGAATTATGACATGTGGCAAAATTTAAAATAAAGAGGAAGGGTATTTTAGTCAATCGTATCCTTTCTTCTTCTCCCCAGTTGTCACACCCCGAATTTCCACGTGTCACCGGTGGGCCCGGTGGGGGAGTATCGTGACGTGGTTGGCAACATAATAGTCAAACAACACAATATATATGAATGCACAGCGGAAGCAAAGGATATTTATTATTACATTCCGAATATGAAGTAATATTCAGTATTACAACGGAAGTAAAGGATCCACAGGCGGATCTTAAAACATATCATTTGTTCAACAGACTTTAGACGCCTAGAACTTGCAAGATTCCTTATTAGCGCCCTGAGCTCCCAGCCAATTCCGTTCAGTACCTATCACTTAACCCTTTTGGAAAATACGTCAGTTTTCACTGGTAAATACACTCAACCGACTCATTTGAAAAGAGTTTAAGAAAATTTATTTAGATGCACCAGGCACGAAACCTTTTGACACTTGATTAAAATGCTCAGAGGCAAGATTAATCTTTTATAACTTGGGAAAATTATTTGTATATAATCTTGTATACAGTTTTACTTATTCGTTGAACGTCCAGGGCCCGATGTAGAAACCGAGTCAGATTAACAGACACGCCACAAGTATAGGCCCACAAGAGAGTGGGATACCGTTTCCCTTAGGCAACTTAGGTGTATGCCTACACCCCGTGCGTAAGACGTGGCCATTTTATAATACAATGATGTCACTAGGTTATCCGGGACATGATCAATTTATAATGCTATGAGGTCACTAGGATAGCCGGGACATGATCAATACAATGATATGAGGTCACTAGGATAGCCGGGACATGATCAATACAATGATGTCACTAGGTTATCCGGGACATGGTCAATTTATAATTCAATGATATCACTAGGATAGCCGGGACATGATCAATATAATGATGTCACTAGGTTATCCGGGACATGGTAAATTTATAATACAATGATATCACTAGGATAGCCGGGACATGATCAATACAATGATATGAGGTCACTAGGATAGCCGGGACATGATCAATACAATGATGTCACTAGGTTATCCGGGACATGGTCAATTTATAATTCAATGATATCACTAGGATAGCCGGGACATGATCAATATAATGATGTCACTAGGTTATCCGGGACATGGTAAATTTATAATACAATGATATCACTAGGATAGCCGGGACATGATCAATACAATGATGTCACTAGGTTATCCGGGACATGGTAAATTTATAATACAATGAAGTCACTAGGATATCCGGGACATGGTCAATACAACGATGTCACTAGGATATCCGGGATATGATCATTAACCCCTAAAGGTCTTAATTTCACACAATACAGATTAAACCGGGTTACTTCAATGATTTAACCATAATAAGATTAAAGATTCAGTACCCGACCAAACGGTATTATTATACCGTATCCCAAGCCCGTATAGGGAAAACAAGTTAAGAGTATTTACGGTATCATTATACCGTATTTCAAGCCCATATAGGGAAAATAAGTTAAGGGTATTTACCTGAGCTAGCTCCTGTCTTAAATAGCAAGAATCTAACAACTCAGCCGTAGTCACTTAAGTAAGCGTAGGTACAATTTACCGGGAATGCTCTAGTAAGTGATCAATGGATGACTAGTGAACACTTGAAGGCAGGTTGGAAGCTCCTCAAATGGCCAGACAAAGAATGGTGAAAGAATGAGACATTGAAGGCCTTTTATACTTGTGCACACACCACAAAATGTTGACAACAAGGTCTAAGACCTACCACAAGCTTGCAACATGTGTCCTAGAGGCTTAGGGGTGTCTAGGGGTCAAGTAAAACCGGTTATATGGGTTGAAATGGCGTAAAACAGGCAACAGCCTGTTTCTGGTCGCTGGCAGACTGGTAGCGCACCGCTACGCTTCTGGTGTAGCCCCGCTAGGCTGGTAGCGCACCGCTACACTTATAGTGTAGCGCCCCGCTAGGCTTCTGATCAGCCTTCACATTTTCCATTCTTTGCATAATTGACTCTTGGCTCTTCCGAAAGGTCAAGTAACCTTTATATATTGCAATTTGACCCTTTCTTATTTATTTACAAGGGCTTTAGGACTTGTACCCACTTTACCAAGTCCCTGGACATTTCCGGTTAACCCGAAAAGTCCAAACTTTCAACGTTAACGCTTTTAACCCTTGTAAACGAATTTGATCACAACTTGCTCATACGGTAACGAAACTTTATGAAATTTTAATCATGCATTCTAGTGAGCATAATTTACATTTACAAAGCTTCGGGTTTGTCAAAAGGTCACTCAGAGGTATATCTTTAACATGTTGACACATTTAACCCCTGTAGTTTGTAATCTCTCACTTTTAGCTTCGTATGATCCATGATTTATTCGTTTGATGTTATAAACATCATGTAGGGTTATTATGAAGTATATTTATTCACTGTTGACACTTAGAATCCGTATTTTCATATAATTTCCACGTTTGTCAACTTTAGTCCTTTCTGAACATTCTTTCGCACGTTCAAACTTATGACACGTGTCATTACATTATAGGACGTGAATTTTCGGGGTGTTACATCCTCACCCCCTTAAAAGAAATCTCGGCCCGAGATTTACCAAAAAAAAGGAAGTATCCTCTGCCTAACAATGGCAACTTATAGAAAATTAGGGATTTGTATGATCTTATTTGTTGTTTCCAATGCAACTTTCAGATCCTGAATATTTGGCTTACCAATCTATTGTCCTAACAATAGATGTTTAACATTCCATCTTTACAAGGTCTCCAAGGGAGCAGCCTTGATGCCAACATATCAACTATTATAGAAAAGCTTATTTTGAGGTGAGGGGGTTATCCAACCATTGCTTATCTAATTTTAAGGAATAGCTAATCCTTGTCGTTAGTCGAACAATTCGACGATCCTGGGTAGCTGAGGGAAATTCTCAATCGTTGCCTAATTAGGGTTGCGGTAACAATGCACAAGCAAAAATGAACCGTCTTTCTTACCCAACCACATCAAACTCTTAGAATATCGAGTTAGGATATATGAATCTATATCTTAAAATTTCTTAATCAAGTTTTAGGTTGTTCCATATTAAACATGGAGTTCTTACAACACTCTAACCCAACGCGGGATGTTAATCGTAACTCTACCTGCCTCTAGAGAGGTAAACGGGGTAAACTTAGAAGGAGATAACCAAGATACAAGGAGGTTACAGAGATTTTCCATATCTCAAGCTCCTGTTCACTCATCAACGCTTGTGTCCAATAAGTGACACATTCATGTTATGAGTCCACATATTCCGTTACCAAGGAATATTTATTTAGATAATTCTATTCCGGATATCTCCCTTGAATACTACTAGTCGACATTAGTACAATATGACCATTGGGATATCTCAGGGGTTCCATGTATCAAACCTCCATGCTGATCAGACATGGAAATAATCTATGGGACACACTAGGATGCGCCAATCCTCATATGACACTTTTATCAAACATAGTTTGGCATTCGCAGGCGATAGAAAACAATGAGAAAATAATTAAAATAATATACGTTGTCGTACTCTATGCAAAGAAAGAGTGCTCTCAGATTTTCGGGAAGATTCCTATATAAGGATGACTGTTGTGATTTTATCGAATCACATTTGTCAGGAGTGTTAACATATTTACAATGTTACAAGGATTTGAATCCTTTGAATAGGTTCTACCATCTTGGCCTTGTCTGGAATGACATATAGGCTAGGTCGTACCTTTAAGATTCTTTTTTTTTAATAATTAACGCAGAACAATCCTAATTTAGGTGTTAAATATGGATCTGAATCTAATTATGGAACTACCATCTTGGCCCGATCTCAAAATGACACGTGGCTAGGTCTTATCCTTTTTAGATTTTTGCCATTTTATTATAATGGTAGATCTTATAATATAGGAATGATAATTTAAACATAATCGTTCCTTTAAAAATTTAACAAGTATATGGTTGCCCTAAACGGGACTTCTAATAGCAATTGACTTGAAGAATACTTTCCATATTCTATGCATAGGCAAGTCAGAAAAATAACAAAGGAATCAAATAAGGACAAAATAAAACGAATTTTAGAATTTGTCCTATGTTCTTGTCTAGACTCAAGAATGTGCAATTGTGTAACTGAGATTAAACACAAAAGACTAGTGTTTAATTCACTCAGTGTTGGCTCTGATACCAACCTGTCACACCCCGAATTTCCACGTGTCACCGGTGGGCCCGGTGGGGGAGTATCGTGACGTGGTTGGCAACATAATAGTCAAACAACACAATATATATGAATGCACAGCGGAAGCAAAGGATATTTATTATTACATTCCGAATATGAAGTAATATTCAGTATTACAACGGAAGTAAAGGATCCACAGGCGGATCTTAAAACATATCATTTGTTCAACAGACTTTAGACGCCTAGAACTTGCAAGATTCCTTATTAGCGCCCTGAGCTCCCAGCCAATTCCGTTCAGTACCTATCACTTAACCCTTTTGGAAAATACGTCAGTTTTCACTGGTAAATACACTCAACCGACTCATTTGAAAAGAGTTTAAGAAAATTTATTTAGATGCACCAGGCACGAAACCTTTTGACACTTGATTAAAATGCTCAGAGGCAAGATTAATCTTTTATAACTTGGGAAAATTATTTGTATATAATCTTGTATACAGTTTTACTTATTCGTTGAACGTCCAGGGCCCGATGTAGAAACCGAGTCAGATTAACAGACACGCCACAAGTATAGGCCCACAAGAGAGTGGGATACCGTTTCCCTTAGGCAACTTAGGTGTATGCCTACACCCCGTGCGTAAGACGTGGCCATTTTATAATACAATGATGTCACTAGGTTATCCGGGACATGATCAATTTATAATGCTATGAGGTCACTAGGATAGCCGGGACATGATCAATACAATGATATGAGGTCACTAGGATAGCCGGGACATGATCAATACAATGATGTTACTAGGTTATCCGGGACATGGTCAATTTATAATTCAATGATATCACTAGGATAGCCGGGACATGATCAATATAATGATGTCACTAGGTTATCCGGGACATGGTAAATTTATAATACAATGATATCACTAGGATAGCCGGGACATGATCAATACAATGATATGAGGTCACTAGGATAGCCGGGACATGATCAATACAATGATGTCACTAGGTTATCCGGGACATGGTCAATTTATAATTCAATGATATCACTAGGATAGCCGGGACATGATCAATATAATGATGTCACTAGGTTATCCGGGACATGGTAAATTTATAATACAATGATATCACTAGGATAGCCGGGACATGATCAATACAATGATGTCACTAGGTTATCCGGGACATGGTAAATTTATAATACAATGAAGTCACTAGGATATCCGGGACATGGTCAATACAACGATGTCACTAGGATATCCGGGATATGATCATTAACCCCTAAAGGTCTTAATTTCACACAATACAGATTAAACCGGGTTACTTCAATGATTTAACCATAATAAGATTAAAGATTCAGTACCCGACCAAACGGTATTATTATACCGTATCCCAAGCCCGTATAGGGAAAACAAGTTAAGAGTATTTACGGTATCATTATACCGTATTTCAAGCCCATATAGGGAAAATAAGTTAAGGGTATTTACCTGAGCTAGCTCCTGTCTTAAATAGCAAGAATCTAACAACTCAGCCGTAGTCACTTAAGTAAGCGTAGGTACAATTTACCGGGAATGCTCTAGTAAGTGATCAATGGATGACTAGTGAACACTTGAAGGCAGGTTGGAAGCTCCTCAAATGGCCAGACAAAGAATGGTGAAAGAATGAGACATTGAAGGCCTTTTATACTTGTGCACACACCACAAAATGTTGACAACAAGGTCTAAGACCTACCACAAGCTTGCAACATGTGTCCTAGAGGCTTAGGGGTGTCTAGGGGTCAAGTAAAACCGGTTATATGGGTTGAAATGGCGTAAAACAGGCAACAGCCTGTTTCTGGTCGCTGGCAGACTGGTAGCGCACCGCTACGCTTCTGGTGTAGCCCCGCTAGGCTGGTAGCGCACCGCTACACTTATAGTGTAGCGCCCCGCTAGGCTTCTGATCAGCCTTCACATTTTCCATTCTTTGCATAATTGACTCTTGGCTCTTCCGAAAGGTCAAGTAACCTTTATATATTGCAATTTGACCCTTTCTTATTTATTTACAAGGGCTTTAGGACTTGTACCCACTTTACCAAGTCCCTGGACATTTCCGGTTAACCCGAAAAGTCCAAACTTTCAACGTTAACGCTTTTAACCCTTGTAAACGAATTTGATCACAACTTGCTCATACGGTAACGAAACTTTATGAAATTTTAATCATGCATTCTAGTGAGCATAATTTACATTTACAAAGCTTCGGGTTTGTCAAAAGGTCACTCAGAGGTATATCTTTAACATGTTGACACATTTAACCCCTGTAGTTTGTAATCTCTCACTTTTAGCTTCGTATGATCCATGATTTATTCGTTTGATGTTATAAACATCATGTAGGGTTATTATGAAGTATATTTATTCACTGTTGACACTTAGAATCCGTATTTTCATATAATTTCCACGTTTGTCAACTTTAGTCCTTTCTGAACATTCTTTCGCACGTTCAAACTTATGACACGTGTCATTACATTATAGGACGTGAATTTTCGGGGTGTTACACCAGTAACTTCAAAACCCACCATTTTCAAAACCGACCATCTTCAACCATTTTTTCACTTTCTATCTCAATAACCACTACATTATACTGCGATTTTCGTCACCAATCAATGATTCAAACACCCGATCAACATGTTCTTCAGTTTTTTTTTAAGAAAACCCAGTTTAATTTCATACAATATCTCATTTTTCCCCGTGATTTTGAAGATAATCACTCGATCCGTTCGATTCGATCGCTGATAAGTGTTTCTATCATTCAAATTTCGTCAATCGTTTAAGAAATCGGCCTCGATTCATGTAAGAAATTCTTTTATTTAATTTTTACGATCTGGGTTTTTGTTTTTAGGCCATTGCGTTTTACGATCTTGACGGGGGTCCGGGGGGCAGCGCCCCTAGTAGCAGGGTCCAAGGGCGGCAGCCCCTGGCGGGGTCCAAGGGGCAGAGCTCCTGGCTGGGGTCGAAAAATTAATTGCTTTAATAAAAAACGCATCAGAAAAATTAATTTTCCAGAAATTACCTCATTTTCGTAGACAGTTTCTGGTTCTGTGAACAACAATTTCTTTTGTGTTTTCTGCTCATTGCGTTTTAGAAATAAAACATTTTTAAAGTGTTTTTAGTCATTGCGTTTTAGGTAAACACATTTTTATGTATTTCAGTTCATTACGTTTTAGAGAGAACAGCTTCTTTTGTGTTTTTAGTCCATTGCGTTTTAGAAATAAGACATTTTTATGTGTTTTTTGGCCATTGCGTTTTAGGAAAGGGACGTTTTAAGTGTTTTCTGGCCATTGCGTTTTACAAATAAGACATTTCTTAGTGTTTTTGATGTATTGCGTTTTAGGTAAAACACATTTTTATGTGTTTTCAGTCCATTGCGTTTTAGAAAGTACAATGTCTTTTGTGTTTTTAGGCTATTGCATTTTAGAAATAAGACATTTTTTTTGTGTTTTCTGGCCATTGCGTTTTAGAAATAAGACATTTTAAGTGTTTTTTGGCCATTGCGTTTTAAAATAACACATTTCTTTGTGTTTTTTGTGCATTGCGTTTTAGGTAAAACAAATTTTTATGTGTTTTCAATCCATTGCGTTTTAGAAAGTACACTTTCTTTTGTGTTTTTAGGCTATTGCGTTTTAGAAATAACACATTTCTTTGTGTTTTCTGACCATTGCGTTTTAGAAATAAGACATTTCTTTGTGTTTTTGGTGCATTGCCTTTTAGAAAAAGTCATTTTTACGTTTTTTTTTTCATTGCGTTTTACGCAACTGGGTTTTCAAATTTTTTTTTGAAAATATAGCAATAGTATACTCATTTTAAAGATAAAAAATGTTCGTTTTTTGGTGCAATTTTTATAAAAAAAATAATGTCGTATGAAAAAGTTATTAACGTTTAAAAAATTAGGGGGGGGGGGGGGGGAATTGGAGGAGAGAGAAACTATTGTCCTGGATTGACTACAATGCCCTTACACAAACCCACGTGCCTCTTTTCTTTCCTTCATTTTCCCTCATTTAATCTTAGCCCTTAATTAAATCAATTGATGGTCAAGATTACTTCCTAGTCTTCCTAGCAAAATAAACTTCCTATTATATCCTAACCCTTGTAAATAAATGTTAAAGTTAAGTACGGTTTTCGTCCTTTTGGTTTTACAATTTGAACTCTTTTAGTTCAAAAGTTGAATCTTTGTCATAATTGTTATTGACCTTTTTTTTAACCTTTTCGGTCCAAAAGAAATCTTTTATACAAGTTCGACCACTCACGCTAGCTTTGTTAGATTTTTATGATAGATATAAGGCTGGAGGGTGTGGGGCGCCACCTAGACGTCTATAGCGCCCCGGGCTCCATCATCCACACCCCCGGCGCCATAGCCGGGGCGCCATTGACTGGCCGCCATCGCGGTAACGAGCGGCAACGAGGATCAGGTGGGGCTCACATGTGTTTGCACCAATCAGAGTTTTTTTTTTTTTTTTTAATTTTTCTCTATAGCGCCCCTAGGGGCTCCATCATCACACCCTCCATGTTAAAGGGGGGGGGGGGCGCCATCAAGCTTCAGCCGACGTGTCGCCTACGTGGATCCTATGTGGCACCTATAAAGCCCCATGGGGCTCCATCCACACCCCATAGCCTAAGGGCATTCCAATCTTTTACACTAAAGAAATATTTGTGTAATTTAGTACGATGATATCATAGTTTGAATGCTATTTGTGTGATTTTCTTTTACTCAAATAGTTTCATACTTATTAAATGTACTGAAAATTCACTTTGGAATAGTCTAGTGGTATTGTTGAGTTAGAATTTAGAGTAAGATGAGGTTAGAGGTTTAATACCATAGTATGCAAGTTTAGCCATTAAGAAAATTATATAGAAATTTATATTTTTGTTTTATTTTTTTAATAATTATTTAGTAGCTTGAGTATGTTACACAAATAGTCCCATAATTATTTAATGATCTAATTAAGTTACATAAATTGTCCCTAAGTGTAAAAATACAAATACACCCTTTCATTTACCTACTATAAATTAGTAATATCTTTTGAGCCGGGATCTTATTAGAAGCAGCCTCTCTCTATTCCTACATGGTAGAGGTAAGACTGTCTACATCTACCCTCATTAGACTTTACCTTAGCTTTACTATTGGTGAAATTTATTTATGATGATTATGAAATTAGTAACATCTTAATGCATAGAGGTGTTGTACTCTATGCATAGGGTGGTTTTCAGAGACAATGATATTATACTTTTAGTCCCAAAGTTAATTGACTTTTTTACCCGTTTGACAGATCCGTCGCAACACGTGGGTCCTTAATCGAGTTAGTTATAATTACTCTCTCCGTCCCATTAAGAGTGTACTAATTTGAATTTTCAAAGTCTTTATTTATAAACTTTGACCTTAAATAATTTTGTTTGTGTTAAATAATACTTGATGAAATTTATATGATTTGAGTGTGTTTTACAAGTGTTTTTATCGGGTTAATTTTCATCAAGTTTTATATAACAAAAAAATATATATAATTAAAGTCAAAGTTTATAAATAAAGACTTTGAAAATTCAAAATAAGACACATTTAATGGGACGGATGTGGTATTTTCTATGTTTTACGTTTCGGTTAAATTTCTCCTCATTAACACGCCGCAATTTCAATGTTGGTGATCAATGACGGTGGTGTGACATTACTGCTATTTGTCATGGTTTTACGCCCCTAAACACGAAATTTTAAATCGCTAAACACACATCTTTACACACTACACAACTCCTAAACACATTCATCCAAATAGCAAAAAATATCAAACTAGATATTTTCAAAACAAAAATTTACCTTTTAAAACAAGAAGACACCATTTATTATTAGTAGTTGAAAATATTTATGAAACATAAATGCTATGGCCACCAAACATGGCCAAGTAGAACATGGAAATAAAAAAGTAGCACGTGACGTACGTAGCAAACACAACAGGACGGCGGCCACTATAAAATACACCAAAAACATACGACAAAGTCAATCCAACAAAACAAACATCTTCTTCCAAATTCATAATTCATTTGATCAAATTTTGTTATAATAACCGAAACCCACAATAATCTCGGCCGTCGGTGACCAGACCACTTTTTTTTATTCAAATTTTGTTACCAAATTACCGCGTTTTTAGCCTCTCTTTTGCATGATCACCACCACCACCCACACATATCTGGTTTTATTCATAAGTAAAAAGTGCTAAAACCCCTTGATTCTTTTTTGTATTTTGGTTTCAAAATGGAAAGATTTAAGCTGATGTTTGCAATGGTGTTGGCTGCTGTATTACTGATTGATTACAGTTGGTGTATCAATACAGAAGGTATGGTAATTAATTGGTATACTGTGCACTGCTTCTTTCTGAATCACAACTCTTTCGGTTAAGGTTTTATGGGTTTGCAGGATTGGCTTTGTTGAAGTTTAGAGATGGGATTGAGAGGGATCCTTTTGGGGTTTTGTCTGGGTGGAGTAACGGTGGTGATGCGGTGGATTTGGACCATTGTTCTTGGTTTGGGGTTGAGTGTTCTGATGGGAAAGTGGTTGCTTTGTAAGTTTTTTGTTGCCTAATTGATTGACTGTTAGGTGTTTGATCTAATGCCTAGCTGAGCTTAATAATTGTGGTTAAGGGGGTTTAACGAATTATATCGGATTGGGATTTTTATATATAATTTTCAGTTTTATGTTTGTGTATATACACACATGTTTATATATAAATTTCATAAGTAGAGAGGTTTTAAGTTTTTTAAGTAGACAAGATTAATAGGCTGCCACCGATATTTGGCCAATTAGATGAAAATTCCTAGGTGAACCTCCGATTAGCGATTAATCAGAGGCTAAGCGCGATTTTTACAGCTATGGTTACGCTAATAATTGCTAAAATTACAGGAATTTGAGAGATCTATGCCTTGGAGGAACACTTTCACCAGAGATTGGGAAGCTGACAAATATGAAATCCATGTAAGGATCCATGGTTGATAATTTGATGGCTACTGGTTTTTTCGTCACTCATCATGTTTCGACAATTATTTTGTATGTTGTATGAACAGTACTTTACGCAATAATTATTTTAACGGGACAATTCCTCGAGAGATTGGAGATTTAAAGGAGCTAGAAGTGCTGGATTTGGGATACAATAACTTTACTGGGACATTTCCATCTGATCTTGTTAATAACCTATCGTTATCAATTCTGTGAGTTTGTATTCCTGCTGTAATTTATGTAACATGTTCATAGTTTTTCTTGCTAAATCGGTTCGTATATGATTATTGATGCAGTTTATTGGACAATAACAACTTTCTTGATACTCTTTCACCTGAAGTATCCAATCTTAAGACGCTTTCTGAGTTTCAAGTAGATGAAAACCAACTCACAAGCTCTCATAAAGATGGTAGTTGTAATGGCAGGTCCAGTTCTTGGTAAGTGTCTTAAATAAAGGTGGTTAAAACCGGTAACAATCTTCATTCAAAAAATTGCTTTTTAAAATGAATTTTTTTTTTTTGATGGTTTTCAGTAAACTGATTTATGCATTAGAAGTACATTTTGTGTGAATTTAAACCCTCTTTTTCTTTTGAGATGTCTAAAATACCTTGTTTTTAACCTGTGAGAGACAAAATATAACTAGAAGTCCATAAGTGACATACTCGAGGTAAATGGGTCGAAATTCCCACCTCTACTTGCTGTATAGTTTAACTTTAGACTAATTTCCAACTTTGGATCCGATAGGCAACTAAACCCGTATCAAATCTTTAATCAGAAAATTCAAAATCTTGTTTCTTTTTGTTCTTATAGGAATATTATTCAAACCCAAGACGCCACCGAAAGAAAGTTGTTACAAGTGTCACCATCACCTTTATCTTCACCTTCACCGTCACCGTCGCTATTAGGTGTACCAATCTCATCGATATCATTACCCCCGTCGCAAATTTCCACACCTTCGCTGCCACCCGTACGTCCACCACTGCCGGTTTTCCCGCCAGCAAGTCCACCGGTTAACTCTTTAGCACCAGAGACCATACCCGCATTAGCTCCTTCACCCGCTTTGATTCGAAACTTTAACCATAACCATTCAAACCATCACAAGGTTTTAATATGGTCTGGGATCATTGGGGGTTCTGCATTTATATTTCTTACGGCTTTTGGTTTTCTTTTCTTTAAAAGAAATAAAGTCGTTACCGTTAAGCCGTGGGCTACCGGCTTAAGTGGGCAGCTCCAGAAAGCATTCACAACAGGTTGTTTCTTCTTCTATCATTTTATTTAGACCTGTAAACAAACCGAACGAACATGAAGAGAGTCGTGTTCGTGTTTGTTCATTTAACTTTAGCTGAGCACAAACAAATAACCGAACGACTTTTTGGATTCATGTTTGTTCATTCAGAAAATGGGTATTATCGTGTTCGTTTATGTTCGTTCGTTTAAACCTAAAAAAAGGGTAATTGCACGGTACCCCTGACCGCGGAAGGGATCTCCCTTCCCAAGCTAGCGACCCGGCAACGCTGCCTGGCGGTGACTACCCAGCCGAGTTCCCGAATGTAAACGGCCATAAATGAACGCATAAAACATGTGTTCATGTTCGTTCATTTAATTAAACGAACAAAATTTGTTCATTTATTAAATAAACGAACATAAACGAATTTCCCGCCAAACTAGTTCAAGAACAGTTCATGCGTTCGGTTTGTTTACAAGGCCTAATTTTATTCCTAACTAGTAAAATAAAAATAAAAAATATATTTAAAGAAAAGGTGTCAAATCGGTCAAACGGGTTGAAAGTCAACCCGGGTGAGAATTGCAGGTGTTCCAAGTCTAATACTTTTATGTCTGTAATTCAGGTGTTCCAAGTCTCCAACGCCCGGAACTTGTAACTGCTTGTGAAGATTTTAGTAATATAATCGGTACAATGTTAGATGGTACTGTCTACAAAGGAACACTTTCTAGCGGAGTCGAAATAGCTGTTACGTCGACTGCGATAACATCCTCTAAAGATTGGAACAAGAAACTAGAAACCCAGTTCAGAAACAAGGTTAGAAACCTAGTAAAACACAAAAATGTTTTTAATATTTATTTCAAGTCAAACTTTTGTTGGTTGTTTTTCAGATAGAAATGTTGTCAAAGGTGAATCACAAGAACTTTGTAAATCTTATTGGATATTGTGAAGAGCAAAAACCTTTCACTAGAATGATGGTTTTTGAGTATGCTCCAAATGGAACTCTCTTTGAGCACCTACATAGTAAGTTACTTGGGTCAACTTTGACTTTTGACTTTTGATTTTTTCAACACCTTCGTCAGATTCGATGATTAGATCATACTCATACGTTTGTTTCAAGATTTTAAATTCATATAATTGTCAGAACAGATTAAGATCATTTTATTAATCTGTGTTGCCGAATCAAACTGAGTTCATGGTCAATTATTTGACTTTTTCATCATCTTCAGCATATTCTTGAATCAATCATGCATGATGCATGCTAGCCAATAATTCATGTTATTTAAGAAACTTTTAGTGACCTTTTAATCTAGTTAGCATCAAGAATATTATCAAGAGGATAGCTGTCTTTATCTTTTGAATGTTGTAAGTTATTTGACAACTGGTATACATCTAGATCACATGCAGTTAAAATGATTAGGTCATTATTGCCCATTTTATATATTAAATTTTGTTATTTCTAAAACTGTAGTATTTCAGCAATAATGAATGATCTCACTGTTTAAATAAAATGGAGTAAAATGCCATTTTCGTCCCTGAGGTTTGGCCAGTTTTGCGACTTTTGTCCAAAGGTTTGTTTTTCCGCATCTGAATCCAAAAGGTTTGAAATCTTGCCATTTTCATCCGGGTCGTTAACTCCATCCATTTTCTATGTTAAGTCAGGGGTATTTTTGTCAACTTAAAGACGGAAATCCTTGACTTAACAGAGAAAAATGGATAGAGTTAACGAGCTGGATGAAAATGGCAAGATTTCCAACCTTTTGGATCCAAATGCTAGAAAACAAACCTTTGGACGAAAGGCGCAAAACTGGCCAAACCTTTGGACGAAAGGCGCAAAACTGGCCAAACCTCAACTATACAATTTGCGCAACTTTTGACCGGTTTGACCAGTTGAAGGGTCAACATTGCCACATCTACTGATGAATATCTAACTATTGTTATCTATGCAGTCAAAGAAGCAGAACATTTGGACTGGTCAACACGATTACGCATCGCTATGGGAATCGCATACTGCTTGGAGTACCTACACCAACTCGACCCGCCGATCCCTCACAAAAACCTAAAATCGTCATCGATATATCTAACCGAAGATTACGCAGCCAAAATCTCCGATTTCAGCTTCTGGGATGCAACAAAAGCAGGACCCTCAAAAACCGAGCTTTTGGAGACCCCACCGTCATCCCCACAAACCAACGTCTACAGTTTCGGTGTGATCTTATTTGAACTCATCACAGGTAAGATGATTAACGATTCTCTTGAAAACATGGTATCAGAACTTTTGAAAACCGATCAGCCTGTAACAAGTTTGGTGGATCCGAGTTTAAGTTCTTTCGAGAGCAGTATGGTTAATGGGCTTTTTGAAGTGGTGAAAATGTGCGTTGTTTCTGACCCGAATCAAAGGCCCGCGATGAGAGAGGTTACGGGTCGGTTGAAGGAGATTACTGACGTGGCACCGGAAAATGCGATACCGAGATCTTCTCCGCTTTGGTGGGCTGAACTCGAGATCTTATCGTCTACTGAGTCGAGCTAAAAAGATTCAAGTTATTCATATGTATCTATATCAACTTTTGGACCATGTTTTGTGTACATATTCTTAATAAGTATTTGATTTGTTCATCTTTAAATTTCTGTAAATCATTAACCTCGATTTATAATAATAATAACAAAAGAGAATCTTGAAGTCTACATTCAGAATTTAATGAAGAAACAATGATTTTACAGCATACAACAATAAACTTACAACAAGATTCCCAATTCCCAATGGTGGTACGTGTGAAATTTCCTTTTTACCCCTCTTTACAACCCTAATCAAACATTCAAATGCATGTAATATGTCATATCATAATCATACCACCATAAACTCTTGAGATTTTCAACTTCCAAAATTTCCTGTTCAGTCCCTTCTTTTTCATACATTTGGGCGCGAATCTGCAGTTGTGTGATTGAACCAATGGAGGGCGTAAACGTCTTTTATGCCCTCAATAGCTGCACAACAACCTCATGTATAGAACTCGGCAGATTCTTTTAGTGTTCGGTTATAAAGCTCGAGTGTCTCTTTGTGATTAGGATCTAAACAGAGTGCCGCTTCACAATCTCTTAACGCTAAATCGTAATCACTCATCGACTCATAAAACGCTGCTCGAAGATGCAGCATTTGTAGCTCGGGTTTAAACGCTATGGCTTTTGTAAGCTCTTCGACAGCTTCGGTTTCCTTTTGTTCATCCATCAATACTGGTAGAATAGAATAATAAAGTTTATTACTCTAAAACGTTAAACATATCTAAATAATTAAATTTGAATTATGAAATAATGAAAAGTACCTGCAGCTCTATATCTGTAAGGGTAAGTCCTGAGGGGATCCAACTGAGTTGCCATATATAAATCGTTAACAGCGTTATCGCGATCGCAATATTCAGAACGTTTTTCATGAGCGGATGCATTATTTTCTGCTTTTTCAATCAGTTTTGTCATTTCATCGTATGCAGCTTTTCTGTCGTCTTTAAGAGAATAGACACGTGCTAAACCTTGATGAGCTCTTGTATGCTTTATATCAAGTGCGTTTATATAACAATCTGCCGCAAGATCATGCTTCCCACAGTCCACGTATATACTACCGAGATTATTTAATGCCTGCAACAACAAAAATAAAAAAAAATTAATCTTGTACTTTCTTTCACTTCCTATTCCTTGTAAATGTAACGGGTTCATTCGGGTTATGTTTTATTTAAACGGATTAAATAAAAAACTTGGTTAGAAATTTTTTTATGCAAAATGGTTTTGAAAGTCGTTCAAAGTTTATTGACTTAACTGCCATTTTTGTCCCAGTGGTTTGTCCAATTATGCCAATCCAAGCCAAATTTCGAACTTGTACCATTTCCGTCCCTGACGCTCTTGAAAACATGACAGTTCCGTCCAAAAACGGACGTCTGTTAAAACCTGCTGGCATAATTGGACAAGCCACAGGGACGAAACTGGCATAACATACATTAGTTTTTTGGACGGAAGTGGCATGTTTCAAGAATGTTAGGGACGGAAATGGTACAAGTTTGAAATTTGGTCTGAAATTTGAAATTTGGTCTGGACTGACATAATTGGACAAACCACATGGACGAAACTGACTTAACAGACAGTTATTTGGACGGAACTGGCATGTTTCAAGAATGTCAAGCACGGAAATGGTACAAATTTGAAATTTGGCCTGGACTGACATCATTGGACAAACCACAGGGACGAAAATGGCAGTTAACTCAAGTTTATTTTTACTATACAGAGATTCAGAAGTTTATGTTTAATGTATGTGTCTACATGTTACTTACTTGTCCTTTCCGAAGCCCGTCTGAAGGGCATTTAAGAGCATCAATAAGAAGTTGAATAACAACGGAAGAAGAATCAGGATCAAGAGATGCATCTGCAAGTGTATACGCTTTAAGAAAATAAGCTTCAAATGATCTTTGAATCAAAATAGATTCGTCAGCTTTAGCTAAAGCTTCATCACGATATCCAGTATCGTATAAAATCCATCCTTCGTAAACAAGTCTTTCATGCTTTGCGGTCGCAAGATTTCTAGCCAATCGCAAGCTCCGCATTGCCGCCTTTTGGCAGTTTAATCTGTATACAATATGTAAATGGTTCTCTTTATTACAGCATCACACAATATTCTTTAACTTAACAGCAACTATTGAGGGTAAATTGCATTTTACGTCCTTTAAGTTTGAACAAAATTGCAGGCGTTGTCCTTTACCTGACGAAATTACACTGGATGGCCTTATGTTACAGTTTCCCATCATGTGGTGTCCTTTTGCCCTAACCCAATTATTTTTTTATGTTAACACTTATCATGTGCCACTCACATGAAGGTACTATGGTCATGTTCACTTAAAATATACCTTCCTCTTGAAGTTTCACAGGTAATTTTATTTTATTTTTTGTTTTAGTTATTAAGTGAAAATGACCATAATGCCCTCATGTGAGTGGCAGCCTGGCAGGTGTTAAGAGTTAACCGAAAAAATTAACTAGGTTAGGGCAAAAGGACACCGCATGATGAAAAACTCTAACATAAAGTACATCCTGTGTAATTTCGATAGTTAAAGGACAACTTGCAATTTTGGTTAAACTTAAAGGACGCAAAACGCAATTTATATATTTTGAGGCTAAATGCAATAAATACCAACCTACTTTCATTTATTTCTTTCCTTAAAATGAAATTTAAACATGGTATGTACCTTAAAAGAAGTAAGGACTGCCTGAACCTTAAAAGACTCTTTGCAGGTTCATGCGACATCATTTGATGAATTATTGCAAGTGATCCGATGTCATCGATATAGGACCACCGATCATATAACTGCAGCCAGCAATCAGCAGCGGTCCACTGTTTGACTCGTTGACTCAATAAGTCAACCAAATGATCACATCTCATTTTACCATGAAACATCATATAACAAGGCTCTAAACTCAATAACGCCCAAATTTCCCTCACAGCAGCTTGATAATCTTCGAGAACGAGATAAAACCATGCGCGTAATTCAAGGCAATCCGGAGAAACCTTAAACCGAATAATTTTATTGATTTCTTGAATAGCTTCGTTGACTAAATTTTCGGTCACCATTGATACAGCTCTGTATTTATACGGGTATGCAAGCGTCGGATCTAATTTAGACGCTAGTTCCAAATCTTGAAGCTTTTTAGTTCCGAGATTGTATAAAGATCGTTCTTGATACATCCATCCGGTTGGTCTTTTACAGTCCGATATAATCTTGTTGATTAAATCACGTGCTAAATACGTTTTCCCTTGCTTATACAATGTTCGGGCAATACCGGTTGCTGAATAAACGTGACCCATTTCATACGCTGCCTCGAAACAATTTTGAGCGGCTTTATACTCTTCTTTTTCGAATAACAAAACGCCTAACTGATGAAATGCGAGTGTTTTCTGCCATTTTTCTGTTGCAAGCTCGATTAATCGTTCTACAAGCATGACCGCGTTTGATGATGTCATCTTTTCCTCGAACGCTACTTGTGTAAGGAAATAGTATAATAAAAACGAAGCGTGATTAACCGTACTTAACTTCTCCATAGATTCCGGACTAGCAAACAAGCTTAGCACTTTCGGGTTGTTTAACGAACCCGGAAGCTCTCGCAATATAACTTGTAAACAAGACGCTACAAGCAGACTCGCATTGTCTTCAAAACCGTACTCGATGAAAATCAATGCATCATCAATGTTGGAAACTATCGATGACAGATAAACCTCACATGCCAATTTCATTTCCTCGCAACAAAACTTCTGCGAAAACGATAGAATCTCCAAAACTACACTCGGAGAAACGAAATCCATCAACTTTTTCGTTCTACTAAACGCTTCCACACCCCTCATTGCTTCCGCAGATATCCCGATTTGCGAAAAATCAATCTTTTGTTTTACTGATTCCACAAAACTACCATACAACAACGTGTTTAACGGGCTGGATAGCGAAGCGATTTTCCCCCTAACACAACTAACCACCTCATTACCAATACAAAAACACACAATTTCTTCTTCTTCATCTTCATTATTAGTACAAACAACATTATTAGTACGAACAATAACATTATTAACATCAACATTCTCAGAGGCATTTTCACAAACACATAGACAGCGGTCAAAAACCGACCGAAAACAATTCAAACCACCATCAACCAAAGCCGTTTTCGGGCATTCGAGAACCTTACCGATACAATCAAGAGCCGAAACACCGACAAGCTCATCCTCTCTCCTCTCATACCTAAGCCAAGCAGACAAAACAACCTTCGAATGCACATCAACCGCATGTTCTCTAGCACACTGCAAACTCCTCCTAACCAACTTCACATCACCCAGTGCGCACAATAGCGCATACTGCTCCAAATACAACCCACAACATGTTCCAGATTTAGTCCCAGGTTCATGACAACAAGAATGAACAATTCTAGTGTAAAGATCGGAAATTGAGTCAACAAAGTCAACGGGGCGTAAAAAGGGGTCAATTGGGGGTTCAATTAGGGTGGAATCGGGTAAGCCGTATGGAAGATGAGATTTTGAATTGAAAATACTGTTAATCGATGATTCATCACTGGTGGAAGAAGAAGAAGAAGATGATAAAATGGAGTTGATGGTGAGCGCGTGGACTTGCGTGGGCTTTTTGCAGCGGTCTTTGAGCTTTAAGCCGTTGGATTTCATGGAGTTTGTGAATTGACGGATCAGATTGACGACTTTTGCTGATCTTGGTGTTGATGATGATGATGATGATGATGGGTATTCATCGTATGTGGGTGTGGAGATCGACATGAATGTGAAAGGGGGGGGGGGGGGGGTGTTGAAGGTTAACTGGTGTTGTTGAAGGCCATTGGGACGATGGGTGTGATCAGTGTGTGTGCGTGCATCCGTGAATGTATGAGAGAGAGAGAGAGAGAGAGAGAGAAAGAGTATTAAGAGAGAGAAGATGGGGTTAAGGGATTGTTATTATTATTAGGATTTATTTTCTGTCAACATTATTCGTTAAATCTGTGAAAAGATTTGTGGGTGTAGAATCTTTTGGAGTGTTGTTCGTTTTGAATATGTTAGACTGAGTGTAGTGGGGCGACTCCCACCCCAAGTCGCCCCCAGGTCGCCCCCTACACCGCGCCCCTTGCCCAACTTGCATAGCAACTTCACTTCGCCCGTCCTCTTCTCGTCGCCCCTCCTCTCCCACTTTCTCAACTTTTGGCACAAAATTCCAAGACTTCCTCCCTTTTCAAACAAATCAACGAATCAGATTTCTTGATGGCAACTTGAGTTGCCATGAACACCACGCCCCCTTTTTTGAGGACGCCCCAAGTCGCCCCCCAAACGCCACGTGTCGCAAGACGCCCTCTTTTGAGGACGCCCCACTACACTCAGTCTTAGGCAGATAGACATTTTGGTCGACTCACATTTATAGTTTATCGATCAATAGAGTGGGTTCGGGTTTTATTCCTTGATAAAAGATCAAATACAAATACGGTTATTGTATAAAACGTACGAATGACATGGAAAAGAAAAATTACGATAATGCTACCGTGAAATATGATGAACTGGTACAGTCATTATGATGCACTTGTAGAGTAATTTCGAATTGTATGTTGTTTGATAAACTTGTAGAGTAATTTTGATAATTATTCTACTAATAGAATAATTACGATAATGTCACCGCGAAATATTGGAAACACATGCAATTCGTACATTTTGTAAGTTAAACGTATTTGTACACGAACTTAACTCTTTATAAACTGAATAATAGGTGAATTTAAGAAGTAGATATTAGAGTGATGCGTGTGTTGGTCGTTCACAAAAATTGAAATATGTTATTCATAAACAATATAGTATGTTATATAGAAAACCAATTTCAAATAAAAAAGTCGTATTATACACACAGAAATTACTTATAAATGTGTTCTACAGTTAGTAAAATTTCTATAAAAAGTCGTATTATACACACACAAATTACTTATAAATGTGTTCTACAGTTAGTAAAATTTTCTATTAAAAACTGGTTATATGTTGAACATTTATATAAATATGTAACTAGTGATTAGCTAGATAAGTTTTTAGGACTGATTATTATTATTATTTTTTTTGTTTTAGTTTGATATATTATGTATAAAATACTGTTTGATTTAAAATACTTTTTTTTTATGATTACTAATCAAAAAGTATATTAGTTATGAGTTTTTATTCTTGCTTTTAGATGAAAAAATAACCCATGGTTACTTTTACATTTACCAATTAGTATTGAGACAAAAGTTTGTTGGATTTCATGTGATATTATTATATTAAGGTGAACTGATGTTCATTCTTCACGAACAATTACTACTAAGGATCAAATACAAAGCTACTTAAAATAAGGAGTAAGGTGAACTGATATTCATTCTTCGCGAACAATTACTACTAAGGATCAAATACAAAGCTACTTAAAATAAGGAGTATATAAACACTCCTGAAAATAAACCCACTATAAAAAGAAAACTTAAACACTCACCACCACCTAAAAACCTAAACTCCCCACCCCACACCCCACACCCACTTTCCCACCCCATCACCCACCCCCTCATAAAAAAAAAAAAAAAAAAATTGCCGGAAGGGGGGGAGGGGGTTGGGTTTAAGTTTTTGGGTGGTGGTAGGGTGAAGGTGGGTGGGTGTTTAGGTTTTTTTAAGTGTTTTTTAGGTTTTTGGAGGTGGGGGAGGGGGTTAGGTTTTTTGGGGGTGATGGGGTTTAGATTTTTTTTAGGTTTTTTTTTTTTGTGGGGGGGGGGGGGGGGGGTGGGGGTTGTAGGTTTTTGGGTGGTGGTGGGTGTCTAGGTTTTGGGTGGTGGTGTAGTCGGTTTAGGTTTTAGGTTATTGAACAATTGTCACTCTATAAAGCCATCTTACACCTCTTACAATTAGAAGCCTTTGTAAAATAACTTAACCCCAAAAGTTAAATGCCATTTTAGTCCCTGTGGTTTGGGACAATTTGCCAGTTTAGTCTAAATGTTTCATTTTTTGCATATGGGTCCAAAAAGGTTTTACCGTTGTCATTTTAGTCCACTAGGTTAACTTTATCCATTATTTTTGTTAACGAGAAGGGCAATTCGGTCATTTTATATGGCCGAATTGCCCTTCTAGTTAACAGAATCATATAAAATGACTGAATTGCCCTTCTCTTTAAAGTTAACCCAGTGGACTAAAATGACAACGATGAAATATTTTTGGGCCCACATGCGAAAAATGAAACATTTAGACTAAACTGTCAAAATAGCCCAAACCACATGGACTAAAATGGCATTTAACTCTAACCCCAATTACTACAGTTTCGTTAATATAGTTACATACACATACAACTTTTATATTATACGTGGTCATGCATATGCGCATCACTACAATTTAGTGTTTCTTTTTAACTAGAAAGTTATTGGTTTTCTTGATCAATAGTTATCAAATAAATATTACTTTCAACAAAATTCATTACTATTAGACTGAGGGGAGTGGGGCGACTCCCACCCCCAGATCGCCACTTATCGCCTGGAACACCGCCCCCGGAGGCGACTTGGGGGGCGACCCCCTCCTGCCCGTCTCAACCTCGTCGCCCAACTTTACACTTTTGACTTCAATATATCCGTTGCCAACGGATAGTTTGGCCAAGCTTTTTTTTTTTTTTTAATAATCCAACCTTTATAAATAATACCCCATATCAAACACATTTTTACCACAATCTTCTCTCAACTCATCAAAATTTATACCAATCTTCTATCAACTCATCAAAATGTATCCCCACAACATCCCTCCTTTCAACCAAAATACACAATCTTCCAATCCACAACCCGATATGTCGGACCCAAACGTTTTAAATAACCCCGATTTTTACGCCTATTTCAATAATATGCACGTTGCTAGCCCTACACCGCAAGTATACTACAACAATACGACGATACCGCAACATATGGGGTTCACCACTTGGAACACACAACAACCCGGTGGTTTTCAAAACGTTGGAGGATCGAGACAACAAAATGGTATAAATTTTTTAGATATTTTTTTGTAAAGAATATGTTTTTTTTTTTTTAACTTTGTTTGTATTCCATCTAGTGGTTGATTTAGATGACGAAGAAGTTCCGGAGACCCAGTTCGATGTCGGTCAAAATGATGTTGAACCTCAAAAAAAGAAACGTTCACACAAGAGGAAAACACCGGGTGAAGAACGCTTGAAAACCAAACCGATACCATGGACTTCCAACGAGGAAATGAGCTTGTCCAAGGCTTGGCTAGAAATAACCGAAGACCCGAGATGTAGTAACTATCAAAAGGAAAAAACATATTAGTCTCGTATTTACAACGTTTTCCTCAAGTTGGAAGATCAAGAAGATGGATACCGTGATCCCGATGGTATCGGCGCGAAGTGGCGTAAAATGCGTCCTTTGATTCAAAGTTTCAACCAAATATACACTCGCCTAAGTAACTCGCATGTGCGCCAAAGTGGTTCCGACGATGCGATGCTCCAAGCAAACGCCCAAAATGAATTCCGAGTCGAACACAAGAAGGCGTTTCCTTATCTTGCTATTTGGCAATTTTTAAGAAGGAGTTCGAAATTTCACACAGTCATCGCCTTCGATCCATTTAAAACTCGTGGCCAACCGTCGGCTAAGCGGTCAAAAACCTCATCCTCAAACGACCATCAAAGTACCGGGTCGGACGCTCGGTGTCAAATAAATCTCAACGACATTGAGGAAGATTTCGAAGAGCCACATGAAGAGGCCGAAGCGTTTCAACCACCACAACGGCCGGTTGGCCGAGATAGGGCCAAAAAAGCCGCCCAACCGTCTTCTAGCGGTGTACGAATCGACTACACCGAAACGTTCGAAAAAGTGACCAATAAGTTAGACGGCTTGTTGCAAACGAGCCAACAACGGATCAACTTAAAAAAAGAACACGGGGACCGAAAGCTAAAGCTGAAAGAAAGTCGTCAAAAAGCACTTGATTTGCAAATATTAACAACCGACACGACAAACCTTACTGGAGCCGAGCTCGCTTTAGCCGAACAAATGAAGCAAGAAATTCGAGAAAAATATAACCTTTGTTGAAGTAATTTTTTTATTTTGGTTGAAGTAATTTTTTTTTTAGTTGATGTATTTTTTTATTTTGGTTGAAGTAATTTTTTTTTAGTTGATGTATTTTTTTATTTTGGTTGAAGTAATTTTTTTTATTGAAGTATTAGTTTTTATTTACTTTGATCAATACTTTTATAAAAAATAGGACTTTTTTTATATTTTTTACATAAAAAAAAGACAAAATAAATCAATCCACGTGTCGCAAGACGCCCCACCCAGCAAGGTTGCCTCACTCCCCCTTTTTTGGTCAAAATCCTCTTATGTGACATGGCGCCACGTGTCGCAAGACGCCCACTCAAAAGGTTGCCCCACTACACTCAGTCGTTAGAATAATATAAAGACGTGCTGGCTCTTTGATTATATATATATTTATTATATTAAAAGGGAATAACAACGATTAAATAAATGAAAATTTAGAAATACAAATTGCAAGAATATGAATGATACAAGCCACACATTTCAAAATAGGGCACGCAAGAATTTAATACTATATTCCTCCAAATGAGTGGAGAGTAACAAGAGATTAGGATCCAAGAAAAATGATGATGGTATAGATAGCAAAACTTTATTTGATTGTGTTCTTAAATGAGATGTGATGTGATTCAATTTTTTTTCGTCTTAAATCTCGTCCACGGAAAGTGATTATTCTTTTCGATTTGAACGTTTTAGTTTTTTTTTTTCTTTTTGAACGGCCAACAAAGTTTTGTTATTAAACGCACGGCACCAACTGAATGTTAGCACCGGAAAACATTACACACACCAATGTCTTACAATCTTATACACGATAAATCAAAATTACACCAAAGATCCCACGTCAATTCACGCATCTCCACACGATTCCTAAGCCAAAGGAAACCAAGGATTCTAATTTCCTCGAGTAATCCATTAACTTGAACATGCTTCTGGTTGAAAACCGCATTATTACGGCTTCTCCAAATGCACCATGTAGTCGTCTGCACTAACGTGTACACCACTTTCTTCCATTTATATGAGACACACATGAGCCGGAACATGTTTACCAAATCTCTAACATCAAAAGCATACACTAATTGTCTAGTTATTAATATTATTTGTTATTTTTAGGTAATTCTAACATCAAAAGCATACAGTGGTGGACCCAGGTATTTTTTCCTGGTGATGCGGAATATTTTCAAAGATTTTAGGCCCCTAACTGTATAAAAATATCGGTTCATAGCGGGTCGGGTCGGATCATGTAAGACAAAAGAACATCAAACTAAAATTTATAAATCATAAAAAAAACGTCAAACGTCATTACAAATTACAAGCGTATTTAAAATTGTGCCCTATAGGTTTTTTTTTTTTTTGAAATATATCCAAAATATCATCTAAAGATACTAAACACGCCATAAGTTCATTACATTCTTGCTCATTGTTCCTAACACATATAATTTGCTCCATAAGTTCATAAAACAACACTAAACACTTAAATAAAATAAACAAATTGATTGCAGATTGGGCTTTGATTGGATTAAATAATTAAGTGAATAAGTGGTTAATAATTATTTTTTTTCTAAGTGGGGCGGTTGAAAATTTTCATGGGGTGCGGGTGAAAAATTCCAAGGGGTGCGGTCAGGATTTCCAGCGAAATATAACACTAAAAAATATTTTTTCATGGGGTGCGCCCGCCCACCCTGGGCTTAGGGTGGGTACGCCCTTGCACTGATCATCTTAGTATAGTTATTTATATTATTTGTTATTTTTAGATAATTGTTTTCTACAGTTAAAAGAATAAGAAAATCGATGTAGGTAAGAATCAACCATCTTTAATTTGATTTGAATCAATTTGCAATATCTTATTTCGTGTATTTGTGTTGTTTTAACTTTTAAACGCGTTTTTACCTTGACCCTCTTTGATTCATCAAAAGTATTTTACGATGTTACATTACATTACAATAAAGATGAAATAAGAAGCATGTGCTATATAGAAATCAATGGTTTATCCCCGAATGAAATGCAAGATAGTCAAGTTATTGCAAGAACTACTTGATAAAAGGGTTCGTTTGCCCTAGCAATTGATGCACCTATTTTGTTCACAAAATAGAAAGATGATAGCTTGGGAATGTGCATTGACTAGTGTGGATTAAATAATATGACCATCAAGAAAAGATATTCATTGCCAACTTTTAATGAACCTTTTTTTTTAAATCATTATCAAGGTGCTTTGTTGGTTTTCGAATGTTGACTTGAGATTGGTTTGTCACGAGCTTTGTCGTTAGGAATGTGCGGTTATGCGTTTTGAATTATGAATGCACCGACCACCTTTATGGATTTTATGAACCGAGTTTGATGACCTAAGTTCAATTGACCATTAATAGTTTTTATTTTTTGAAGTATTCGAAGAGTAATCCAACCATGAACACAAATGTGGTGGATACATAGAGGATAAGTTTTATGTTTGATTCTCTTGTGATGGCAAAAGACACAATGATAGATTTATAGAGGAAGACCTTAAATACTTCGGTTTTTCGTGCAAATTGTTATGATTATGGTGGGTCTTGATTTTGAGAGAAAAATGAGGGACGGAAAAGAAGAAAAATGAATGAGTTGTAACACCTCGAAAATTCGTGTTCAATAGAATAACGACACGTGTCATGTAAGACAAGAGTGATATAAACCCGGGTATAATTAAAGATGTATGGCAGGATTTAAAAGTGTCGTCATGTTAATTTTTACCTCTGAACGACCTCGTTTATAAATCCCAAGACCCAATCATATATTATGAACATCTAATATACCTTTAATCCAGCAAATTGATGGCAGTAATTGAATTCAAAAGTGCAAGATAGGATCCTATGGAATTTCTACGGTAAACCTTCATTTTCGGCACTTTCAAAAGAATCCAAGTAAACACATCAAAGTGGTAGGGTATATCACTGTACAAGGCACATTTTAGAGGGCCCTTACTGTAAAATAATGTCCCAAATTCGAAATACCTGGTTGCCCCTTCGAATGCATGAAAGATCAAGTTTTTTTGGCTTCAGCAGAAGGCTTGCGCACCGCAAGCATGTCCTTACGGTGCGCAAGGAGTTGCCCAGCGACAGATTTTTGACTGTTTGCTGTTTAAACGCAATAACTGACCTTTAAACGTTTTTCCTCATATTTGGACGACCCCTAAATGGCTCTTAGACATTAGGGACATGTGTTAGTGATCAGGGAACATTGCTAGAGTTGTTTGTCAACAATCTAAGTGTTCTTGAGCACTATATAAGGCCATGAAGTTGCAACCATTTGATCATTCACTTCTTGTGCAACTCTGGAGCTTTTGGGAGCTTAAGAGCAGACACAAGACCTTCTTAATCAAGCATAGGACTTCATTAAGTTTGCTTAACCCTTCTTAGTTAAGTTTTTGCTTAGTTTAAGCTTAAAAGTCAAACCGTCGTAATTAACGGTTGACTTAACGATTAATCACTAGTGGTCCAGTGATTAGTCGAATTGAAAGTAGTTATAAGTTGGTAATTATGTGGGTAATAAACCCTTAAAAGGGTTCCCCCTGATTCCCACTCTAACTAGGTCAAATGTCGGGTCAAACTTGTGATTAAAAAGTCAACAGGATACTTAGTTTCTAATTTATGCATAATTAGCAATGTAGAACACATACAACCTGTTTGATCATTAATATAACTTGGTAATTAGTGTAAGAATATGTCTAAACATGTTCAACCCGACAATTTACTGTTTAGACCCGATTCGGAACCGAAAGTCGCAAAGCTTTGACTTTTACTTTGACTTCAGTTCTGACCCGTTTAGGCATGTTTTAGAAATGCCTCAGAGCTTCAATTGGACTAGGTTACATGCTAGTATAACCCTCTGTGATTATACACCTTGGTTCATTAGTTATCCAATTAATATGCATGATTCCGTTAATTGCTCATATGTTGACCATTATGCCCTTTTCACCTTAAAACGTGATTTTTGAAAATGTAAAAGAGTAGAAACCTTAATTTCTGATATATAAACTTGCACCTAAAATTTGACATCAGTTTGAGGTGTAGTTTGAGAGTTATGCTCATTAGCGTAAATTGAAAGCTTTATGTTAATTAAATGGCGTAATTAGCATATAGCCTATTTAAACTCACTTTTTGATATCAAACTTATTACCCACTGATGTAATATATTATTTTGGGATTTTTGAAGATTTTTAATTAATTTTATGTGAAATTACCAAAATGCCCCTACGGTGCATAGTTTGGTTATAATTGATAAATTTCACATATATACTTTACCCTACTGTTATAACTTAGTAAAATAAGTATTTTTGATGATTATATCAGACCTGTAACTCAGGTTAATACTTAAACTCTTTTATAACCCTGTAAATGACCAAACTACCCCTACGGGGCATAGTTTGTGTTTAAATTCGTTTCGGGCATAATAAAAGACATCTTACTGATGTCACAACATATTTGAAGCATATTAACTTAGGAAACCTGTATATGGCTCTTACGGATACCCGTTACGCTTATTGCGCGTTCGGTTGGGTTTATGTAACAAGTTTACATAAATTAGCCGAAACGGGTCAAACCTTATAGGTTTTATCTCAAAATCCAGAGTGTGTATGAAATACCCATATTAAGCAAGTCTCCGAACTTTTCGGGTCTAAATCACCTTCTATCCGGTCTTCGCTTAATAGTGCGTACGAACCGTATCATTGAAACTAACCGGTCTAAGCTTAAGCTTAATTAAAGACCCGTTAGGATTCTAATAGGTTATTATAAACCTTCGTTCCAGATTAGGAGCCCAGTAAAAGTACTTGCATTTGCTGTATTTGATTGATACTTTGCTCAGGTAAATACTCTTAACTTATTTTCCCTAAAAGGGCTTGGGATACGGCACTATAAAAGTACCGCTTGGTCAGGTGTATGTAGTCATTTAAATCGGATTGTGATTGATGTATTTACATAACCTGTTTAATATGTATTATTTGGTGTATGGATTTTGGGGGTTAAATGACCATGTCCCGGATATCCTTGGCATCATTTTACGAAATGGCCACGACCTAAGCACGGGGTGTAGGCGTACACCTGACAGATGCATTATGTAAAAACTGGTAATCCACTAAAGGAATCAACCTTGTGGGCATTATACCTGTGGCATGTCAGTTAATCTTGTCCGGCTCTTCTAACCGGCCCTGATGGACGACAAATAAGTAAAACTGTATACATGATTATTTTAATAATTGTCCCAAGTTATAAAAGATATTTTGCCGAAGTGCATTCAAATAAATTTTTAAACTCTTTTCTAAATGAGTCAGTTGAGTTGTATTTACCAGTGTAAACTGACGTATTTTCCAAAATGGCTAAGTGCAGTGTCACACCCCGAATTTCCACGTGTCACCGGTGGGCCCGGTGGGGAGTATCGTGACGTGGTTGGCAACATAATAGTCAAACAACACAATTATATAAATGCACAGCGGAAGCAAAATAGAAATGTATTACAATCCGAATATAAGTAATATCCAGTATTACAACGGAAAGTAAAAGATTCACAGGCGGATCGAAAATAAAATAGAAACAATAGTTCAACAGACTTTGACATCTAGAGCTTGCGAGACTTGAGTAATGATGCCTGGAGTAGCCAGCCTATTTCGTCTAGCACCTGCACTTAACCTTTTTGGAAAATACGTCAGTTTACACTGGTAAATACAACTCAACTGACTCGTTTTGAAAAGAGTTTGTAAAAATTGATTTGAATGCACTTCGGCAAAAATATCTTTTATAACTTGGGACAATTATTTGTATATAATCTTATATACAGTTTTACTCATTTGTCGTCCATTAGCACCGGTTAGAAGAGCCGGTTTAAGTTAACTGACACGCCACAGGTATAGTGCCCACAAGGTTGATTCCTTTAGTGGATTACCAGTTTTTACATAATGCATCTGTCAGGTGTATGCCTACACCCCGTGCTTAGGTCGTGGCCATTTCGTAAAATGATGCCAAGGATATCCTGGTCATGGTCATTTAACCCCCAAGGGCCATACATTAAATAATACAGAACAAAGCGAGTTATGTAAATACATTAATCACAATCCGATTTAAATGACTACATACCCGACCAAGCGGTACCTTTATAGTACCGTACCCCAAGCCCGTATAGGGAAAATAAGTTAAGAGTATTTACCTGAGCAAAGTATAAATCCAATACAGTAAATGCAAGTACTTTTACTGGGCTCCTAATCTGGAACGAAGGTTTATAATAACCTCTTAGATTTCTAACGGGTCCTTAATTAAGCCTTAGCTTAGACCGGTTAGTTTCAATGATACGGTTCGTACGCACTATTAAGCGAAGACCGGATAGAATGTGATTTAGACCCGAAAAGTTCGGAGACTTGCTTAATATGGGTATTTCATACACACTCTGGATTTTGAGATAAAACCGATAAGGTTTGACCCGTTTCGGCTAATTTATGTAAACTAGTTACATAAACCGAACCGAACGCGTAATAAGCGTAACGGGTAGTAATGAGAGCCATTTACAGGTTTCCTAAGTTAATATGCTTCATATATGTTGTGACATCAATAAGATGTCTTTTATCATGCCCGAAATGAATTTAATCACAAACTATGCCCCGTAGGGGTAGTTTGGTCATTTTAAAGGTTATAAAAGAGTTTAAGTGACAACCTGAGTTACAGGCCTGATGTAATCAGCAAATATACTCAATTTGATAAATTATATCAGTAGGTTAAAGTATATAAGTGAAATTTATCCATTATAACCAAACTATGCCCCGTAGGGGTATTTTGGTAATTTCACATAAGCCGAAAAGCTCAAAACTGAAGTCTGAGTTTATCAACCTTTGCTTACTATTAAAATATTATAATTTACCTCAAATATCAGTAGGTATCACCCTTTGTATGTTTAAAATAGTCTTAGTACATACTATGCGTTAAAAACGCTTAAAAAGGCGATTAGAGGCCATTTCTGGGTTTGATACATAAATCTGATATTTTTATATTTCCATAAGGCTTAAAATAATTTATTTATCATATGTGATCAGTAGCAAAAGGTTTGGATTCGTTTAGATATGTAAAACTCATTTTATAGCCCGTAAGGGCAAAACCGACAATTACCGGATTAAGCCTACGACTATAAGTTATGCTCAGCCTAAAATTAATTAAAAATCCCAAAATAATATATTACATCAGTGGGTAATAAATTTGATATCAAAAAGTAGGTGTAATTAGGCTATACGCTAATTACGCCGTTTAGTTAACATAAAGCTTTCATTTTACGCTAACGAGCATAACTCTTAATCTACACCTCAAACCGATGTCAAATTTTGTATGCAAGTTTAAATATCAGTAACTAAGGTTTCTACTCTTTTACATTTTCAAAAATCACGTTTTAAGGTGAAAAGGGCATAATGGTCAACATATGAGCAATTAACGGAAGCATGCATATTAATTGGATAACTAATGATCCGAGGTGTATAATCACAGAGGGTTATACTAGCATGTAACCTGGTCCAAATGAAGCTCTTAGGTATTTCTAAATCATACCAAAACGGGTCAGAACTGAAAGTCAAAGTGTAAGTCAAACTATGCGACTTTCGGTTCCGAACCGGGTCTAAACAGGAAATTGTCGGGTTGAACATGTTTAGACATGTCCTTACACTAATTACCAAGTTATATTAATGATCAAACAGGTTGTATGTGTTCTACATTGCTAATTATGCATAAATTGTAATTTACACATTCCGTTGACTTTTTAAATACAAGTTTGACCCGACATTTGACCTAGTTAGAGTGGGAATCAGGGGGAACCCTTTTGAGGGTTTATTACCCACATAATTACCTACTTATAACTACTTTTGATTCGACTAATCACTGGACCATTAGTGATTAATCTTAAAGTCAACCGTTAAATACGACGGTTTGACTTTTAAGCTAATACTAAGCTAAAACTTAATTAAGAAAGGATTAGCAAACTTACTGAAGTCCTATGCACGAAATGTGATGCTTAGAGAAAGATCCTTAGCTCCAGAAATGCCCCAAATGTGCAGATGAATGGTGTGAAGAACTTGTTGCACATGAAGCCTTTATATAGTGATCAAGAACACCACAAAAGGTTGACACACAAGTCTATGACTTACCACAACTGATCCACAAGTGTCCCTAGATGTTTAGGGATTGTTTAGGGGCCAAGGGAGATGAGGAAAATCGTTTAAAGGTCGAAATTCACGTTTAAACTGGCAACAGCCGGTTTTCTGTTGCTGGGCACTAGCTTACGGACCTCAAGGTTCCCAATGTTGAGGTCCGTAAGCCTGACATCAGGCACAAAAACCTCTTTTTCAGTTTGCATCCTTGGCTCTTGGTCCTCCGAAAGGTCAATTAACTTATTTTCTTGCACTTTGAACCCTCCAAATTGACATATAAGGGCTTTAAGACATTTACCTATTTTGTTTAGTCCCCGGTTAACTTTATTGTCACCCGAAAGGTCCAAACTTTCAACGTTGACGCTTTAACCCCTCGTACACGAATTTGATCATAACTTTCTCATACGATAACGAAACTTTATGAAATTTTAATCGTGCATTCTAGTGAGCATAATTAACCGTTACAAAGCTTCGGGTTTATCAAAAGGTCACTCAGAGGTATCACTTAAACATGTTGACACATTTGACCCCTGTAGTTTGTAATCTATCACTTTTAGCTTCGTATGATCCATGATTTATTCGTTTGGTGATATAAGCATCATGTAGGGTTAATGTACTATATATTTATTCACTGTTGACATTTAGAACTCGTATTTTCATATACTTTTCATGTTTGTCAACTTTAGTCCTTTCAACACATTCTTTCACACGTTCAAACATATGACACGTGTCAACACTTTATAGGACGTGAATTTTCGAGGTGTTACATGCTGGTACTAGACGAAATAGGCTGGCTACTCCAGGCATCATTACTCAAGTCTCGCAAGCTTTAGATGTCAAAGTCTGTTGAACTACTGTTTCCATTTTATTTTCGATCCGTCTGTGGATAAACAATCGACTATTGTGATACTTGATATTACAACATTATATTCGGTTGAATTATATCTTTCAATTGCTTCCGCTGTGCATATTAAATATTGTGTTGTTTGACTATTATGTTGCCAACCACGTCACGATACTCCCCACCAGTGACATGTGGAAATTCGGGGTGTGACAGGTTGGTATTAGAGCCAACACTGAGTGAATTAAACACTAGTCTTTTGTGTTTAATCTCAGTTACACAGATGTACATTCTTGAGTCTAGACAAGAACATAGGACTAATCCTAACTAGTTTCATTGTCTTTTGATTGCTTCTTTTGTTATTTTCTGATTAGCCCTTGCATGGGCAAGTCATCTTCTTAAGAAGTCCCGTTTAGGGCAACCATATACTTGTTTAAATTTTAAAGGAACGATTATGTTTAAAATATCATTCCTATATTATAAGATCTACCATTATAATAAAAATGACAAAATCTAAAAAGGACAAGACCTAGCCGTATGTCACCTTAAGACAGGGCTAAGATGGTAGTTCCGCAATTAGGTTCAGATCCTCGTTAACCTTTCAATTTAGGATTGTTCTGCGTTAATTATTATTAAAAAGAATCTTAAAGGTAAAACCTAGCCTGAATGTCACTACAGACAAGGCCAAGATGGTAGAACCTATTCAAGAGATCCAATTTTTTTTTTTAAATATCTAAAAGCATATTATCATGCTTGATAAGATGTGACACGATAAAATCACATAAGTCATTTTTTTAATGGGTTATTCTAAATTCCCTTATTTATATAATCATCCCTTATGGATGAAGTACCCACGGGCTATAATTAACGTCCTCTGAGACTAAAGACAGTTGTAGCTTACGACTCCCTGTCAAGAAAATGTAATGAACTTTGATCAAAACCTTAATGCCTCGATTCTCTGAAATCCTGGCTTATAAAAATTTAACTTGTCTACGTGACTAGGCCTTTTGTGCTATTATTAACTTATAATTTAGGATTATGATAAAAATCCTGAACAATTTTATATTTAGCAAATTAACTAAAATGTGTATTAAAAACATGGTTAATAAATCGTTTAAAACGATAGTACTGTATGGGCTTCTAAATAAACCTTGCCCTTATTTTCATTTTGTAGCAACTAAGACTACATGGCTGACTCTGACGAGATAAACAGTCATCCTTTGGAAAACCGCGATGATAATGATATGATTAATATAACCAAAGGAGAGCTACGTACACTGATTGACACAGCTGTATCTAAAGCTGTAGAAGAACAATTTAAGGAGTATAGTGGGACGCATAGTCGAGCCTCATCTGTACCCCACTCTAAGTCTGTCCCTAAAACTCATTCGGAGGCTCACAGCAAGCCGCCCTCCAAAAAGGAAGGACCAAAGAAAGATGATGATAGACGTTCATCTAATCAGCATAGTGTTCCATCCAAGAGGTTAGTGTTCGATAATGAACCACGTACCAAGTCTTGTACCTATAAGTATTTTGTTTCCTGTAAACCCCGAGATTTCACTGGGGAGAAAGGGGCAATTGATTGTATGACCTGGTTGGATGAAATGGACACAGTTTTCGATATCAGCGGTTGTGCTGAAAAGGATGTGGTGAAGTATGTATCACAATCGTTCAAAGGAGAGGCACTGGCATGGTGGAAGTCTCTCATTCAAGCTGCTGGGAAGATCCCGCTCTACAACATGTCATGGGAGCAGTTTGTTACTCTCATTATGGAAAACTATTGCCCTCAACATGAGGTCGAAAGAATTGAATCTGATTTCTTATCATTGGTGATGACAAACTTAGATTGTCAAGCTTACCTCACCAGTTTCAATACCCTGTCCAGACTGGTTCCTTACCTTGTAACACCAGAGCCCAAGCGAATTGCTCGCTTCATTGGGGGTTTAGCCCCATAAATCAAAGCCAGTGTTAAGGCTTCAAGACCTGCTACATTTAGGTCAGCAGCTGATCTCTCTTTGTCCCTTACTTTAGATGCGGTCAGGTTGAGATCGCTAAAGAAATCTGAAGAAAGTAAGAGGAAGCGTGAGGATGATAACTCACGAGGGTCAGAAAAGAAGCACAAGGGAAACACCGATTCTAAGAAGTTTGGGTCTGGAAGGAATAGTCAGCGAACAGAGGAAAAGCCAAAGTGCACGACTTGCCAGAAACGCCACTTTGGAAAGTGCAGACTTGAGTCCAATTCTAAGTCAGGACCACCTGCATGTGGGATATGCAAGTCTAGAGAGCATAAGTCGATAGAGTGCAAGAAGATAAAAGACGCAACATGCTACAATTGCAATGAGAAAGGGCATATCAAAACCAACTGCCCTGAAGAGGTCAAGAAGACCAATGCAAGGGTCTTCAGGATGGATGCAAGGGAAGCCGTCCAGGACGACAACGTTATCACAGGTACCTTCCTCGTAAATGATGTTTATGCTAGAGTATTGTTTGATTCTGGAGCGGATAAGTCGTTCGTAGATAATAGGTTTTGTGAACTGTTGAAATTGCCTGTTAAAACCCTAAGCGTGAAATATGAGGTGGAATTAGCGGATGGTACATTAGAAACCGCGTCAACCGTATTAGATGGATGTGTTATATCCATTAGGAACCACTCTTTTCCACTATCCTTACTTCCTTTGAAGTTAGCCGGTTTTGACATAGTGATAGGCATGGATTGGTTATCTCATAACCAAGCCCAGATAATGTGCAATAAGAAACAAGTGGTGATCAAGACTCCGTCTGGTGAACCACTTACCATTCAGGGAGATACCCAATATGGACTACCTGAGCAAGTGTCTATGCTCAAGGCGTCTAGATGTTTGAAGAAGGGTTGTGTCATCTACATGGCACAGGTTACTATTGATGAGCCGAAACCCAAGATGGAAGACATCCCTGTCATTTCTGAATACCCTGAAGTGTTTCCTGAAGAACTACCTGGTTTACCACCAGATAGGCAAGTGGAATTCAGAATTGACATCATCCCTGGAGCAGCACCAGTTGCTAGAGCACCTTATAGGTTGGCACGCACGGAGATGAAGGAATTAAGGACACAACTGGATGAATTGCTAGCTAAAGGTTTCATAAAACCTAGTTCGTCTCCTTGGGGAGCACCAGTCTTGTTTGTCAAGAAAAAGGATGGATCGATGCGTCTGTGCATCGATTATCGTGAGCTTAATAAAGTCACGATAAAGAATAGGTATCCTTTGCCCAGGATCGACGATTTGTTCGATTAATTGCAGGGGGCAAGTTATTTCTCGAAGATTGACTTAAGGTCAGGCTACCATCAACTGAAAGTTAGAGATGAAGACGTACATAAAACTGCATTTAGGACTCATTATGGTCATTACGAGTTCCTAGTGATGCCTTTTGGGCTCACTAATGCACCTGCCGCGTTCATGGATCTCATGAATCGCGTTTGCAAGCCGTACTTAGATAAATTCGTCATCGTTTTCATCGACGACATTCTCATTTATTCTAAGAACCAAGCTGACCATGAGAAACACCTTCGCTGTATTCTCAAACTCCTACATCATGAGAAACTCTATGCCAAATTCTCTAAGTGTGAGTTTTGGCTTCGAGAAGTCCAATTCCTTGGACATGTGGTGAGTGAGCGTGGTATCCCAGTGGATCCCGCTAAGGTCGAAGCTGTTATGAACTGGCAAGAGCCAAAGACGCCTACAGAGATTCGTTGAAAATTTTTCAAGGATTGCTGCACCCCTAACTTCCTTGACTAAGAAGAAGGTAAAGTTCGTTTGGGGCCCTAAGTAGCAAGAGTCCTTTGATATTCTGAAATAGAAGTTGAGCAACGCTCCTGTTTTGACATTGCCAGATGGAATAGAAGATTTTGTGGTTTACTGCGATGCATCGCACACTGGCATGGGGTGTGTGCTTATGCAGAAAGGCAAGGTTATTGCCTATGCATCACGACAGTTAAAAGTGCATGAAAAGAATTACACCACCCACGACTTGGAGTTGGGTGCCGTTGTATTCGCACTAAAACTGTGGAGGCATTATTTGTATGGTATCAAGTGTGTGATCTATTCTGATCACAAGAGCCTTCACCATCTGTTTAATCAGAAGGATTTAAACATGAGGCAGCGCCGTTGGATGGAAACTTTAAATGATTATGATTGTGAAATCAGATATCATCCCGGCAAGGCGAATGTAGTCGCTGACGCCTTGAGTTGAAAGGAAAGGGTGAAACCCATCCGAATCAATGCCAAGAGCATTGAGATAAAGAACAGTTTGACTGAAAGGTTGTTAGCTGCACAGAGGGAAGCTGTGTTGGAAGCTAACTATCCTAATGAAAAGCTAGGAGTAACTGAGGAGCAGTTATCTCTTGGCAAAGACGGAATTCTGAGATTGAATGGACGAATATGGGTTCCAATTTGTGGAGGACTTCGGGATGTCATCCTCCAGGAAGCCCATAGTTCCAAATATTCCGTTCATCCTGGAGCTGATAAGATGTACCAGGATCTAAGGGCAAATTATTGGTGGATAGGCTTGAAAAAGTCTGTAGCCACCTATGTAGCTAAGTGCTTGACTTGTGCGCAAGTCAAAGCAGAACATCAAAAGTCGTCAAGCTTGCTACAACAGCCCGAACTTCCTACTTGGAAATGGGAAATGGTAACTATGGATTTTATCACCAAGTTACCAAAGACAAGGAAAGGAAATGATACGATATGGGTTATAGTTGATAGACTGACTAAGTCAGCACATTTCTTACCCATCAAGGAGACTTACAGCTCCGACATGTTAGCCCAGTTATACATGGATAAGATTGTAGCCTTACATGGCATACCTGTGTCTATTATCTCTGACAGAGATACTAGATACACGTCACATTTTTGGAAAAGCTTCCAACAATCTTTGGGCACACGTTTGAATTTTAGTACGGCTTACCATCCTCAGACAGACGGTCAGAGTGAGCGTACTATTCAAACTTTGGAAGACATGCTACGTGCATGTGTGATCGATTTGGGTGGTAGTTGGGATAACCACCTACCACTAATTGAGTTCTCCTACAACAATAGCTACCACACCAGCATAAAGGCTGCGCCTTTCGAGGCCTTATACGGTAGAAAGTGTAGAACGCCCGTTTGTTGGGCGGAAGTTGGAGATGTCCAATTATCAGGACCAGAGATAGTCTTCGAAACGACGGACAAGATTGTCCAGATTCGTGACCGTCTCAAAGCTGCCCGAGATAGGCAGAAGAGCTACGCAGATCCAAAGCGTAAATCTTTTCACTTCGAAGTAGGTGACAAGGTGTTGCTTAAAGTATCACCCTGGAAGGGAGTGATGCGATTTGGTAAGAAAGGCAAGTTAAGCCCGAGATACATAGGACCTTTCGAGGTTATCGAACGTGTCGGGTCAGTTGCCTATAAGATAAACTTACCTGAAGAGCTCAGTGGTATTCATAATGTATTCCACATCTGTAATCTGAAGAAGTGTTTCGCTGACGAATCACTGGTCATACCACATACAGATATGCATATAGATGAGAGCTTAAAATTTGTGGAAAAACCATTGTCGATTGAAGATCGACAGGTTAAGAAGCTTCGAAGGAAGCATGTGCCTATTGTAAAGGTAAAATGGGATGCCCGTAGAGGTCCCGAATACACGTGGGAGGTTGAATCCACAATGAAAGATAAGTACCCTCAATTGTTTCAGTAAATCTCGAGGTCGAGATTTCTTTTAAGGGGTGAGGATGTAACACCTCGAAAATTCGTGTTCAATAGAATAACGACACGTGTCATGTAAGACAAGAGTGATATAAACCCGGGTATAATTAAAGATGTATGGCATGATTTAAAAGTGTCGTCATGTTAATTTTTACCTCTGAACGACCTCGTTTATAAATCCCAAGACCCAATCATATATTATGAACATCTAATATACCTTTAATCCAGCAAATTGATGGCAGTAATTGAATTCAAAAGTACAAGATAGGATCCTATGGAATTTCTACGGTAAACCTTCATTTTTGGCACTTTCAAAAGAATCCAAGTAAACACATCAAAGTGGTAGGGTATATCACTGTACAAGGCACATTTTAGAGGCCCCTTACTGTAAAATAATGTCCCAAATTCGAAATACCTGGTTGCCCCTTCGAATGCATGAAAGATCAAGTTTTTTTGGCTTCAGCAGAAGGCTTGCGCACCGCAAGCATGTCCTTACGGTGCGCAAGGAGTTGCCCAGCGACAGATTTTTGACTGTTTGCTGTTTAAACGCAATAACTGACCTTTAAACGTTTTCCCTCATATTTGGACGACCCCTAAATGGCTCCTAGACATTAGGGACATGTGTTAGTGATCAGGGAACATTGCTAGAGTTGTTTGTCAACAATCTAAGTGTTCTTGAGCACTATAAAAGGCCATGAAGTTGCAACCATTTGATCATTCACTTCTTGTGCAATTCTGGAGCTTTTGGGAGCTTAAGAGCAGACACAAGACCTTCCTAATCAAGCATAGGACTTCATTAAGTTTGCTTAACCCTTCTTAGTTAAGTTTTTGCCTAGTTTAAGCTTAAAAGTCAAACCGTCGTAATTAACGGTTGACTTAACGATTAATCACTAGTGGTCCAGTGATTAGTCGAATTGAAAGTAGTTATAAGTTGGTAATTATGTGGGTAATAAACCCTTAAAAGGGTTCCCCCTGATTCCCACTCTAACTAGGTCAAATGTCGGGTCAAACTTGTGATTAAAAAGTCAACAGGATACTTAGTTTCTAATTTATGCATAATTAGCAATGTAGAACACATACAACCTGTTTGATCATTAATATAACTTGGTAATTAGTGTAAGAACATGTCTAAACATGTTCAACCCGACAATTTACTGTTTAGACCCGGTTCGGAACCGAAAGTCGCAAAGCTTTGACTTTTGCTTTGACTTCAGTTCTGACCCGTTTAGGCATGTTTTAGAAATGCCTCAGAGCTTCAATTGGACTAGGTTACATGCTAGTATAACCCTCTGTGATTATACACCTTGGTTCATTAGTTATCCAATTAATATGCACGATTTTTGAAAATGTAAAAGAGTAGAAACCTTAATTTCTGATATATAAGCTTGCACCTAAAATTTGACATCAGTTTGAGGTGTAGTTTGAGAGTTATGCTCATTAGCGTAAATTGAAAGCTTTATGTTAATTAAATGGCGTAATTAGCATATAGCCTATTTAAATCACTTTTTGATATCAAACTTATTACCCACTCATGTAATATATTATTTTGGGATTTTTGAAGATTTTTAATTAATTTTAGGCTGAGCATAACTTATAGTCGTAGGCTTAATCCGGTAATTGTCGGTTTTTCCCTTACGGGCTATAAAATGAGTTTTACATATCTAATTGACTCCAAACCTTTTGCTACTAATTTTAAATGATAAATAAATTATTTTAAGCCTTCTGGAATGATAAAAATATCAGCTTTATATATAGAACCCGGAAACGGCTTCTAATCGCCTTATTAAGCGTTTTTAGCGCATAGTATGTACTAAGACTATTTTTAAACATACAAGGGTGATACCTACTGATATTTTAGGTAAATTATAATATTTTAACAGTAAGCAAAAGTTGTTAAACTCAGACTTCAGTTTTGAGCTTTTCGGCTTATGTGAAATTACCAAAATGCCCCTACGGTGCATAGTTTGGTTATAATTGATAAATTTCACATATATACTTTACCCTACTATTATAACTTAGTAAAATAAGTATTTTTGATGATTATATCAGACCTGTAACTCAGGTTAATACTTAAACTCTTTTATAACCCTGTAAATGACCAAACTACCCCTACGGGGCATAGTTTGTGTTTAAATTCGTTTCGGGCATAATAAAAGACATCTTACTGATGTCACAACATATTTGAAGAATATTAACTTAGGAAACCTGTATATGGCTCTTACGGATACCCGTTACGCTTATTGCGCGTTCGGTTGGGTTTATGTAACAAGTTTACATAAATTAGCCGAAACGGGTCAAACCTTATAGGTTTTATCTCAAAATCCAGAGTGTGTATGAAATACCCATATTAAGCAAGTCTCCGAACTTGTCGGGTCTAAATCACCTTCTATCCGGTCTTCGCTTAATAGTGCGTACGAACCGTATCATTGAAACTAACCGGTCTAAGCTTAAGCTTAATTAAAGACCCGTTAGGATTCTAATAGGTTATTATAAACCTTCGTTCCAGATTAGAAGCCCAGTAAAAGTACTTGCATTTGCTGTATTTGATTGATACTTTGCTCAGGTAAATACTCTTAACTTATTTTCCCTATACGGGCTTGGGATACGGCACTATAAAAGTACCGCTTGGTCAAGTGTATGTAGTCATTTAAATCTGATTGTGATTGATGTATTTACATAACCTGTTTAATATGTATTATTTGGTGTATGGCTTTTGGGGGTTAAATGACCATGTCCCGGATATCCTTGGCATCATTTTACGAAATGGCCACGACCTAAGCACGGGGTGTAGGCGTACACCTGACAGATGCTTTATGTAAAAACTGGTAATCCACTAAAGGAATCAACCTTGTGGGCATTATACCTGTGGCGTGTCAGTTAATCTTGTCCGGCTCTTCTAACCGGCCCTGATGGACGACAAATAAGTAAAACTGTATACATGATTATTTTAATAATTGTCCCAAGTTATAAAAGATATTTTGCCGAAGTGCATTCAAATAAATTTTTAAACTCTTTTCTAAATGAGTCAGTTGAGTTGTATTTACCAGTGTAAACTGACGTATTTTCCAAAAAGGCTAAGTGCAGGTACTAGACGAAATAGGCTGGCTACTCGTATTTTCATATACTTTTCATGTTTGTCAACTTTAGTCCTTTCAACACATTCTTTCACACGTTCAAACATATGACACTTGTCAACACTTTATAGGACGTGAATTTTCGAGGTGTTACATGCTGGTACTAGACGAAATAGGCTGGCTACTCCAGGCATCATTACTCAAGTCTCGCAAGCTTTAGATGTCAAAGTCTGTTGAACTACTGTTTCCATTTTATTTTCAATCCGTCTGTGGATAAACAATCGACTATTGTGATACTTGATATTACAACATTATATTCGGTTGAATTATATCTTTCAATTGCTTCCGCTGTGCATATTAAATATTGTGTTGTTTGACTATTATGTTGCCAACCACGTCACGATACTCCCCACCGGGCCCACCGGTGACACGTGGAAATTCGGGGTGTGACATGAGTGTTAGGCGGATCTGTGTGGGCTCGGGAAAGGACTCGGCGAGTTGAGGTGGCAGGTTATCTCATTGGGGAACACTGCCCCTCCCGACCCTTCTTCGGTGCAGATGGGGAATCCCCCACCCCCATCCCGATCATGTTTGTTGTTGTTATTGTTTGTTGATTGGAGCAAAATCAAAAGGGAGTGAAGGGAAACCATTTCTCATGGAGATAGAGGGGGAGGTGATGATATGGAGGTGATGTGAAGGTGAAGATGGTGATGTGAATGTTGGGGGAGGGTCCTTCCACACCCCACAGTCTTATAATAGAAAGAGAAACAAGTAAAATAAGAAATTGTGTAGCATATTGTCTATTGGATAAAATTATTAAGAAATCCTTAAATGTGTCTAAATAGTTAACTTACAAACTTCCCCTCAAAATCTGGTAGGAAAATGCCATCTCTCTTTTTCAATATCAATTTATAGAATGAAGAGTGCTACTATTAATTAAGTATGCAAAAACATACTTCACCTATTGATGTGTCACATTCCAAACACGGAGCACCTAACTTCATTAATTGGTAACATTTTTTTCTTCATTGTAATGCTTGCTGACCTGTTTTTATAAGTTATTTTAATTTTTCTTATATATTAAAAAATGTACAGCTTGCTTTAGCATATAATATTCTAAACTAACCCCTTAAAATATTTAAGATTATCATTAACGTTTAGATTAAATCATGCTACGGTTAAATATTATAATTGATGGGGTCATTAGCTTTCCGGTAACGTCACTGTTACCACTATATGTTAAAGATTTTGGAAATATATATTTATTATTTAGACTAACATCAAGTTGCTTCTGTCGTTATATGTTAGATTTTATTATAAATTATGTTTATTTGAAGGTAAATAATGTTTTTAAAAAATGTATGCACACTAGAAAAGTTCATCCATTGTTAATAAATAATCTTCGTACTGTTTTCCAATTAGTTGAACTTGCATAATAATATTTTTTTTGTCAATTAAAATATGTAACGAAGTTATTCAAGTTCTTTTTCTTAAAGAAGTTATTCAAGTTATTTTTATTGTCAATTAATATATATAATGAAAATGAGAGCCGGAATGGAATGGGCTATTACAAGGTAATGAAAAAAAATATGTTTGGTTGGTCAAGGTAATGGAACAATCCATTACATAAGACATTTCATTCCCTCAAATTCAAAGGATCCATCACCCTTGTTTTTTTTTTCATTTCATTCCGTCTGTCACCTTCATTAGCAACACTTCCCACAACCATGACCACCACCCACCACCCGCTGCCGTAGACCACCATTGGCCATCACCCTCCACCATCGAACACCAGTGCCACCGCCGCCACCATCTCCACTACTGACCACCGTCACCCACCATCGCCGCCACCACCTGCCACCCTCCACCACTGACCACCGGGTCGTCACCGTCAACCATCGCCACCGCCACAACCACCACCCATCGCCACCGACCACCGCCACTGTTGCCCCCACCTGCCACTACCGACCGCCGCCACTGAACACCGGCGCCACCACCGACCACCCGCCACCACCACTAAGCACTGCCACCCATCGTCGTTGCCGGCATCAGCACCCGCCGCCACCCTCCACCACTGTCGCCACCGACCACCGTGCTGCCGTCACCCGCCGCCCTCCATCACTGCCACTGCCACTGACCACCACCTATCACCGCTGTCACCCGCCACCGCCGCTACCACCAAACACCGTCGCCGCCACCACCGAACGCTGCCACCACCACCACCGACCGCCACCCCCACCCCCACTACCGCCACCCATCACCGATTTTATTCCTTCGCTTTTTCTTACCTACCAAACAACACAAGGAAATGGAAATGAAATTATCCATTTCATTTCATTACCTCATTCAATTCCGTTGTTCATTCTATTACCGCATACCACCGCTAGTAATACGGTTTTACGCCCCCTCCCACAACGTCGGGGGATCAATTTTAGTTTACACTATAAAGCATAACATCTGTTTCTGTTTTAGCTTTTCAAATTTTGACAGAAAACACCCAACCAAATTAAGTTTGACATAAACACATTTAAAAACTAGTTATGTAAAAATAAGCAGGATAAACAGGTCAACACAAACATTTGTCACGTTAACCTGAATCCGACATGTTAATTAAATGTGTTCGCGGATTCAATGCGTAACTAACTCGAACTAATTTAGATAAAACTATGTATGCGATTCATATTAGACACCTCTTAAGTGTTTTCTGACCCGTTTCACAAACTAATATCCGTATTGATTTTCATGTTTCTTTTTGGGTTGAGAACTTATTTAACCGAATTGATCACACACCAAGAATACATGATATGCATGACATGTACACAAAACAATACTTTGTAATTAAAAATCAATACAAAAACAAAAACTAACAAGCATACAATGTCTGTCAATTATTGAACAATAATGTTAAAATAATATGAAAATAATGCATGATTAGGTATACTTAATACTCATGTTCTTTGTCAACTAGCAAAATTTGCATTATTTGATCATTTCACGACAGGACAACCAACATCAGCACAAATACAAGTCAATAATCACGATATATAAGCACATATGCAAGAAAAAGGAACCACTTAGGCAAGAATAGGTCATCACATGCTTGAACTGTCTACAACTCTATAAGATGTAAGAAAAAGATTCCAAAATACAATCAAGTATACATATTTCCAGCTCAAATGTCCCTTTTGATATTACCCTTTCACCCTTCAAAAAAGGGTTGGTACAACAATAAAGTGGTGGTACGGTGGTAACAGATAAGCGCTTAGAGTTCCCCTAGCAGAGGTCTTAGGTTCGAATTCAACTTCTACTGATTTTCTATTTTTAACCCTCTTGAAAACCATCTGCCCAACCCAAGCTGGATTTTATCTAGTCTCATTAATTAGCAACGAATTGGTGAAGTCATGTATATGTAAGTTTTTATTTTTTATTTTAAATAAAAGGTTGTCATAGTTTGAAAAACAAGTTAGATTTGACTTGAATAAGAACTACTAAGCTTCCAAAGGTATTTGTAAAATGACAAAATAGAAAATAAAAAATTATACTTTAGGTAGATGCACTTCAAGATTCTTGATCCAAAAGGTAAGAACTTTAACAAAGATGTCAAGATTCTTGATCCAAAAGGTAAGAACTTTAAGGTTGGGTGGTCTGGTATAAATCCCACAGAACTTTATAATGCCACATCAGCGTCACATAAGCGAGAGTCTTTATCGTTAACTTGGATGGTGTGAGATAACGCCCTTTTAAACATTATAAAAAAAAGAAAAAGGAAATCAAAAAGACGAAAATCTGATTGGTGGGAATGAACGAGCCCCACATGCATAACCCTTTGGCGCTCGTTAAAGCGATGTAGCCCCCTCCATAGCGACCCCCCCCCCCCCCCCCCCCTTGGCACCTAGGAAATGGGGAGAGGGGCGCTATGGAAGCTGATTTGGCAGGGGCGCGAGACAACACTGGGTGGTCTAACAAAGATGCCATTGGCTTTTAACCAAACTTAAACTGATTGGTAGTGACCGAACTACAAGGGGTCGGGGTCTGTTGACCTTCAGCCGGCCAAAGTTTATCTAAGTCCGTTGTTTTCTTGTAGTTTGACTTAACCATATTGTCGTCGGTAGAGTAGTGAATGTAAAACAAAATTTCTTTAGTGACCCTGAATATGGGTATTCACGGCTTCAGCATACCAGAAAGTTTTAGATCAACGCATAGCCTGATTCTATGGGTATTCACTGCTTACCAGTAAAAGTTTAGATTGATGCATAGCAAGATTCTTGATCCAAAATGTATGAGAACTTGAACAAAGATTCTTGAACTTACCCAATAATATTCAATACAATGTACTGGAGCATATGACAATCATTGATCCAAATTGAAACAACTTCGACAAATCGAATCATAAGATACACATTGGAACGTATATCAACATCTTAGCTACAACTGACGCGAATTATTAGCTCTATACACATTATACATATACATATACATATACATATACATGATGACAATATTACCTTGCACTACAAAAGTCGCTTACAGTTTACAAATTTAAAGCATTTTGATCACCCAAAGCTTATACTTCTTTATATACATATATACAAGGCATGGTCCAGTCAAACCAGCATCCGATAACTGCTTGCAAAGGTTAAAATAAACTTCCACATTTCCGGTTTGATTAATTCTTCTCCTTAACCCCTGCAAAACCGCAGCCCGATCAAGAAATTCGGGATACACACCCAAAGCAAGCATCTTAGATACCGTTTCGGCTGCATCTTCATAATGAGAACCTTTGATATAACCCCGTAATAACCACGTTAACGTTTTCTTTTTATTTAATAAACTCGTGACCTCCATTCTCGTAAGCAGTCGTGAAATAGATTTTACTTCTTTTTGTGACGCACAAATGGCTAACACGATGTCGTAAAGGTTTGCATCGGGTTCTTTTCCGATTAACTTCATTTTCCATAATTGTTGTTCGGCTTCGGGCCCGCGGCCCGCACAGATGTACATGGCTAAAAGACGTTCTCATCATCTCTGTAACTACCATCCTCCTGATAAAAAAAAGATGGCACAAGTCAAATAAATAGCCATTAAAGAGTAAAAAAAAAAAAAAAACAAGCAAAGTTGTTGGATATAGAATCTGATTTGGTAAAATGGATAGTTTAGGTGGGTTAGGTAACATGTCAAAAGAATTCGGGTCAGAATGCTTTTTTAAGCACTTCGAAACGTGCTCTCACCTAGGTTAGCCCTAAATACTTTTAAAAGGCGAGCGTGATCTGATGCATTTTGCTCTTCGCGCATGCAATACGTATGCAAGGCGTTCTTTATAAAAAATTACTAAAAAGTCATTTATAGATAATATTTACTTTTAAACACTAATATATAACTTATTCTCATCATCTCTAATCAGATTTGTTCAATCAGATTTTAAAAACTCAGACCCATTGCAATCGCGGTCAAATTTGTTCAAATACTTGTCAACTGCATAAGGCATTGCATCATGTGATGAGCTCATTTTAAAACTGACAGTTTATTTTTTAACATGTGTATTATTGAATAAAAATAACCCACTAAATCACTTCCAGATAAGATGACCAATCGATTTCTAACCAATACGAGTTTGGATAAGGGCATAAGGTACATAGCTTAATGGAATTGTGCTGCTATAAGTCAATAATCTAAATATCCCTAAAATTTACAAAACAAAATTAATCAAGTGAACCAAATAAACACTACGTATACTTTACAATGCATACTAACGGGTACAAAAGTAACATTAAATCAAAGCTTTGCAAAAAAGGGAAAAATATAGCGTTATTTTGAATCAATTTAACGATCAGTGAACACAATGGCATAGTTGGTGCAGCACTAGGACATATGAAATGCATGCTTTTCAGTTTCAATATTATGAATTCAAAACCAAGTTAAGTCACGCCTCGTGTTGTTTCCTTAGTTATACATCGCAATTACGGTGTTTCTGGTAGATACCAGAAAACAAAAGCTTAGATTTAGGATAAACAACCTGATTCGAGATAGGCTAAATCTCCAACTACAAAGGTAAAAACCTAAGTTGATAAACAAAAAAATCGATATGAAAAAAAAAAACATCGATATGAACTCCTGAACCCTTAATCTCTACGTTATTATAAAGACAAAAAGGTAAACACGACCCACGATTAGCTCCTCTATTTCTGTTGACTGACTAATTGAGTTGGCCCGAGTTGACTTGCTCTGTGGATACGTATCAGTTTCCTTAGTCAAATATGGGTATTATGCTATTTAAATGTCACGGAATGGCAAAATACCTAAGTTGTCAGCGGTTCACTTTCATAATGATACTCAATAACGTCAGATATATACTTTCTTGAAATGGGCTAGTTTGGTAAATTCATGGACAATCAACCGGTATAGCCGGTAAAAAAGATGACATGGCAAGCCACCTGGCAGGCTTAAGTTTTCTGAAATGAACTAACCTAGTAATAAAATAATAAACCACTTCATTATAAAAGCATAGTTACCAAAATGGACCAGCAGCCTAAGTACGTTGCTATCCTATGGAAACTTATACGAATATGATCAATGGTATTAGTTTATTAGTTTAATTTTTTTTATTAATCCACAATTAAGCTGCGTACCATTATGGAGGGACGGCTTTCTCACTAAGCAATGCTAATTGTATATCGTGTTTGTATTTTTATAACTCTCAATAAACTATCATTCTTGTGTCCTATCAAACCACAATTATCCTACCTAAGAAGCTATGCAGTTAATGCGGTAAAAATCGGATATTGGTCAAGGACCAATATTTGAAATATCAGTTATCGCGGTGGGATATCAGTAATTTAAATATCATGCAAAATTTATATATATATATAGCAATTTAACACTAACAATTCAATATACTCTCCTAATTAACCTTTTGCAACTTGCAAAACACTAACAATTGTAGCAAGTAGGAACTGATTAAGACTTAAAACACTAACATTTAGCACCGACAATTAACAATTAAGACTTAGAACTCTTAATAGCAGCAATAAGAAGAAAGACGAATGGTAGAACTAAGAAGAAAGGTATTGATATCGGGAAAATCGGTGATATCGGTCAATATCGCCGATAATATCAGTACCAATATTCTGACCAAAATTTGACACTGATATTTTACATGGAGACCGATAATTGATGTATCACTGATATTAACTACATAGCTAAGAAAAGATTAATTGCACACAAGAGATTAAACTTTTGTCAACTCAACATAATGCTTATTAACAGATTAAACTATATAAACATAAAGGATCAAGAAAACAAAATTTAAAACTTACCATCATCTTCCAAGCAAGATACCCGGTGGGCCCCCCTTTACGTCCGCGTTGTTCACCCTCTTCACGCCCAATCCCCCTCCTCAAAACCTCTTTCACAAACAAAACACCCGCATCTTTCTCACCCAAATCCCAATACAACGATATCACCTTCTCAATCATACTAAAATTCGGTTTCAACCCGACACACTCCATATTCACAAGAAGATCAATAACATCCTCAATCTCATGCTTTTCTTCAATCAACTTCTTAACCCAACCACACATCAACGACACCATAAGCTCCATCGTTTCCTCATCGACCTTATTCTCCTTCTTCAACCACTCGAAAACCTCTAACGCACACCACGAATCCCTACCCTCTTGAACAAAATACACCAACACTAGCTGCAACTCTCTAGCAGACAACCTAGAATTCATTTCCTCAAGAACATCAGACGGTTCTCTTGTCATCGTTTCTAACGCCTCAATCGCCTCGAAAAAACCCTCACTCATTTCATCCTCATCATCACTTGTCACAACACTATCCAACTCTACCGCCTTACAACACCTAAATTCACCATTATACATAATATTACTCATACTATTATACATAATATTTCTGTTCTTGATTGAAACCCTAGAGCAAGAACTAACAAAACTGATTCCATAAACTTTTGGGGGTGTGAAATTAGGGCTTTTATTAACAGAAACTAAATTCATAAAAGAAACAAGATTATAAACAGAACCCATTTGCAAGAACAAGTAAAAGAAAGAAACAAGAGAGAATTTACTCAATTTAGGGTCAAAATTGGAGGGAAAACCATGGAATTGAGAACGGAAATGGCGGCAGGAATTGTGGGTGTTGATTAAGGGTGAAGGATAAGCAATAAGGGGAAGATTGTGAGGCAAAAAACCGATGATTTGACTAAAAAGATTGGATTTTTTAGAGGACTGAATTTGTGTGGTATGAAGATTGGCGATTGAATGGAATTTTTGGTTTGTTGAAGATAAAAATAAAAGGTTGTAGGTGGGTAACACGACAATTTTCGAATGTGACACCACACCGCATATTTGTTCGGTCATGGCAAGTACAATTAGAAGATAAGGTTTTTAGACTACTAAGGGCATGTTTGGATGGGCTTATTAGAGTTAAAAAGGACTTTTGGGAAAAGGACTTTTTGAAAAGGAGTTTTTAAAAAAAGTGTTTGGATTAGCTTATTGGTGTAAAATGACTAAAATGGGCATTCTTTTAAATATAAGGGGGGTAAAGAAGGGGTAATTTAGTAAATTCATTTTTGAAAAGTCACTTTTGGATCCAAAAGTCATGAAATCTTGGCTTTTCAAAATCTGATTTTCCTTCTTTGCAAAAAGCTATTTCCAAAAGTCCTTTTAGTCTATCCAAACACAAAAACAACTTATTGGCTTCTTGATAAGTCAATAAGCCAATAAGTTGTTTTGAGAAGCCCATCCAAACATGCCCTAAATCATCACTTGGTGGCTGTTTGGCAACATCAATCAATAAGTGCTGAATGAATAAGAGGTCTGAATGGTTAAGAGACTCTTAACCAGTAAGTGCTGAACCAGTAAAGTACTGTTTGGTTGCACCTCTGAATGACGATGTAAAATGACATTTTTAGCCCTCTGAACTACTTTGTGTTGAATGAAATATACATATTGTTATATACACAGAATCAGTTCAATTCAATCTACCAACATAATATTCAAACAGCAAATGAAACATAATATTCATGTTATTATTATATACATAGAGAATCAAACAACAGACAACGATGAATCATTCAGTTCAATTCAATCTACCTTCACATACAGCAAATAAAACATAATATTCATGTTATTTATATACAGAGAGAATCAAAAAGCAAACAGCTGATTAGTTCAAACATATATTTCAACTTTAGAATTCAGAATGTGTAAAATGGTACCTTAATCGACGGCGGTGGTGTCGGCTGAGGAGGAGCGCTGCAGAGGTGTCGGCTAAGGAGGACGTCGGCGCTGTTGAGGTCCGATTGAGGGGGAGGGCGGCGGCTTTGTGGAGGTTCGGCCGTGGAGGTGAAAGGTGAGGAGTTGTGGCGGCGACGAAGAGGCTGTGGAGGAGGGGCAGCGACGGAGAGGATGTGGAGGAGTGATGGACATCTGTGGATGAAAGGAGATGAGAGGAATGGGGCTGTGGAATTGATGCGGAGGTGAAGGCTGAGGAAGAAGATGCATTCATGAGGAAGATGATTAGGGCTGAGGAAGAAGGGCAAGCTTGTCAAAAGTTCCATTCAGATCTCAAAAAGTGATGAACCATTCAGATCAGATCTGAATGGTTTCATTAAGAGGTGCATATTTCGTGAAACAAACACCTTAACCTCTGACCGATTCAGAGGTTGCCTCTTAATGGGGCCATTTAGACCTAAACAAACAACCTCTTAGGCAAGTGACGAGGTATGGTCCTGGACCCGACTCGAGCGGTCGGACTTTCCTGCTATTTATCACTTTTATAGTAATTATATATTATTATTGCGTACTAACCCGCGAAGCCCAGCGCGTTGTAGTTTATACTACACTAGGTTGTGGGCTTGTAGAGACAACCCCTAACTGAGTCTGACCCATTAAGGTTAGGGTTTTCCCATATCTCCTATATAAGAAGGTCTCCACCTCCTTATTAGGGCAGAAGATATAGGGCAACACACTTTTGTAGCTGGAAATAGGGGATTCTTCCTCTACCGGCCGTCTCTACATTGCCCACGTTTCTCTCTTCTTGTTTACAGGTCTAGGATGAAGTGGAGAAGACAAGGTGCGGCCGTTCATCATCGTAGAAGTACCGACCCGTCCAGGTCCATTCTTTTACAGCAGGTGAGTCTAGAATAAAGTCTCGAACGGTTTATCACGCCACATTAGCGTAAGTAACGCCATGTTACACAGGGGGCTTTAAAGTCACTCCCTTTAACTTGAATACAATGATTTAAAGCCCCTAATTTGATTGCCTAGTTATTTGTTTTTATTATTTTATTGTTATGAATGCATCCATTATTAGTGACTATCCACATTTCTAACTCCCATGTCACATTTAGGGGCTGTTTGGCTAAGCTTATTGTTTTGACTTATTTACTTATTTGCTTATTTGAAAAGCAAATAAGTCATAATGGAATGACTTATTTACTTATTCCTCTCACATAATAAGCTAACCCAAACACCTTTTAACTTTTCAAAAAGCAAATAAGTAAATAAGTCAAAAAAATAAGCTTAGCCAAACAGCCCCTTATATTTGTATTAATGTTATAGCCTATATATACTGGCTCATGTATTTTGTATGAGACACATCAATAAGAAATCCATCTCCCATTTTCTCATTCTTCTCTATACATTGATAGTAGGTCATTGTTTCACAACACGTTATCAGCATGAAAGTGCTCTATGCGTTTTGCCACCCTTGGTCCCTTTTCCTCGCCTTTGATGTGCATTATTTTCCAGCCTAAATCAATCTCGCACGTTGAGAAAGTAGCCAAATAATTATCCGAAAAGAAGAAAGATGGGTTTCCTATGCGATGGAAAGTTGGAAACGATAGATGCGTAGTCACTACTAACAAAGTCGGATCTGCAATCTCTACTAATAAAGGTATGATGCTTTATAAGATTATTTCATACTATATTTGATGATGATGATACATCAATCTTACTGGTGGCACTTATTAATATTAATATAAATATATAAAGTTAAAACTGATCATTACTATAAATTCTAGGATGTAGTCTTATAATTGAACTCTATCTATATTTTTAATTGATTTTAGAAGTTATTATATAAATTAGCATGTTGGTATTCATCAGGTTTTATATGTTACGTCATATATATAACGTTACAATTGGCTAATTCATCTTTTTCTAATACTTATTATTAATTGAATAACTTTAGTTTTCGTTGACAACGATATTACGTACATTTATTTTATTTTTATCTTTTACAAATGAACATTTCTATTATTCTAAATTGGTTGGCTGATTATTTACTTTGTTAATTTAATTATAATATATGTTGTTTAGGACTCGTACAATCTAGTGATGCTCATCTGCATATTTCTTGCTCCACCATGATCATATATTTATGCTTCTTTATTAACCCAGATAAGTTGTAAATAAAACTGTTGAATTAGTTTGATTTGAGGATGTTAAATATTAACCCTGTTAAGTTGTAAGTAAAATTGTTGAATTATTTTGATTTGAGGAAGTTAATTTGCAATCTAGAGAATATTATATGTGCTTTTAGAACTCATGAAAGACAATTAAATTCAATATCACAAAGTATGGAACTCAATATTTATGGACTAAACAGGGCAATTGTATTAGGTATATCTGCTTGTATTGGTGGTAATATATAAATGATGTATGTACTAGATTTTCATTTTGTATAGTTTATAATTTAAATGGATTTAGTTATGTTATAGGATTAAATATTTGGTTATACATTTATGCATAAATAAGATCAATGGTATAACCAAATTAAAATTTTATGTTGATCAATATAAACGAGTAGAGTTGAGAAAAATAATTTGTGTGAAATTGAACAACAATTACAATTTGTTTGTGATTTCTACTATAATGTTGGTGCAATCATATACAGCCTTTCTCATACTTAATGATTTTCAAGAAAAGTTGTATTATGATATCCATGATTTTGCATTTACTTGTTGATTATATTATTTATATATATTTTCAAGTTATATATATTACTTGTTGATTTTGCAATTAAAGTTCTAATATATAACTTATGAGTATGAATTGAATATTATTAATTATAAAATTAATTCTGGTTTCCTCATCATTAATTCATTTTGATGTATATATTAAAGTTCTAATATATAACTTATGAGTGTGAATTGAATATTATTAATTATAAAATTAATTCCGATTTCCTCCTCATTAATTCATTTTGATGTATATATTAAAGTTCTAATATCTATATACTATATATAAGCATTTCCCATGTCTAAAATAGTAATTTAACCCTAACTTTTTAAGATGGCATATGAAAGGTTAAGTTAAAATGCCTAATTTTTTACCATTTTATTCCCTTTCTGCCCTTCTCACATAAAATAGATATACAGGATTAATCAATCTCCATCTCTCTACGTCCGTTCATGTCACGGCCCCGACCCAGTTTGACCCGTTTCAGGAGCCGCGAGACAGAAATCCCGTGGTATTTAATTAATTGAGTTTGACAGCGGAAGTTTTCATCAGAATCTTTTAAAATGTAAATATTTCCCGATTATTTTATTTCACAACACGGGATAAAACCCGGTAATTTACAATCTTGAGATTTCACGAAAAAATCCTTTATTTTACAAAACATGTTTCTTTATTTTATACTGAGCCACTTTCTTGAGCTTGTAGTGCTATATGGCACTTTTCCTGATTCATAACAGGTCACCTGAAACATGTTTGAAAAAGGTTTTGTCAGCGGGAAATACTGAGTGAATCATTCTATTTTGCATAATGATGCATAGTTATTAATTACAGCATAAGAGCGATTACAATGGCTTCTATCTTATCTTTATCTGGCATCCTGTCACAATGGTGACATGTCACAATGGTGACGATGGTCATACCACTATTATATCCATGAACCTAAATAGTGATGATTATCCCTGTAGGTCAATGAACCTAACAGAGATTATCCCGAGTAGGTCAATGAACCTAACTGGGAGAAAATTAGTAATGTGCACAATACCCCATTAACCAGTAATTCAAGATATCCACGACTTAGTCCCTGTAATTATAACCTTGAAAATAATTTTGAGGTATTGTAAAATAGTTGATAAAAAGAGAATGACTCACATTGCAGATTTAATTTGAGCAGAGTTTAGCCTACTGATTAGCCTTTTTTTTAACCTAAATTTAATAACAGGCACACAATTCGGGGTTAGTAATCAATACAGCCTTTACGATAACTCACGAGATCAACCATCACAACGAGTGACAAAGTGCTATGCTTAACATCTGTCGAATTAACGACTAATGACAAAACATCACCCTAATGTGGGCAGCACTTAAACACCCGTTGAGTACATTGATCAATCGGAAAATGAATCGTAGCAGCGATCGTGCTAATACCCTGATTGCGGCGTCGATTAGTGAACCGTGTGTGTTAATTGTGATAAACAGAGCTTATCTCAGTCTACGAAACGAATTTCTTCGTCGTTCTGAAGCCAGAAATCAAGTCCCAATCTCCTGTATTTATAGCCGAATTTTGTCATTGTCGCGGCCCGCGTGACATTTAAGCTTATCCTTACGCGGCCCGCGTAAAAACTATTTTTATGCATAGGGTTGCCACGTGTGGGACTAGCTCAGCTGAGTCGACGATTTCTGAAAATTCGAATTGGACAGCTATTTATGTGGATAAACGTAACTAGGAAATACCCCCCCTGAGTTTTTAGGGGCCCTGATCCTGATTCTGATTTTCTGAAAATCTTAGGGTTTGTGTAGAATCACTTGAGTTTCTTAATTAGGGTTTCCTATTGGTCAATTAAAGTAATAATTAGTACTTTTTGATGAGAGTTGTTACAGTTCACTTCTCATTCAATGCCATTATCGGTTTCTTCAACTCAACCGTTCCTCTTTCAATGCAATCATCAGATTCTTGAATTCAATAGTCCTGTTCGTTTGCATAAGTGCTCCTGAGATGACGCCGGGTCAGTGATGATGGTGTTCGGATGATGGTGGTGGCTGGTTGTGGACAAAGCGGAGCCCGAACAACGATGGCTTTAGGGTTCCATCGCAAGTCAGTCAAGGGGTTATTAGGATTCGGGCAGAGCCATACCTAGGGTTCCAGAGGTATGTTTTTGGATTTGATTATGTTTGGCAATGATGATAATCGAATGAGACTGATCTATACCCGTGTTTTGAAGGTGTAATCGGTGTGTAAAAGGACGGATTGAAACAACCCCTCTTCATCTCGCCAAAACCCTAATCGATTCGTTAACCACCACATTAGCAGGTTTCTCTTTCCCTCTCTACTGGTTTTGTTTCTTATTTCTTGTAATATATGAACTCAGTCATCAATCCTGTTGCAAATTGATGTTTATGAATTTGTATTTGCTTTAAAACTTACAGGATAACTTAGGGAGCAAATGTCACTGTTTAAGTGTTAGTTTGGGAGAAATTGACCATCACGATACTAACTGTAAGTGTTCTTTGCACTCATCAAAATGTAGAAACTATTGTTTGTATCATTTAATATTGTAAAGGGAAAATGAAAGAAATGCATTTTATTATTCGATTATTATAGTTTACTGCTTTAAATGGTCATAGACAATGCTCTATACCTTCAGGGGATGAGAACGGAGAAGTGGTGAAGCACTTGCAGGTGACTGAACAAAATATTGATTATAGCCATTTTTATTTCAAAACTTTTAACTCCCTTATGCAGTATCCAGTAGTATCCGAGGACCGCCAACTTTGTGATCTTTAACTCGTGCTTTATCATCTATGTCCATCTTGTTACAGGACTATCTTCAGGCAGGACAATCAGTTCCACATGTTGACATCCATATTCTCCCTCGAAAAGATGGGGATTTTAAGAACAATGATGAGATTTATGATGCTCCAAGTTCATACACTTTTTTTTACTTTCCTTAGAATATAGTCTTCAAAAAACATGATGTTTTTAAAGAAAAGTGCGACTGAATTATACCTTATTTATATATTTATAGATTTATAGATTGATGAGGAGTAGGAACTAAAGGTAAAAAAACATGGAGGAAAGGGCTCAAGAGGCGGTTGAATGCAAAAAGTTTTCCTTCTGATATACACCAGAACCATCACAATCTTGGTAATTTTACATGTTTGATCACCTATATATATTTACCTTTTTACTGCATGTTGATCAAGTTATGTGCTTTCGAAAAAGTAATTATTAAATAAGAAAGAAAAATAATAAAAACGTAATCCAACAAAACTTTAGTCTTAAATGTGACGGGTGTTGGTTGCTGGCAATAAGAAGTATCAGGTTAGGCTGGCGAACAATATATACCCTTGGATAAGAAAAGTTTGTACGAGTATCTCACACACACTTCACTGTAATGGTTAGAACTTATCTTTTGTTTGTAGTCTGTGGCTATGTGATGAAAATAATAGAATTCTTTCATTTGATTTTTAGACAAAAACAAGTGTCTTGATGTTACCATTAGTAAAAACTTGGATGGTTGAATTTTCCATCATCCTTAAAAATCCTGTACGATCTAAAGATCCAGATGATTGGAGCATTAGAATGGAGGTCTAGATTATTGATTGGAGCATTACTCTATTTTATGCGATGGAATATTTAATTTGGTTGATAAACCTGATTAGAGTTTGGTCTAGATTATTGGTGGTGCAGTTTAATGACAGGTCTATTGCTGAGATGAAAACGAGATAGGGAAACACACTGGTCTCAACATTGGCTGCATATCTTAACACCTTGACTGGCGAGGGTGTTCAAGGTGAAATAGAGCACCACTTTGTGATGCATCCTCCATACCTTAATTAATGTTTTATAAATATTACATACCATTTTCATTTGTCTACAATCCCGACCGTATTGATATTTAGGATTATTTTTTTCATGCAGCCAAGATGGAGTAATTTGAATGTCAACTAGCACGCTAACAATTTAAAGCATATCGAGTGGATCCTAGAGGTAAAGCATCTTCACCATACAACTATATGAGTACAATCACCAGTTACATTATCGGTGACTTTTCATGTTCGTTAATCGTTATTACACAATCACACATAAACATGGTAAGAGTTGTACGATTTAAAGCAACAATTAGTGTTGTTCTCGGTCCGGTTCGACAAGTTTTGATGAAAGTTATGGGTTAAACCACCAACTAGGGTTTAGGAAAACTACAAACCAAACTGGCGGGTTTAGTGGGTTGGCCAGACTGGTTGGTTTTAGTGATTTGGCGGTTTTAACTGATCTTTTTGTTTCAAGATCGTTAGTTTTTACCTTTGTATTAAATATTTTACAGTCGAAAGAGGTTCATGAATATAAGTACATATAAATAATTGCATGTTCTAAAAAGTGAAAAACTTAAAAACAAGTGGTTTGGTTTATACAGCCGGTTCCAAGTTTCAAGCCGGCTAAACTGGATGATCTGCTATGGTTTTGATGGTTGGGTCAGTTTCTTACACCTAATCTTAAGTGGTGATGGTAAAGGATGTGGTAATGATTTTTATGGTACTGTTTATTTTTTGAATTGGCAAGGCAGGAAGTGATTCATACCATCAAGGTTGACTGTCCAACCGGGTAAGCACTATTTCAACTATACACTAACTTGAGCTTAGGGTATGAGCATTTCGTATCGTGTACCGGTACCGAATTTCCCGTACCGATTTATTTTCGGTACCGAATCAGTACCCACTTTTTGGTGTTTTCGGCCCCGCTACTTTCGGTACGGTACCCATATTTGGCGAATTTCGGTACGGATACCGAGCTCATCCCTACTTGAGCTTCCTAATGCATATCCATACAAGTCTCCTTCAATTGGATTTGTGAATAATTTATTCCACCCCAATTTGGATTAACTGCAAGTAAATAACATCATGCAGTTTTGATCTGACCCAAGCAATATTATCTCATTAAAGTCTCTCCAATCTCTATATACCGTTCTAACATTCATGTTTGCAAAGTGAGTGCTTCATACTTTACCCTCATACTGAATTTTATGTTAACTTTTGATTTATTGTTATCTTCTTTTGTACAGGTTCCGACCCACGTTACGTGGGGTAAGATATTTAAAAAAATTCTGTAAGAGGCATAAAAATATGGAACTAGGTGCTTACGTTGATCAACAAGTGTTTCACATTTTGTAATATAACATCTACACGTCCGACCCCCGTTCCGCCACTAAAAAGTTCTCTCTTAACGCAGTTTTTTGTCTTAAGCAGATTAACATGAAAGGTCTAGATGGAATTTAAGGGCCGGAATATGTCGGTACAGGACGTGTGTTCAGAAGACAAGCCTTATATGGTTATGATCCACCAAAGGGTACCAAAAGGCAAAAAATGGTAAGTTGTGATTGTTGTCCTTGTTTTGGACGTAGAAAGAAGAATCCGAAGTTTGAAAAACATGGTGATGTGGAAAATGTTCAAGGTAAATTGACGTTTTTACCCTTCAACTACCAACTGAATTATACCGGTCTCATGTAACTGTTACGTTTCTCTCATAATCAGGATACAATGACGATGATAAAGAACTTTTGAAGTCTCAAATCAACTTTGAAAAGAAGTTTGGACAATCGGCTATCTTCGTTACTTCGACTTTAATGGTTGACGGCGGGCTCCCACCATCCTCGAGCCCAGCATCACTACTCAAAGAAGCCATTCATGTAATCAATTGCGGGTACGAAGACAACACCGAATGGGGTTTGGAGGTAAAGTGAAAACAGTCGTTTACTTTTTGAGCTCGTTAATGTTTCCATGATCCTTAAGTGTCTTTACAATGCAGTTGGGCTGGATTTACGGGTGAATTGATGTGCGATAAAGTGTCGTATATATTAGGTGTATATTTTAAGCCCTTTTAACACTTATTTTAGCCAAGTTTTAAATTTATAAAACACGATATTTAACTAACACTAAACACACATATGGGCAAGTGCACCCATCGTGAGCGTAGTATAGCGTTGGTAAGATACCGAGGTCGTCCAAGGACACAAGAGCTTTTAGTACCGGTTTATCCTCAACGTCTAATCAAAATAAAAAGTTTAGAAAAATGTTTTAAGCTAAGAAAAATAAAAACTAACTAAAATGCCGAAAATAAAAATAAAATAAAAACAGATAGACAAGATGAATCACTTGGTTCCGACTCGTATCTAGTATAACCTTTGATTATTTCCGTACTTTTGCACATAATTAAGAGATTATCTTAGTTATTGTAGTAGGCCCCTCTTTTGAAGGTGACGTTACCCTCACCCCAGTAGTTTGAGTCAGCAAGGATACAATCCTAAAGGGGTGGATTATTGGAAGATAATGAATTAAGTTATTAATGCAGTATTGTGGTAGGCCCTGCTTTTGGCGGCGACGTTACCCTCGGCTAAGTAGTCTGAGTCAGCAGGGATACAGTCCTAAGTAGCCGGGTTATAGTATTAATAGTAGTTAACTTATGAGGGGGTCAAAGAGTTTGGACCCCCGCCATCCAATACCGTGAAGCATTGAAGGAGGTCCTACTAAATTTGACCCAGGTCCATTGCAGGACCTCTAAACGCTGAACAATGGCAAGACCTTTACCAAACCGTTCCCTTAACCCCCGACCAGGTAGCCAACATACCTCCATATAGACCGTGGAGATATGAATGGTGAAAATCCTTTATTTTATATAGACAGTAAAATAATGCCAAGACACCACGGACAAACGATAAGGAAAGATCACCTTCAACATAAGTAACTAGTTATTAAAGTCATTAATACAAAACCAAATAAAAAGTGCAAAAGATTAGAAATAAAAAGTATTATACTAGACACTTTGTCTTCACCAAGTGATGTAAGAGACTTAGGCAAACATGGCCTTGATTGTCAAGAACTCTTACGATCAATCTTGGATCCCGAGACGACTCACACACTCTACGATGGACAATGGATGATGGTGGTGGATGATGATGTTATGGTGGTGGTGGGTGGTGGATGAGGTGTGAGAGAGGTGGTGTGCCAAGGGATGAGTTGAAATGAATCCAAGCACTCCTATTTATAGGCTGAACAGAGAGCTGGGCACGGCCCCGTGTCCGCTGGGCACGGCCCCGTGCCTGTCTGACACTCTCTCTCTCCTCATTAATTGTAATTCGCAATTACAATAAATGCGCATGCTGTACTTTCGACACGCCCCCGTGTCCGCTGGGCACGGCCCGTGGTGGGCAATAGAAGCTTCTATAGGTTTGTCTTTTCTGCTGCTTCTTGGGCACGGCCCCGTGCTGGCTGAGCACGGGGCGTGTTCAGTCTTCTGACTTCTCTATTTTGCTTTGGAAGGTGCCGTTGAGGGGTCGGGCAGTCCACTAATGTTCCTTTTCTTGTATTTATGTTGGGTTTAGCTGTCTTTTTGCTTCTTTTGCGTTTTTGAGCTCATTTAATCCTGAAAATACAAAAGGAAGACAAAAACACTCTTTTTCCAATATTAGTACTTAAAAAGGGTTAGTTTTATGCCTTATTTGATGTAATTTATATGTTGCATTTTACACACATCAAATACCCCCACACTTGAACTTTTGCTTGTCCTCAAGCAAAACTCTTTAATATGTGGCTTACACTCCCAAATGGAATGGGTAGAAGAGAAGGTTTTGGGCTTGTCGTAGAGTGTCGGGATATCCAAGATCTTTTTGGGTTTTATTTTTATTTATTTACACTCCTATTCGTAATGATTTATTTAGAACTTTTCATAGGAGAAATTACTTATTTGGGCATAATATGCCTTTTTTTAAAAATTCCATTTATATACAAGTTCACATACCTTACGGGAGAAATCACTCACACTTGGCCGAAGGTGTATTTTTAGTGAATCACTCGAGAGCGGCATGGAACTTATTCCTACCATAGGCTTGCCAAGCAATCAATCCTCCTCCTTTTTAACTTTTATACCTTTGTAGATATCAAGAGGACTTTGTGGGTTAAGGGTTAGGCTTGGGTTAAAGGTAGGTGGTTGGGATAGTGGTTAGTGGTTAGTAGAAAAGGGGCGAAAAACATAACAAGTGTCGGTTTTCGTAGGACTTTCTATTTTTGCAACTTTTTATTTTGATGAAGCTTTTATTCAAACAAAGTTATTTTTGATGAACTTGTTCGTTTATTTTCTTTTTGCTTCATCATCAACACATTTTTTTTTTTACGAAAAACCGAACTTGTTACTAAAACAAAGGGTTAAAAATGAAAAAGGTTTTGGTGGGTAAAAGGGTTTTTGGTTTGGGTGATGAAATGAAAAGGTTTAGGCTCAAAGGGGCTAACTAGGGGGATTTTTGGGTAGGTGGTAAAAGAAAAAGAAAAATAATGGTGTAGAAATAAAAAGGGTTAGTCCTAATGCCTCCATCACTTACTTACTCGGGTTTAAGTTGATAAGGACCGGGAATGTATCGTCATGGCAAGTTCTAGAGTCGTAAGAACCAAGCGGCTATTCACACAAGAAACGAAAAATGAGCATTTAGTCTAATGATATGTAATTGTATGCTCAATAAAGGCTCAAAACTCACTTTTGTGGGAATGGGTTTTTATGTGATCAAGTATATATAATCAAATTTTAACTAAGTTTGTCATGCCTTTTCATAATTTTCTTATGTTGGTTCTTTTTATCACTACGCTATCGGTTGTAAATTTGTAAAAATATAACCTTTTTGAGAACTTGAATTTCCCGAATTGAACATAGACAAGTAAGAAAAAATGAAATTTTTGAAAAAAATTGGGGTGATTAGTGGTTCCAATAGAGTTTTGTGTAAGGCTTGTATTTAGGACTTTGCAAAATTCAAGGCTTTAGCATCCCCCCCACACTTAAATTACACATTGTCCTCAATGTGTCCCAAAAATAAAATTTTAGGTTGATTAGATGTGTAAAATGGTGTAAAAAGCAAAAAATTTCTGTTACTGGGCGCTGAACACGGCCCCGTGTTCAAGTGCCAGTAACAAAATTAAAACAAGAGAAACAGAAGTCTGGACACGGGGGCGTGCCGGGTGAACACGGCCCGTGTCCAGTTACCTGAACTGGGCGTTTTTTTGCAGGTGGTTCAGCACGGGGCCGTGTTGGTTGGGCACGGCCCGTGTTGAACCTTCTGAATTGGAGAGAATTGTCGGGTTGCCTTGTTCTTGTGTATGAAGTCATTTTTCTCGTTCCCCTTTTCATCCCTTACCACCATGAGTGTGTTTTATTCCTGAAAATTAAAACTAACTAGAAAACATAAAAATTAATCTAAATTAAACTAAGGATAGTTCCGCGGAATGCCTCCGTGGTGCGCCACGTTTATAAGGGTCCTTGGCTAGACCCAAAGGCGGTCATATGTCACCCAAGTGGGATGTATTGCATCCCATGTTACACCGTCGGAGAGCATCATCCAAGCTTGAGTCTATGATCTGCATGTAGTTGACCGGGTCTTCGTCCTCAATTCTTTTTCCACATTCAAATTTCACCTCCTCATCTCCAAACTTCAATGTTAACGTCCCGTCATTCATGTCCACCACCGCTTGGGCGGTGGCTAGAAATGGCCTCCCGAGGATGAGAGGGACATCGGTGTCTTCTTCCATGTCTAGGATGACAAAGTCGGTTGGGAAAACGAAGTTGTCAACTTTTACCAACAAATTCTCAGCGACACCTTGCGGAAATTTGACGGATCTGTCGGCAAGTTGTATGCTCATCTTTGTAGGGCTTGTTGTTCCTAGGCCGAGTCGTTTGAACATTGATGTGGGCATGAGGTTAATGCTAGCCCCAAGATCGGCTAATGCATTACGAACGGGAGATTCCCCAATCGAGCAAGGAATTGTGAAGCTTCCGGGATCGATTTTCTTTTGTGGAAGTTTGTTGAGCACTAAGGCGGAGCATTCTTCGCCTAAGTTAACTAATTGCAATGATTCAATTTTCCTTTTGTTTGTGAGGAAATCCCTCATAAATTTTGTGTATTTAGGCATTTGGGTTAGGACCTCGATAAAAGGAATATTAACATGCAATTGTTTTAGTAAATTTTCAAATTTAGCGAATTGCTCATCGGTCTTTTGACGATTTAACCTACCGGGGTACGGAATTGGAGGAGTCTTGGTGGGCTCTTGAGTTGGTAGATAAGCCTTTTCTGGCGCAGGAGGAGTCACAGCCTGGCTAGAATGGCTTCTTTCATTTGGCGGCAATGGAGCATCCTCGGGACCCACGGTTCGATTTCTTAATGTGATGAGGTGTACTTGTGCCTTCGGGTTGGTTTCGGTATTACTAGGTAACGCGCCTTGTGGTCTCTTGGAGAAATTTTGAGCTAGTTGATTTAATTGTTTTTCAACGTTTTGAATGCTAGCTTGTTGATTTCGAAAATTCGATTCCAATTGTTGAAATCGATCCGAGTTTTTCTTTTCAGTGTCAGAGATGAGGCGAGATACAGTATCTTCAAGCCTTTCTCTTCCACCTTGTTGTTGAGAGAAATTTTGTGGTTGTTGAAAATTAGTTCGTTGGTTTTGTTGGTTACTACTATTGCCGGGATCTCTCCAACCAAGATTTGGGTGGTTACGCCATCCTTGGTTGTAGGTACCCGTTGGAGGACCCGACGGCCTAGGTCTATTATCCATGTAGTTTACCGTTTCTGTTTGTTCATCTAATTCTTTCATACAACTCCAATTTTCATGTGACCCACCACACCCTTCGCAAGCCATAACCGAGGCCGCTTTTGTCATTTCTAGCTTTTTGATTTTTGAAGAGAGGGCCTCGATTTGGGCTTGTAAAGAGGTGCTTTCATCAACCTTATGGGCGCCCGGGGCAATAGATTTATTACCTCGGGGAGTGTGCCACTGAAAATTGGTTTGAGCAATTTCCTCAATTTGATTATATATTTCATTTGGGCGACGATTACCTAAAAGTCCCCCGGAGCTTGAATCAAGTGTTTGTCTTGTGTGTGGCAACAACCCATTGTAGAAAGTGGATACTTGTTGCCACACCGCTAGACCGTGATGAGGACACTTTCTTAGAAGCTCCATGAACCTTTCCCAAGTTTCATATAAGGATTCCCCATCCTCTTGTGAGTATGTATTAATTTCAGTCATTAATTTAGCCGTTTTAGCAGGAGGGAAATACTTATATAGAAACTTTTGGGCAAGTTCATCCCAAGTGTTTACCGATCCAACTGGGAGGGTGTTACGCCAAGCCTTAGCTCGGTCTTTTAGTGAAAATGGAACATTCGAAGGCGGATGGCGTCATTTGATGCTCCATTGATCCGAAAGGTATCACATATTTCTAAGAAGTTAGTAATATGTAGATGGGGATCCTCGTCCGCAAGCCCGTGGAAGGTTGCGGAGTTTTGGAGCATTTGTATCAAATGCGGCCGAAGTTCGAAGTTGTTGGCTTCGACATTCGGTGCGTTGATAGCGGCGCCGAGATTGCCTACGGTGGGCCGTAGGTAATCCATGAGGGTACGTTGGTCCGCCATTGGAAGTGGGTCCCCCGAAGCTTTCTCTTGATTTTTAGCTTTAAGTCTTTTTCTGAGAAAGCGTTCGGGTTCTTCTAGGGGTTCTTTTATGTCTCTACTGGAAATGGAGCTCATGCAGTACGTAGGAGGTTCAAATGTGGCACCTGGGTTCCAAGTCCTGCAATAAAAACAGAAAAGAACGCTGGTCAGAATGTTCACCACGGCCCCGTGCTCGGTGAACACGGCCCGTGGTCAGAGGTACAGTAATTGTTTCCTGTATCCCAGTTACTGGGAGTTGGACACGACCCCGTGCTGCACCGACACGGCCCCGTGCTCAGCTCTCTGTAACTCAGAAAATAAAAACTGCCAGTTATGATGCTGGGCACGGCCCGTGTCTGACCAGGCACGGCCCGTGCTGAGCTCTACAGAAGCTGAAAAACTAAGAAAAATCCTAAAAAATTAAAAAGAAAAAGGAAAAATGATTAGGCCGTTGATTCCTAACTTTCTTAAAATCCTTGTGTCCCCGGCAACGGCGCCAAAAACTTGATGTGCGATAAAGTGTCGTATATATTAGGTGTATATTTTAAGCCCTTTTAACACTTATTTTAGCCAAGTTTTAAATTTATAAAACACGATATTTTACTAACACTAAACACACATATGGGCAAGTGCACCCATCGTGAGCGTAATATAGCGTTGGTAAGATACCGAGGTCGTCCAAGGACACAAGAGCTTTTAGTACCGGTTTATCCTCAACGTCTAATCAAAATAAAAAGTTTAGAAAAATGTTTTAAGCTAAGAAAAATAAAAACTAACTAAAATGCTGAAAATAAAAATAAAATAAAAACAGATAAACAAGATGAATCACTTGGTTCCGACTCGTATCTAGTATAACCTTTGATTATTTCCGCACTTTTGCACATAATTAAGAGATTATCTTAGTTATTGTAGTAGGCCCCTCTTTTGAAGGTGACGTTACCCTCACCCCAGTAGTTTGAGTCAGCAAGGATACAATCCTAAAGGGGTGGATTATTGGAAGATAATGAATTAAGTTATTAATGCAGTATTGTGGTAGGCCCTGCTTTTGGCGGCGACGTTACCATCGGCTAAGTAGTCTGAGTCAGCAGGGATACAGTCCTAAATAGCCGGGTTATAGTATTAATAGTAGTTAACTTATGAGGGGGTCAAAGAGTTTGGACCCCCGCCATCCAATACCGTGAAGCATTGAAGGATGTCCTACTAAATTTGACCCAGGTCCATTGCAGGACCTCTAAACGCTGAACAATGGCAAGACCTTTACCAAACCGTTCCCTTAACCCCCGACCAGGTAGCCAACATACCTCCATATAGACCGTGGAGATATGAATGGTGAAAATCCTTTATTTTATATAGACAGTAAAATAATGCCAAGACACCACGGACAAACGATAAGGAAAGATCACCTTCAACATAAGTAACTAGTTATTAAAGTCATTAATACAAAACCAAATAAAAAGTGCAAAAGATTAGAAATAAAAAGTATTATACTAGACACTTTGTCTTCACCAAGTGATGTAAGAGACTTAGGCAAACACGGCCTTGATTGTCAAGAACTCTTACGATCAATCTTGGATCCCGAGACGACTCACACACTCTACGATGGACAATGGATGATGGTGGTGGATGATGGTGTTATGGTGGTGGTGGGTGGTGGATGAGGTGTGAGAGAGGTGGTGTGCCAAGGGATGAGTTGAAATGAATCCAAGCACTCCTATTTATAGGCTGAACAGAGAGCTGGGCACGGCCCCGTGTCCGCTGGGCACGGCCCCATGCCTGTCTGACACTCTCTCTCCTCATTAATTGTAATTCGCAATTACAATAAATGCGCCTGCTGTACTTTCGACACGCCCCCGTGTCCGCTGGGCACGGCCCGTGGTGGGCAATAGAAGCTTCTATAGGTTTGTCTTTTCTGCTGCTTCTTGGGCACGGCCCCGTGCTGGCTGAGCACGGGGCGTGTTCAGTCTTCTGACTTCTCTATTTTGCTTTGGAAGGTGCCGTTGAGGGGTCGGGCAGTCCACTAATGTTCCTTTTCTTGTATTTATGTTGGGTTTAGCTGTCTTTTTGCTTCTTTTGCGTTTTTGAGCTCATTTAATCCTGAAAATACAAAAGGAAGACAAAAACACTCTTTTTCCAATATTAGTACTTAAAAAGGGTTAGTTTTATGCCTTATTTGATGTAATTTATATGTTGCATTTTACACACATCAGAATCAAAGAGGATATTCTAACGGGGTTCAAGATGCATTGTCGTGATTGGAGGTCAATATACTGTATGCCAAAAAGACCAGCATTTAAAGGGTCAGCTCCCATTTAAAGGGCTTCCTGTTATGTTCATGTTAATATTACTCTTTTGAAGTTTAATGCATATCATTTCATATCATTTCATGATTTATGTTCAGATTCGGCCAGATTGTCAAACTTTGTACTGGAGTGCTGCATGGCCAAAGGAAGTTGAGCAACTTGCAAGGCAGTTGCTTTATAACCCTTACAAAGTAAGATATTTAATTTTGAAATGTTAAAGTTAAAGGTAGCAATTTCAACACGTTTTTATGGAAATGGTTCAACTCGGGTTGTATTTCATTGAAAACGCGATACACCAAAAACATAGAAAATTTCAATTGACACATTGTTTTTTGAAATATACACAGGTGGTGATTGGTTCTTCAGAATTGAAACCTAACCATTCAATTCACCAACATGTGGATATTATGACCGAAAATCAGAAGTATAGCAAGTAAGTTAAATCATTTTTATTGGTACAAACCAAGATTCTTCACTACACTTTGTCAACTCACAAATATAGTTGGAAGTATAGCAAGTAAGTTAAATCATTTTTATTGGTACAAACCAGGATTCTTCACTACACTTTGTCAACTCACAAATATAGTTGATTAATTGGGTATTCAGGTTACTTAACGGTTTGTCAGTTAACCTAGCCATTAGTTTTGATAATTTTTGTTTTATTAATTAAACCGGCATTTTTGTTTTTAGATTGATAAATGCTTAATGAGGAAGGTCGAGTGGATGTGGGACAAGTGACACTGACAACTAGACGGTACTTGTCAGGTCGAAACGGTGAGAGACAGGTGGCGATGTTACGAGTTAGTGCGTTTCGGTGACGAAACGGGTCGATACTTAAAAAGTGTGGCTTGCGTGAATCTGTGTCTAAAAGACATAATTAAATTTTTGTACAAATGTGCAGGTGGCATATGGCGGAGTTGCAATCCGTCACACATCATGCGAGGCGGAAGCGAAAATTGACAAACTCGAAAGACGAGTTATCGATGTTGTGATTGTCACTCATAACCTAACATAAAGCGGAATAATTTATAAACTAATAGACGAGTATAATGATGTAAATTATCGACTCCGCCGCAACGCGCGGGTTTCCCACTAGTATAACTTATGAGTGTGAATTGAATATTATTAATTATAAAATTAATTTTGATTTCCTCATCATTAATTCATTTTGATGTATATTTATTTTTTTTACTCATTTTGTAAATTGAGAAAAAAAGGTTTATTAAATTTAAAAGTTCAACAAGCATTGTAATGATATAAGATTATCTCATTTGTCTTATATTTAAGTTGACATTATTGTTGTTATTTGTGGTTTAAGAAAAAAAATTATAGGTAGCAGTAGTGATTTTAATATTACATTCCAAGGTCATCGTTGTAGTTTATTAAAGTTGTTATAATAAATTTTATATAATTACATGCTATATTGTTGAATATTTCATAATAGTTTCTATGAATATTTGTGAATGTTATCATATTATTGCTTATATTTTAATATTTGAAATGCTTGTATGGAAAAGATGATATACGAGTAAATTAATCTAACATTGAGAACCTCGTGAAACCTTTTAGGTTATATGTGCTAACAAAATTTATATAAAAAAGGAGTGGACATACTCGATCATATGTTATTATATGCTACTAAAACATTGTAAGGACTTAATGATTATGTATTTATATGTTTCAAGTTACACTATATATATATATATATATATTTCTTATAAGTGATGAAAAAAATCTAATTTCATAAGGTTGTATCGTAACCTATTTATTTGATGACATGTTATATAGTCATGCATTGTATAATCTAATGTATATATTATGTTCCATATGTTATAAATTTGGAAGGGGACATCAAAGTGACCAGAGTTTTGGTATATGATCACAAGCTATAAAAATGATTGAATTGTGGTCAATGTTTACATAAAAAGACACCTGGAGTGTCTAACTTCTCAAAGCTTATTACGAGTTTATCGAAGCTTGTAAGATTTTAAACCAATAAGTATAAATGTCTCGGTTATATAACTACATCTCGATTTATATCATATGATGAGAAAAATATATATCATAATCCATTGAGCAAAACAATTTCCATCATCAAATATTATATATGCTATTGAAGTACCAAGATTGTTAAAGAATATATATAAAGTTTGAAACAACAAGCATGAAAGTTCTGTGGTTCTAATCCATTCCCTGATGTGAATGTAATAATATAATGATCAATTCAAAGGTTATGATCATATACATAACTAAGAAAATTGTAATGATGTCACCATGAATGTTGTATGGGTATAATCTATTCCTTGAATAGAATGTGATGATATAATAATTGGTGTAAAGTTCGTGATGATGGTAATTGAGGAAATTGTTATGATGATCATGTGATAAGATCAACCATGTTAATAGTGCAATGACTATACAATGATCGTTATAAGGGTCATGATCATGGTAACTGAGGAAAATGTAATAATCCTCATGTTGACAACCATTTTAATATTGAGACCGACACCAAAAGTGGCAAACTAAGAAATGACCATATAAAATGATGGTTTAAACCTTGAAGTTATAATACATTCTCTCGTATCTTATATTTTGTATTACATTCATGCAAGTAATACATATGCGATCATAATCCAAAAGTTTATTGATCATAATTATTTATTTAGTTGGCATGGCCGGTTAGACCACACCGAGTCATTAATGATGATGTGAAAAATATTGAAGAAACAGAAGATTCGTCTTGATAACTATACATGTCATGTTTGCTCTCAACTGAAGTTAAGTATTGATCAACAAAAGTAGGGTGTGAATCCCTAAATATTCTGAAAATGATAATGGAAATAAATATACAAACATGATACCATTTAGTATTTTAAAATCGATGCATCGTCTAAATGGTTATCAAATCCACAACCTGAAACTTGTGTGATTATGGCTTAGCTAATGTGATAGCAAGCATATTAATCCAGATTAGTATATTTATTTGATAATAGTGATTTTGATTCCCAAGTTATTAACGATCATTAGAATAAGTGTTATTGTTGAGATGATCACTAAACGTCTACTATTGGTTACAAAGCCAATGATTATGAGAGGAGCAAAAGTTCATTTAGGTACATGTAATTTTATATATAGTAATAAATTCACATCAAGCCAATAAGTTATAGTTATCCCCATACAGTTGGTTTTCGGTCAGGAACCAAAGATATCTCATCAAAGATTTTGGTTGTGCGACATATATTGAAACTCATCCACCACACCGCACAAAGATGGGACTTCTAAAAAGTTTGAGAATATGTTGGGTATAAATAATCGTCTATGATTAAATACTTAAAGCCATTAGTGAGAAATTTTGTTTATGACTCATTGGTTTTCACTTTAATGAATGAATGTACCCAACATTAGGGGGAGATAACAAGCAGTTAGAAAGTGAAAAGTAAAATGAATTATCATGTCATCTTAATCCTTAGACTATAAACTATGAACTAGAAGTTTAAAGTATAATTCATTTACCAATATTAAAGAACAAATTACTAGACAAGTTCACTGACCTAAATAGAGTGACCAAGTAAGTCACATAATCAACTGCTTATGCTCTAGTTATATTTGTGTCCCAAGAGGACAACCAAATATTTTTGTAATGAGTCTATTGCATGCCTAAAGCGTGGTAGACTAGTTGATTCCAATAATAAAATTCCTCGAAAATTGGAGCAAGTAATTAAGATGGTCAAGTCGAGGTTATAGTAATAAGATCTCCTAAAGAGACAATAGACATGATGGTTCAAGAAGAACCTCAGGTACATGAAAATAAAGAGATCTCAATAAGTTGTATCATGTCTAACATATGTATGGAATCTAAATAAAGACGTTGTTATACTTTTGTATATAATGTAGCGCTTAAAATGATTAAATGATGAGGATCAGGATTTAAGATCTGCCTATGAATGAATATTAATAAATGATTGGCCAAAATGGAAAGATGCAAATAAGGTAAATCTGAATTCTCTAACGACATGGAAAGTATCTGAACCAATAGTACATACAACTGAAGTTGTAAAATATATTGGACATAAACGGGTCTTTTATGCGAAGTATGTCAAAATCAAATTGAGTGATATAAAGAAAAATTGGTGGCACAATAATTTTCGCAAAGACTTATGATTGATTATGAGGAGATGTTTTCTCCGGTGGTGGATGCATTGACTTTCCAATATTTTATTAGTCTAGTAATATAAAGAGAGAATTGATATTCGTCTTATGAATGTTATGTATCACTTGATACTGAAAGTTTACATGAAAGTCCCGAAGGATTAAATGATATAGGTCATGTAAAGTAAGTTCTCGAGAACAATGTGATCATTTATGCATATTTAGATTTGAATAGGCTATGATTATTTTACATATTGGATATAATTGGAACTCCTGATGAGTTTCTAAAGCAATTGAGTGCTTAAAAGGTTAATTGAAACATCTTAACAATGTAATACTTGTGCACCAAGAAACATACTTAGAAAACTTGTACCGGGTGATTGTGATATCTCAATAAATAGTGTACCCGCATGGTACAATATGGATTTTGGAGATAAAAGCAAGTGTTCATGACATTTTCACTTAAGCTTATTGTCATGATATAACCTTTGTCAAGCGAATAGACATTGGAATGAGTTCAAAGAAACATTTAAGGTATAAATGATATTTGATTATATTTTACTAACCCATCAAAACAAGTTTGGTTAGTCTTGTAGATGCAGGAATGTAACGAAACACAGTCGTGGACATATGTTAATTTTTGGAAAGAGGCACCTAAAGTCTCGTTAGAAGATTATACAACATTGCTCAACATAAAGGATTGCACATTAAGGGATCAAGCGACAAAGCATTCGCTACAAAGGCTTTATTAGACTTTCAAGGAAGATGGACACACATCACATAAAGGATACATGTTAAAATGAGGGGGAGACTTATTCAAGTTGCACTCTTTTTCCCTTGACTAAGTTTTGTCCCATTGGGTTTTCTTAGTAAGGTTTTTAATGAGGCAAGATACCTGATCCAGAAGTATTAGGGGGAGATAATACGTGCTGCACTCTTTTTCCCTTAGCTGAGGTTTTGTCCCACTGGGTTTTCTTAGCAAGGTTTTTAACGAGGCAGCATCACCAAGCGTATTAAAGATAGTATATCATCGTGTGGATAGTCAAGGGGGAGTGTTATGAATGCATCCATTATTAGTGACTATCCACATTTCTAACTCCCATGTCACATTTATATTTGTATTAATGTTATAGCCTATATATAGTGGCTCATGTATTTTGTATGAGACACATCAATAAGAAATCCATCTCCCATTCTCTCATTCTTCTCTATACATTGATAGTAGGTCGTTGTTTCACAACATTTATATATTTTTTAATTTAAATACATTTTTCTTTAAAACAAAATAAAAAACATAATTTCAATAAAATAAAAACAAAATTTAACAAACATAATTTCAATAAAATAATTAAAAGATTACAAACTACTTAAAATGAAAAAAAACTACAAATACTTAAAAAAACAACCAACTTAAAAATAAAAATAAAAACCTTTTCAGTCATCCACCTTTTGAGGAAGTGGGTTGGATTTCAAGTATGTTTTGGGTTTGGGGAAAAATGGTGGTGCAGAATGGTATCCAAAAAAATGGGGAAGCGGTGGTGGCGTTGCGGATGAGCGGAGGTTGGGGTGCTAGGTGGCATAGGATAATACCCAATCTCACCCGTGCGCGGGTCTCTTCGGTATCGTTCTTCTTGCTCGTTGTTTGCTAAATTACCACAAAACGAATTGTTGGGGCCCCACGCGTTTTGATTGTTGGGAAACATTATGTGAGTATGATACAGTTTATAAATTTTATAGAGAATAGATGAAGATTTGAGTAAAATAGATAGGATATATAACGTGTAAAATTTTAAAACTAAAAGTTAATTTTTTCATTTTTTTTAAATTGTTACTGGTGCAAACAGTCAAATGATGGGGGCCACAGGAAATCAAGCCGTTGGCGGTCGTTAGTAGGCTGGCGAAACATCAATGGCGCCCCCTGTGGCGCCGAGGAAGTAGAGGTGGGGCGCCAAAGGGCGCTATTATTGTTGAATTGGCCAGGGGCGGTATACCACACCCCCTGACCTTTGAAACTTTTTATATACTTTTGTAGGTCACTAGGTCAACCATTGTGTTCATGGTTCGTCACAAAATCGTAAAATCGTTTGAATCGATCATTGGTTCGGTTTCTGCATTCTAAGAAGCTGATTTAAAAGTTAGCAATTTCATACTTGGATAGTCAGACAGAAGCAAACAACGGACAAAGTATAAATTGGTCCAACTTAAAGAAGACATAACTTGAGATACGTTTGAAGCAGTGGACAAAGAAATCTTAAAGAGTCATATATGGGGCAAACCGTCATAATTTGATGGACACGAATCTATCATCCGGTGTCAAATATTTTTACTCGATTTTAGCAATCTTTGTTTGTTATGTAAAACATGTGAAAATTGATTTTAGCAATGTTTATTAGTATACTAGGTTAGAACCCCGTGTATTACACGGGTTGAATAAATGTAATTTTATATATTAAATAATAAAAATTTATATTTTTATGAATCTCGTATATTGTATGGGTTAAATAAATGTAATTTTATATATTAAATAATAAAAAATAGTTATATCTTTAAAAACTGTTAGTGCATTACGTCTATTGACTTCGTCTTGAATCATGTAATAGGATAGGTTAGGATTATCAGTGTCCGAGTTGCAAGAAACTGTTATTAGAAAGTTTAGAAGGCTGTTAGCTTGAACATGCATGATAGCTTGAACATGCATGGTAGCTTGAACAGGCCTGGTAGCTTTAACAGGTCTGGTCGCTTGAACATGCCATGTCCATTTCAAGCTAACTACACACACTATAAATATGACACTTGTTGATTTCATTTGGTAACGCTTCAGGATTTGTAACGAAGTGCTGCCGAAATCTGTTCAGGTTGTAATTAGTGTTATAATCAATCAAAGTGACAGATTTATTAGTATCAAGCTGTTTCCACGTCCGTTTCACTGATTCCGCCTTTGAATCGGATTATATGCTCTTCTGATTGACTCGTTTGGGTCCAACAACGATCCTACAAGTGGTATCAGAGCTCAGGAGGAAGAGATCTTGCCAAAACAGCTTGTTTTCGTCACTTTTTCTGATTTCTACACCTTCTTTCTTCAATTGAACGAGATTTCACGGTCCAAATTGGTTCAAATTTTCACAGTGCACTCGGAATTGGACATAGGCAAACCCTTGAAAGTTTTATGGTCAAATTTGGACTAAAAATGACAAAAACAGGCCTAAAACTTGTGTTAGCTTGAACGGATATTGTCTGTTCGCTTGAAAATATAGCTTAGTTAGCTTCAACTTGCCTGTTCGCTTGAAAATATAGTTGTGTTAGCTTCAAACAGCCTGTTCGCTTGAGAGTGTCAAGACATGTTAGCTTGAAACTGTCTGACCGCTTGAAACCGTCTGACCGCTTGAAACCGACACACCGCTTGAAAAGTGCATTGTGTATTGATCAAGACTTGCGGCCCAATAGATTTTAAGGAGTGCTAACTATTCAGATAATTCAAAAATTTTATATCATGGCTAAAATTAAAGAGGAAAACAAAGAAGAAAATATTGTTGCTGAGGTCAAAGAGAAAACTCGAGAAGAGATTTTGAGTGAGAAAACTTATCGAGAAAGAAACGTTGTTTACAACAGAATGGATGAGATGCAGGAAGAATATGAGAGTGCTGTTATGAGCAGAAGATGGGATAAGAAGAGAGAATGTTACTTCAACAGAGAAGGTGAACCAGTTGTTCCAAAGAAAGATATAATTTTTTATGATGTTCTTCTTATAATTCCTTTGAGAGCTGAATACTATAGAAATGTATTGAAAGATGACAAATATGCTAAAAGACATGAAAAAGAGATCAGATATGCCATGACATCGTGTCTAAGAAAAAGGGATGAAGAGAGAATGAAGAAGAATGTTGAAGATATGGTTGAAAAATTAAAGAAAGTTGCTGAGGAAGATGTGAAGAAAGCTGTGGAAGTAAAAGAAGAAGTTGTGGTGAATGTAGAAGAGAAAAAAGCTGTCACTGAAAAACAGCAGATTTTTGAGGAAGTAATTTCAAAGAAAGAAGAATCTGAAAAGCCTGTATATGTGAAACCTGAATCAGTGATTATGAAAGAGGTTGAAGAAGACACACCAGTTTTTGAGATTGTTCAGAAGGAGAAGAAACAGGCTGAAGATATTCAAACTTTGAAAGCTGAAAAGAAAGCTGATGATGAACAGATTTTGGAGTTGCGTTTGAATTGCGAAAAACTAAAATCTGAAAATGACAAACTTTTGAAGAATATTGAGAGTTTGTCATTAGAAAACAAAAAATTTAAAAAATTAGAAAAAGATTTTCAAAGTCAAATGAAGGTTTTAGAAGATGATAAATCTGTTATTTTTAAAAATAATCTTGAAAAACAGATTTAGATAAATTCTCATCTTCAGAAAATCATTCGGCTTGAAAACGAAGCTGAAATTGCTCAAAATAAAATTAATGAGCTTGAGAATAAATTGAAAGGTTTTGTGAATTCTACATCATATGTTTGTCCAAAACCGATCAATTCTGTTCCAATAAGTGACGATGTCACAAATTTTGACAAAGTCAAAATTGAAGATTGTGATGACAAAGCTGATGATGAAAAAGAAAAATAAAAGAAAAGAAAAGAAAAATATTTTTAGATTTACAAGAAAAATTTAAAAATACTGTTTTGCAATCTACTGAAACAGGTGAATGTTCTAAGCAAAAACCTGTTAAGAAGAGTGTAGAACAGAAACAAAAAGTTAAAAATTCGAAAAATTTTAAAAATGAAAATAAAAGCTCATCAGTTCAGTAATCCAATCATTATAAAAATCACAAAAATTTGTAAATGAAAACTCACAAAATGATGGTAATAAGTGGTGCAGGTTTGACCACAGTGCTCAAAAGACAAATCCAGCATTGAAGAGGAGAAATGATTATCACCAAGCCAAACAATGTTATGATCTGAAGGTTTGGACTGACAGAAGTGGATGGTACGATAACAGAGTGTGCTATTCCTGTGGTGTTAGAGGACACATTGCTGTTAACTGCCAGAATTGGAATTTTGAAACACGAAGATGCTATAATTGCCATATCAGAGGACATATTGCCAGAGATTGCCCAAGGAGATCGATGGGAAGATCATGGGTTGAATCTCAGAGAACGATAAAGAAACCAGTCAATGTCAAGCCCAAAGAACAGAAGGTTCTAGAACAGAAAGTGAAGCTTTCGCAAGGGCAAAAAGACAGACTAAGGAAAAAGAGGAAGAAAGCACGAGAGTATTTGGAAAGGATTTTGTCTTCAGGTTCACCAGTTGGTTCGAATAAAAGTTCTGATGAATCAATTCACTCGACGGCAAAGTCAAGCAAATCGAATTCTTCAGATGCAAATCTGAGGACAAACAAGAAGAAAAAGAAAGTTATTGGCGATGAATCTGGCTCATCCAAGTCAGACAAGCCAAGTTCGGGCAATGAATCTGATTCCACAAAATCAGATGAGCCACAAGTTGAGGTAAAAAAGGAAGAAATAGTTCCTTTAATGAATGATGAGAAATTTCCACCATTACGAGCTGCAAACCTAAAATCAAAAGGTGTTGATGCTGAAAAAATGTTTAATAGCAATGTTAAACATATTTTTAGTAAGATGACTGATGGTAAGGGAAAAGGAGTAAAAGAATTTTATGAAGAAAAGATAAAAGCTCAAAATACACCCAAGGACAGTCAGGCTTGGGTGAAACTTTTCAAATAGAAAAATCTGACTTGCCGGAGCTTCCAGGTTGGTAAGTGTGAAGCAGGTATCGGCATCATTCTTGAGAAATTCACAGGATGGTAACTGTGATATTTCGTCTTACAAGTGGTTAATTAAGGACATTAAGTTGTACTTGATTTTCTACAAGAGATTGTGATGTTTGATCTTATATTATTAAAATTTTACAAAATGATTAAAAGAGTACAAGGTGATGAGATGACCCTGAACCCACAAGTGATGGGTAAACAAACTAATTTTTCCGGAAAAACCATTCTGATTAAAATAAACTTAAGTGTTTTGAAATCATTATGGGAAAATAGTTTGTTGTAAGGGGGAGTTTTGCTTGAATACGTCGAAACCCTCACGGCTGAACAAACATGATTACTTTCACAAGATTGAAAAACGGTTTTCAAACTGTCGAAAATCAATGGGTTGTAAATCATGGGGGTACTTTATGTTAGATTTTCTGCAAATCAGTACACAAAAAGCAGAAAATGGATGGCGAGACAAAGCTATCAGTATTGGTTGTCAAATTTTCTTTAAATGATTTTGCATTTTAGGGGGAGAAAAAATTGTCAGAAAATACAAAAACATTTGAAAATTTTGAAAAAGTAAAAAACATGATAAAATTCAAAAATTGAGTTTTTGCGTAAAAAGAGGAAATGATAGTACATCAGTAGACAGTTACAGTACGCTAAAGAATTGGAAAGTTTAAATGTGTTAAACGATCTCACCGTGGATATGCCGATAGATTTTTATACATTTAGTAAACTTTTTCGGGATATAAACCTAAATTGAAACTTGCTTATTTCGTGGGGAACACTACTTGGATATATAGGTAACCCCTGAAATCTCGTTTGAAGGACCCCTCTTTCTGAGATACTAGGTCTTTATGCTTAGTGATATCTGGGGTATTATCCCGGGACTTCTGATTTTGCGGAAGCAATGGCCTAGTCCCCGGAGAATACTTTCTGCTTGCTTGAAATATAGCGCCGCCCTCAGCAAAAATGATGAAACAATAAAATTGCTAATCAATGCTGTTGTAAAAAAGATCCTCTAAAGGGGACACACCTAAAGTCAAACCGGAGCTCTCTGCTGAACGGAAGTTCTGACCTGAGCTCTCATGGTTTCATAATTTATTCCCCTTACAGATATCATCTAGGTATACTCACCTGTAAGACTGAATATTGGGATCTGGATACGGGAGTATATTCAAGAGGTGAGACACATGAATGAGTTTAAGTTCTTAAAACATCTAATTCGTATCCTGAATCAGTTGAAATTTGTGTGAAAATTTAAGTGGACCAGTATATCGACAATCTAAGTGAATTGTTTAATTCTTAATGTGTAACTAAGCTCAACGGTACTTGTGATTTGTCAGAAACTGATATGATCCTCTGACGCATACTCAAAAAAAAAAAAATTGTCTATAAATATGTTTATACATATTTCTTTACTGCTTTATATTTTCAGAAAATACAAAAAGATTTTTGATTCTGCTTTATTTTCGACAACCGATGTCTGAGATGTTGAGTTTCAAAATCTAAGTATGTTGATTGTGTTTCTGAAAATAAAACAAGTTCATTAATTTGAAACTTGAATTAAAAATCAAAAATCAAAAACAGTTTGTGATATCTCCAAGGTCATTAGTTTGGACTTGGATGATTAACTGTGAGGGATTTGGATTCTTAGATTGTTAAAATTTGTTGAAAAGAGTTAGTTTTCGATGTTGGATTCTTAAATACTGCCAAATCTATGAAGATTGTTGATAGGAGGAATGTTTTAGAAAGTTGAATAGAACCAGATTACGATGTCTGGAAAATTGAATGTTCAAAATGGTTGTACTTATAAATGTTTGAGAATTGCAGATGTTGTACCAGACTACGATCCCGAAAGCCGAGTCTAAGGGGGGAGTCTGAAGACAAGCTTGAAGCAAGAGGAGCTTGTAAATGGAAAGCTAGGTGTCGATCCCAAAGCACGGAAGCTTGACGAAAGGGGGAGCCTGAAGCTGATAGTAGAAGAGAAGGATTGATGGATGCTTATAATGTTACAATTTGAATGAGAAGGCAGAATGATCAAGACCAAAGATATGTCATGCTAAAGACTAGACATTGAAGACTTCGTCAATATCCGAGGGGGAGTCTGTTAGTGCATTACGTCTATTGACTTCGTCTTGAATCATGTAATAGGATAGGTTAGGATTATCAGTGTCCGAGTTGCAAGAAACTGTTATTAGAAAGTTTAGAAGGTTGTTAGCTTGAACATGCATGGTAGCTTGAACAGGCCTGGTAGCTTGAACAGGTCTGGTCGCTTGAACATGCCATGTCCATTTCAAGCTAACTACACACACTATAAATAGGACACTTGTTGATTTCATTTGGTAACGCTTCAGGATTTGTAACGAAGTGCTGCCGAAATCTGTCCAGGTTGTAATTAGTGTTATAATCAATCAAAGTGACAGATTTATTAGTATCAAGTTGTTTCCACGTCCGTTTCACTGATTCCGCCTTTGAATCGGATTATATGCTCTTCTGATTGACTCGTTTGGGTCCAACAACGATCCTACAAAAACCATGTGTATTACACAGATTAAATAAATGTAATTTTTATACTAAATACTAAAAACGTCGTATCTTTAAAAAACCCGTGTATAATCGGGTTGAATAAATCTACCAAATAATAAAAATATTACATCCTTAAAAACCACGTATGTTACACGTGTTGAATAGATCTAAAAAAGAGTTATATCTTTAAAAACCATGTGTATTACACATATTAAATAAATGTAATTTTGTATATTAAATACTAAAAACGTCGTATCTTTAAAAAACCCGTGTATAGTCGGGTTGAAAAATCTACAAAATAATAAAAAAATTGTATCCTTAAAAACCCTGTGTATTACACGTGTTGAATAAATCTAATTTTACATAGCAAATGACAAAAAGTTATATCTTTAAAAACTTCGTGTATTACACGTGTTATATAGTTGTAACTTTGTATAGTAAATAATAAAAAAATTATATTTTAAAAAACCATGCGTTTTACACGAGTTGAATAAATATAATTTTGTATACCAATTAATAAAAAAGTTATATTTTTAATAAATTCGGATAACATTTAATATTAATTTATTATTTATATATTTAATATAAGATAAGTAAGAAAGATATTAAATTAACAATTTAGATTTGAGGATAATATTTTATTAAAACATGATAAGATTTAATATTAATTTATTATTTATGTATTTAGTTAATATTAACAATTTAGATTTGAGAATAATATTTTATTAAAACATGATAAGATTTAATATTAATTTATTATTTATGTATTTAGTTAATATAAAATAAGTATAATTTTGAGGATACCTTCTATGAATGACACGTGTCCAAAACTTGGTTTCTTTTATTATAGTAAATAAATTATATGATAATAATACTACTAATGATATAAATATCACTTTGTCAAACTTAGTTAGCTATTGATTGTGTCAATGAGCGTTGAAGATAATATTTATTTATTAATGGCTTACTACAAGCTAAAATATTATTACCTTGGTTTAAGGTTTAATATTATTTGATTTTACACCATTAGTTATTGCCGTTTTAACCGGTAGTTTTCCTTTTACTCGAAAGGTGACCAACTCCTCCTTTAATTGTCTTACGAACCACTTTGAGTCAGTCAAGTCAAGCAAAAAATCAAGAACAACATCTATAAATTTTTAGATTTTCAAATGAAACATTGTATGTATGTTGAAAGGAGGAAAAGTTGGAATTCATCTCATATAAACTTAAGGATTATGATCAAATACAAATGATCCTAATTGTAAGAAGTGTAAGAAAGATTTATAGAGTGACAAATGTCCAATAACCTAAAAATACCCACTACAAAAAAAAAAAAAAAACCCCCTTAAACATCCACCACCACCAAAAACCTAAACCCCCCACCCCCCATTTTTTTTTTTTGCCGAGGGGGTGGGGGGGTGTTTAGTTTTTTTTAGATTTTTTTTTAGGTTTTTTGGGGGTGGGGCGGGGGGGGGGGGGGGGGGTTAGGTTTTTTTTTAGGTTTTTGGGAGGTGGGGGTGGGGGGGGGGGGGTTAGGTTTTTTAGGGGTTTTTTTGGTGAGGTATAGTTTTTTTTTGTTTTTTTTTTTTGCCGGGGGTGGGGGGGGGGGGGGTGGGGGTTTAGGTTTTTGGGTGGTGGTGGGGTGGGGTGGGGGTGGGTGTTTAGGTTTTTGGTGGTGATGTAGTGGGTTTAGTTTTAGGTTATTGGACACTTGTCACTCTATAAATCATTCTTACACTTCTTACAATTAGAAGTCTTTGTAGAATAACTCGACCCATAAACTTAATATATAAACTTTAACGAAAGTTGGTATTAGTGATTTCAAACTTATTACAAAATAAAACTATATAAATCAATCATACATGCGACTTTTGAAAACTAGACCCCAAACATCTAACTAAAGTCAAACCACATAACCTGTATAATTAACTCTTGTTTAATTCATTCTAAGATACTTGGAAATTTCAAAGCATTACACAAAAAGTTCAAACATGTTTTTAAAATAAATTAGTTTGTTAGCATAGTAATGACTTTCGGGTAAAACTAACAAAAATATTCACTACAGTTGAGTTGTTTACGAGCTATATTCGAGCCAATCCAAGTTCAACTCGTATTTGAGCTAAAAAAGTAGGTATCAACTCAACTCGGATCGAAATAATCAATCGAGCTAAAAACTTAAGCTTGAACTCGACTGGAAATAGCTCGGCTTGGTTACCTTGTTTGGATAAGCTGCAAGTGAGTCACTTGGGTTATCTACTTATAGACAGTGTTGTAGAGATCGCTAGGCGCTAGTCGGCGGTGGAGTACTGACTATGGATTAATCGGGATTAATCAGGATTAATCGGATCGGAATTTTTATATATAATTTTTAAATTTATATATACACACGTACATTAATATCAATATAATACTTAAAAATAGTTTAAGAACTAAGTTTAAAACATAGCAAATCAAGTATTTAAACATTCAATACACACATTAATATCAATATAATACTTAAAAATAGTTCAAAATTCAAACAATGAAGTTTAATGCATAGAAATTTAAGTATTTAAACATTCAAACATTAACATATCAATCATGACCCTATGGAATATGTTTTAATGGGTTAGAAACATGTTTTTTTTTTTGGGCTAGATTGGAACTAACAACTTGGGCCATGTATTTAATGGTTAAAAACATTTGTTTGGGCCAGATTTAAACTAAAAAAGAGTGAGACTAGAAACGATTTGGCCGACTTGGGGCGCCTTGCACCGACTTGGACCGACTACCGACTATCTCAAAATTAATTAGCCAACGGCCGACTAGCGCCTAGGCGCCGCTTGTAGAGAGGAAATAACATTTGATTTGACTCTTACGTTGTTTGGTTCGATCGAATGTTATACAATCAGGTGATTTTCGACTACTTAGCTACTCAATCCTATTATCTAAAAGATTGGAAATCAAAGAAAACTCAGGTTTACCTTAATAGGAATTTTTTACGAATTAAATTTTGTTTATACATTTTATATTACTTCTATTAATAAAATAAAATTAACAAACCTACTTGAAAGTTAAAAATTCCGTTGCCAGGACTTGAACCCGGGTCTCTCGGGTGAGAGCCGAGTATCCTAACCAACTAGACTACAACGGACTTATATAAATGTTATGGTCTTTTTATTTTTATTGTATACGATACTTGAAAAATGTGTCTTTTTTTTACTGGTTACCTTTCTTTATTTCTCTACTTAATTTAAAAGTGTTCTTTGTTAAATGGGCAAATTCGTGACTTTTTGGTTGATTAATTTTTTTCTATGATATATTAAATTTCGATTAATGGTTACTAATCAATAGAAGTCATTGTTTACAGGTTTTTTTTTTTTTTTCAAGCATTTTCTTTAAATGTTACTTCATATTTCGTAGCATCTTTCATTGTTCAAATAATGTTAACTAGTGGATTGCCCGCGTATTGCGCTGGACAGTTTGACCGGTATCGTTTTTGTTTGTTACGGTACCATAGAAGAAAAAGTTAAACATAACCACATATTTGGTTTATTCAAACAAACTAATAAACGCAGTTTATAAGAGTAAAATTAAATTACTTACAAATTAAATGGGGCTAACACATAATTTAATTTATAACCTATGGAATATGCATATATTTACTGAAACGCATATTTTAAGGTAGATGATTTTTTTACGTAAAAGTATTTATTTTAATTTGATTAAAATATAAAAGATGTATTAATTATAGCCATTTATTGATTTACGGTAAAAGCTATTAAGTAAATTGGAAAATTTTAAACAAATTTATGGTAAAAGCTATTAAGCATTTACGGTAAAAGCTACTAAGTAAATTGGAAAATTTTAAACAAATTTATGGTAAAAGCTATTAAGCAAATTGGAACCTTTTAAATATACAAACCCTGCATTTATTACAACTATTTTTTTCATAAATATAAGTTGCAACAGGGGGAACCGGATTTGTTTTTATCCAAGAAACTGGCGTTCATTCGATCGGAAATACAGTCTTCGAGGGATGAAATGATAAAGAAAGAAGGTGAGGAAGACAGGAGGGTTAGGGAAGAGTTGGAGAAATTAGAAGAGGCCATGGAAAGCAAAAGCTTATCGGAAGAAGAGGAGTGGATTTATGAAGAAAGCAACAAAGTTCTTAAGGAGTTAAGTTATAGCAAAGGGGAAGACCTAAGGCAAAGATCAAGAATTAAATGGGCGATTGATGGAGATGAGAATTCGAAGTATTTCCACGGTGTTATCAATAAGAGAAAAGCTGTGAATTATATTCCGGGGTTAAACATTAATGGAAGTTGGGTGACGGCTCCGGCTAAGGTCAAAAAGGAGGTTATGGCGTTTTTTAAGAAAAAAATTGTGGAGAACTGTGTTAATAGACCGGTTATTAATTGTAGTGGCATCAAAACATTGTCTTCTTCGGAGAAGGAATTTTTAGTGGAGGGGTTCACCAGTAAGGAAATAAAGGAAGCTGTTTTTGAGTGTGGAGACGACCGGGCCCCTGGGCCTGATGGGTTTACCATGAAGTTTATCAAGATGTTCTGGGATATTTTTGAGCAAGACTTTAAGAATTTGTTGGATTTTTTTCATAGAGAAGGAAGAATTAATGTGGGTTGCGGTTCATCCTTTATTACTCTTATTCCTAAAATCAAAGATCCGGTGGAGCTCCATAATTATAGGCCAATCAACCTGGTTGGGATTATCAGCAAAGTTATCTCCAAAACCCTTGCCAACCGCTTAAAGATGGTGATTTCAAATGTTATTTCAGAAACTCAATCGGTGTTTTTAAAGGATAAGTTTATTCTTGATAGGCCGCTGATTGTGAATGAATTGATTACTTGGTGTAAGAAGAGTAAGCGGAAGGCGTTCTTGCTTAAGATCGACTTCGAGAAAGCGTATGATAATGTTAATTGGTCGTTTGTTGTGGATATTATGAAACAAATGGGTTTTCCGGAGCTTTGGTGTCGTTGGACATGGGGGGTTCTATGCTCCGCTAGATCTTCGATCTTAGTTAATGGATCTCCTACCTTCGAGTTCAAGTGTGAGAAAGGGATGCGGCAAGGAGACCCGATATCACCGTTTATTTTTTTGATCGTTATGGAAGCTCTTTCACTTATGCTAGACAAGGCAAAGGATGAAGGTATCTTGAAAGGTATGTCTACTCCGAATGGCGGTCCTACTATATCTCATCTTTTGTTTGCTGACGATGCAATTATTTTGGGGGATTGGTCCTCGGAGAACGTCTTAAATGTTGTTAGGATTCTTTGGGTTTTTCATATGTGTTCGGGTTTGAAAATTAATTTATCCAAGTCTAATCTTTATGGAGTGGGGGTGGAAGGGGTAGAGGTGGAGGTTAAAGCGGCCAGTGTTGGGTGCAAAGCGGATATTCTTCCGTTTCGTTATTTGGGGATTACGGTTGGAGCTAACATGAGTAATGTTAATAGTTGGAAACCGGTGTATGATGTATTTCAAGCGAGATTGTCGAAATGGAAGGCGGATTCTTTGTCCATTGGGGGAAGGTTAGTGCTTATCAAGTCCGTTCTTGAAAGTCTACCCTCTTATTATTTTTCGCTCTACAAGGCGCCTTGCAAAGTTATTAATGATGGGTAAGGTTCCAGCGTGAACAACCTCCTAAGAGTGAACCGCGTGAACAAATCTTGACCGCTGATTAATATGATCTTGATTATTTAAAGGGGTGGCATGATTGTAATTAATAGGTTAGATTTTATTGTTTTATTAAAATTAAAAGGGTAGAAGTGTAATTATATTATTTTGCTTATTTAAAACTAGGAAAGAAAATTATTTCCAATAATAAGAGAGTAAATCCCGTAAATATACCATGTATTATACACATGTGTACTATCGTGTTGGAATGTGTAGAACAGTAGAACACAACAGTACGCATGTGTACTACGGAGCTAAGACAACAATGTTGCGGGTCACATGTGTACTATACCATGTATTAAACACATGTGTACTATCGTGTTGGAATGTATAGAACACAGCAGTACACATGTGTACTACAGAGCTAAGACTTATACACAATAAAAAATATGACTGAAAACTCTAGTTCAACCAAAAAAAGACTAAAACTATAATTCGAATCTTGCTACTATGACCAAAAACAATGACAATATTAAAATAAGTTAAGATTATCCTAACATATTTTAAATAAGTAATTGTTTTGTAGATGTCGAAAATTTTAGTAACTGATGATGATTTAAATATGTTAGGATTTTGAAATTAATAAGCCAATAATTTAAATTCAATATTTATATAAAGTTACAATCTTACCCTTGTTAAATGTATATGGAATCAATGGTTCAGATCAGTTCACGCGGTTCACTCTTGGAAATTTGTTCACGTTTGAACCTAATCCTATTAATGATTTAGAATGTATGATAAGAAGGTTTCTATGGGGGAGTTCTAGTGAGGATAAAAAAATTCACTGGGTGGCATGGGATAGTGTCTCCGCTCCAAAAGATTGTGGTGGCCTCGGTTTAAGTAAGCTTAAAGATATCAATTTGGCTCTTCTATCTAAGTGGTGTTGGCGGTACAAAACCGATGAAAAAAGTTTATGGAGGAAAGTTGTGTCAGCGATTCATTGTGGGGTTCGTAACTGGGACTTTCTGCCGTCTAAAAATAATTGGGGTAGTCCTTGGAGTAAAATTGTGAAATGGATAGCAAAATCGAAGGTGGGAAATCTGCCGTTTCGAAGTTTCTTTAAGGGGATCCCGGGTAGGGGAGATTCTATATCGTTCTGGCTGGATCCATGGGCTACCAGTGAGCCGCTGAAAGTTCTGTGTCCGAGTCTATTTCTTATCGAATCTGATAAGAAATGCAGAATTAGCGAGAGAATTTCCAATGGTTCGGTCCAGGTTAGTTATTTTTGGCAGTGGAAGCGACCACCTGATCAAGGAGATGAACCGGAGGAGTTGCAGCAATTGCAAAGGGTGTTGGAACCGGTTGCGGTGTCGGATAGTGCAGACAAATGGATTTGGCTTGGGGAGGGATTTGAAGATTTTAGTGTTGCTGCTGTTAAAAGATCTATTCTGAAGGGTAGGGGATTGAATTCCGAATCGGCTTTCAAGTGGTGTAAATGGGTTCCCGCTAAGTGTAATATTTTCGCTTGGCGAGCGAACCTTAATAGGATTCCTACCGTTGAAGCGTTGCGGAGAAGAAATATCATTATTCAGAACTCGAGATGTGGCTTTTGCAACGAAGGAGAAGATGAGGTGAGTCATCTTTTTACGGGATGTATTGCGGCTAATGTTGTATGGAATTATGTTAGTAAGTGGTGTCGTGTCCCACAAATTTTCGCATTCTCCTTTCAAGATCTGTTGGAGTCTCATAAGACGTGTGGTTTAAAGGAGCCGGAGAAGCTCATTTTCCAAGGTGTTATAATTATTGCGTGTTGGAGTCTTTGGAAGGCGAGGAATGAAGCGAGGTTCAGGAATAGCTCTTTTAGAGTAGAGAAGATCATTAGTGAGGTGAAATCCTTGGGGTTTCTTTGGGTCAAGAATAGATCGAAGTTTAAGAAGATCTCGTGGGAAAATTGGTGTAAATTTGTGATTATGTAATTTTGTATCAGTTTTGGGGCCCCCCGGTTTCCGGGGTAGTGTTTTTCTAATGAAGTTTACATTTAAAAAAAAACACTATAACAAAATAAAACAATCAATAAAATAGCCATATGTAGTTAAAAGTGTCACCAAAAATTCTTCTCGGTAAAAAAAACAAACAAAATTATTACCCTTTCTTCCTTTTTGTTTCAACTTTTAGTGACTAAAATTTTTCACTAAAAAATGTCACCACAACTATTATCACACAAATTGTTCTCAAGAAATAAGCTGAAACGACAAAAAAAAAAAAAAAAAAACAAAAAAAAATTCGAATTACACCGAACTAATGGTGAGTGAAGTAGAGTCATACAAAAATAGTACCGAACTTCTCTGATTTGCACCGAAAGATACCGAATCAACTTGGCACAATTTCAAAATTTACGGTCTAAACTTTACGATATAAGACAAACTTCCCTGGCCGTTAAATTCTACCAACCCAAAAATGTATCCCTTTAGACCCTCCGTAGTCGCATGTCATATAGCGCCACCGTGCCGTATGGCGCCGCCGAACACCCCCGGGGGCGCCATACCACGGCTTCGGTGAACCATCGCAAAATTATAACAGGAAGAAATATGTTGGGGTTTTTGTTGTTACCGTTGAACAGTAACTTAATTTATAGAAAACCCACTTGTGGTTAGAAAACCCGGGAAACTTAAAGCTCCCGATTTTTTTTTTTTTGAAAAAATTTCCATATGTTATATACATGTTTTTAAGGGTTTGGGCAAAAAAAAAAAAAAAAAAAAAAAATCAAAAAAGCGCCGAGTAGATATTTAAAAAAAATAAACAAGTTTTGGTGTAACATATGTTACATTCGTCTGACATATGTTACCCTAGAAATTTGTTTATTTTTTTTAAATATCCACTCGACGCTTTTTTGATTTTTTATTGCCCAAAACCCTTAAAAACATGTATATAACATGTGTAATTTAAAAAAAAAAAATCGGGAGGTTAGAGTTTCCCAAGTTTTCTATAGATACTTCCAATATATATATATATATATATAGATAGGGGAATGTTCAAATGAAAACCACTAGTTATCGCGAAAACTCGAAAACTAATTAAAAAAGCCAAAAAAAAAAAACACACCAATTTTTTTTTTTTTGCATACCAATTTTCGCCATATTTTATATATAAAAAAAATTCAAAAAAAAAAAAAAATTGTAGTGCACATGTGTAATACTGCACATGTGTATGTGTACTACAAATTTTTTTTTATATAAAAATACCTGCGATTTTTATAAAAAATTGAAAAAAAAAATTTGGTGTGTTTTTTAGACTTTTTTTAGCTAGTTTTCGCGTTAAAAGTTGTTTTCATTTAAACCATCCCCTATATATATATATAGGGAAAGAAAAATCGAAAACCCATGTGAGCTGAGAAAACCCAAATAAACCCTATTTAACATTTTTATTTTTTCTCAAAAAAAAAAAAAAAATAGGGAATGTAATATAAATGTACACGGACCTATTTATGAAAAAAAATGAAAAAATTGCTTACTAGTTTTTTTTTTTTTTTTTTAAATGTTGAAAATTTGTATGTTACATTTTTTTGGACATATATATTATGTAATCTGAAATTTGTAACATTTAAAAAAAACTATTCGGTGTTTATTTGCGTTTCTTTTTTAAAAATGTTCAAATATATGCATATTACATTTCCTATTTTTTTAGAAAGGTTTCTTATAACAACCCTCCTAAAATTATTAGAACACCCCTATACGTCCCTAAATACACCACGTATACGAGAAGTGGGCCCGTAATACATTTATATAAATAAAAACAATATTTTAAGTCTGTCGCGGGGAGCGACAGACTACACTTACTTCGTCGCGGGGCGCGACAGCTGGGACACCAGGCGCAGCCCGGTGCGGCCACGTGGAAGCAGCGTGTCGAAGCTCATGTGACTGGTCAAAGCTAGGGCCTACCCTGCCAAGCTCGCGGGCCGCGAAGGCCCTGTCCTCATCTTTCACGTGGCGCGAGAAAGTGCTGGATCAGCACTATAAATAGGATCAATCGGAATCAGTTGAAATCGTTCAAAATTTTTGTATTCTCTCTCAATTCTAAAGTAGTAGATATAATCTCCGGGCATAATGCCCCCCCACCCCCTAATTAGCAAAGCTCTGCCTCATTGTAAGTATTATAACCCCCGGTTACGTATTAGATACGCTGCCCGATTGATCTAGTGCTCCGTAACGCCTGTCGAGGCTCTGCCCGACGTAGTCGTTGGAGTTCTGTCTTGGGGATGGTGTAACTAATGTAAATATTGGGTTATTATAGAAACGCGTGTGCATTGTTTAATTTATTAGATTATAACCAGGAAATCACAGGGAAAAACCTAAAATAGCAATGTGAGTAATTCCTCTTTTTGTAAATTGTTTTACAAAACCTCAATTATTTTACATGATAATTAACAGTGATTGAGTATTTGTAATTCTACAATTATCGTCGGTATGTTGGGGTTTTGTATACAAAATTTGCTACTACACTGTGAGTAGTAACATGAACACAAGTCGGGTTGACAGTGCCGTGGGTGATAATTAAAGTAGAAATATAAACAAATGTAATTGCGAGATCGCCCTCAATACTGTACAAGGATAAAACCTGTTTTGATTAAATTGGGATTCACTCACCAGTATTTCCCACTGACAAATGTTTTTAAACGCGTTTCAGGTAACAAAATGTGAAAGTCAAAATAGAAGCTAGCTGGAGAGCACTGAAGGCTTGGAAAAGTGGCTATAAAAGTTACCTAAATAAAGAAGATGTTTTAATTCAGTAAATTAGGGTTTATCCCTATAAACATGTTTGTAATGGAAACTTGGGAATTTCCCATGTATTTACTATTATAAAAATGTGGTATTTTACTCTGATAAAATATTTCCTAACTACGGTCCTGATGTAAATTCCGCTGCCAAACTGATAAACACCGATACCACTGATACTGGTTCGTGGCCACCCGTTTCCAAGTAAGTAGGGGCCGGAGGTTGCGACAGAGAGTGGTATCAGAGCTACAACCACTGATTTCAGCCACAAAAGTGTTCTGCTGACATTGAAATTGTCAATTCTGTTAAGAAATAACCTATGAGACTATGTGCTTATGTGTATATTATTATTATTTTGTGTTATTTGATAATTTGTTAGTTTACAGTATGAGTGATCAAGGTCTGTCAGACGCTTATCGTCAACTGTCTAGTTCTCCTAAGGATGAAGGAACTTCTTCCCAGCCTACCCCCTCGGGGTATTCAGCTAACACAGAGGAGGGGATTTTCATATTCAAAGCACAATCCGAAGAGCCATTCCCTACCAAAAAGAGAGGATGGTTTAGTCGGGGAGCCCAAAAGCATAGGAAAAGAATGAGGAAGTTACAGCAACAGCGAGCTTTAGCAGCTGCAAATAGGGAGATGAACGCCCAAACTCAAGATATAATCAATAGGAGACTAGCCAACTTTCACATCTTAGCTACCACTGCTGCAGACCCAAACTTAGAACAAATCATTGCACCACAGCCACTACCCTTGTTCCCAACTCAACCCATGGAAATAGAACTAAACCCAGGAGACCAGATTCCCTTACCTGCCTTCGACCCAACCGAAATCCCTAGAGTCCCAGCGCCGCATCCCCCAAATTATGACCCATGGGAGGATGATCATAGAGATTACCCAGAACTTCACCCACAGGAGGAGCTCATACCGAACCCTGTAGCCCCATACCCTAACCTTGACCATCTTGATCCCTATTGGGATAATGACCAGTATATTCGGGAAATCCTAGAGAACCCATACCCACAAGAGGAACTGTCACACCCCGATTTCCACGTGTCAACAGTGGGCCCGGTACGGGAGTATCGTGACGTAGTTGGTAACATCATGGTCAAACAACACAATATATATATGCACAGCGGAAGCAAAAGATAAATATATTACATTCCGAATATAAAGTAATATCAAAGTATTACAACGGAACGTAAAGGATCCACAGGCGGATCAATAAAAGAAAAGAAAACTGTTCAACAGACTTCAGGCATCTAGAACTTAAAAGATTCCTTACTAACGCCCTGAGCTTCCAGCAAAATTCGTTCAGTACCTGTCACTTAACCTTTTTGGGAAAATACGTCAGTTTACACTGGTAAATACAATTAACCGACTCATTTTGGAAAAAGAGTTTGAAAAAAATGATTCGAGTGCAAACGACACAAAATACCTTGACACATTGATTAAAATGCACAGAGGCAAAATTAATCTTTTATAACTTAGGACAATTTTATTAATAAAAATCTTGTATCCGATTTACATGGTTGTCCAACATTTAGGGCCGGTGATTATACAATACAAGCCGGACAAGATTAATCGACACACCACAAATATAATCTCACAAGAAGACACCCTTACGAGTGAGTATACGTTATACATATGCAACAGGAGGTGTTTTGTCTACACCTTGTGCTTACGTCGTGGCCATTCACTTTTTAAAATGAGCCAAGGATATCCAGGACACGGTCATTAGCCCCCAATGTTATTTGTTATCAATCAATACAGATTAAAACGGGATTATGCAATTTAATCATCTCCGATTAAAAGGTTTCTACACCCGACCAAGCGGTATTTTTATAATACCGTATCCCAAGCCCGTATAAGGGAAAATAAGTTAAAAGTATTTACCTGAGCTAGCAATGCAATTTATACTCAGCCGTATATTCTAATCAGCAAGTACAAGTACTTCTACTGGGGCTCTCAATCTGGAACGAAGGTTTTATTAACCTATTAGATTCCTAACGGGTCTTATTTAAGTCGTAACTTAGACCGGTTAGTTTTAAGGAAGTTTTACGGTTCAAACGCATGATTAAGCGAAGACCGGAATAGAATGTGATTTAGACCCGACAAGTTTGAAGACTTGTATAATATGGGTAAACTAAACACATTCTGGATTTTGAGATAAAAAGGATAAGGTTTGACCCGTTTCGGCTAATTTATGTAACTAGTTACATAAACCTAACCGAACGCGCCAGAGGCGTAACGGGTAACCATATGGGTCCTAAACAGGTTTCCTAAGTTAATTATGCCTCAAATATGTTGTGACATCAGTAAGATGTCTTTCATTATGCCCGGAACGTTTTTAAACACAAACTAGACCTCGTAGGGGTAGTTTGGTCATTTAAAAGGTTATAAAAGAGTTTAAGTATTTATCTGAGTTACAGGTCTGATGAAATCAGTAAAAATACTCAATTTAATAAGTTGTAATAGTAGGGTAAAGTATATATGTGAATTTACCCATTATAACCAAACTATGCACCGAAGGGGCATTTTGGTAATTTCACATAAGCCGAAAAGCTCAAAACCGAAGTCTGAGTTAATCAACCTTTGTTTACTGTTAAAACATTCTAATTTGCCTAAAATATCAGTAGGTATCAACCCGGGTATGTTCAATATAATTTTTATACATACTATGCGTTAAAAACGCTAAATAAGGCGATTAAGAGTCGTTTACGGGTTCGATACATAAAGCTGATATTTTTATACTTCCAGAAGGCTTAAAATAATTTATTTAACATATCTAATCAGTAGAAAAAGATTTGGAGTCGTTTAGATATGTAAAACTCATTTTATGGCCCGTAAGGGCAAAACCGACAATTCCCGGATTAAGCCTACGACTACTAGTTATGCTCAGCCTAAAATTAATTAAAAATCTCCAAAAATCTCAAAATAATACATTACATCAGTGGGTATTAAGTTTGATTCCAAAAAGTAGGCTTAACTAGACTATACGCTAATTACGCCATTTTATTAACATAAAGCTTTCATTTTGCGATAATGAGCATAACTCTTAATCTACAAGTCAAACTGATGTCAAACTTTGCATACAAGTTTATATATCAGCAATTTAAGTTTCTACTCTTTTACTTTTCCAAAAATCACGTTTTAAGATAATAAGGGCATAATGGTCAACATATGGGCTATTAACGGAAACGCGTAAACGAATGGGTCAATCAATGAACCAACCACAGAGGGTTATGCTAACATGTAGCCTGGTCCTAAGGAAGCTCTAAGGCATTTCCAAATCATACTAAAGCGGGTCAGAACTGAAGTCAAAGCAAAAGTCAAAGCTTTGCGACTTTCGGTTCCGAATCGGTTCAAAACAGAAAGTTGTCGAATCAAACAAGCTTAGACAAGTTCTTATGCTTATTATCAAGTTATATGAATGATAAAATAGGTTACACGCCTTTTACATTGTTAATTATGCGTTAAACGAAAGATTACATTTCTGTTGACTTTTTCTAATCATCTTTGACTCGACAAATGACCTAGTTAGGATGGGAATCAGTGGATGCCCTTTTAAGGTTTTAAAGCCCACATAACTACCAACTTATAACTACCTTTGATTCGACTAATCACTGGACCATTAGTGATTAATCGTTAAGTCAACCTTTAATTACGACGGTTGACTTTTAAGCTAAACTAAGCTAAAACTTAAACTAAGGAAAGATTAGAAAACTTACTGAAGTCCTAAGCTTGATTAAGAAGGTCTTGTGTCTGCTCTTAAGCTCCCAAAAGCTCCAGAATTGCACAAGTGAAGTGTGAAGAATGTGTTGCAACTTATTGGCTTTATATAGTGTTTAGATCACCACAAATTCTTGACACCCAAGTCTATGAGTGACCACAACATCTTAACAAGTGTCCCTAGATGTTTAGGGGGTGTTTAGGGGCCAAGTAAGATGAGGAAAATCGGATGAAAGTGAGTTGCAACGCTTAAAACAGCCAACAGGCGAAATCTGGTTGCTGGCACATGCTTGCGCATCGTAGGGGTTGTATGCCTACGATGCGCAAGGCTCTAATCAGCCTCCAAAATGTTTCCAATTTTTGCATAAATGTCTCTTGGCCCTTCCGAAAGGTCAAGTAACCTTTATTTTGCAATTTGGACCCTCTAATTTGACATATAAGGGCTCCAAGGCATTTACCTATTTTGTTTAGCCCCCGGTTAACTTTATTGTCACCCGAAAAGTCCAAACTTTCAACGTTAACGCTTTTAACCCTTTTAAACGAATTTGATCACAACTTGTTCATACGATAACGAAACTTTACGAAATTTATATCGTGCATTCTAGTGAGCATAATTAACCGTTACAAAGCTTAGGGTTTGCTAAAAGGTCACCCAGAGGTATAACTTTAACATGTTGACACATTTAACCCTTGTGGTTTGAAATCTCTCACTTTTAGCTTCGTATGATCCATGATTTATCCGTCTAAGGGTATAAACATCATGTAGGGTTATTGTAAAGTATGTTTATCCATTGTTGACATTCTGAACCCTTATTTTCACATACTTTCTATGTTTTTCAACTTTAGTCCCTCTAAAGTATACTTTCTTACGTTCAAGCTTATGACACGTGTCAATACCTTATAGGACGTGAATTTTCGAGGTGTTACATCCTCACCCCCTTAAAAGAAATCTCGACCCGAGATTTACCGAAATAAAGGAAGTATCCTCTGCCTAATAATGGCAACTTACAGATGATTAGGAATTTGTATGATCTTATTTGTTGTTTCCAATGCAACTTTCAGATCCTGAATATTGGACTTACCAATCTATTGTCCTAACAACAGATGTTTAATATTTCATTTGTACAAGGTCTCTAAAGGAGCAACCTTGATACTTCTATATCAACTATTATAGAAAAGCTTCTCTTGAGATGGTTATTTCAACCACTGTTTAACTAATCTTAAGGAGTAGCTAATCCTTACAGCTAGTCGAACAATTCGACGATCCTGGGTAGTTGATGGCGATTTTTAATCGTGGTCTAAATAGGGTTGCGGTAATGAGTGCATAAGCAAAATGAACAGTTTTTCTTATCTAACAAATATCATACTCTGAAAATATCGAGTTAGGCTATATGAATCTCCTATCTTAAAATTTACTTAATCAGGTTTTCGGTTATTCCATAATCAACATGGAGTTCTTACAACATTCTAACCCAAAGCGGGATGTTAATCTTAACTCTACTTGCCTCTAGGGAGGTAAACAGGGTAAACTTAGGAGAAGATAATCAAAGTACAAGGAGGTTGCAGAGATTTTCATATCTCAGGCTCCAGTTCACTCATCGCTGCTTGTGTCGAATAAGTGACACATTTATGTTACTAGTCCACGAATTCCTTAATCGGGAATATTTACTTGGACAATTTCATTTTGGATATCTTCTTTGAATACCATTAGTTGACTTTAATACCATATGATCATTGGGATATCTTTGTGGTTCCATGCATTAAACCTCCATACTGATCAGGCATGGAAGCAATCTATGGAATTTATTAAGATACACCAATCCTCACATGATGTTGTTGTCATACCATTTGGTATTCGAAATCGATAGAGATTAAAGATATATCAACTATATGTGCTTATATTTAATCAGAATGGAAATTTCACAAACTAGGCACCTAGCTTGGTTGGCTAGGCGCGCGAAAGGGTGTGGCCTAGACCCAGGTTCGATTCCGGGGACGGCCGTTTCCACCATTTTTGCGACTTACCGATTTCTTAAAGGAACAGAAAACTAGTTCTGGTAAATTTTCTACTTGTAAGTTTTACCTTACACTTAATATATATAGGGTCCTTATGAAAAGTTTTAAAAACTTGTTATACTTATAGTTTATGAAGGATTTACTGGTATCCGAACCAAAATAAAAACTCTTAACATTTAAATTACTGATAAATGCCAAGGAATGTACCTGATGTCATTATTTATGGACTAGCTTGGGCATTTTAGGCGCTTTTAATTTTAGGCTTTACTTCCTCAGCCGCATTTCCTTTGACGAATTTAGGGCACGTAGTCTTGATGTGGCCCTTCTCATTACAGCCGAAGCAGACGGCACTCATCATGTCCTTACAGTCCAACGTTTTATGTCCCTTAGCCTTGCAGATCCCACAAGCCCTGGGCTGCGATTTGGAATTTGGTTCGAACCTGCATTTCCCATAATGGCGCTTCTTGCAGGTCTCACATACTGGTTTCTGGTCGGACTTTTGTTTGTTCTTTTTCTTAGAACTCTGGGAGTTATCTACCCTCCTTTTCCTTTTTAGTTCATCCTTTACATCAGAGGAATGAACGAGATCCTTCTTAAGAGTAAGGAAATGTGGTCCTAGATAAAATTTGGACCGAGCAGCATGAGGCTCCTTGAACTTTCTCACAGCCTTCTTCACAGCTTTTCCAACAGCTGCGTCTATCATAGTTTGAAGAACATCTTTGGAAATTCTAAGGTTCACAATTTCAGCATCATTAGCATGCGTCGTGCCATCAATGGCGCGATCGACTGTTGTCTTATCCGAGTTTGCCATACTTTCTATTGGTTCCTAACACCAATAAAACAATTTCTTAGTTGAAATCCAACAACTTCTATTTTTCATTCTGATGGCCTTAATATATACTAACCATGGCGTCAATAACCTATACAGGCTATTATAGCACTAACATCCGGAAGACTCATGCGTTTGTTTTCCTGGCCTCTCCAGGCTTCTTTATAAGCTTTGGGCAGTTGGTTTTGATGTGCCCTTCCTCGTTACAATTGTAACATGTGGCGTTCTTCATCCCCTTGCAATCTAAGGTTTTGTGACCCTTGGTCTTGCAAATTCCACACAATTTAGCGCGTGGGTCTATTGTACATTTTCCAAAATGTTGCTTTTTGCAGTTACTGCAATTGGGTCTGTTATCAGACTGACTCGAGTTCTTCCTAACCTCGGAATCCTTCCCGCGCTCCGAGCTTCCCTTCTTCTTCTTGTTATAATGATGGGAGTTTTCCTCCTCTCTGTCTCTTCTTCCCTCGCCAGAAGCCTTAACAGACTTAATTCTAATTGCATCTAAGGTGAGAGATAAGGCTAAGTCCACCGCGGACCTATATGTGGTTGGCCTAGATGCTTTAACATTTCCTTTTATCTCTGGTGCTAGGCCTCCAATGAAACGCGCTATGCGTTTAGGTTCAGGGGTGACTAAATAAGGAACTAGGAGGGACATAGTGTTGAAACTTGTCACATATGCCTGACAATCCAAATTTTCCATGACCAAAGTCAAGAAGTCCGATTCTATCTTTTCTACTTCATGCTGAGGGCAATAGTTTTCCTTGACTAATGCAACAAATTGACCCCATGATAAGTTGTAGAGTAGAATTTTCCCCGTGGCTTGGAGCAATGATCTCCACCATGCCAACGCTTCTCCTTTGAATGATTGTGAAACAAATTTCACAACATCTTGCTCCGCACAACCGCTGATGTCAACCACAGCGTCCATCTCTTCAATCCATGTCATGCAATCGATGGCCCCTTTTTCTCCTGTAAAGTTTCTGGGCTTGCAGGAGACAAAATATTTATATGAACAGGTCTTAACTGGTGCCTCTTGATGAAACACAACCTGTCTAGGCGGAATACTCCTTTGATTTGACAAGTCATGAACATCGTCCTCCCCCAACTCATGTGTGTTAGAAAGGGGCTTACTACGAGCCACAGATAGAGTCTTAGAGTGGGTATTGTTTGATTCTTCATACTGTCGATCAAGAGCTCGAGTAACAGCATAATCTATTATTGCCTGCAGTTCTGCTCCAGTTACATTAATTCTGGTAGTATCATTGCTCTCCTTCATGTGGCTGTTAACTTCATCTAATCCAGCCATGTAGCTTGATGTCTACATAAACATTGACAATGATTTATTCAAGGTCATTATGGAATCATCATCTTTGACGATTCATCAACCATGGTAATATAAACCATATTGGTTAATTTGTTAGTTATATTTAATTTGTATTTTCATTATAATTTATCCTAGTTATAAAACATCAAGGATATTAAAGTGGCGCAAAAAGGCCTAGTCACAAGGACAAATTTTAAATTTATAAGCCATGATTTCAGAGAATCGAGGCATTAAGGTTTGAACATATTTCATTACATTTTTTTTTTGACAGAGAGCTAAAAACTTCAACTGTCTTTTGTCTTTTAGGACAATAGATATAGCCCGTGGGCATTTCCCTTCTGAGGGATGGTTATAATATGATCATCTTCTCAGATGCTATTAGTCGAGATCATGTGGATCCTACCGACTATTAAGCTTGGACCTGGTCCAACATTTTTTTAGACAGAAGGTCAAAGATCACCACTGTCGTTGTCTTATCGGACAACAAGTTTAGCCCGCAGGCACTTCATCACTATCGGATGTTTATAATATGATCATCTTATAGGATGACACAAGCCATGATTTCTAAATCACTAGGCTAGATAAGAAAATTGGAAGAATCCAATATAAGGACGACTGTTGTGATTTTATCGAATCACATTTGTCAGGAGTGCTAACACGTTCTTAGGTGTTAACAAGGATCTAAATCCCTTGGGTAGGTTTCACCATCTTGGCCGCGTAGGCTAGGTTTCACTTTTAAGATTCTTTTTTTAAAATGCCTACTGGCAGGGAAGGAAGGATATTTATTTTATTCAGGATTTTTATCATAAATCCTAATTTATAAGTTAATAATAGCACAAATGGCCTAGTCGCGTAGACAAGTTTAATTTATAAGCCATGATCGTTTGGGATCGAGGCAAATTTATAAGTTAGTAATAGCACAAAAGGCTTAGTCACGTGGACAAGTTTAATTTATAGGCCATGATCGTTTGGGATCGAGGCATTTAGTACTAGCACAAAAGGCTTAGTCACGTGGACAGTTTAATTTATAAGCCATGATCGTTTGGGATCGAGGCATTTAGTAATAGCACAAAAGGCTTAGTCACGTGGACAGTTTAATTTATAAGCCATGATCGTTTGGGATCGAGGCATTTAGGTGTGAATCAAAGTTCACTACTTTTCCTTGACAGAGGGTTGTAGGCTACCACCGTCTTTAGTCCCAGAGGACGTTAATTATAGCCTGTAGGCAATCCCCTTCTAAGGGATGTTATTTTCCATTTATTTCATATTTCATGTTTAGAATGAAAACTTAGTTTAATCAATCCATTTTATGAAAATAAAAGTACAGAGTTGCCCTAAGCGGGTCTTTGAAGGGATGATGTGTCCTCGAAGGGACTGAAAGATAAATATGTCCTTATAAGGACTATTAAGGAAATGATCTTTAGCAAAAGGGGTTTCTTCTTCAAGTTATTTCTGAATGCTCTCTCCTTGGATGCTCGTTTCATTCTAGCCGCACTACGAAGCTCAGCATTTCAGGGCTCCAGATTGTGGAGAATTTCTAATACAGCTTCTTCGCTTGGCGACATATCCAATATATATAAAAATTTGGAAGTAAAATTTCCATATTAGGATTGAGAATATTCCTATGTTAAGTCTAGACTCAAACGGTCAAGGAATGTGCTAATGTGTCATTGAGATTAAACACAAAAGGCTAGTGTTTAATTCACTCAATGTTGGCTCTGATACCAACCTGTCACACCCCGATTTCCACGTGTCAACAGTGGGCCCGGTAGGGGAGTATCGTGACGTAGTTGGTAACATCATGCACAGCGGAAGCAAAAGATAAATATATTACATTCCGAATATAAAGTAATATCAAAGTATTACAACGGAAAGTAAAGGATCCACAGGCGGATCAATAAAAGAAAAGAAAACTGTTCAACAGACTTCAGGCATCTAGAACTTGCAAGATTCCTTATTAACGCCCTGAGCTTCCAGCAAAATTCGTTCAGTACCTGTCACTTAACCTTTTTGGGAAAATACGTCAGTTTACACTGGTAAATACAATTAACCGACTCATTTTGGAAAAAGAGTTTGAAAAAAATGATTCGAGTGCAAACGGCACAAAATACCTTGACACATTGATTAAAATGCACAGAGGCAAAATTAATCTTTTATAACTTAGGACAATTTTATTAATAAAAATCTTGTATCCGATTTACATGGTTGTCCAACATTTAGGGCCGGTGATTATACAATACAAGCCGGACAAGATTAATCGACACACCACAAATATAATCTCACAAGAAGACACCCTTACGAGTGAGTATACGTTATACATATGCAACAGGAGGTGTTTTGTCTACACCTTGTGCTTACGTCGTGGCCATTCACTTTTTAAAATGAGCCAAGGATATCCAGGACACGGTCATTAACCCCCAATGTTATTTGTTATCAATCAATACAGATTAAAACGGGATTATGCAATTTAATCATCTCCGATTAAAAGGTTTCTACACCCGACCAAGCGGTATTTTTATAATACCGTATCCCAAGCCCGTATAAGGGAAAATAAGTTAAAAGTATTTACCTGAGCTAGCAATGCAATTTATACTCAGCCGTATATTCTAATCAGCAAGTACAAGTACAAGTACTTCTACTGGGGCTCTCAATCTGGAACGAAGGTTTTATTAACCTATTAGATTCCTAACGGGTCTTATTTAAGTCGTAACTTAGACCGGTTAGTTTTAAGGAAGTTTTACGGTTCAAACGCATGATTAATCGAAGACCGGAATAGAATGTGATTTAGACCCGACAAGTTTGAAGACTTGTATAATATGGGTAAACTAAACACATTCTGGATTTTGAGATAAAAAGGATAAGGTTTGACCCGTTTCGGCTAATTTATGCAACTAGTTACATAAACCTAACCGAACGCGCCAGAGGCGTAACGGGTAACCATATGGGTCCTAAACAGGTTTCCTAAGTTAATTATGCCTCAAATATGTTGTGACATCAGTAAGATGTCTTTCATTATGCCCGGAACGTTTTTAAACACAAACTAGACCTCGTAGGGGTAGTTTGGTCATTTAAAAGGTTATAAAAGAGTTTAAGTATTTATCTGAGTTACAGGTCTGATGAAATCAGTAAAAATACTCAATTTAATAAGTTGTAACAGTAGGGTAAAGTATATATGTGAATTTACCCATTATAACCAAACTATGCACCGAAGGGGCATTTTGGTAATTTCACATAAGCCGAAAAGCTCAAAACCGAAGTCTGAGTTAATCAACCTTTGTTTACTGTTAAAACATTCTAAGTTGCCTAAAATATCAGTAGGTATCAACCCGGGTATGTTCAATATAATTTTTATACATACTATGCGTTAAAAACGCTAAATAAGGCGATTAAGAGTCGTTTACGGGTTCGATACATAAAGCTGATATTTTTATACTTCCAGAAGGCTTAAAATAATTTATTTAACATATCTAATCAGTAGAAAAAGGTTTGGAGTCGTTTAGATATGTAAAACTCATTTTATGGCCCGTAAGGGCAAAACCGACAATTCCCGGATTAAGCCTACGACTACTAGTTATGCTCAGCCTAAAATTAATTAAAAATCTCCAAAAATCCCAAAATAATACATTACATCAGTGGGTATTAAGTTTGATACCAAAAAGTAGGCTTAACTAGACTATACACTAATTACGCCATTTTATTAACATAAAGCTTTCATTTTGCGATAATGAGCATAACTCTTAATCTACAAGTCAAACTGATGTCAAACTTTGCATACAAGTTTATATATCAGCAATTTAAGTTTCTACTCTTTTACTTTTCCAAAAATCACGTTTTAAGATAATAAGGGCATAATGGTCAACATATGGGCTATTAACGGAAACGCGTAAACGAATGGGTCAATCAATGAACCAACCACAGAGGGTTATGCTAACATGTAGCCTGGTCCTAAGGAAGCTCTAAGGCATCTCCAAATCATACTAAAGCGGGTCAGAACTGAAGTCAAAGCAAAAGTCAAAGCTTTGCGACTTTCGGTTCCGAATCGGTTCAAAACAGAAAGTTGTCGAATCAAACAAGCTTAGACAAGTTCTTATGCTTATTATCAAGTTATATGAATGATAAAATAGGTTACACGCCTTTTACATTGTTAATTATGCGTTAAACGAAAGATTACATTTCTGTTGACTTTTTCTAATCATCTTTGACTCGACAAATGACCTAGTTAGGATGGGAATCAGTGGATGCCCTTTTAAGGTTTTAAAGCCCACATAATTACCAACTTATAACTACCTTTGATTCGACTAATCACTGGACCATTAGTGATTAATCGTTAAGTCAACCTTTAATTACGACGGTTGACTTTTAAGCTAAACTAAGCTAAAACTTAAACTAAGGAAAGATTAGAAAACTTACTGAAGTCCTAAGCTTGATTAAGAAGGTCTTGTGTCTGCTCTTAAGCTCCCAAAAGCTCCAGAATTGCACAAGTGAAGTGTGAAGAATGTGTTGCAACTTATTGGCTTTATATAGTGTTTAGATCACCACAAATTCTTGACACCCAAGTCTATGAGTGACCACAACATCTTAACAAGTGTCCCTAGATGTTTAGGGGGTGTTTAGGGGCCAAGTAAGATGAGGAAAATCGGATGAAAGTGAGTTGCAACGCTTAAAACAGCCAACAGGCGAAATCTGGTCGCTGGCACATGCTTGCGCATCGTAGGGGTTGTATGCCTACGATGCGCAAGGCTCTAATCAGCCTCCAAAATGTTTCCAATTTTTGCATAAGTGTCTCTTGGCCCTTCCGAAAGGTCAAGTAACCTTTATTTTGCAATTTGGACCCTCTAATTTGACATATAAGGGCTCCAAGGCATTTACCTGTTTTGTTTAGCCCCCGGTTAACTTTATTATCACCCGAAAAGTCCAAACTTTCAACGTTAACGCTTTTAACCCTTTTAAACGAATTTGATCACAACTTGTTCATACGATAACGAAACTTTATGAAATTTATATCGTGCATTCTAGTGAGCATAATTAACCGTTACAAAGCTTAGGGTTTGCTAAAAGGTCACCCAGAGGTATAACTTTAACATGTTGACACATTTAACCCTTGTGGTTTGAAATCTCTCACTTTTAGCTTCGTATGATCCATGATTTATCCGTCTAAGGGTATAAACATCATGTAGGGTTATTGTAAAGTATGTTTATCCATTGTTGACATTCTGAACCCTTATTTTCACATACTTTCTATGTTTGTCAACTTTAGTCCCTCTAAAGTATACTTTCTCACGTTCAAGCTTATGACACGTGTCAATACCTTATAGGACGTGAATTTTCGAGGTGTTACAGGAACCGATGGCCTAGTACCCTGACCTGATACCAGCACCTGCACCACTGTAACACCTCGAAAAATCACGTCCAATGATGTATTGACACGTGTAATAAACCCTAATGAAGTCAAACGTTGAATTTAAGGGACTAATTTTTTGAAAAATCAAAAACTGTGGTTATGAAAGAACTGGAAGTATTATCATACCTAAAATAAGTTTCTAAATAACCTTTTATGGTTTTATATTCACAAATGAGCCACTTGTTAATCAAGTGTAGCCGTTTATGTAATTAATTGAAAGTTTGCGCAGAAAAGGGTTAAAAGCGTCAACATGTTAATTCTTACCTCTGAGTGACCTTTTAACAAACTGAGAGCCTCATGATATTTGATTATACTCTCGGTATTACCAATCATTGGCCACCCAAGGCTTTTACGCCCAAAAGTGAAGTTACGCGCAACTTTGCAAGTATAAGGGACTAAAAGTGTCAATATGTTTAATTATACCTCTGAATGACCTTTTATCGAGCTTGAAGCATTATGATGTTTAATAATACCTTCAATAATGCCTAGTATGGATTAGATGAGGCTTCAGTGCTATTAAATGATGATTTACGCAAGTTTACGCATTTGAGGGACCTAAAGCGTTAAACTGCTAAAGTATACCGATTCGTATGTTATCGGACCTTCCAGAATATGACCATGAGATAAACATACCATAATTATCCCTAATATAGCTTAGATATAGGCTTAGAGGTGTTTGGTGCGCAAAAATAAGCTTTTAAGTCATGCAGGGACTAAAAGTGTCAAAAAGCGCACAAGTTTGCGTTTACGCGCATATCTCATATTCTGAATATCCCCGAACACCCAAAAATTTATGTAAACACTAAAATATGTTATTTTAGTAGTTAGGCTTGATAAAATTCCATTCGTCGCGTCAACTGGATCGTTTTTCGCGCTTATGCGCATTCCGTCGTAATTAACCGAACATCGCGATCGTACGACCAAACGAACGTTGGTGACCGACCGAATAACATTTAAATCCCACAAATATTCTGTTATGATTAAAATCTAATTTTAATCAGGTCCGTGTTGAAAAATAAATTAAAACGCCTAAAAACGTTATTTTTCAAAGTTTAAGCGCGTACCGTGTGTTTCTGCGCAACACAGTGCTTCTACTGCAAAACGCAGATAACGTAGCCAGTCCTGGCAACTAAAATTTATTTCAGTAATATCTTGGCGAGTTTATTTTTATAGAGTAATAAAAATAATGTAGAATGCCATAAACCGGGATTTAAACGCTAGATAAAATACTCGTTACCCAGTTAAATACCCGTTTTAGCCATATGCCAGGAATATGCTAAGGTATATGCTAAGGAATATGCCAGGAATATGCTTGGAATATGCTAGGAATATGCTTGGAATATGCTAGGAATATGCTAGGAATATGCTTGGAATATGCTAGGAATATGCTTGGAATATGCTAGGAATATTCTATATGCAAATCCTATAAATTCCCAACCCTTTCATTTGCAAAAACCCACAAATCTGATCTAAAAGCTCTAAGTTGAAGCCATTGCTTCATACCTGAGTTACTTGGATCAAGATTAGCTTTCGGGGACCCTTTGTAAGTGTTCATTCGTTCTTTTATTCGTTTTAGCGTTAAAGTCAAACTTTGTTTGACTTTCTGCATTGACCAGTTTATGGTCAATGCGAAGTTCGTTTGAACTTCATAACGTGAGCGTAATCACGATGGTTATAGTCCCTAGTGACTATACCTACTGATTACCACGTTATCTAGGCTCAGTGACGAGTCGTAGTTTCGGCCAAAATGCGTATTCTTGCGTATTTTGTAACCAAACTACTCTTAGGTATCAAAACCATTTGTTTTGATACCAAACCTATTTTCTAAACTTAGTTAAGCATGTTTTAACATGCTTAGCTCGTCACTTTTAGTTTAGTGCTTATATAGGGTCGTAAGGTAAGCGATCTAAACAATCGCTTATACTTTCGAACCCGACCCGTTTGGTCGATCATTAGGATCCGAACAAACACATTAGGTGACCATAGTATATAGGGAATAACCTTCCGAGGTTATACCTTATGGTCATGACGTTTAGTTAGTTGTATGACAGGTAGTATATATGCCTTAGGTAAATGACCAAAATACCCCTTCGGGGCTTATATTGAGATTAAACTCGTTTTGGGCATATTGGAAGGTATCCTACTGATATCACAACATATTTAAGGCATATTAACTTAGGAAACCTATATATGACTCTTATGGTTACTCGTTACGCGCTTGTCGCGTTCGGATCGACTTATGTGACTAGTTTGCATAAATTAGCCGAAACGGGTCAAACCATATCTTTTTGGTCTCAAAATCCAGAATGTGTTTAAGTTACCCATATTAAACAAGCATACAAGCTTGTCGGGTCAAAAACCACATTCTAAACCGGTCTTCGCCTTATCATGCGTTTGAACCGTATCTTCCTCTTTAAAACTAACCGGTCTAAGCATAGGCTTAATTAAAGACCCGTTAGAAATCTAATAGGTTATTAAAAACCTTCGTTCCAGATTAAGAGCCCCAGTAGAAGTACTTGTGCTTGCTGAATTGATATACGGCTGGGATTGAATTTATATTTAGCTCAGGTAAATACTCTTAACTTATTTTCCCTATACGGGCTTGGGATACGGTATTATAATAATAATACCGCTTGGTCGGGTATTGAATGTTTAATCGTATTGTGATTAAATTATTGAGGTAACCCGGTTTAATCTGTATTGTTTGAAATAACGGCCTTTAGGGGTTAATGACCATGTCCCGGATATCCTTGACATCATTGTATTATAAAATGGCCACGCCTTAAGCACGGGGTGTAGGCATACACTGGAAGTTGCTTAAAGGGAAACGGTATCTCACTCTCTTGTGGGCTTATACTTGTGGCGTGTCTGTTAATCTTGACTCGGTTTCTACATCGGGCCCTGAACGTATAACGAACATGTAAATCTGTATACAAGATTATAAATATAATTGTCCCAAGTTATAAAAGATTAATTTTGCCTTGTGCAGTTTAATCAAAGTGTCAAAATATTTTGTGCCTGGTGCATCTAAATCAATTTTATTAAACTCTTTTCAAAATGAGTCGGTTGAGTGTATTTACCAGTGAAAACTGACGTATTTTCCAAAAAGGTTAAGTGACAGGTACTGAACGTAATTGGCTGGAAGCTCAGGGCATTAATAAGGAATCTTGCAAATTCTAGGCGTCCAAAGTCTGTTGAACAGTTTTCCTCTTATTTGATCCGCCTGTGGATCCTTTACTTTCCGTTGTAATACTTGATATTACTTTATATTCGGATTGTAATATATTTATCTTTTGCTTCCGCTGTGCATTTATATATTGTGTTGTTTGACTATGATGATATCAACTACGTCACGATACTCCCCTACCGGGCCCACCGGTGAAACGTGGAAATATCGGGGTGTGACAACCACCCATGAGTACCGAGAACATACAAGAACTCCGCACTTTTGGTGAGGAGTTGTTAGATGAAAGTGAAAGGAAGGAAAATAGGGGAGAGGCTCGTTTGGAAGTACGACGAGCGTAATATGCAATATTGGATGGACCCCCACTAGTAGTAATAATATATATATATATGTGTGTGTGTGTGTGTGTGTGTATAGGTTGAAAAAAAATCAAAATCCACTAAAATAGATAATCCAATAGCTACTGATGCGTACTAGTATTGTATTTTAAATTCCAGTTGCGGTTTGTAATAGATATAGATACCTAGAAAATAGAGTAAAGGTCGCAATGCACGACGATTTTGATCAATATGTTTGTTGTGTGATTGGTTGCATTAAATATTGTTTTGTGATATTAATACCTGATAATTGTTTGTAAATCCAGATGGACAACGAAGCGAATCAGGAAACCCGAATAACGATAATAACGGCAATCAAGTAGATAACAGTGCCATTCGACACATAGTAACCCAAGGAATTAGTGATGCTATGCCATATATCATCCAAAATGTTAAAGAAGCGGAAAATAATAACAGTAATAGTGGAAGTAAGCGACCACCTACTGAACCTAGTTACAGCGTAAACAATGGACCATTACTTCAATTGCCTATTCCAAAAAGAAGAAGAACCATGTCTTATGGTTGTTCTTACAAAGAATTATGGTCCTGCAAACCGATAGAATTCTCAGGCAATGAAGGAGCCATTGCAGCTCTATGCTGGATAGAAAAGACTGAGGCAGTCTTAAAAATAAGCAAGTGTGCTGAGGAAGACAAAATCATGTTTGCTTCCAATCTTTTTAATAATGCCGCTCTAGAATGGTGGAACACTATTCTCAAGTCTAGGGGAAGTGACAGAGTCTATAATATGGAATGGACTGAGTTTAAGAATATGGTTGAAAGGAAATTTTGTCCTCCCAATGAAAAAGAACAGATAACTAATAAATTCTTAAACCTTAGAATGACTAGAATGGACTGTAAGGGTTACACTATTGTATTCTTTGAATATGCTAGAATAGTGCCAACCCTAGCTTCACCAGAACCAGTAATAATCTCCCGTTACATTTGGGGATTAATTAGTGAGATTAGACATGTAGTCAAGGCAGCTAGACCACCAACCATATAAGAAGCTGTAGAACTAGCAAATACCTTGACCGATGAATTGGTACATAAGAAGAAAACCAGAGGAAGAACCTAGTCCAAAAGCTTACCCAGGAATTTCGCTATGGTAATTCCAACCGTGAGAAGAACGTAGGTTCTACTATTGCACCTTATTGTAAGGCATGTAAGAAGAAGCATTCAGGAAGATGCTCTACATACTGCAACTTCTGCAAAATATCAGGACATAAAGAAGAAGATTGTAGGAAGAAACCCAGTAATAGAGTATGCTTTAAATGTGGAGAAAAAGGGCATATTAAGCCAAATTGTCCGAAACTAGCTCTAGCCATAAACAACAAGACCACTAAGAATGCTAGGGCATTTGTTCTGACAGCCGAATAAGCAAAGATAATGCCGGACGTGATTGCTGGTACGTTTTTAGTTAATGATGTTTTTGCTAAAGTATTATTTAACTCTGGTGCAAACCAAAGTTTTATTAATACTTCATTTTGCAAACTTCTCAATCAACCATTAACTAAACTTCAACAAGAATATCTAGTAGAGACATCAAATGGAGAATCCATTAAGATTAATGAAGTCTTGCTGGGAGCAAGAATAGAAATTTCAAAACATAATTTTATTGCAAATCTTTACCCAATGAATCTGGCTGGATTTGATATTGTATTAGGAATGGATTGGTTAGTAGCAAATAAAGCCAGTATTCTATGTGATCAAAATTCAATCCAAGTAAATTCACCAAAGGGTGAAAGGATCACAATTAAAGGAAATAAGCCATCTCGATCCACGAAATTCATCTCTGTGATGAAAACAACAAGTTGTGCAAGAAAAGGGTCACTAGTGTATATGATTTCCATAATCATTAACACTAAAGGAAAAGAATTGAAAGATATCCCCATAGTATATCAATTCTCATATGTCTTTCCAGAAGAATTACCAGGACTACCGCCAGACAGAAAAGTTGAATTCAGAATTCATCTGCTACCAGGGACAACACTCATTGCCAAGGCACCTTACCGTTTGGCACTAGCAGAAATGCAAGAACTAAAGAAACAACTAGATGACCTTTTGGAGAAAAGATTCATACAGCCAAGCTCATCACCATGGGGAGCACCGATCTTGTTTGTCAAAAAGAAATATGGGTCAATGCGTATGTGCATTGATTACCGAGAGTTGAACAAGGTCACGATTAAAAATCGGTACCCATTACCGAGAATCGATGATCTGTTCGATCAACTGCAAGGAGCTCGATTCTTTTCTAAGATCGATTTACGCTCAGGATATCATCAATTAAAGGTACATGAAGAGGACATTCCTAAAACTGCCTTTAGAACAAGGTATGGCCATTATGAATTTACCGTCATGCCATTTGGTTTAACCAATGCCCCAGCCGCATTTATGGACATGATGAACATAATATGTAAGCCATATCTGGAAAAATTCATAATTGTCTTTATAGATGATATTCTCATTTACTCTAAGAGTAAAGAGGAACATGCAGCGCATCTGCATGCACTCCTAAATTTGCTGAGAAAAGAAAAGCTTTACGCTAAATTTTCAAAATGTGAATTTTGGTTAGAAGAAGTGCAATTTCTTGGACATTTAGTTAATCATGAATGAATTCATGTGGATCCCACAAAGATCGAGGCAATTACTAAATGGAAAGTCCCTGAATCACCAACGGAAGTAAGAAGCTTTCTAGGATTGGCAGGTTATTATAGACGGTTTATCCGAGATTTTTCTAGAATAGCCATTCCTTTAACAAAACTGACCTATAAATCAATTAAGTTTGAATGGGGACCAAAACAGGAAGAAGCCTTTAGAATCCTTAAGCAAAGATTAACCAACGCACCCATACTAGCGTTACCAGAAGGAACTGAAGACTTTGTAGTCTATTGTGACGCTTCTAAATTAGGTTATGGATGTGTGTTGATGCAACGTCAAAAGGTTATAGCCTATGCCTCTAGACAACTTAAGAATCATGAAGAGAATTATTCAACCCATGATTTATAATTAGGAGCCATAATTTTTGCCCTTAAAATTTGGAGACATTACCTTTACGGTAGTAAGTTTACCATTTTCACCGATCATCAGAGTTTAAGATATGTTTTCGGGAAAAAGGAGTTAAATATGAGACAAAGACGCTGGATGGAAATCCTTAGCGATTATGATTGTAGTATCCAGTATCATGCAGGAAAAGCTAATGTAGTAGCTGATGCTTTAAGTCGAAAGTATCATGAAAAGCCCAGAAGAGTACGTTCTCTCAAATTAAATCTGCAGATAGATTTAAACGAGCAAACTAGAAAAGTACAAGAATACGTAATCAAGGACGATACTAAGAAATTGAAGGAATGATTAAGGAGTTAGAACAAGGAACAGATGGAATTTGGAGATTCCATAAGAAAAAGGATTTGGATACCTAAACGAGGAAATCTACGTCACCGAATATTAGAAGAAGCCTATAAGTCTAGGTATACGATACATCCTGGAAGTGATAAAATGTATCAAGACTTAAGAAAGAATTTCTGGTGGATAGGAATGAAAAAGGATATAGCAGCTTATGTAGCCAAGTGTTTAACTTGTTCATAAATTAAAGCTGAACATCAGAAACCCTCAGGTTTATTGCAGCAATTAGAAATGCCTGTATGAAAATGGGAATTGATAACAATGGATTTTGTTACCAAATTACCCAAGACACGAAAAGGTAATGATACAATCTGGGTGATTGTAGATAGATTAACTAAGTCTGCTCATTTCTTAGCTATGAAGGAAACTTTCAGTATGGAACAATTAGCCAAGTTGTATGTAAATGAAATAGTTTCATTACATGGGATTCCTTTATCTATTGTGTCTGATAGAGATAGCCGTTTTACTTCTCATTTTTGGACTAGTTTCCAAAAAGCATTGGGAACCAAGCAAAATCTAAGCATAACTTATCATCCCCAAACGGATGGACAAAGCGAAAGGAAAATTCAGACAATGGAAGATATGCTTAGAGCTTGTGTAATTGATTTCGGAGGAAATTGGGACGATCATTTACCATTGATAGAATTTTCTTACAATAACAGCTATCATACCTGTATCAATGCTGCACCATTCGAAACACTTTATGGACGAAAGTGCCGAACTCCAGTCTGTTGGGCAGAAATTGGAGAAAAGCAATTATCTGGACCATAGATAGTGCAAGAAACAACAGACAAGATTATTCAAGTCAAGGATAGACTAAAAGCAGCACGCGATCGACAAAAGAGTTATGCTGATAACAGGAAAAAAGCATTGGAATTTCAAGTAGGAGATAAAGTATTATTAAAAGTTTCTCCTTGGAAAGGAGTGGTAAGATTCATTAAAAGGGGAAAGCTAAGCCCTATGTATGTTGGACCTTTTAAGATTATTAAAAGAATAGGACATGTAGCTTACCAGCTACAACTGCAAGAGGAAATGGCAGGAATACATGATGTATTTCATGTATGTAATCTCAAAAAGTGCTTAGCAGATGAATCATTAGTGGTACCTCTTAAGGATATAGAGGTAAATGAGAAGCTTAAGTTCATAGAGAAGCCACTACAGATTGAAGACAGGAAAGTCATGAATCTCAAACACAAGAGATTAGTTCTAATCAAAGTGAAATGGGATTCCAGGAGAGGACCACAATACACTTGGGAGCTTGAATCAGAGATGCAGAGACAATATCCACACCTGTTCCAGTAGACCTCGAGGACGAGTTCTAAAAAAAGGTGGGGAGGATATAACAACCCTCCTAAAATTATTAGAACACCCCAATACGTCCCAAAATACACCCCGTATACAAGAAGTGGGCCCGAAATGTAACACCCCAAAAACCCGAATGTTTATATTTGCCGTATGTTTCTATATGACTTAGCATGAAATAAATAACTAGGCTATTTAACCTAGTTAAGTGTGTGTTTAAAAGTATTAAATGACGAAAGTAGTGCAAATAATGTTAAGTGACAAACATGAGGGGCTAAATGGAACAAGATGGAAGTTGGGTTATTAAAATGAAATATCACCACACACAAACACACACTTCGTGTGTGTTCTTGAATGTTCAAGAGCTCCAAAGAGCCAAAACCCTAACTCAACTAAAACCATCAAATTGAAGGGTGAATCAAGGCTTAAATTCACAACCGAACATGGATTAATGATCACCTTTACAAGGGGATCATAAGGTATGTCTTAAAATTTAGATTGGTGATTATGCATAAAGTGGGTTATGTTAGAAATCACGAAATTGTATGAAATTGAGTATGAGTATGTGTTAGAATCAGCATATAGGACATGGATTATGCGTGGTTTGGGGTAATTTGATGTTTGGAGGTGAAACCCACTTCTAGTGGTGAAGATGGCGACATGGGTGTGTCACCCATGTCCAATCCTTGTTCAAATCTTGTTGTGCTATGTTGTATGTAATGTGTTCTTGTTAGATAGGTTGAATGTGATATGAATTTGTTGATGTTTTTGTGTTAATTGATGAATGAAAGCATGAAGTAGGAAGTAAAGCATGAAACACTTGTACATTATGCATAAATTGTGGCATGCACACCAAGTGTTTGATGAAATGCCTAGGTGAGATTAATAGATGAAATGGTATGCAAGTAATAGATGAAATCATATAATATGGGGATATGATGTATTTGATGATAAATAAACATGAGAAATCTTTTTTAGATGGAATTCATGTAGGATTTGGTTGGCCATGTTATTTGGTAAAAGTATGCATTAGAATATTGTACTCTATGTTGGAGTGGTATGATGTTTACTACATGTTTGAATAATTTCTTAATCAAAATTGATAAGTAAAAGTACTCTAAATGTGAAGCATATGAGATCATTAGAACAACATGAAGTTAGAATTATGTTAGGTTGTTAAGCATAGGTCATGGTGTTAGTTGTAGAATTATGTTACTAGAATGAACGGAATTGAATATGTTTGGTGTGTACATATAACTAAATGATCATGTGGTTGTATGCTTATTGCATCGTGAGTATGAAATGTATATAGTGTCATTAGTATAGTCTACTATAATGACATAGATGTATGAGGTTAAGTCGAAAGTTAATATGATAAATCGTTGACTTTCTGAAAGTCAACTGTGCATAAGTAGCAATGTTAGACTTTTTGTCACAATTGTAATATTATAGAAAGTCATATGATGCGTGTTATATTCATATGTATTATATGTGATGACGTGATGAATTATATGAGTTTGAAAAGATTGACTTGTGGAAATATGCCTTATGCTTGTTGGAATTGACTAATGAAAGTCAAATGTGAAACATGAATTTGATATGATCGTTAATATGTACAATCATGCATGCTAACAAGAATGTGAATGCGATGACATGAAAGTATAGGGATCATGTCAAGATGGATGGAAGCATGGAAGGCTAACGGGTCAAAAGGAGGCGAGGAATCGGATGCGAATACGGACACTTAAGGTAAGTGATTTCTGGAATCACTTCTTATTTATAAATGAAGTTTGGTATGTTGTATATAGGAAACCATGTAAGAATTTACGGGTAAGGGTAAGTATCAAGGTAAGTTCACATGAACTTCGTCTATCCTTAATGTAAATTAAGGTGATAGTCTCATCGTGTTAATGGAATGTTCATTATGTTACTGAATGTTTATCGTGTTAATAGAATGTTCATTATGTTGCTGAATGTTCATCGTGTTAATTGAATGTTCATTATGTTGCTAAATGTTCATCGTGTTAATAGAATGTTCATTATGTTGTTGAATGTTCATCGTGTTAATGGAATGTTCATTATGTTGCTGAATGTTCATCGTGTTAATAGAATGTTCATTATGTTGCTGAATGTTCATCGTGTTAATGGAATGTTCATTATGTTGCTGAATGTTCATCGTGTTAATAGAATGTTCATTATGTTCCTGAATGTTCATCGTGTTAATGGAATGTTCATTATGTTGCTGAATGTTCATCGTGTTAATGGAATGTTCATTATGTTGCTGAATGTTCATCGTGTTAATAGAATGTTCATTATGTTGCTGAATGTTCATCGTGTTAATGGAATGTTCATTATGTTGCTGAATGTTCATCATGTTAATGGAATGTTCATCATGTTTGTTGGAAGTTAGTCGGTTATTTTTGTTTGTAATTGCATTGATTTGTGTTGATATGATTGTAGATAAGACTCAACTTACAAATAAGTGAATGTGACTCGTATGTATGTATGTAGATATGGAACTGTAGCATGTGTAAGTAGTGTGAACTTGTATGTACGTACATATGAATGGGATACGTATGAATGTACTTAGATATATGAAAGTGTATGCACGTGTTGTAATCTAATGATTGTAGATCACTGGTATACGTATATGTAAAAATGTGGGTTTTCAATATGTTTGAGATTACGTATTCCTAACCATGTTACTATTGAGAATGAAATAAGTGGAGTGCAGGTATGGGAATGCCGGACTCTCGAGGAATTGATGTCGGACTCGAGTAAATAAAATTGAGAGGATGTTTCAATGGAATACCTTACGAAGTTAGAATGTGATATAGCCTTTTAAGTATATGTATTAAATTATATATGATGTTACCATGTACTAACGTGTTGGTTATATACGGTGACCGCAGGTTAGTCAGATATTCATGATGGACAAGTGAACAAGGTTCGAGTTGAAGATCATGTATTGTACGGGAAAGTGGTCACGTTGTTTGTAATTATTTGTTAACATAGTTACATTAAATAAATGATGAATGATGTATTTATGTTAAAAGGGTTGACCTAAACGGTATTCAAGTATGATAGAGTAGTTAAAAGAAAGAAATTTTACGGTTCATTTTCCGCTGCGTCGTTTTGGGTCAAATCATGATTAGGGTCTTACACGAAATACATTTATATAAATAAAAACAATATTTTAAGTTTGTCGCGGGGCGCGACAGACGACACTTACTCCGTCGCGGGGAGCGACAGCGGGGACACCAGGTGCAGCCCGGTGCTGCTACGTGGCAGCAGCGTGTCGAAGTTATCCTGTGACTGGTCAAAGCTAGGGCCTACCCTGTCTAGCTCGCGGGCCGCGAAGGCCCTGTCCTCATCTTTCGCGGGGCGCGAGAAAGTGCTGGATCAGAACTATAAATAGGATCGATCCGAATCAGTTGAAATCGTTCAAAATTTTCATATTCTCTCTCAATTCTAAAGTAGTAGAAATAATCTCCGGGCATAATACCCCCTAATTAGCAAAGCTCTGCCTCGTTGTAAGTATTATAACCCCCGGTTACGTATTAGATACGCTGCCCGATTGATCTAGTGCTTCGCAACGCCTGTCGAGGCTTTGCCCGACGTAGTCGTTGGAGTTCTGTCTCGGGGAGGGTATAACTAATGTAAATATTGGGTTATTATACTAACGCGTGTGCATTGTTTAATTTATTAGATTATAACCAGGAAGTTACAGGGAAAAACCTAAAATAGCAATATGAGTAATTCATCTTTTTGTAAACCGTTTTACAAAACCTTAATTATTTTACATGTTCTACAATTATCGTCGGTATGTTGGGGTTTTGTATACAAAATTTGTTACTACACTATGAGTAGTAACATGACCACAAATCGGATTGACAGTGTCGTGGGCGGTAATTAAAGTAGAAATATAAACAAGGGTCAGGATTTAGAGAAAACGTTGAAAAGTGTGAGAACGCTTATGGGTCGTCTGATCAAACAATCCATGGACTAGATTGCGCGGTGGCGTTTTCGTAAATAACATCAATTTTATTATGTGGGACGCACTTAATTAAGGGTAAAAGGGTCTTTTACCGCTCATATTCAAAACGCCATCAAATGATAAAACACCATTAAAAAAACAAAACGCCAAATTTAGTGATAAAACGCGTTGGATATTACAGGAAGATGAAACAACACAATAACTGAATTTCAGTTATTAACATTTATTAGAAGAAATTCCCTCCTAAATTACGTGCCAAAAACATCATTATATAAATGAGGTAAAACATAGCTTCCATAATCACTTCAATCTATCCAATTCTGCAAAAAAACATCTTTAACTAAAAACGTTAACTTAACCAAAACGCCAAAAATGACAACAATCGTTTCGTGGAGATACACTCTGGGAATCAGGCGATACGTCCTCCGTTTTGACAACAGAAGGAGGGTGTATGTTAAGACAGTCAGGGCAATTCTGAAGATGGAAGAAGAGATACAGAGGGCAATCTTATCCATTGGCATCGCTCTAGACAACGAATGCCATGAAACACATATGCTTATGAAAGCATTAACCAGAAAATTTGGACCAATCAAAGCAGATGTGAAGCCGGACCCTGTCATGACATCATGGCATTTTGATGATGAAACAGACATGGTGACCGTTACATACGACAGCGGAGAGCAGGAAGTTTACTAGCTAGAAAACATCACGACAAAGCAGCGTCTTGGTTTCATGGAAGAATTGAATAACGCCACTTGTACCAACACAGAAATAGACTCAAAATTGGAGTTAATGCAAGACATGTTCAAGTGGAGGCTTCATAATCTTCAGGAACAAGAAGTTGATGAAGGTGAAGGTGATGACATGGATGAAGATCCAGATGAAGAGTCCGAGGAGGAAGAAGATGATGCAAGTGATGGTTACTTTTCGGATAAAGTACCTTCTGACGAAGGCTTTTAATTTTTTTTGCTCTTTTTTTTTTCTTCTGTGTAATCTTCTTTTTTCTTTTTAAGATAATTAAATGATATATTTCTCTCTTTATTAGCAAAACGCCAAAAAAAAAAAAAAACTAAAAATGGTTATTCCTTACAAAACGCCAAAAATAACAAAAAATATTTTTCCTGCTTAATATTTATTTACTCCGTTATTGTATTTTGTCATCTTGTTCTGCATAACGCCATTTAAAAAAATGCCAAACTTAGAAGATGGGACGTCTATCACCTGTAAAACTGATCAACACAGAAAATACAAAAACACTAACTGAAAAGACAGTTACTTTATTACTATCATTTATTACAATAAAAAAGTCCCGCCTAAACTACGCGCAAAAAAACTCCTATAAGAGAGGGGTCTATACACAATGAAATTGATCACACCCAGAAAACATAAACGCCATATCTTCTAGAAACCACTCACTTTAAAACGCCAAAAAAATGCTAGTTAAAAAAACTACAGATGACAAAGCTTTCACTGAAATGGATTCTTCTTCTGATGGGGTTATCTCAATAATATTTTGCTGAATGAGATGGACAAATATTCAAGAAAAAGAGACTGATGACAGTGATATGCCATCATGTGAGCTTTGTTCTTGATGAATATCGGCATGGAATAAAGGGATCAACACAAGTGTTAAATGCTATTTTGGACTCCATTATTATAAATAGCATCAAGCAAGAGTTGATCTTCAATGACATGCCACCAAACAAGAATATCACACCAAAACACAGGATGCCACTAAGCAACTTCTTCTGAAAAAAGACGGGGTTTATGTAGGAAAATTGGCATCTAGCTAAAGCATTCAAAAAAGGTTCAAAACGCCAAAACAAATTCAAGAAGATAGAGGCTGATGACAGTGAAGATTCGGAACAGAAATTAGATTACCATTTTTTATTTTTTTTATTTTCATTTTATATTGTTTTGATATCAATTATATGTTGTTTTGTTATCTAATTCTCTATAAATAAAATACATTATTATATAAAACGCCAAAAACTTCAAACACCAAAACGCTAGTAGTACGAAAACTAGGAGAACGGGTGCTGGCAAAGCACTTTGTAAAATGTATTAAACGCCAAAAAATCCACTAAACGCAAAAAAAATTGGTCTTATTGTAATCTTATGCAAATATTAATAACTCGTAGTGAATTATTATACAAAACAACACAAAACGAAAAAAAAATTGACCAATAAACGCCATAATGCCAAAAAATTATCTATGTGACACAACAACAATTATTTCAACGCCAAAAATTTTAATAAATACAATTAACGCCAAAAAAAACTTAGACGCCATAAAATATTATACCGCGTTGGGAAAATAAAAGAAGATTGAAAAGACAAAAAAACCCCTCCGCTCTTCTCTACGTAACGTGACACATGTTGGGCCAGGATGCGTTCTCACCGTTCTCACACTTTTGAGCGTTTTCTCCTGATCCCGTTTCATATAAACAAATGTAATTGCGAGATTGCCCTCAATACTGTACAAGGATAAAACCTGTTTTGATTAAATTGGGATTCACTCACCAGTATTTCCCACTGACAAATGTTTTTAAACGCATTTCAGGTAACAAAATGTGAAAGCCAAAATAGAAGCCAGCTGGAGAGCACTGAAGGCTTGGAAAAGTGGCTATAAAAGTTACCTAAATAAAGAAGATGTTTTAATTCAATAAATTAGGGTTTATCCCTATAAACATGTATGTAATGGAAACTTGGGAATTTCCCATGTATTTACTATTATAAAAATGTGGTATTTTACTCTGATAAAAAATTTCCTAACTACGGTCCTGATGTAAATTCCGCTGCCAAACAGATAAACACCGATACCACTGATACTGGTTCGCGGCCACCCGTTCCCAAGTAACTAGGGGCCGGGGGTTGCGACATTTCTTGAGTTTACATGGGTTTTTTACAAAGGTTTCTAGAGTTTACACAACTCAAGTGGGTTTTCTCTATAGCCTTCCCTTATATATATATAGAAAGAGAGAAAGTGTATTGTACAATATCCCTTAACGTACGCTACGTACGCAATGTGAAATCGCATGTTATAAAATAACATGAATGAAATCACATGTGATAATTTTGATGAAATCGCATGTTGGTTTTTTGTAACTATTTCGCATGTGATAATTTTGATGAAATCGTATATTGGTTTTTTGTAACTATTTCGCATGTAGTAATTTTGATGAATTCGCATACTGGTTTTTTGTAACAATTTTGCATGTGGTAATTTTGATGAATTCGCATGTTAAAAAACCAACATGCGAAATTGTTACAAAAAACCAATGCGGGATGAAGATCTGACGGCTGAGATGAGCGCGTACATATTGTACGATAAGGGATATTATATGTTAACCTAACCCTATATATATATATATATATATATATAGGGTCAGGATTTAGAGAAAACGGTGGAAAGTGTGAGAACGGAGAGAACGCTTATGGATCGTCAGATCAAAACAATCTATGGACTAGATGACGGGGTGGCGTTTTCGTAAATAACATCACTTTTATTAGTGTGGCGCGTTTCATTAAGGGTAAAAGGCTCTTTTGACTTCTCTACACAAAACGCCAAACTCACGAATAAAACGCTATTAAATCCCGCCTTAACACTCATAGCACCATTCATCCTAATCTAAACGCCATTAAATATAAAACACCAAACTTTGTTTTTAATCGATAAAGCTGAACAAACAGTACTGAAACGACTAAACTTAATTACTAGCATTTACTATAAAAAAATCGCGCCTAAAATACGCGCCAAAAACTTCCTATATAACCAACCTCTCAGACCTACTAAAATCCACACCAAAACCCCAAACGCCATTTTTTCCTCTATACCATTCATCTTAGAAACACCAAAAAAACCCAAATATCAAAGATTCCAAATCCATGTTTCTTTGATATACACTATTTTCTCAGTAAACTTTTGCTCGATATAATAAACAAGATCCTCAATATAAACGCCAAAACATACAAAAACCACAAAAATTAAAAAACTCCATTTGATGGAGATTCAGTTTTGTTCTCAATAAAGTTTAGCTAAACGGGATGGACAACATTGTTAGATATCTTTCTTGACTGATGATTAACACGTTAAAAATCAGTAAGAAAACACAGTAAGAAACATAAAAATCAGAAAACGCCATTAAAAATAGAAAATGTCTCGTAATAACATTATAGATTAAAACGCCATTAATTGAATAATAAACAAGACATAATAAACACATAATTCAAAAACGACATGATGAAAACGCCATGAGATGAATAATTAAAAACACTTAACAACATAAATAATTAACAAAATATAACATCATAATGAAAACGCCATAATTAACAAAACTGATGTTTACACAAATTAAAAAATAGTAATACCTGATGTTTACAAATACTACTAAATAACATTCAAAACTAATCAAATAGATGTAAAACGCCAATGATCGTAAAAACATAAGAAATATACTAGATCGTAAACGACAATTAAAATTAATATTGAAAACTCCAATTATCAGTACTTAGTAATTGTTTAACTACCAATTAAAACGCGATTAAATTGCATAATTGAATAACGCTATTGAAAAATCATACAACACATTATAAAATACTAATATAAAAAAACAATGAAACAAGCATAAAAGAACAAAACGCCATATCTATTGCATGATTTGCTGGAACAAAAATAGAAAACATCAACCAATTTTACCTTGTCGAACAAAATCCACGTTAGAAGCCATAGATCAGAGAAAGCTTGCAAATGAGGTAACAGCTAACAAGAAATCTTTGGAGTTTTAATTTGAAAGAGATCTATAACGCGAATAAGGAGGGAACGTATAAAAGGACAATCGTACCCCCGCATAACAATTAGCGCACCCTGCCACGTGTTGGGCTAGGATCCGTTCTCACCGTTCTCACACTTTTCACCATTCTCTCCTGATCCCGTTCCTCTCTCTCTCTCTCTATATATATATAGGTTGAGGTTCATGAGTGAACAACATCCTTGTTTGTGAACCGTGTGAACCAATTTGAGCCATTGATCATTTTTTTAGATGTAAAGGATATGATGGTAATTAATCAGTTTAAATTAGGAAGTTATATATTTTTGTTAACATTAAACTAACTACCACCAACGTCTTCATACCCATGTTAATGCATATCCCAAAAAACCCTAAACATTAACAACCCATAAACCATCAAAATAGAACACTACTACCATCCTTTCACACATTACTATTTCCGATCCACACTTCTTAATTCTAGAACCTGTTTTGAAGTAACAAAGTTGAAATGTAGAATGTCACCTTTGTTCAAAGTATTTGCAGACATAAATTTACCCCAATCCACCATTTTGTAACGCAGTGCTTCACCATTTTTTTCTGTTTCTACTTCATTAACCATCACTGTTCCTTCCAAAGTCTTAATCTTCAATTCATGAAGTTCTTGAGTAAGGCCTGATCTCCTGGCAACCTCGACAGGAAGTCGCTACATAAAATATGTTACATAGCATTAATATAGTGTACCATATAAAATACTTAAATTTCGTATGCTTTAGAAATTAAATTTTCATACCAATCTGTTTTCTCCTTTTCGAGTAAACTCATAATTTTCAGGATCAACTTCAGCCTTCAATCGTGTTCCATTATTACGCTTCCTTTTCGTTTCTTGTCTAATTTTTGATACCTTCTCATTGTAGTTTATAACCTTTCATTTTCAATATTAATGAAATTCGTTAACTTGGTGCTATTCAATAATCACTTATAAGTGTTTTATACATGTAAATATAATAATGATTACCTCTCTTTTGATTGATGATCGACGATAGTTTGGAACTTCTGGTGTTGCAACTTCTGGAGTTTTGTCAATCTCCTTTCCTTTTTTTGATATTGATCCAATCACTTTTACAACGTCCTTGTCTTTCTTGTAAACCTATTAAATATACAATTATAGATATGAAAAGTATGAATCATATACATACTAATCATATGTAATGTCATAGTAATGTAAATTATATGTTTATTACCTCATCTTTGACATTAACATCAGAAGTTGAAGTTTTCATTTTTTGTGGTGTCAACTGCTCACAATTTAGATTGCCATGTGTGGTATTCAACATCTGCTCATTTTCATTTCCAATAATGTTATCCTGATAGTTAAAGTGTGTTCAATTTCATTTATATACCAAAAAAATGAAACAATACTATGCTACTTCATTAATCAATATATTATTAACATGTAAAATATATTACATTACCTCATTCATGACTGTATCTCCACTTGTATCTCTTTCATGTTCAGATTCAATAAACTTCTGTTAGAAAAAAAAATGAAATATAAGTAACCATAATTATTTTATATATTGTTTGTAAGAATAAAATACTTACAAAACAAACACTTTCTTGGAATGTTGTTTTAGATATTATTTCACAAACATCGCTATCTTCTGTTGTTTCGTCAAAACCCAATACAACTTCAACACCATTCCTGAATACCCTCAATTGAAATACAACATTATCAATCTTCTCAAAGATCATTGTGTCACCATCCATAATTTCCAACCTCTCACACAGTTTCGGCCATCCATCCGTAAAAGCATAGGTAACATGAACCTTGCATGCCATCACATCCCAATACTTACCACCTGCATATACTTGGTAAATGCCGTTTAGATCATGGTTTTTGTAAAACATGCTAACAAACTCAGCTGGAATTACCTGCAAGTTATTAAAATAGGTATATAAATATTATTGTTAACATATCTATTTCAAATCAATTCTTTACAAAGTTTGACAGTCAATTAATTATGAAACAGTTTGCTTACCGTAAGACCCAACTTTATGTAGTTATTCATTGTTATGTACGATTCACCACATACGTTGTTTAGGAAAGGATAAACCTTCAACTCTTTGTCCCCTATGCTTCTAAAGAGCAGCCAAGTGTTTTTTAACAAATTAAGATTGTTAACAACAGCCCTCCAACCATCTGTTAACACTGGTAGCTTATTCATGTGTCTAAGTCGTACAGTCCAATGTCTACCGTCTTCATGATGAACTTCTATGTTCATGTGTTCCCAATCTTTTCCCCATTTTTTGATAACAAATTCAACAGGTATCAGCTGCATTAACATTGTTATATTATACAAAAAAAAAAATAAAAAATACGTATGTCAATATTACATATTCTATACAGTGTTTAATTGAATCAAATTATATATGGGAAGTACACATACCAATGAAAGATCTTTAGGTTCTTCCATCAGTTGAACAAATGATGAAACCATCTTCTAAACTGTTATGCAGCACACATATTTTTTCGTATTCATAAATTTTAATGTTAGTTTTGTTATTATAAAATTATTCTAGAACATGAAGAACATATAACTTTAGCTTATTTCAAATAAATATCATATTCTGTCTAAAATTCAAAATTATTTATATTATTTACATTTAATAATTAAACATTACTTATTTAGAAATCAAATTATTTCAACAAAATGTGTAGGACAAATAAAACTTAATCATGATTTATTGAAGAGATTAAGTATTTATTTATACACATTCACTATTAACTTATGTGATACAGAAATGTATTTTGTATCTTAATCTCCGATTCGGGCACCTACTTGTAGCCAAAATTAATAACTTTAACCAATTTGAACCTTATTTAAACATATATTTAAGCCTCTTTTGATTTAGATCATCTATAAAGTTCAGCACCCCACTAAACCATTGATACTCATAACATGCAACCTACTGATTTTTGGTTTCAAAATGTTACCCTGTTCTTTGTACATCAGAATTAATGGTACATATCTATTTCCGACATATATGATTCAAATAATACTCACTAATTAGTGTAATCGATGGTAAGAATCTTACCTTTTTGTTTAAACTTATCCGAGAAGGTATCTTCCACACCCTTTGATTACCTTTGAAGTGATGTAGAAATGTTCTTCATAACCCTAGCTCTTGAAGATGATATTTTTTTTGGGTATAGTTTTTTAGAATAGGAGTGTATGGATGGTAATAATGATTTGTTTTTTGGAAAGAAGATATTGAGGTGACGGTTTGTGTACATAATCGGCTATATCATGATTATTATTATTATTATTTTTTTATAATTAATTCTTATATGTTTTGATTTATATAATAATAATAGGAAATGGCAAATAAGAGAAGATTAGAAAATACCCCGTTGAGTGATGTTGCTTTAGTTGGGGAATCATTTAACAGTAAGTTTTTTCAGAACATTATCTTTTTCGTCAACGGTTAAATATATTCCATTTTTTAGTAAATATCTATTTTTTCGCTTATTTTATGATATAATTATTTAGGTACACTTGGAAGAACACCATTGTCGAACATTACCAATGGTAAACTTTTACATCGTATAAGTCTGATTATAGCATTTTGCTTTAATTTTTTTTATTGTACTGTGAAAATGTATTTCTATTATTTTATTTTTTATGATTACACCTCTAACATCTATCTGGCATGATTAATTGTATTTACATATGTTTAAATACGTATTTTTTTAGGTACAAACGATGCAGTTCCATTAGTTTATAACTCAAACGGTATGTCATATGTTAATGTAACGTTTTTCAACTGAAAATAGTTGATACATTGTTTTTTGTTATTTTAATTTTATATATAAATTGTTTTATTTTTATTAAAAAAATTATTAATATCAACATTTCAGTATTACTTGCTGCTCAGAGAAGAAAAATGCGCAAGATTGTTCTTGATACTAGGCGAAGAAATTCAAATAAAAAAAGTAGTGCTCCATGTGGTAGAGGATCCTCTAAAATTGTTAACAACTCTCAGTTCATCGACCAAGAAAATTATAATCCGAATATTCCTTCTTCATCTAATAGTTTTCACACAGTGCATAACTTAAAATCTGTAACCACAACAACACCCTTAAGTGGCATCACTACTGGTACGTAATCTCATAAAAATTTATAAGCAAATCTATATATATATGGAATTTAATGTACACTTATAATCAAAAGTTTATTTTACTAGCTTTTATTTGTTACTTCCACAGGTACTAATAACCAATTAACACCTACATCTAGCAGTTCTCAGTTTTCTATTGTTTCAAACATTGTTACACAAAACAGTAACAGTATTCTTCGATCTTCGTCTACGTTTATGAAGCTTAAATCTGGTAAACAAAAGGTTTTACCTAAAAAACGCGTTATCGAACCTATTCCAATGGTAGATCTTACTTCTGATGATGACAATGAAGAGTTACATTCCATTCAAGACCCTTTTAAAGGTGTATCCACAGGTAATAATAATGTTACATATTTTTAGATCCACAAATATTTATTTATTAATTTATTCTTAATCTAAATTGGACAATGAATCTTATCTTTTCAGATTACTTGGATCATGGTAATCAAAGCCTTAGATGTGAGATGTGTGAATCATTATTATGGTCTGACGAAGGTGGTAAAGGGAGAATTACATTGGGTAAGTTAACTTATAGTTTATGTTGTGGTTATGGCAAAGTGGAGCTTCCAGATTTGAAGGAGCCTACTTCAGTATACAAGGATCTATTTGGAAATTCTAATGAAAACAGCAAGTACTTTTTAAAGAATATCCGTCAATACAATTCTATGTTCTCCTTCACATCAATGGGTGGAAAGGTAGATTCGAGCATCAACAGTGGTAAGGCACCATATGTATTTCGTATTAGTGGACAGAATTTTCATACATTAGGTGGTTTGGTACCTGCACCTGGAAAAGATCCAAGGTTCTCCCAGCTTTATATTTATGATACCGATAATGAAGTTTCAAATCGGAAAAGATTGTTCAGGTAATATCACACCAAAGTTTATATGCATTTCGTATTTTTAATATACAATTTTTTGATGTTACTTATTATCACATATTTACTTTCTACGTTTATATTTTTTCAGTGACTCTACAAATAAGACTGACTTGCATTTAAAGCAGTTAGATATTCATCTCATTAAGTTTTTAAAAGACTTCCTGGATCATAATAATGAGTTGGTTAAAAGTTATAGAATTGCAAGAAACCACTTCAATGAGAATCCTAATGAAAATTTCAAGCTTCGTCTCATTTACAAAAGAGATCTTGACGGTCGTACTTATAACTTGCCCTCAACTTCAGAAGTTGCTGCATTGATTGTTGGTGATCTCCATAAAATTATTGATCATCGTGATATTGTTGTTGAGTCTCACACTGAAGGTCTTCAACGAATCAGTGAACTTCATCCATCTTATCTGGCACTTCAGTATCTAATCCTGTTTCCTAATGGTGATGACGGATATAGAATAGACATTCCTCATAGGGATTGTATACGTACTTTAAAGAAAATTCGACCCAAGTGTACAATGAGAGAATTCTTTGCTTATAGAATTCAGGATCGATCAACTTCGTTTTCTCTAATTTTAAATGCTCGGAGATTGTTCCAACAATTTTTGGTAGATGCATATACCATGATTGAGAGTGAAAGGCTTAATTATATTCGTTTTCAACAGAAACATCTTAGGTCTGAAACATATGCAAATCTTCAAAACTTGAAAAATGAAGGAAAAGATGATCTATCTAATACTGGTATACGGGTTTTATTACCATCTTCTTTTACCGGTGGATCTCGCTATATGCAGCAAAACTATCTGGATGCTATGGCTATATGTAAATGGTTTGGATATCCTGATTTTTTCATTACCGTTACATGTAATCCGAAGTGGCCAGAGATTAAACGATACCTTCGGGATACTTCAATTAACCCTGAGGACAGGCCAGACATTTTGTGTAGATTGTTTAAAATAAAGCTTGATTCAATTACAAAGGATCTGAAGGACAAAAATTTTTTTGGAGAACTAAGTGCAGGTATAATTATAGTTTTTATATTATTTTTATCATAGCATAAATATTACTAATGTTTTTTTAACCATTTACTCAATATCATTTTTTATTGTAGCCGTTTATACTGTGGAATTTCAAAAGCGTGGATTGCCTCATGCTCACATTTGCATATTTGTGAAACCGGAATCCAAAATTATGTCCGTTGATAATCTAGACAATTTCGTTTCTGCTGAGATACCGGATAAGAATGAAGATCCCAGCCTATATGCACTTGTGTCCGACTTTATGATTCATGGTCCATGTGGAAATGCAAATCCGAATTGTCCTTGTATGGTTGATAATAGATGTTCAAAAAACTATCCGAAAAAATTCAACCTTGAAACAACCACTGATGCTGACGGTTTCCCTGTATATAGAAGAAGAGACAATGGAAACACTATTATAAAGTCCAAAGTTCAGTTAGACAACAGAAGTGTTGTTCCTTATAGTCCGGTTCTGTTGAAAAGATACCAAGCTCACATTAATGTTGAATGGTGTAATCAAGCTGGTTCTATCAAATATCTTTTCAAGTACATTAATAAAGGTGCAGATAGAGCTTCTCTTGTAGTGTCAAACCGAGATGGTACAGAAAATGAACAAACATCAAAGGATGAGATCAAAGCCTATTATGATTGTAGGTACGTTTCCGCCTGTGAAGCTTCTTGGAGGATATTTGCAAATGAAGTTCACTTTAGGTTTCCTCCAGTTATGAGACTTCCTTTTCATCTTGAAGGTCAACAAAATGTTGTGTTTGGTGCCGACGATGATACAGAAGAAGTTTTGGATAAGCCATCAGTGTCTTCTTCAATTTTTTTAAAGTGGTTTGAGATGAACAGAAATAATGAAGATGCACGGAAACTTACCTATGTTGAATTTCCTACTAAATTCTGTTGGAAATTAAAAGATAGAGAATGGGCACCCCGTAAACGAAAACTGTTACAGATCGGACGCATTCATTCTGTTTCCCCTGCTATTGGTGAACCGTATTTTTTTAGAATTCTTTTAAACAAAGTAAAAGGACCAAAATCGTTTGAAGAAATTAGAACTGTTGATGGTCAGTTGTTTCCAACTTTCAGGGATGCGTGTTACGCTATGGGTTTGTTAGATGATGACATGGAGTACATTGAAGCTATTAAGGAAGCCAGTTTTGCGGGTGATGGTCGTTATACTCGTGCACTTTTTGTTACTTTGTTGTTGTCAAACACATTGTCAAGACCTGAATATGTATTTGAACAAACATGGAAATTATTGGGTGATGACATCTTATACAACAGAAGAAAAGCAACAAAGAACAAAGGTTCGTTTTCAATATATTATCCATAACATTATTCCGATAGTTTGAACAACATTCTTTATATTTTTTTTTCTTTACAGAACTTGTAATATCTTATGAGAGATTGAAGAACCAGACATTGGTGGAGATTGAAAAATACTTGATTCGAAATGGTTCCTCTTTGACACGATGGTCGACAATTCCTTATCCTGATTACGATTCCTTTTCTGTTGGAAACAATCGTTTGGTTGACGAAGAACTATCATTTGATATTCCGCAGCTTCAGAGTGAGTTAGTTACTCTTAAATCTTCGTTGACTGATGAACAACTGTCCATTTATAATCAAATTATGACAGCCGTTGAAGGTGGAAAAGGAGGTGTGTTTTTTGTTTACGGATATGGTGGAACTGGTAAGACATTTTTGTGGAAGACGTTAGCTTTATCCGTTCGGTCTAGAGAGCAGATTGTTCTAAATGTTGCTTCCAGTGGTATTGCTTCTTTGCTAATGTCCAGAGGTAGAACGGCACATTCTAGATTTCACATTCCCATAAATTTAGATGAGAGTTCTATGTGTCACATAAGGGCTGATGGTGATGTAGCCTACTTGCTTAAGCACACTAGGTTGATTATATGGGATGAAGCACCCATGGTACACAGACATGCGTTCGAAGCTTTAGACAGAACATTTAAAGATGTTTTGGTTGATAAAAGCAATTGTCATTCGGATGCTTTGTTTGGAGGAAAAGTAATTGTGTTTGGTGGTGATTTTAGACAAATTCTTCCTGTTATTCCAAACGGAAGTAGGCAAGAAATTGTTAACGCTTCGTTGAGTTCATCTTATATATGGTCCCACTGTAAGTTACTTACATTGACGAAAAACATGAGATTGACTATCGGTGCTTTACAATCCAGAATGGAGGAAACTGAGAAATTTGCCAAATGGCTTCTTGATATTGGCGAGGGTAAAGTTGGAGGTGACAACGATGGTGTGGCAATTGTAGAAATACCTTCTGATCTTCTAATTACAGATTCTTCGGATCCCATTGAAAGTTTGATTCAATTTGTATATCCATCTGTTTTAGAAAGATATATGGATCTAGATTATTTTTCTGAAAGAGCAATTCTGACACCAAAAAATGAGGTCGTACATGAGATAAACGATCGATTGTTAGACTTGTTTCCTGGTGAACCAGTAGAGTACCTAAGCTCTGATAGTATATGTCAAACGGAAAAAGGTATTGATTCGTTCCAGCAAGAGTTGTATTCACCTGATGTCTTGAATGGTTTAAAGATATCTGGTTTACCAAATCATCGTCTGGTTCTAAAAGTTGGTGTTCCAATTATGCTTCTTAGGAACATTGACCAGCAGAATGGATTATGTAATGGCACAAGGTTAAAAGTTACATATCTTGGAAAGAGGGTTATGGAAGGTGAAATTATATCAGGTGCTAATGTTGGAACTAGAACGTTCATTCCAAGAATTAGCATGATTCCATCCGACAAAAAAATACCTTTTGCTTTTCAAAGACGACAGTTTCCTGTTGCGGTGTGTTTTGCTATGACAATCAACAAGAGTCAAGGCCAGTCTTTGTCTAAGGTTGGTCTTTTTTTAAAAGAACCAGTTTTCACACATGGTCAGTTATATGTAGCATTATCAAGAGTTAAATCAGGAGAAGGGGTGAAGATATTAATTCTCGATAAGGATGGGAAACCTACTAATACAACAACCAATGTTGTTTATAAAGAAGTGTTCACACACCTTTGATATGTCTTTCATTTAAATCTGTATTTTAATTACTTTAATATAACTTGATTTATTGATTGATTTTTGTATATATATAGATAATATAGTTTAATTATTTAATTTGTTTATTAATTTTTCATATCTTAATTTAGTGAAACTAATCATTAAATCATATATTCGTTATCTATTAGTCATCTTTTACAATTACTTATTTTTAAACACTTCATTGAACCTCGAAATGGATAAATCTAAATATACATGTGGATTGTATTTAAAGTATTTTCATATAATGTTGGAGAAATGATATGTTTTCTTCTTCTTTTATTGCAAAATATTACATTGTTGTAACTCATGTTTAAATTCGTATAAGTATTGTCACATTTGAATTTATAGTGGATGTATAGGTAAAAATCTTAAATCACTGTTGTGTAAATATACAGTAATTCATATTTTCATTTTCAGCTGTAAATATTAAAACTTAAACATTAAACATATAACTGATACATCTTAAGTTAAGTTATATACCATTTAGAATTATAAAATCACGTATTACATCAGCTAATGTTAATATATTCAAAAAATATTATAGGATAAAGATGCAAAATGATGTTTAGAGAGTAGCCAACCAACAAAATTAACACAAACCTAAATTATAGTTATATTGTTTAAAAACTTTGAAAGGAACTACTTGACAACCTTCTTCAGAATCAATTTGTTTTGAACTGGGCAATAAACAAACGTGCATTTAGCAGCAGAATTGATACCATTTGGTTTCGTAAATTTCGTACGCCATTCCAAAGCTTCATAGCGAAAACCATTACCGTGTTTATCAGCACGAAATGAAATCAACGTATCCACTCCAGCCAAGTTCTGGACGTACATCTCCATAGTCATGTCAATTCTCGATGCTTCAGCAACATTGACATTAAGACGCTACGATAAATAATTAAACCAAAATATTAGATTATGACCTATATAACACGGCAAAACTATATACTAAAAACAAATTATGCTTTTTATACTATTATATATATATAGATACGAATATTAATTCAACTTACAAAATGCCTGTTGTACTTCCATTCAAACTCAATAGGATTGTAGTCCGGGTCAATCTTCTTATCTTTTTCAGAATCTGAAACTTCAACGTCTTCCTCATCATACATTCCATCGCTATCAGAGTTTGTTAAAATGGAAGAAACATCAACAGAATCATCATCCATGGATTCATTATAATCTGGATCAGATTCATCCTCATCGTTTTGATGATCTGTTTTAGCATCGGTGTCTTGTAATTCAATATTTAAAGTATCTGGTTTAGGTATGTTTACAGCAGCAACCGTGTATACACCCTTCGGCACAAGAACCTCACAACCATTCAAGTCATAAACAATCAACTGGAAATTTTGTTTAAAAATGTACCTCATCACCACGTAATAGTCCGGGTATATAGGTACGTAAGAAACAACATTGTCCCATGAATCCTAAACAAAATACACCTTAGTATCCGGGTCTTTCTCAATCATCACATCAAAACTGTCCCACAAATTAACATGGATCTTGAATGTTAACTTGCGAATAGATGGTAAACGTATTGTTTCTTCAACGAAATCAGCAGGAATAATCTGCGTATAATATTCATCCTGGTCATATAATTTAAATTTGTTATTCAAAAGCATTAAAAAGTAAACTTCGTATACTCACCAAATTATCATTGGACTCTTCTGTGAAGCGTTGGCAGAAGTACTCGACATTGCTTATCGTTTTCTCCGTAGACATGGATGTAAATAAAGGAACATTAGATCCGAAGATCGGATGGGGTTGCATCTTCTTAAAGGGTGTTAACAAATACGAATATAAGTCAATTTGCTTAAACATTAGGAAATAACCCTCCGTAAATGATAGTTTAGCTGCAATATCTTTCCAACCATCCATGAACACAAACGCACCTTTATGTTTAGTCAAAACAACTTCAAATTCCTTACCGTTCACACATTTGATAACAGCTTGAGTGTTTGGTTCAACATTCATTAGGAATTTGTTGCTATAATGATATGGTATTTCCTTGAAAAAAATAATGTATATTAAAATAAATAAATGACGAAAAAATGTTGTACTTATAACATTGATAAACTTACCATATATTGAGAAGAGTCGGAGGAAAATATTTTATAAAAAGACGTCATACTTATCTGCGTTTCAACAAACATGTAGTAATTAGATTAGGAGCTCCAGTGAATAAAGAACATAATCAATGTAATGACCGTAATCCAAATAAAACATTCAGATAACAAAATTATATAAAACAACAATCATAATACCATAACAATACAATATATAATAAAACAAATCTAACATAAACTTAACAACATAACATCTTCCATATGAAGAATACAAAGTAATCGGTTACTGTAAGACATGAAATAAGAAAAATTATTCAAAATAACACATAGAAAATACAGTTGCCAATAATAAATGGATTTAAAAATATAACTTCCGCTTCAATATGAAGAACCAAAAGAAAATCAACAAATGGATTCTTGAATCATACTTTTAACATCTATATTATTATATGTTGCATGTAATACATCAGAATAACACAAATCGTTGAACCAAAGACATAAACAAACAGCCGACTATGATAAATAGATTTGCAAACATCAGTAGAAAACAAAATCTACAATGGAAAGAAGGCAACCTCAAAATTAACAATAGATTGCAAGATTTACAAAAAACGGAGTAAACAAACTTCATAATTAACAATGGATTGCAACATTACTTGAAGAAGTTGAAGATGTCGATGTAATTGATGATGAAGACGATGGAGGTTATTGGGAAGTGGGAGAGTATCTTTGAAGATAGAGAAGACAAATGATGAAGATTTGGTTAAAAAAAATAATAAAACAATTATATAGTATCCATTGGTTTCGGGTTTGGTATAATAAAAATATGGATCCGCGAGAAATTGATATCCATCTGTATTATTAAATCGATTTTCTATTTCCTTATTAAAACGTTTTTTATGGCTATTTGTTAGAGATTTAATTACTTAAAAAAATCAAATCCTAAAAATACAATCAACATTCCTTTACTAAACCAATATTACAACTTCCTTTTTTGTAATTACTTATTTCAAAGTTTAATTACAAAATACAAAATATATACAAATACACATTAACATTTATAAAAGATTTACCATATTTAATATTGAATTGGGTTTTTTATATTTCTTCAAATAAGCCCAATTTGATCTTCTATATAAATAAGTATATAGCATATGAAATTATTGGTTTAAACTTTTTTACATAATGGTTTTTCTTCCTATTGATATTATACTTTTTGAAATTTTAATCAAACTGAATGATAGATCTATTGATCGCTGTAGATGTGTATGTAGAGAATGGCGTCAGGGGCTATCATCATGGGACTTTGTGTGGCGATACTATTCCGAAAATTATCTGGTAATATAGTATTATTGTGTTTTTTTGTTATCTTTAATTTAAAATACTTTTTATCAAACATTATTCTTATTAATCCAAGATAACTTATCTTTTATGAACGTAGGAAAAACTATTGGAGGATAGCCCGTCGTTGGATGATATAGTTTATGAAGAAGACTTTCCTCCTGAAATTAAAGACAATTAGTATTTTCGAACATTTCAATTATGGATTGTTTGTTTTGAATAATAAGTGTTTGCTTTCTTTGAATAATAACTTTAGTCTTTATGTTTTTTGTATTCAACACAAACATTTATCATATATCTTTCAAGAAATCATTCAAAAAAAAAATTAGTCAACCGATTAATTTTTTTTAAATCAGTTATACAATCAAGCTCAAAGAACTCATTGAGCATAAGAATAAACGGGGACCATATTTAGAAAGAAAAAAAAGCCAATTAATTACATAATCCCATTATAAGTTTTTGTTAAATATGAATAGATATATTTTTCAGATAACATAATAGTAAGTTTCCGGCCACAAATTTAGTATATATTTAACAGAATTGTAATATTATTTCTAAAAAAAATATATATTTAATATAAATTTTCGAAATCTAAACATAAATACATTCATATTACTGTTTATTTTATGTATCATATCCTAAAATATCAATTTAAATTAAATAACTTCCAAAATTCAAACTTTACTTTATTTATTTAAATATATAATAGAATATAAGTTATCAATTATTTAGTATTATAAAATATTGACTTGTAATTTGTTAATTATTATAATATAATATATTTAATACCTATGTTAACAGAATTGTAATATTATTTCTAAAAAAAAATATATTTAATATAAATTTTCGAAATCCAAACATAAATACATTCATATTAGTATTTATTTTATGTATCGTATTTTAGCAATATCATAAAAGTTAATTCCAGCCGTAAATTTAATTAAAATAAAATGTAATTTTGTGTTTTTAATTATATTATGAAGTTTTTAAATTTAAATTAATAATTATGAACTATATAAAAATATTGACTTAACATTTGTTAATTATTATAATATAATTTTTAAATTTAAAAAAAAATAATAAAATATACTTTAAATACGTTTAACATTTGTAGATTAACTGTATTAATTCTCGAGGCTTGGATTAATTAAAAAACAAGAATTGTCAAAGTATTTATAAAAAAATGTATATATTTAATATACATTTTATAAATTCAAAAATAAATACAATCATCTTAATGTTTATTTTAGGTAAAATATCCTAATATATCAATTTAAATTAAACAACTTCCTAAATTAAAACTTTATTATAAATACATCTTCAAAGTTGTTAAAAATTCATACATTAGAAGACAAAAATCTGTATTTTTGGTTGAACTTGACAAGGTATGAATTTATATTTTTTAAGTCTAATGTATAAGAATTCTGTTGATTTATTAATTTTAAATTTTACTTTTTTTTTTGTTCATAAAGTTATAATTTTTCGTTTATATTTTTGTGTAGATGTTAACTCATGAATTTATCATAAACACCCCTTTGAGAAACATATATGATCTTTGGCAAATTATGAAGGTTTGTAATTATTTGTATCATGCTAAAAGTATTTTTTTTGGTTAAATTAATGATTTTCGTTTGGATTTAAATTTGTACAGCCTCAATTTGTTATCATACTTGGTACTATTAATGCTATAGATAAGCATTTTGGATGGCACTATATGGAGTGTCCTAAATGTTTAAAGGAGGCGGGTACAGATTTTATAGACTGCGTGAGTTTGGAGGAACATTTGTTCCATGTGTGCAAGAACCCTAATTGTGATGAAAGTGTTATATATCCAGTTCCAAGGTAATATGATCGTTTTTTTTTATCTATTTTTTAATATTTATATGTTTTGTAAAATAATCGATTTTAATATATGTATGATTGTATTTAAATTAATTAGATTCAAAATAAAAGTTCAAGTTGAAGACAATAGTGATGATGTTCCACTAATATTATTTCATCCTCTGGTTGATGAAATCATCCAAAAAGTTGTTCTCAAGTCGGCTGAACAATTGTTTGAAGAACATACAACACCTGTATGTATCAATATTTTTTACTTCTCGTATATTTTTTAAACATTATATTTAAAAAAAATATATTAATACTATCATAAATTTTTTTTATTTATAGGATGTTGAAGAAGTAATGTTTCCCGTGGATTTAAACAAGCTGATTGGAAAGATGTTTGCTTTTAAAATTGAGATAACAACTTATAATCTTACTAACTTTGATGAGATGTATGTTGTGACAAACATGACTGATGATGAGTCAATTATCAATGAGCTCAAAGAAAAGATGAAGATTACTGAGGTATTTTTTATTTCAATACATGATTCATATTAATACATTAATATTTATATCATATTTAATTATACTATTATTTAATTAATTTTAACATTTGTTTTAGGTAAATGATAAAGAATTTATAAAAAAGAATATTCACGATCCAAGTGTTAAGGATGATGACGCTAACACCAGTTGTGATACCAATAAAATCAACAAACGTAGATTGGCTGACGTCTACAAGTGTTCAACTTCAAGTAGTTTGAAGGATTTGGATAAAGTTAGAAAGAAATAAACTTTGCTTATATTTCTATTAATTTAATCAGTTGTTATGATTTTTACGTTTTGAACAATGGTATTTTCAATTTTTTAGTATGTTTGATGTGGTTATTTGATCGTTATATGTTTTTTAATACGTTATTAATAATATAAAAGGTATCGGTTTACGAAACAACTTTTAATTCAGATGTCCATAAGAATGAAAAGGTAATAAGTTTTACACGAAATATATGATTACACATGTAAACAAAATTAGAATACTTATGAAGCGGAAAAAAAAAATTATTGTCAGGATCAAAAAAACATACTAACGATTTTCAATATGTTGTTTGTGTACTTTTTATAATTGAAATCTAAGTTCTCCTAACCCGGGATGTTCCCGGGTGATAGCCTAGTATATATATATAGGTTGAGGTTCATGAGTGAACAACATCCTTGTTTGTGAACCGTGTGAACCAATTTGAGCCATTGATCATTTTTTTAGATGTAAAGGATATGATGGTAATTAATCAGTTTAAATTAGGAAGTTATATATTTTTGTTAACATTAAACTAACTACCCCTTATGATCTTTAAATAGTTATAAAATTTTCATACGTTAATATTTTTTTTTTATTTAAATACACCATAAAAACGAGTTTTTTATTCTCTTTAATTTGAGTATGATATTGCTATAGTTTTTTTTTAATAAAAACGAACAACATATGCATTTTTCGTTTTCCAGCGTTTTATTGTTTATATACACAGGCGTACATAAGTACAATATACAGATGTACAACAGTGTACAGTGTACGAACAACAGTCTGCACACTTTACATGAGTACAATACACATATGCACAACAATGTACATTGTAGGAACAACAAACTATACACTTTTGTACTCATATCTTTAATTGATTACTTACAACCCTGGTTTAAAGGGATTTGATTTTGTTATATTAAAAAAAAAAAAACAATATCCAGTTATGATAGGATACCAAAATTACAAATAGTACACATTTAGGTGAATGCCCCTATCAGCCCCATTTCTTTCTTATATTTAATTTAATATTTACAAGTTTGCCATTAACATTAATTTTGATCATCTAACAAATGAAGGGCCAAGATCTGTTCATTTTGTTCACAAGTTAACCATTGTTCACTCTAGAACCCTACCCTATATATATATAGGAACAGGATCAGGATCAGGAGAGAACGCCTCAAAGTGTGAGAACAGTGAGAACGATTCTCAGCCACAAGATCTTAGTGGTTTGTCGCTTAGATTGACGTGGTGGCATTTTTGTAAATAATAGGGGTCTTGGAACTACCAGAAGGGGTAAAATAGGAAGATCCAAGCAAATGTGCACATGCTAATCACATGCCTTTTCCCCCATCATATTTAAACGACAATAACTTTTTTATACATGATTATTTTTCGAAAAAAATACACCATAAAACTCAGCGTTTTTTTTATCTTTCCAACGAGTATACTATTGATATACTTTTCGAAAAAAAATTAACTGGGTTTTATGGCGTTTTTCTGAACTGAGTGTTTTATGGCGTTTTAGACTAAGTATTTTCATGGCGTTTTTCTGAACTTACTCCACAATAGCGCATCCCCCATAATAACGCATGCCACATATTAGAGCATCTATTAGAGCATCTAGTACTAGAGCATCTAGTACTAGAGCATCTAGTACTAGAGCATCTATTATCTGATTAGTGCATCAAACAATAGAGCATCTGCTGCTGCTCTATTCTGCATTGCTTGCATACTGCATTTGTTTTCTAAGCCTACATTTCTAACAATGTTTTTCTGAACTAGGTGTTTTTATGGCGTTTTAACTAGGTATTTTCATTGCGTTTTTCTGAACTGAGTGTTTTATGGCGTTTTCAACTGAGTATTTTCATGGCGTTTTTCTGAACTAGGTGTTTTATGGCGTTTTTAACTGGGTATTTTTCATGACGTTTTTCTGAATTGGGTGTTTTTATGGCGTTTTATTTGAACACCCAGTTCATGTGAGTGGGTTTTCTGACAATATTACCCCTTACTGTAATTTAGCATCAATGCCACATGTCACCACCAAAATCGTTCTTACTGTTCTCACACTTTTCACTGTTCTCTCTAAATCCTGACCCTATATATATATATATATATGTAGGGAGCTGCTAAAATGAAAACCACCCCCAGTTGTAAGAACCATGAGAACTACTCTCCACCAATCAGATTATGTCAACTTAAAGGATATTTTGGTCATTTACCCCAAATGTCAAATCTCCCCTCCCTCTTCATTTAAATTCACCTTAGTTTTTAAATACCTCTATCATCTCTCATCTACATCTCTCATATCTTCCTTTTCTATATTCAAAGATCCAGACCACAACAAATACCCCATGAAACCCTGAGGCTCGACGAGGACAGACAGAGAGATAGTGAGAGACGGCGGAGGTAGGTGGACGACGACGATCGAGGGGGTTTTCCGGCAACCTACCGGAGAAAATGACGATGGTGAGCGACGGTTAGTTGACAAGATCAAGGGGGTTTTCTGGCGCCTCATTTTTCCGGCGAAGCACAACCCTCAAACCGTTTCGTCCTTATACAGGTCACCTACAACACCCCCAAATCCCCTCTTCATGTTAGCTCACCACATGCCCCATCTATCTTCTCGATTACAGGCCGGCCACCACCTCCCGGTGGTGGCGTACGGCGGCGAAAACGCAAGAAAAAGAGAGAGAAAGAGAGACCAGAGAAGGAAAGAGAGGCGAGTGACAGAATCAGAACCGGCGGCGGTGGCGGTGCGGCCGACCGGCGGCATCAGCTATGATGACGATAATGTATGTTGCTGACGACAGGTGTCCGGTAAACCCCTCCTCCCTTTCTTGTTTCTTTTGAATTTTTTTTTGTTTCAAGTGTTAACGACAGAGATATGGGTTTTTTTTGTTTTGTTTTCCGATGATGATGATACCGGGATGATGTGATGATGACGATGTAGACGGCAAGAAACTGCCGCAGCCGGTGACGGCAGTAGTGGTGATGGTCATCTGGGCTCAGTTATGGGTCACATGGTTCACATTTTGTTTCGGGTTCACATTCGGCTCAGCTTTGGGTTTGGATTGCTTCGATCCAGTCTCGGCTTCGGGTCAACGCTAGTCAACGGAAGACTCGGCTTGGTTTCGGGTCAACCCTAGTCAACGGAAGGCTCGGTTTGGTTTCGGGTCAACGTAAAACGTAAAAACGTGAAACGTTAAACGTAATACATCTAGATCGTAGTTAGGAAATATTTTATCAGAGTAAAATACCACACTTTTATAATATTAAACATATGGGAAACTCCCAAGTTTTCATTACACACATTTTCATAGGGACAAACCCTATTTTATTCAAATAAAACATCTCATTATTTAGGTAACTTTTATAGCCACTTTTCCAAGCCTTCAGTGCTGTCCAACTGGCTTCTATTTGGCTTTCACACTTTGTTACATGAAACGCGTTTAAAAACATTTTGTCAGTGGGAAATACTGGTGAGTGAATCCCAGTTTAATCAAGACAGGTAAAACCGTTATACAGTATTGAGGGCGGTCGCGCAATTACATTTGTTTCGATCTACTTTAATTACCACCCACGGTACTGTCAACCCGACTTGTGGTCATGTTACTACTCACAGTGTAGTAACAAATTTTGTATACAAAACCCCAACATACCGACGATAATTGTAGAATACAAATACTCAATCACTGTTAAATATAAGTTAAAACATTTGAGGTTTTGTAAGAACAGTTTGCAAAAAGGTTCACAAAAAGGAGATTGCTCACATTGCTGTCTTAGGGTTTTCCTTTAAGATTTCCTAGCGATTATCTATTAATTATACAAATGCACATGCGTTAGTATAAGAACCCAATATTTACATTAGTAATACCCTCCCCGAGACAGAATTCCAACGACTACGTCGGGCAGAACCACGACAGCCGTTACGGAACCCTAGATCAATCGGGTAACGTTTCTAATACGTAACCGGGGGTTATGATACTTACAACGAGACAAAACTTCGTTATTTAGGGGGGGGGTATTCCCCGGGTAAAGCTTCTACACTATAGAAATTTGAGAGAGAAAGAGAGATTTGAACGATCGAAAATGAAAACTGATGTCTCCTATTTATAGTTGTGATCGTCGACCTTGTCGCGCCCCGCGACGCCAGCTAGGGTAGGCCCTAGCTTGCCTGACTCGGATGCTAGCCTCGACACGAGTTCGACACGTGGCGGCACCGGGTCATGCCGGTTGTCTCCTAGCTCGCGGCCCGCGTAGAACTAATGGCAGTCTGTCGCGGCCTGCGACAGACTTGTTTTTATTTTATTTTTAAGTATACAAGGTAGTTTGGGCTTGTTTTCGCATACGAGGTATGTTTTAGGACATATAGGGATGTTATAAATATATTAGGGTGTCGGAAATATTTTAGGAGGGTTGTTATACCTAATAAGACAAAAAGTATTTAATATTAATTTTAACTATTTTTAATCTCATCCATCCATCTTGTAGATCTAGTGGCTAGAAAGTGGTTCTTTCGGTTCTTACAACTGGAGGTGGTTTACATTTTAGCGGTTCCATATATATATATATATGGAACCGCTAAATGAAAACAACCTTCAGTTGCGAAAACCGTGAGAACCACTTTTCAACCATTGGATCTTGTAGATTGATGAATGAGATTAAAATTAATTAAAACTAATATTAAATCTTTTTTGTTTTATTATGTTTTTAACATTTTAATGTCAAAAGGGTAGTTTAGTAAATTTGTTTTTTTATTTGTATTTAATGTTTTTTATTACTTTTTTGTCACATTATATAAATTGTTTTTTCTTAAAAATAGATTTTTCTATAAAAAAAATTTAAAATCAGATTTTTTTTACAAAAAAACAATCATTTTAAAGATTTTGTTACAAAAAAAACGTTTTTACGCGTCGTTTTTACGAGCTGTTTTTTACGCGCCATTTTTACGCCTGGTTTTTTTTACGCGCCCTTTTTTACGCCCCATTTTTACATGCCCTTTTTTACGCTCCTTTTTTACACGCCGTTTTTTACGCCCCGTTTTTTACTCGCCGTTTTTTTAAGCGCCGTGTTTTTACACCCTGTGTTTTTTTTACTTGCCATTTTTTTACGCGCCGTGTTTTTTACGGACAACTTTTTTTTACGAAAAACTTTTTTTTCGAAAAGTTTTTTTTTACGAAAGACTTTTTTTACGAAAGTAAAAACGAGGCGCAAAAAACGGCGCGTAAAAAACGACGAGTAAAACGGGGCGTAAAAAAGGCTCGTAAAAAACCGGATGATAAAACGGCAAGTAAATACAGGGCGTAAAAACGGCGCGTAAAAAAAGGTGCGTAAAAAAACAGGGTAATAAAAAGGCACGCTAAAAATGGGGCGTAAAACGTCCCTAAAAAAACCGCGCATAAAAGCGGTGTGTAAAAATGGAGCGTAAAAAAACGGCTCGTAAAAACGTTTTTTTGTAAAAAAATCTAATTTTAAAATTTCGTTTAATAAAAAACAATTAATGTAATGAGACAAAAAAGGTAATAAAAAAGAATCTATACTTTTATAAAAGGAGAAATCTCAATGACATAAGAAAAGCTGATGTGTCAGCCAGAGAGGCTGTTCAACAATGTTTTTCTTATGTCATTACTGCATCATAAAGCCTAATATATAAAATCATTTAAAATTCTATTCAAACCTCTGCCCTTCACCTTACAATCAAACATCTGCTCGTCTTAGCCAAAGTATACCTTTGTCCAGATTCAAAATTCGGGCTCCAGATTCAAATTTCAAAATTCAAACCATATATTCGAATCCTATAAATAAGTTATATGAATCTGGCTCCACATTCAAATTTCAACTCTATCTCTCTCGCTCATATATGAGAGCGTATCTCTCTCTATCAAATGCATATTTCTTGTGATTCCGCCGGCTAATCTCCGATTATACTTCTTTGTTCGAATGTTTGTTGATTCTGTTTACATATCATCATTCCAATATCATGTGTTTGAACTTCTGTTTACATGTTATCGTTCCAGTATCATTGTTCCCACATCGTCGTTTCAATGAAGCTTCCCTTCACACATGAACCTTTCAACATCGATGTAACACCCCGTGTTTCCACAAGTCAAAGTCAAAGTCAAGGTCAAGGTCAAAGTCAACGACCGGTTATACGGATTTGACTTATAGAAATTTCTTTATTTTATTTGTATTATGTGGAGTAAGTGTTGTTAATTACAAGCCATCGACGTGTTATTCAAACGACTTACGACTGTGAACTATAGGAAGTAACAATGCGATAAAGCTAATAAACTGACAATCAAGCTATGATAATCGAATCGACACCGAATCGCAACTCGATCTATACTTGTTGGTTATTATTATACGTGTGTGTGCTTTATGTGTTACTTGTGCATGTTTATTTATGTTGTGTTGTGGTAATCAATCGAAACGCAATCTAACTCGAAATGCAATCGAACTTAATCGAAACTCGAAATCGAACTCGAACACGAATCACAATCAAACTATGATATTTAGTAGTTGGGACTAAAAGTAATTTGACTAGGAAACCCTATCGTGTCAAACCGCTCGCCATCGAAATTGAAACGCCAAAAATCGTCGCGTCGAACATTCAACCCAGTGCCATCCGGCCGGATAGCCATCCGACCGGATAGCCCCTTGTCCGCAGATCAGACGCCATCCGACCAGGATGTCATCCGACCGGATAAGCCATCCGAGCGGTGTGTCATCCGATCGGATAGCCCTTTCCTCTTTTGGAATCCTATAAATACCCCTGTCATTGTCATTCTTTCTACTTTTGGAATCCCTCTGTCCGAACAGCTCGTGCTCCCCACCTTTTCTTCGATTTCGCTCGATCAAGGTAAGATCTAGTCCTAAATCTTGTACTTTCTTGATCTACACGCACTCCTACACCTTTCTATCTTTTAAATCTTAATTTTTAACCGTGAAATCACTAGATTTCGGGTGTTCTAGGATGATGTCATCATGTGTTCTTCAAGAACTTCATGTTTTGGCCTCAATCCACGAAGAACAACTTAGATCTAACCGATTTCCACAAAGATCTTGTAAAGATCTAGACACAAGCGTGGTGAAAAAGGATTGAAAGATGGTTTTTAACTTTCTTCCAACTCTTTTGCACTAAAGGTACTCAAAACCGATAGGATCCGACCCTGATCTAGTCTTCTACGCTATCGTAGTGTTGTACTAGCTTAAGATCCGGATTCTACCCACGAGACTACCGATTTCGGGTTAGTCAAGAACAACCGTCTCGAGCCGGTAACCGGCCGGACTAGGGTGATTCCTGGTCGGGTTGGTCATCTGGGTCGAACTAGGGGTTCTGTTGGCTAACACGTTGTCAAAGTGTCTCGACATAATGACAAACCATCAAAACGACCAAGTGTAGGACGAACAGAACAACTGTAACGAATTGCTATCCGACCGGGTTGCTGTCCGATCGGATAGGTCATCCGAACGGATTACCATCCGAACGGATCACACTTTGGTCCCACCTTTAAAACAATCTTATCTGAAGTTTGAGTATCGAACGAATTGCAATCCGATCAGACGACCATCTGACTGGATTACTCTTCGGATCTTGAGATACTAAGACTTTAAAGACTTGAACAATTTTCAACATGTTCATTACCAGGGTTGCCACCCGATCGGATGGACATCCGATCGAGTGACACTTCAGCTTAGAGCTTGCCTTCCCTAAGTAATCTCACCACTAAGTTACCGTCCGACCGGACCACCGTCCGACCGGATGACCATCCGAACGGATTGTCATCCGCACGACCCACCATCCGATCGAACGACTTGATGGATAGAGATACTTTAATGCTTTCAAAATGCTACAACGAAAACTTCAAAAGTCAAGCCATCATACACAAACACATACTTCTTATAGGAAGAAACAATCCACTCGAATCGTCATCCGACCGGACCACTGTCCGACCGAATGACCACCCGAACAGATTGCTATCCGCACGGATTGCTGTCCGATCGGATTACTATCCGATCGAACCACTATCCGACCCATTTGCACTTTGCACCATTTGACGCGTAAAACGTCACTTATCGTTATGCTATCGAATCTATTCAGGCTAACCTTACTCGCTAAGCGCTCCCTTCAATCCATTAATCCCTGTGAGTATACTCGATCCCCTTTTGCTTTATGCACTTTTGGGCGTTACATATGTTACGAATATTCAAACTAAAATAATCACACTACTCAATACTATTTGAACGCTAACCGTTAATGCATGTTATACGTGGCTTATGAATGCTTATATGTTATGTTTACACATGGAATGCTGTCTACTTGCCTTAGCAACGATAGTACTATAGTTTGGACTCAGCACCCGTTCACACGGGGGTTGTTAAGGACCATTACTTGCATGGATTACGGTGGTAATCATGTATTGCGAACTGCCTCAGGCAGTCAACCCGCAGTCATTGGTATCGATGGATCTATGTCGATAACTAACGTGCTTCATTTCACTATGTGTACGTGCTGGTTATGCGTAAACGAATTCGAACTCTATATGCTATTATCAAACTTGTATGCTCACCTTTACATTTTATGTATTGACTTTATTTTAACGTATGTGACAGGTCCTTAGGACGCACACTTGGTAGGAATTTGAAGCTAGAATAAAGCTTTAGAGCCCAACAGATTGTTGTTTGTAGTGGTCAAACTAAGGGTCTCTAGAAGCAGATAAACAATTGCTGTCTATTTAAATATGAGTTGTCGGAACAGAATATTTGCCTGGATTTTTGTCTGTAATAATTATTTTTGCTGTTTGAGATACGGTATGGGACACATTATTTAAATTGAGTAGTATTGATAATTGTTATGGAAACTTCTGGACAATCTGTTTCGCTCAGTTCCATGCCCCGATGTTTCCGCCGTCGGTTGGGGTGTAACAGATTGGTATCAGAGCCATAACTATAGGGAATTAGGCAAGACTCGACCTAGTCCGGGTCGAAGTCTTAGAAACCTAGACTATAGTTAGGATCCAACAGACTGACTTGAGTACATCCAGTAGGGATTATGTATGGGCTTATTTCCCGCTATCCTCGCCCATACTACACTATCACTACACTCGAATTTTCAACTACAAAAGGGCGATAAAGTCGAGATTAGGTGTGAAAATCGCAAACTCTCGACTAAATTGCTTAATCGATGCTGTTTTGACAACTTATCAATGATTTCTTTTTCAAAAATGAACGCTTGTTCAGCGGGGGAATTATACCAAATCAGGGGTGAAACCCATATTTTGATGAATAATCTCCTCCATTTTATCAAAACAGGGACGAAGTTGTTGAGACAGGGGTGAAACCCTAACCTTGACGACTTGTTCCGCACCTTTTACAAAACTCCCACCAAGGTCTCAACGGACTCCAAGTGCACGAACGTGACCGAACACAAAAGAACGTAATATAATCAGTGATTCTATTGACAGATCTGAGATCATACAAAGCACCTGAAGCACGATGTCACTTTCTCTCCCTAGCTTCTCTCTCTAACCTTCAAAGCTTCCAAGTCTCAAATGTGATAATTCATCAATTTTATGTGTTTTACGTGCTTTTACCTGTTTATGTGCTTAACTTTGGAAGAATTAATCGATTTGTGCCTTCGCTTCGATCGACACACACGACTCGCACTGCATTTCTACCCCAAAACGTTAACAAATCGTTGAATTATGGGCGACTTATACTACGATATACGCTTATACTACGCTATTCCCGAACAATCGCAGACCTTGAATAATAGGTTTCTGTTTTCTGACTGCCTCTAGTGATTAAATGCGTATGTGTTTCCTTGCTTCTGTGCCTTACTTGCTTGTGTGTAAATGCGATTTTGTGCTCTACGTGCTTGTGTGTAAATGCGATTTTGTGCTCTACATGTTATGTGTTTACGTGAATATGCGTGTTCCTGAGCTTTAGTAAGTAGTAGACGTGTGAGGTGAGATTCGAATACAATGTGTTGAGTCCTGTGACGATGTCTATTGCAGACAATGTTGTCTGGATCCCGTCGCACACTTTCTCGTCAAGAAAAGAGGGACAAACGCCTTGCTGCCATCATCGCTAAAAGCGTAGCAAAGGCTGTAAGTAATGCTTACGAGAACGCTAGCAAGTCATCTGAGGAATCAAGGACCGACGCTCCTAAAGCTACCACAAGGCCCTTCAGTTTCAAGCAATTCAAGTCGTGTGGGCCAAAAGAATTCACTGGCGAGGGAGGTCCGACTGCACTATTCCAATGGTTTGATTCCATTGAGGTCACTCTGCGACAGAGTGGTTGCCCTGATGACCTTCGAACTCTGAATGCTACCGGCGTTTTCCAGTCCCGTGCACTAGACTGGTGGACGACCGAGAAGAACAAGCGAGGGAACGATGCAGCCTACGGTCTATCGTGGGACGAGCTCAAGGAAGTTATACTAGAGGAATTCTGCCCTCCTCTCGAACGTCAAAAGCTTGAAGATGAATTTTGGCACATACACCAACATGAGGGTGACAACGCTGCTCTCACTGCTCGTTTCAAACAGCTCAGCATCATCTGTCCCAATCAAGTCAAGACTCCGGAGATCACAATCAAGAAGTATATCCGAGCTTTTCCCGACTGCGTCGCAGATTTCGTGCAAGCGGCTAAGACTAAGACAATCGAAGAAACTTACCTACTGGCCGCCGAAATCAACGACAAAAGGGTCAAGGCTGGTGTCTGGGATAAAACTTCAAAGCACCTGCATCAAGCTACCGCCACCGCACCAACTGCTGAACCCACCTCATCGAGTAACAAGAGGAAGAACAAGAGAAAGAACAGCTCCAGCAACAAGAACTGTGCGATCACTGCTGCACCGATTCAAGCTGTACCAGCCCAACAACGTCAAGTTGTGGCGCCTGTGGCTAATGCACCACCTGCAAAGCGTGCATACACTGGGCCACACCCGCTCTGCCCTACTTGTACCTACCACCACCCAACTGCCATTTCTTGCCGTTTTTGTGCTCATTGCAATGTATACGGCCATTTTACTGCCAACTGTGGTATTCGAAAAGCTCCTGCTCATCAAGCTCTACTCACTGCCCCTCAGGGTCAACAAGCTCCTCCGGCACCCTCGATCAAATCCAGAGCCTGCTTCGCATGTGGCGACCCGAACCATTTCGCCAACATGTGCCCAAACAGGGTCGTGAAACAAGAGCCTCAGCAACAGCAGCCTCAGCAGCAGCAACAACAGCAGCAACAACAACAGGCTGCACGCGCCAGAACTTTCAACCTCAACGTGCATCAAGCCCAGGCTGACAACAACGTTGTCAATGGTACGTTCCTTGTGAATGGTATTTATGCAACCTGTCTGTTTGATACTGTAGCCAATAATTGCTTTGTGTCGTTTGAATTCGAGAAACTCCTTAGTCATAAACGCTCCCAACTCTCTTCGACTTTCGATGTTGAAGTCGCTACCGGAAGAACCGTCGCCGTCGATTCTGTTCTTCGTGATTGTACCCTTGAGCTCAACAATCACATCTTCCCAATCGACCTTATTCCGATGCAACTCGGAAGTTTTGACGTCATAATAGGCATGGACTTTCTTCGAGAAAACCATGCTGAAGTTGTGTGCTTCTACAAGATGATTCGATTCTCGCTCCCGAATGGTGGCTTATTGTGTGTATACGGTGATACTACTTCAAAGGGTCTCAAGCTTATGTCATGCGTGCAAGCTAGCAAGTATCTCCGCAAGGAATAAAGTGCTTTCTTGGCTAATATTGTAGTAGCAGAGGAGGAAAAGAAAGAGAAGAAGGAAGTGAAAGACGTTCCTGTGGTTCGAGAATTTCCTAATGTTTTTCCAGAGGATCTTCCCGGGCTACCGCCAAGTCGTGATATCGATTTTCGTATCGACCTCATTCCTGGAGCCAACCCTATTGCCAAAGCTCCCTACCGACTCGCGCCGTCCGAAATGCGCGAACTCTCAACCCAACTCCAGGAATTACTTGAGAAAGGCTTCATTCGCCCGAGCACCTCTCCTTGGGGCGCGCCAGTCCTTTTCGTCAAAAAGAAGGACGGATCGTTCAGGATGTGCATCGACTATCGGGAACTGAATAAGTTAACTATCAAGAACCGCTATCCTCTACCTCGCATCGACGATTTATTTGATCAACTACAAGGCGCTACGTGTTTCTCAAAGATCGACCTACGTTCAGGATATCACCAGCTACGTATTCAAGAGGAGGATATACCTAAAACTGCACTTCCCACTCGTTACGACCACTACAAATTCGTTGTCATGCCTTTTGGTTTAACCAACGCACCAGCGGTTTTCATGGATCTGATGAATCACGTGTGTAAACCGTATCTCGACCGTTTCGTCATCGTATTTATCGATGATGTCTTGATCTACTCCAAATCGAAAGCCGAACACGCGCAACATCTACGTTTGGTTCTCGAGTTACTCCAGGGGAACCAACTCTATGCCAAGTTCTCCAAGTGCGAATTCTGGTTGGAGGAAGTTCAGTTTCTGGGTCACATTGTTAATAGTCAAGGCATTCACGTCGATCCTGCGAAGATTGAAGCTGTCAAGAGCTGGGTTACGCCTAAGAACCCGTCTGAAGTCCGCTCTTTTCTCGGACTAGCGGGCTATTATCGACGATTTATCGAGGGATTCTCAAAGGTCACTGTGCCGCTTACCTCTCTCACACATAAAGACAAGCCTTTTGTTTGGAAAACTGAACAAGAGTCTGCCTTTCGAACCCTCAAGCACATGCTTTGCAACGCTCCTGTTCTCACATTGCCCGATGGAAACAATGATTTCATTGTCTATTGTGATGCTTCCAACCTTGGTCTTGGTTGTGTTCTCATGCAACGGGACAAGGTCATAGCTTACGCATCTCTTCAGCTCAAAGTCCACGAGAAGAACCATACAACTCATGATCTCGAGCTAGGCGCAGTTGTTTTTGCATTAAAGATTTGGCGACACTATCTGTATGGTACCAAGTGTACGATCTTCACCGATCATTGGAGCCTACAACATATCTTTGATCAGAAGGAACTTAATATGCGTCAACACCGATGGGATAGCCCCTCGTCCGCAGATCAGACGCCATCCGACCAGGATGTCATCCGACCGGATAAGCCATCCGAGCGGTGTGTCATCCGATCGGATAGCCCTTTCCTCTTTTGGAATCCTATAAATACCCCTGTCATTGTCATTCTTTCTACTTTTGGAAACCCTCTGTCCGAACAGCTCGTGCTCCCCACCTTTTCTTCGATTTCTCTCGATCAAGGTAAGATCTCGTCCTAAATCTTGTACTTTCTTGATCTACACGCACTCCTACACCTTTCTATCTTTTAAATCTTAATTTTAACCGTGAAATCACTAGATTTCGGGTGTTCTAGGATGATGTCATCATGTGTTCTTCAAGAACTTCATGTTTTGGCCTCCCACCAAGAACAACTTAGATCTAACCGATTTCCACTAAGATCTTGTAAAGATATCGACACAAGCGTGGTGAAGAAGGATTGAAAGATGGTTTTTAACTTTCTTTCAACTCTTTTGCACTCAAGGTACTCAAAATTGATAGGATCCGACCCTGATCTAGTCTTCTACTCTATCGTAGTGTTGTACTAGCTCAAGATCCGGATTCTACCCACGAGACTACCGATTTCGGGTTAGTCAAGAACAACCGTCTCGAGCCGGTAACCGGCCGGACTAGGGTGATTCCTGGTCGGGTTGGTCATCTGGGTCGAACTAGGGGTTCTGTTGGCTAACACGTTGTCAAAGTGTCTCGACATAATGACAAACCATCAAAACGACCAAGTGTAGGACGAACGGAACAACTGTAACGGATTGCTATCTGACCGGGTTGCTGTCCGATTGGGTAGGTCATCCGAACGGATTACCATCCGAACGGATCACACTTGGGTCCCACCTTTAAAACAATCTTATCTGAAGTTTGAGTATCGAATGAATTGCAATCCGATTGGACGACCATCTGACTGGATTACTCTTCGGATCATGAGATACTAAGACTTTAAAGACTTGAACAATTTTCAACATGTTCATTACCAGGGTTGCCACCCGATCGGATGGACATCCGATCGAGTGACACTTCAGCTTAGAGCTTGCCTTCCCTAAGTAATCTCACCACTAAGTTACCGTCCGACCGGACCACCGTCCGACCGGATGACCATCCGAACGGATTGTCATCCGTACGACCCACCATCCGATCGAACGACTTGATGGATAGAGATACTTCAATGCTTTCAAAATGCTACAACGAAAACTTCAAAAGTCAAGCCATCATACACAAACACATACTTCTTATAGGAAGAAACAATCCACTCGAATCGTCTTCCGACCGGACCACTGTCCGATCGAATGACCACCCAAACAGATTGCTATCCGCACGGATTGCTGTCCGATCGGATTACCGTCCGATCGGATTACCATCCGATCGAACCACTATCCGACCCATTTGTACTTTGCACCATTTGACGCTTAAAACATCACTTATCGTTATGCTATCGAATCTATTCAGGCTAACCTTACTGGCTAAGCGCTCCCTTCAATCCATTAATCGCTGTGAGTATACTCGATCCCTTTTTGCTTTACGCACTTTTGGGCGTTACATATGTTACGAATATTCAAACTACAACAATCACACTACTCAATACTATTTGAATGCTAACCGTTAATGCATTTTATATGTGGCTTATGAATGCTTGTTTGTTATGTTTACACATGGAATGCTGTCTACCTGCCTTAGCAACGATAGTACTATAGTTTGGACTCAGCACCCGTTCACACGGGGGTTGTTAAGGACCATTACTTGCATGGATTACGGTGGTAATCATGTATTGCGAACTGCCTCAGGCAGTCAACCCGCAGTCATTGGTATCGATGGATCTATGTCGATAACTAACGTGCTTCATTTCACTATGTGTACGTGCTGGTTATGCGTAAACGAATTCGAACTCTATATGCTATTATCAAACTTGTATGCTCACCTTTACATTTTATGTATTGACTTTATTTTAACGTATGTGACAGGTGCTTAGGACGCACACTTGGTAGGAATTTGAAGCTAGAATAAAGCTTTAGAGCCCAACAGATAGTTGTCTGTAGTGGTCAAACTAAGGGTCTCTAGAAGTAGATAAACAATTGCTGTCTATTTAAATCTGAGTTGTCGGAACAGAATATTTGCCTGGATTTTTGTCTGTAATAATTATTTTTGCTGTTTGAGATACGGTATGGGACGTATTATTTAAATTGAATAGTATTGATAATTGTTATGGAAACTTCTAGACAATCTGTTTCGCTCAGTGCCATGCCCCGATGTTTCCGCCATCGGTTGGGGTGTGACAATCGATGTTGCAAGATCACTGTTGCAACATCGTGAAAAGTTGCATGTGCTTCCTTCTTTGATGGGAGAGTTGCATGGTTCGATTTTCGTTAAATCAAAAGTCAGCTTTTCTTATGTCAGCGAGATTTTCTTCTTTTATACAGAGTATAGATTGGTGCAATATCGTGAAAAGTTAGATGTGCTACAACAGTTGAGAGGAGACCTTTGCATTTTAGGTTTGTTTCTTATTTTGATTACCTGTAGTTTAAAATGATTATGAACAAACAAGTGTTGATGATGTTGAGAGTTTTTATTGACACTGAAATTTTAAAATATGTTAAGATACATGTTGAGATTATTAAATTAAACTATTACATAGAAAAATAGAAATTTACTGAAATATTTATAAACTATTACACGCTAGAGTTAACACTTGATAGGATTTCGTAGACTCTGGCCTTTCTCCATGTGATTTCATTCTCTCTTTTGTTTTTCAGATCAGTTAGCATGTTGCAGATTTTCTAATCCTGTTTTAGTAGTTGTGTCAGAAATTCTTCTGGAAATCTAATGGAGGAGAGTGGAGGATTTTGTCGAGCAATGCTAGGCTGTTCCAGGTTTTGTTGTAATTAGTGTCATTGATTATGTCGATTTTCCTGTTTAGTTCTTCGTCTGTTCTTTTTTCTTTGAGTGACTGATCGGTACATTTTAGGTACCTTTTATTTTATATTAATCATAATATAAAAGCATTAAAATTAGTATAAAATTTATTATTTTAGGGGTTTTTTTTTTATTTTGTGAGTAACAAAAGAAAACGTTTCTAAAATAATGGATTTATAAATATATATATATATATATATATATATATATATATGACAAGTCTTTCAATTTGAAAAACTAAAAGTTATGACACTTAATTATAATTAATAATCAAATTGGAGTTTTGCACTACGATTGAATTAGAAAATAACCATATGACCATTTAATTTAATTTAATTGATTTTGTAATTAATATATTGTGGTAATGCTTTTATTTGTGTCTTTGAGTTTTGTGCAAAAGCAGTATGGGCATATTAACCAATCGAGATTACAAGCTGCAAAAGAAACAAAACATTGTTATGATCCATGGTGAGATAAATAATTAGATGGGCCAGTTAATGTTGGGCCAGGAGAACTAATCCTCATCACAAAAGAAAGAAAACGTAAAAGGAGTTTTTGACTCCACTTGAAAGGGGTAAGGGGTTCGCACAGTGGACACAGAGGAGGAGCGCCCGTTGCTGCTTGGCACACAAATCAAGAGGAAACAAAGGGAAGTCTTTGCAGGACGTCATGAGGATACGCGGCTAATCTCCTAATGTTTCATCCCGGTGTAGACTTTGTAAGATGTTGGATCTGAGTTTGGTTTTGATTGTATTTTACGTTTGAAATTAAGATGGAAATGAATGAGTTGTGCAGCGGAATTAAGATGGAAACAAACTTTGCATACAATCAAACGAGAGTAATGCTTTGATCAAACATTTTTCACAATGAACCAAAAGATTGAATTTATTTCAATTACGATTACAATTGCAATGATTGAATACAAACTCCCCCTCAGCCAGAGCTCAGTGTTTGTTCGTGCAGAGAAGACGATGTTGCTAAGAGATAATGGAACAGTACAGAGCACTGTTCTATTTATAGGCACTAGCAAACCACTGAGCATCTAAGCTGACGTCACCATGAAAGTGACATCTAACCTCCTAACAAACTCTAACCTCTGATCTATACAAACACTGCTATACTAACTACTGCTTATTACATTACATTACATAAAGACAGAATAAACAACTGCTGCATCCCTCCACTACTGTGAACCCAGCAGTACTTGTCCGGATCAGCAGTGCTTGAACCAAGGCAGTAGATTGAACAGCAGAGCTTTAGTCTTTCATCAGGTCTTTACTTGAACAGCAGTTGTGGGTCAGCAGTTTGCACGATCAGTAGATAGGAGGTCAGCAGATGTTGAAATCACTTTCAAGGGGAGAGACTTGTATGTAACATCTGCTTATTCTGGATCCACTGCTCTGATCCAGTTTTGGCTTTAATTATCTGTTCCTCTGGTAGGGTTCAATCCCAACAATCTCCCCCTGGAACATATAATGCCAAAACTCTTCATTATTTTGGAACTTTATTGCCTCATTAACAGTTCCCTTATTTGCCCTTTAAGTGGTAGCTCAAAGGTTAAGGCATCTGTGTCATCATCATCCCTGCTAAGTGGAAGATTAAGGAGATCCTACAAATCTTCAAGACTTAGGCCAAGTGCTTGTTCCCTTGATATTTTCTTCACTTCTCCATCAGACCTGAACATAGTCAGTACATGGGTCTGTTTGTCAGTTTCCCACTTTAGTACTTTTGAGCCTGGTGGGTTTTTTGGGAGATTTTTATTTGATGAGGAGTTTGGAGATGCTGGCCTATTCATGACTAGCTGAGCAGTACTTGCAGATTGTTCCAGTTCAAGATCTTCTTTCATCATTAATTTAATGCCCTCTTTTACAACAGCATTTCCAGCTTTTAGATCTTCAACTGTTTCAGCCCCTGACTGGTTTTGGCTCCTTCTTTTGTAGATGGCAGCACCAGCTGGAGCAGTGGTTCTTTTGATTTGCAGCTTTGGTGGTCTTTTTGAGACCTCTGCTTTGGAATAATCAGGCTTTTGAGGAACTGTTGGATTTTTCTTTCTAAGTTCCTCTAACCTTTTGTAGGTAGCCCTTACTCTATCTTCTCCCCACTTTGTCACTGAATTCTTTGACCCATAATCTGCTGCTATCAGCTCCTCTTTCATTCTCTTCAACTCTAAGATCTTATCAGCTTCAAATTGTTTGAATTTTTCAGGAGGAGTCTGCTTGACCTTATTTTTGATCATTTCTTGAATCCTGGCTACCTCTTTTTCAAGCTCAGGAATGGTCCAGTTTTTGTACATGTGTTTCTCCCTCTTGTATTTCTTGTAGGTCATGATGTTCTCAATGTAGTCTTTTCTCAAGGACTCATCTGCCCTTTCTGAGATTTGCTGACATACATTTTTGGCAAATTGCTCCATAGCTCTGACCTGAGTGAGTAGAAACTGATAGTTTTGCTGAAATTCCCTATCAGATTTCCCTTGTTTATTTTTTATTACGATATCCTCTGCTTGCTTGGCCTTGAGTTTCAAGTATTCTTCAATATTGTTAGGCCTGGGATATCCTTCAACTGATGGCAAACTCCTTTTAGCTGGGTCATCCTCATAGTAAAAGGATTTGATTTCTTCCCTAACTGCAATGAGTTCCAGAGGAAATGAGACACCAGCAGGAGGTAATGGCTCTAGAATTTGAGCTGAAGAGAGAGGTATGGGTTTTGGAATTGTGACAAGTGACAAGGATTTTGAAGATGTTGGTGGTGGTGAATAGCCATCATCTTTGAGGATTAGCCTTCTCCTTTTTGTTTGAGGAGGGACTGATGATGTTTTTGGTGGAACAGTGGTGGTAGATTGAGTGGCAGTGGTTTGTGATTGACTAACAGCTTTTGAAACAACTGGTGTTTCAACCACTGTTGTCATTACAACAGATGTTGTAACATCTGTTGTCTTCTGCTTTTTGACAGGAGATGATGGTGGTGAGTTTGTTTTTGGTGGTGATGATGGTGGTGGTAAAGCAGTGGTTGTGGTGTGTGTTGAAGTGGTGTGTGTTGAAGTGGTAACAGATGCTGAAACCTCTGAAGTACCAGCAGTAGTTGATACAGCAGGAGTTACAACAGCTGTTTGGGTGGAAGTTTGATGCTGATGGCTTTTGGATGGTGGTTTTGGAATATGCTTTGGAATTCTGGATGGGATGGACTTAGGTTTCCTTTTTGGCTTAGGATTTTTAGTATCCTTTGACCCAGAACAACCCTGTGCATACAGCTCCATGAAAGCTCTTTTCTCCTCATTCCCCCTTGAAATATCCTTTGCCACTCGATCCCTTTTTACACTTGCTACTCCTTCATCAAGTGCTTCTTAGGTAGCATCAACCTTTTTACTACCATCTGGCACAGGAATTTTTCTGGTCATGGCATCCCTTTCTGGTTCAATGTAAAGACCATCATCTATTCCCTTCTTCTTCCATTCCTGAATTTTCTTCCCCTTTTTGGCATTATCTGGGGGAAGTTGATCAATGAAAAGTACTGTTGGAGGAGCAGTGCCAGTGGTTTCCAATAAATGGGCCTTGATTGCCTTAATATCTGCTTGAGTGTTCTTGTACCTAGACTCCATTATGTTTCTCAGCTTTTTGACATGTAGTTCATGTTGCTGATCAGCCATTTCTTTTTGTTGTTGGAGAAAAGGTTGGAAGAGGTTCCAGAGCTCATTTGTAGCAGATGCTTGTAGTAGAGCAGGTGCTTGAGGTGGAACAACAGTGGATTGCATCTTTTGTACTGTCAACAACTGTTGCAGCATTTCTTTGATATCTGCAACTGAAGTATCCAGTTTATCAACACGTTCCATCAATTCCAAATATTTTATACCATCACCCAATTTAATGGGATCATCTGATTTCCCACTAGCAGTGGTTTTATCAGTGGTTGATGTAGGGAGTGTACTCCAAACATTAACCACTGATGCCCCTTTTTCTTGGTACTGGGGTCTTCTTCCTTCAACACTTGACAACCTTTTGATGTTGCCAGTGGTAAAAATAAATCCACTGGTGGTTGGCAGAGGTGCTATGTAAGGAATTGCCTCCAAGGAAGTCTTATTGATGTAACTACTGACCAAATGTAAACTAGTGGGTTCAACATTTGTAGTGGCTGCTTCACTTGGAATACCACCAAGAGTTACTTGTAACTCAAGGGGTGTAACCTCCTCAGGTTGTGTTGGTGGGTTAGCAAGGACTGATACATCAGACCCAGTCATTTGTTGAGGTATATTCTCAGTAATAGGTGATTGAGAAGGACTGGTTAGTGCCTGGTTCAAATCTATTGCATCCAACAGAAGTTTAGTTGGTGGGGGAATTGTGGATGTGATGTTTGGTGTAGAAAGAGGATTTGCCCCGGGAATTGGGATGTGGATGATGGAAACGAGTGTTTCCAGAGCATCATAATGTGGAGTCCCTATTTGTACAACCTGTTCTTTTTGAGAAGAAGCAGGAGGAGTTTCGGTTATGGGTTGAGATATTTGTACCAACTGCTGTGAGGAAGAAGCAGCAGTGGTTTCTTGTGACTTTTGTGTTGTCACAGGCATTTGCTCTGGTATCTCATCCTCCAGAGTTGCCTTTTTGATTGGTTTGGGGGGTTTTTGATTTCTCTTTTTCTGTGGCTTTTTGGTGATTTTAGGTGTGGGTTTCAAAGCAGTTGTGCTGCTACTTTGATCACCTTGAGCAGTGGGCTCAGCAGCAGATACCTGAGGAGCAGTGGTAGCTGCTAAATTCTGCTCAGGCACCTCTGCTTGTGTTTTGCAAGGTGTTAACATTCTTGTAAAAGTTTCAGCAGTTAAGCTGTGCATTTCAAAATATTCACCTTGGTTTATTGCAGCAATATCATCCTTACTGAATTTCTTTTCAAAATAATAACTTAAAAACCTTGGAAACAGTAAGAATGATTTTGTTTCAACATTGTTAACCAGATCATTAAAGATATCCCGAGAAAAATTAAAATTTTCTTCTTGAAGAATAGCATATCCCAGATTTTGAATCTTTAATGGTATTTCATTAAAAGAAGTGGTTTTGTTTGAAACACACATTAGGAGGGTATGGAATAAAAACCTTGTTGCAGAAGGAAAGAAACCTTTTTGTAAGGTAGCTTTCTTCATCATTGTGTCTGCATACCCTCTCTCAATGAAGTCAATTTTTAACTCGTTTTTAGGGAAAGAAGTTTTACCTTGCCGATCCTCGAGTTTAAAGACTTCTGATATAGATTGTGGCGTGATTTGAACAGCTTTACCCTTTAAAGAGGAGTTAATGGCTACCACAGTTTCACCTTGTTTGTCAAGGGTTGAGTTTTTCCAAAACTCTCGTTGGGTTGCTAAGTAAATTGGTGCATCAGCTGTTAACAAAGTTTTGTACTTTGATTTAGCCATTTTGGCGATGAGGGAGTCGAAAGCATCTGTGGTGCCGGGTTTTGTGAGAAGACCCAGAAGATTGTGAGATGGTTTGTGTGGGATTTCAGTGGCATTGACCTTTTAAGAGGCCGCTTTCGACGATGATTTGGAAGTGGGTTTTGCAGATGGCTTCGATTTTGTCATTTTGGAGATGATAATCGAAGAAATTTGTGAAGGAATGTGAAGAAAAACTGCTTTGAGAAAAGAATTTTTGAGAATTCAATTCGACAGTAAAACCCTGTTTTGGTGTGAAGTCGGGGTTTTATAGAGGAAAAAGTGAAGGCTGACGTGGCAGCGGTTACAAAAGTACTGACCACTATGTACTGCCCACATGCCAAACTCTGAAGAAATGAAGGACCGTACTTTTATGAAAGTTACTGATGAAGGCAGTGGTTACAACGGTATAATGAAAGCAGTGGATAATTTTCACTATCAGTGGATAGCATATCAGTGGATAAGACACTGCTTTTGAACAACAGAGTTTATCAAGGAAATAAGTGGACAGAGGATGGCTTTCAGCAGTGGACAGACTTTGAAGTAGAGCAGACTTTTGAACAATCAGTGGTTATGGCAGACTTTTAAGGATTTTAATGAAAATTTCATTTTTAGCTATTTTTAAGGATGGATTTTTGATTTTCTGAAAACATTTTAATGCTTTTATTCACAGAAAAACAAGATTTTGCTTGTTATTCCATGTTTAGCATGCCAATTCTAGAGACCAAGCTTTCAAAGGTGGCAGTATCTAATGCTTTTGTGAGCACATCTCCCAGCTGGTCTTTAGTTGGAACATGATGCAGAGAAATCAAACCTTTTTCATAGCAATCCCTCACAAAGTGATGTCTGATGTCAATATGTTTGGTGGTTGAATGGGAAACTAGATTTTTGATGATATTTTCTGCTGCCTGGCTATCCAACATGAGTGGTGTCTTTAAAGCAGTGATACCAAAATCCAGCAGCTGATTTTGAAGCCACAGGAGTTGGGCTGTACAGCTTGCAGCAGCAATGTATTCAGCTTCAGCAGTGGATGTTGAAACAGCTGCTTGCTTTTTGCTTTGCCATGAAACTAAGCAATCACCTAGAAACTGGCACCCTCCTGATGTGGACTTCCTTGTGGTGTTACATCCAACAAAGTCACTGTCTGAAAATCCTGAAAGCTTGATATTCCCATTAGCTGGATACCAGATACCAAGTGTGGGAGCACTTTTTATGTATCTGAATATTCTTTTTATAGCAATAAGATTGGATTTTCTAGGGGCTGATTGACTTCTTGCACAAACACATGTTGCAAACATGATGTCTGGCCTAAATGCAGTTAGGTACAATAAAGACCCAATCATGCTTCTATATAGAGTTTGGTCAATCAGCTCATCCTTTTCATCAGACATGACAAGCTTATTTGTTGCCATGGGTGTGCTGCATGGTTTACAATCATTCATATCAAATTTGTTTAAAAGTTCTTTTGCATATTTGCTTTGATGAACGAAAGTACCATTTTGCATTTGCTGAAGTTGGAGACCAAGAAAGCAATGCAGCTCACCCATTGCACTCATTTCAAACTCAGCTGTCATGAGTTCCCTAAACTCTTCACACATTTTGTTGCATGTGCTTCCAAAAATAATGTCATCCACATAAATTTGGACAATCATTAAATCCTTTCCTCTCCATTTTAGAAACAGTGTTTTATCAATGGTACCTCTTTTGAAACCATTTGAGAGTAGAAAGGTGGAAAGAGTTTCATACCAGGCCCTTGGTGCTTGTTTCAGGCCATACAGGGCTTTGTTCAGCCTGTAGACATGATCTGGATAAAATGGATCCTCAAAACCTGGAGGTTGACATACATACACCTCTTCTTGAATTGTACCATAGAGGAAAGCACTTTTGATATCCATTTGGAACACCTTCATGTTGTGGTTGACAGCAAAGGCCAGGAACAGTCTTATAGCTTCCAATCTTGCTACAGGGGCAAAAGTTTCATCATAGTCAATCCCCTCTTCCTGTCAGTATCCTTGAACCACAAGCCTGGCTTTATTCTTGACAACAATACCCCTTTCATCAGTTTTGTTCTTGAAGACCCACTTTGTGCCAATGGGACTAACCTCTTCTGGCAGTGGTACAAGCTCCCATACTTGTTGTCTTTTAAACTGTTGGAGCTCCTCTTGCATGGCTTCTACCCAGCTGTTGTCTTTCAGTGCCTCTTGGTACTTGACTGGCTGATGGAGTGATAGAAAACCAGCAAAAAGACAAATGTTTTGGGTTTGGCTTCTTGTGAGCACCCCGTCATTTATGTTGCCAATGATTTGATCAGGTGGATGAGATCTCAAGAAGATTAAATCTCCTTGGTATGGTATGATGGCATTTGTTGGTGAAGGCTGCAAATGTGTATCATCTGAGCTAACCACTGCTGGGGACTTTGATGATCCAGCAGTGGCTTCAAAAGGTGGTGGAATGGGAGGTAATGAAGTGGACACATGATGACTTTTATCCACTGTTTGGGGACTTTTGTCAGCAGTGTTTGAGGATGTGGAAGCAGTGGTTGATGGGCTACTTTGGTCAACAACTGTTGAGGTAGCAGTGGTTGAGCTTTGACAGCTGTTTTGAACATCCGATGCTCTTCCCATTTTGGCAGACCTTTGAGGGATGATGATTTCATACCCATAGTCTGGTGTTGAATCCTCTGATGGACCTGCACTGTTAGTCTTGACAGCAGTATTTTCAAAAGTGAATTTATCAAGATCAAACAGATCTGCAGGATTTGCTGGAATTTTCATTGATGAAAGTTCATTGAACTTTACATTCAAAGTCTCCTCCACTGCCTTGGTCCGTGTATTAAACACTTTGTCGGCCTTGGCAGTGGTTGAGTACCCCAGATGATAACCACAATCAATTTTGGCTGCAAATTTTGAAATGGAATCTTTTAAGTTCAAAATAAAGCATGGGCAGCCAAATACTTAAAGTATGAGATCAGTGGTTTGATTTTATACAGAATTTCATAAGCAGTCTTTTTGTGCCTGGGGTTTATTAAAACTCTGTTCTGGACATAGCAAGCAGTGTTTACTGCCTCTGCCCAGAAAGTTAATGGCAAACCTGAATCAGCAAGCATGGTTCTGGCAGCCTCAATCAAAGTTCTGTTCTTTCTTTCAACTACCCCATTTTGCTATGGTGTTCTAGGGATGTTGTACTGCCTTACAATCCCTTTCTTCACACAGAAGGCATCCAACTCCTTATTTTTAAATTCTGTGCCATTGTCACTCCTGAAGCTTTTCACTGGAAGGTCAAATTGCTTTTCAAACTGTGTCACAAAGTCTTGCAAAATGCCTGCAGTCTCATCTTTTGAGTGTAAAAAGAAAGTCCATGTAAACCTAGAAAAGTCATCAACAAGAACCAAACAATATCTTTTCTTTTTGAGACTCATGACTTGAACTGGGCCAAACAAATCCATGTGTAGCATTTGCAAACACTGGGTTGTTTTGGACTCTTCAATGGACTTATAAGAACTTTTATGCTGTTTTCCTTTTAAACAGGAAATGCAATGTTCAGGACATGAAAACAATTTTTGTGGTAGGCCTCTTACCAAACCATTTTTTGAAATTTCAGTGATTGTCTTAAGATTTGTGTGCCCCAGTCTTCTGTGCCAAAGTTCTGTCTCTTTGTTAGAGGCAGCTGAGAACAGACAGGCATCAGCTCTGGGACACTCTTTTGACATATCAACAACATAAACATTGCCACTTCTTTGAGCAACAAGTTTTGTTTGACCAGTTTTTATTATTGCTTCAATCTTTTTGACCATTTCTGGTCCAACAATCCTACAACACTCCTTGTGAAGAATGACCCATAGCCCTTGTCACTCATTTGCGAAACACTCAGGAGGTTGAATTTCAGACAGTCAATCAGATTGACATTTTCAAATTTTACATTTCCAGACTGTACTGTACCAGACCCCAGAACTTTTCCTTTACTGTTATTCCCAAAGGATATATCACCCCCTCCATGAATTTTGAAATCTTTGAGTAGGGCTTTACATCCAGTCATGTGCCTGGAGCCTCCACTATCAAAATACCAAAGGCTATCTAAACAGGCAGAAGCTCCCTGCACATGAAGTAAAAGGATTAGTTCATTAGGGTTTCCAAAGCCAATAAGGCTTTGGATGGGGTCTCAACAGTGTCTGGGATGGATGCACATTGATGGACAGTGGTTAGGTCAGGGGTTTGGACAGTTTTAGTACTGTTTCTTGCTAACCACTGTTGGGGGTCTTGACCAATCACCTGTTGGTACCCAAAAGGACGCCTGTTCACTTTAGGTTTAGAGGGCCTTTTGTAGGCCTCATAAACGTGTGGAATCCTTTGGTAAGACTGTTTTCCTTGCCTTTTCTGAACTGATTGGCAGGGGGTGCATCAGTAACCTGAACATCTCTTTTGACAGATGTTTGGTTCAGCTGTTTTGTGACAGCTGTTTGAACTGGCACAAACAGTGGTTGATTCTTGGTGAATTTGACAGATGATGTTGATGGACTTAAGGATGTTTTAGCAATGTACTCATTCTTTTTCACATCAAAGTTTTTGAGATACACACATGCTTGAGTTTTGTGGTTTGTTTTACCACAAACAATGCATCTTTCAGCTGGAACAATGACACTTGTTTTGTTCAAATCATAAGCTTTTAAGTGGAAACAGTCTTTTGTTAGATGATTCCTTTTCTCACAGAATTCACAAAACAGGTTATTGATCTTTTCTTTCTTCTTTCTCTTTTCGAACTCCTTTGCAGCAGAGGTTTTAACCTCTGTTCGGATGTCCTTGAGAGGAATGACTTTGGCTTTTGGAGCTTTAAGACCATCAGTTGATGTAAAGTCCATGGGCTTGAAATTTTCAAGAATATCACACTCATCAGACCATTTTGGTTTAAACTGATAATTTTCAAGCTCCTCAAAAGTAGAGGATCCCATTGGCCTGTCAAGTGTGATTTTGTTACCAAGTTTATCAGTGATTTTCACTTCTTGGCCATTCTTGTTTGTGGGGATGAACTCAGTTGTTACATCAGTGGTTTGAACAGATTTTTCAAAAGCAGTGTTTTCATCATCATGTTTTCTATAACCAACACCAAATTTTACATTGCTTTTAATCTGTTTTTCAAGCATAACCTCATACCCTTTGCATGATTCCACCCATTTTTTCACAGGTGATCCGGGTGGACTCCAACTCCTTTTTGCAAACTTGGTATTTTTCTACCATAGTTTGGAGTTGAGTTTTGGTTATGCTTTGCTCTTCTTTAAGACTGCTGATCTCTTTCTCTTTTTCAGTCAATTTGTTTTTAAGTTCTTTTAAAGAACTTTCAAATTTGACTTCATCAGTTAAGATTTTATTCCGAAGGTTTTCATTTACCTCTTTGATGTTAGCAAAAGCAATAATGCAATTGTCAGAACACAGTTTTTCAAGAACTTGAGGAGATACCTTGGCAGCAGCCATCATTGCACAATCACGTTGATGATTTTCTTCATCATCAGCTCTTACTTCCTTCTCACCTGCTCTCTTTTCTTCCTCTTCTTCTTTGTCCTCTTTGGACCATGGGTCTGTCAGTGGTTCAATCAGGGTTTCTGAATTTTCTCCCAGCAGCAATTCACCAGCAACTGCATTAACAACTGCTTCAGTCACCTCATCCACTATTCCATCACTTAGCTGTTCACCTTCAGTTTCAATCCCCTCTGGTATTGACTCTAATGCCATCAAACAAAATTCATCATTAGAAGGTTCAATAGAAGCATAGAGTGCAAAATTTTCATCACCAAGCTCATCAGGCATGCTGCTCCAGTCAACAAAGCCTTGAGTGAAAAAAGCTTTGCTGATCTGGTTGTACCACTGCTGGAGCAGCTGTTTGAGGTGCAACAGGTTGCACTTGTGCCTGGGGGACAGGGGTTTGAACATATTGAATCTATGGAACAGTGGTTTGGACATAATGCACAGGCACCGGGGCAGCAGCATAATGAGCAGTGTTAACATGAGCTGCAGGGGTATATTGGGTAAAGTGCACAGTGCTTTGATTTTGAGGTCTAGGGTTTGAGCTAGGATGAGTGATTATAGGACCAGTAGTTTGACTCCTGCATTCCCTAGCGAAATGACCTAGCCTATTGCACTTGTAACACTTGATTTTCGATTTATCCAACCCAACCCTTAGATTCCCATGTAACCCTGGGAACTTTCTCCCTGTTCTTTTGTAGAATTTGCTTGTTCTTACACTAAGCAAAGCCAACTGATGCAAAATGTCCATTTCCTCTAAGTCAGTGGGATCAAAATGTTGCAAATCATTGAGTTCAAAGCACAAATTATCTGACATCTGGTTTTCAGTGTTTGCAGTAAAAGCATAATTTGCAGAGTGAGGACCAGGGTTGGTAAAGTTTCCACCAGCTGTTATATCAATGAAATGATCATAACCCTATTCCTTACTACTGCTACCAGATTCTTCCTGACCAAGAAGAGCTGTACTACCGAATGAGTAATCATCAGTAGCTTTTCCAGACTCTTGCAACTTCTTTTTCTGGTTCAACTCCCTTTCATAGGTCAGGAGTCTACCATGAAGTTGGGTCAGGGTCAGATCTTTGAACTCAACAGAGTTTCTAGTCACAAATGCAATTGTGTCCCATTTATCAGGTAGCGATCTAAGAAACCTGCTATTTTGTGTTGATTTTGGAAATTCAACCTTAACAAGCCTTAGCTCACTGATGAGACAACTAAAACGTTCAAACTGTTGGGTCAATGTTTCACCCTTAATGTGACAGAAGGTTTCATACTGCTGATTCAGAATTTCCCTATTGTTTTCAATAACTTCTTCGGTTCCCCCAAACTGTTCCTTTAATGCATCCCATAGCTCTTTGGCACTGTTACAATGTAACAGTCCAGCATAGATCTCATTTGGTAATGCAGATGCTATGATGCTAAATGCTTTGGCATCGAGTTCGAACTTTTGAAAATCAGTTTCATTATAGTTTTCATAAGGTTTTGCTACGAACTTCTTTGGATCCTCAGCACTTGGCACCATAGGAACATGGGGACCAAAAACAACAGACCTCCAACATCCAGTGTTCTGTTGAGCAAGGATGTGACCCATCCATCTCTCCCAGATGTTGTATTCATTACGTTTAAGCATGGGTGGTTTAAAAAGCGAGCCAACATTATTCTTATCATCTTGTGATTGTGACGTCATCCTGGTTGTTTTACAGACACTAATTAATCAACTTTAATGGTGATTAAACCTTGCTCTATTTTCAACAAAAACGAACAAACTATCGATATCAACGATTTTGAGCTGAACTATTTATGTCAAAATGATTGTCAAATCAAATTTGACTGTCCTAGCTCTGATACCAATTGTTGGATTTGAGTTTGGTTTTGATTGTATTTTACGTTTGAAATTAAGATGGAAATGAATGAGTTGTGCAGCGGAATTAAGATGGAAACAAACTTTGCATACAATCAAACGAGAGTAATGCTTTGATCAAACATTTTTCACAATGAACCGAAAGATTGAATTTATTTCAATTACGATTACAATTGCAATGATTGAATACAAACTCCCCCTCAGCCAGAGCTCAATGTTTGTTCGTGCAGAGAAGACGATGTTGCTAAGAGCTAATGGAACAGTACAGAGCACTGTTCTATTTATAGGCACTAGCAAACCACTGAGCATCTAAGCTGACGTCACCATGAAAGTGACATCTAACCTCCTAACAAACTCTAACCTCTGATCTATACAAACACTGCTATACTAACTACTGCTTATTACATTACATTACATAAAGACAGAATAAACAACTGCTGCATCCCTCCACTACTGTGAACCCAGCAGTACTTGTCCGGATCAGCAGTGCTTGAACCAAGGCAGTAGATTGAACAGCAGAGCTTTAGTCTTTCATCAGGTCTTTACTTGAACATCAGTTGTGGGTCAGCAGTTTGCACGATCAGTAGATAGGAGGTCAGCAGATGTTGAAATCACTTTCAAGGGGAGAGACTTGTATGTAACATCTGCTTATTCTGGATCCACTGCTCTGATCCAGTTTTGGCTTTAATTATCTGTTCCTCTGGTAGGGTTCAATCCCAACATAAGAATTCTAGGGTTTCAATATTTTGTCTATGATTTAATTTGTGACTAGTTGTATTTAACCATTTGAAACTTATATCAATTATCTTGCATTTGTATTGGATTCATGAATTGTCGAATGAGTTATTAAATTTGACTTTGTGAAATGAATATGTGCAATTATGCCTTGCTATAGGTTAGGATTTACATGTTCTTGGTAACGAAGTGCAGTGCGGTCCGTTGTCTATGACGTTGATAGCTCTTGGCACCTAAGCCACGTAATACTAATTCTGTTAATAATCAAATGCAACTAAATTAAGTCTAACGTGTAGAAACCCTAGGTCTTGCAGTTGTTGAACCGGGTGTGACCCTTGTTTCTAAATTATTATTTTTATTCATTCTAATTAGTCTATAATTATTCTAAACAAACCTTACAAGAAAAAGAAATAGCAAGCTTAATAATTATTTTGTACACTTGTTTGTAAATAACTTTGGCTAATCGAACAACTAGTGTGATACTGACCACATGCTCTTCGTGGATACGATACTCGACTTACCCTAGCTACCTAGGTTAATTGGGTTTTTGACTGATCGGGACGACACGGTCACGTCAGAAATGGCGCCGTTGCCGGGGAGCTAGTGCGCTTAGTATTTCATTGCTTGTTCGATTTTAGTTTAGTTTATTTTCTTTCCTTTTTCTTGTATATTTGTAATTTTACTTTGGGCGGTCGAGCTTGTTTGTGCAGGTACATGTTTTGCAGGTACCATCTTTCAATATGAATTGGGTAGATGATGATCCGTGTGAGTGTTGCGGAAGAGGAGAGCATTATTTAGAAGATTGCTCTGTTTTCCACGAAAAATTTCAAGCCAACAAGGATCGGGAAGACTACCTCAGCGGATTGTATGAATATAGGAGGGCGGACTATGAAGATTTCAATGCCCATCCTCATATTATCCATACGATAATCCACCACCACCACCACAGTATCAAGAGTACTACTATGAACCCGAATTGCCACATTTCTTAAGTTACCGGGAGGTGTATGATGATTATTATAATGAATACCCTCAACCGGCATACGAGGAACCTCAAGATTCAATAAATTCGAAATTTCATGCCATCATGAATGCGGTGAGTAATCTTACCAATTCACATCAAGCTCTTACTAATTCACATCAAGAGTTCAAAGCCGAAATAAAGAAAGGTTGAAGTAAGAGATAAAGCTCATGAAGACTTGGCAAAGAAAGTGGGTCATCTCGCCGAAGAATTGGCTCAACTTAGACGAGACCAAGAGGTGTTGGCTAGTGGTACAGTGGTGGATGGTGATGTGGTGGAAGAGGTTATTGAACTTCCGGAGCAAGTAATTGAATGTTTGAACCGAGCGGAAGACATGGCACCGCAAGACGAATCGGATTCGAAAGAAGCTCACGTTCATATTCATCCTTCTTCCAAACTTATCACTCCAACCAACAAAGTTGGGGATGCGGGTTTGTGCATAAGGATTCGAAGGGTGGCGTTGCAAGACATTAGCCATATTGTTAAGAAACGACCCCGAAGTTGTACAGTGCGTGTGCCGAATATAATAAAAAGAGTATGGATTCGGCATGTTAATTACCGAGCGTATGTTGGAAACTCGGTAGGCAAATGTGCACTTCGACCACCATGAGAGGTAAATCAAGTATAATTGTTGTAGAGTTTGTATTATTTTCGTTTTATTTTATTTTCTTAGTTAAATGAACGTTGTGGGTGTGTTCCCTATATAACCCTCACGAGACCTACTCGTCCTCCCGAGCTATCGGGTGGTTTAAAAGGGCTTGTTGCATAAGCTAAATGCAACCGTGATTCCTACGAAAGTGAGTTAGGTTTGTTGTTATTGTAGATTAATTTTCCACATAAATCAAAGTGAAATAATGTATGGCTTGGTAATGTTTCTTTTCATAAAAGTGGTAGAACTAGGCCACTAATGAATTTTGATGGTTGTGAGAAGCATGCTTCTACACAAGGGTTAAGATTTGTAGGTACATTATGTTCGTGAGACGACCGTTTTGTTGAAAAGATGAAGAGCACACGAGGAACTAGCTCAAAAATCAGGTGCATACGTTTCTTTTTACTTTTGATTTTTAGTTAGCAAATAAGTGGATTGTAAATTGTATGTTATTTTTCCGGGGTGGAATTTTTGGGGAGTTAGCCGTGTCACATCCCTTGTGCATTTTAAAACTCTAGTTCTTACACATTAAGGACAATGTTTACCTCAAGTGTGGGGATGGGGGAAAATTTCAAATATTTTTAAAAAAATTCTTGTTTCATAAGCGATCTTAAAAGCACAAGTAACTAAGTCAACGAGGGATGGCACAACCCATTTGGTCTTTTGTCATGGTCAAGTTCAAATTAATAGCATGACGGGTATTTAGCGGGTGGTTAGTTGGGAGTAATTCGCCTAAGAAACTAGCACATCATGCATGTCACATACCATACCCTTTATATATGTGAGATTTTGAGCCACTTTTACATCATAGAATTACATATTTATGTTTCTTTGTTTGAGTGGACCATTAGTCATGTATTGTATCTTTTGATACGTTTGAGACCATAGACCGAATACAAGCACGAGAATGATTAAGGCATTAGGTGAACATTTTTCTTTAAAACCATTTACCCATCCTTACCCAAATAAATCCCCTAGTCACCCACTTTGAGCCTAAACCTTTCGTTTGACCAACCCATTTAGCCCACATCCGTTAAACCTTTTATTTTAAACCCGTGTGATGAAAATTCGATCATAGGAGTATATGTTTGTATAGTTGTGATTTACTTATGCAAAAAAAAAAAAAAATAGAAAATGTTGCGAAAAAGAATAGAAAATCATTGAGAAAATAACAAAAATATGTGTTTCTAGTTGTTGAATAAAAGGCTAAAGTTGTTGCCTTGTAGTTGATGTTTATAGTTTACTTTTGTTTATAGTAGTCGTTTGTAATAAAAATCGAATTTGTCATCACCTTAGCCAATAAAAAAAAACCATCCTATTCCATACCCTTAACCTAGCCCCGTTACAACCCTCCAAAGACCTTTTGACTTGTGCTTAGTATTCGTGTTCGGTGGTGGAGAATGATTGAGTTGCAAGCATATGCGGGTATGTGTTCTAATCGGTTTTGAGTGATTACTTAGAAAGTGCTAATTCATTATCTAATTAGCCAAAATTTGAACCGAGTGGAGAGAACATTGTGAGGGATGTGCATGGTTTATTAGTTTCAAGGGCGGGTTAATCTTGGATAACCATTCTTATATGATTAATCATATATTGCCAAATATGTTGTAAATTGTAAAAAGTTTGAATCGGGTATGACTTTAGACCTTAACCTTAGTCTCGGGAATGGGATGTGTATTTCTCGTTCGACCCACGTGAAAGTGAAAAACAGATTTGCTTGAGGGCAAGCAAAAGATAAGTGTGGGGATATGATCGGTACATTTTAGGTCCCCTTTATTTTATATTAATCATAATATAAAAGCATTAAAATTAGTATAAAATTTATTATTTTAGGGGGTTTTTTATTTTGTGAGTAACAAAAGAAAATGTTTCTAAAATAATAGATTTATAAAAAAAATATATATGACAAGTCTTTCAATTTGAAAAACTAAAAGTTATGACACTTAATTATAATTAATAATCAAATTGGAGTTTTGCACTACGATTGAATTAGAAAACAACCATATGACCATTTAATTTAATTTAATTGATTTTGTAATTAATATATTGTGGTAATGCTTTTATTTGTGTCTTTGAGTTTTGTGCAAAAGCAGTATGGGCATATTAACCAATCGAGATTACAAGCTGCAAAAGAAACAAAATATACATTGTTATGATCCATGGTGAGCTAAATAATTAGATGGGCCAGTTAATGTTGGGCCAGGAGAACTAATCCTCATCACAAAAGAAAGAAAACGTAAAAGGAATTTTTGACTCCACTTGAAGGGGGTAAGGGGTTCGCACAGTGGACACAGAGGAGGAGCGCCCGTTGCTGCTTGGCACACAAATCAAGAGGAAACAAAGGGAAGTCTTTGCAGGACGTCATGAGTATACGCGGCTAATCTCCTAATGTTTCATCCCGGTGTAGACTTTGTAAGAATTCTAGGGTTTCAATATTTTGTCTATGATTTAATTTGTGACTAGTTGTATTTAACCATTTGAAACTTATATCAATTGTCTTGCATTTGTATTGGATTTATGAATTGTTGAATGAGTTATTAAATTTGACTTTGTGAAATGAATATGTGCAATTATGCCTTGCTATAGGTTAGGATTTACATGTTCTTGGTAACGAAGTGCAGTGCGGTCCGTTGTCTATGACGTTGATAGCTCTTGGCACCTAAGCCACGTAATACTAAATCTGTTAATAATCAAATGCAACTAAATTAAGTCTAACGTGTAGAAACCCTAGGTCTTGCAGTTGTCGAACCGGGTGTGACCCTTGCTTCTAAATTATTATTTTTATTCATTCTAATTAGTCTATAATTATTCTAAACAAACCTTACAAGAAAAAGAAATAGCAAGCTTCATAATTATTTTGTACACTTGTTTGTAAATAACTTTGGCTAATCGAACAACTAGTGTGATACTGACCACATGCTCTTCGTGGATACGATACTCGACTTACCCTAGCTACTTAGGTTAATTGGGTTTTTGACTGATCGGGACGACACGGTCACGTCAGTGACCACATCGAGAATTGTGTTTTAACTTCGCTGGTGTCTGACCAGTGGTAGAAGCTGAAGTTTGCCATGTAGATTTTTTGTTGGATTTCTTGATTTGGAACAATTTTTGACAGACAGTGATTTGGAGGACAATTTGTTGATGTTTTGAATCAAAAGTAATCATCGGTCTTTTATAGAGTTTAAAAACGCGTCTAACATGGTAAATGAAAAGATTAATTGTAATTATGATAATCTGCTTTTGTTCTTTGAAGTTTGAAAATTTTGTCCATTGAGTTTCTTGATATTTGATTTTACATTTTCCCATAAAAGTTGGGGTTTGAAAAGGTTTTTGCATTAAAAGACTGTTGTTTTGAAATATATATTAATATGTTTCTATTAAATCTAAACGTTTTGATTGACTAGATTATTAAATGTACAATGACTTTAAGTGTGATTTCTTTCACTGTTAGATATTTCAGTATATAAACTCATAGCCACTTCACCTGTTTTTCATCACGTTTTCCTTCGAAGATATCATACTTTCAGGAAAGTCGAGTAATAGAGTTTATTGAGATGGCATCATTCACTTCTGCAAAATCAGATGATTTAAAGCAGCGTTTTGTCAGGCAAATCGAGGAACATGTGTATGAAGATAGGGCTACTCTTCAAGAGCTGAAGAGATGTTTTGATGGATTGCAAGTTGGCATGTTCACGAGAGAGCAGATTTCCAGAAATCTGATGCAGATGCCTTCAACTTCCGTTCGTGAGCTTTGTGTTGTCAGTAATATAGAGTACGGTGATAGAGACGTGGAGTTCATGGCGATGCAGAAGGACATACATCGAGAGGTTCAGCAATCGATGGAGTTGAAGCTAAAATTTCTTAATTCTTGCTGTTATTGTTAGATTTGAAAGTTTAGTTGTTCAGTATGTTATGTAATTATTGGACTTTTAGTGTCATGAATAAATGAAAAAATTTTAATCTTATGAATCTACCTTGTTGCGTTTTAGTTTTACTTATTTAGTGTTTTGAGTTTGATTTAGATTATGTTGATGTTGAAATGTGTCTGAACAGATGTTTGGTAAGTCAACAGAGGTTTAATAGGATCAAGGGCTGGTTTAATGGTGAACAGATGAGTGCAAAGATAAAACAAGGTATAAAATTTGATCATTGATAGCAGTTTTTTGAAGAATCTGTGCTCCTGCGAATTACAAAGAGTCAATATTTGGAGTTGTAAAAGGTCTGTTGTAGTTAAAGTGTGGTAAAAGAGAACATCTGCTGATGATGAAAGATTGAAGATGGAAAGGTCTGTATGGGAGACCAGATGTTAAAGAACAACAGATGATATTCAAAATATGTTGAGCCAACAAAAGGTTTTTATAGTAACAGTGGTTAGGTTAAATAGCAGATGTTGGGAGTTTGTTAGTCCATTAGATTAGATGTTGCACAGTATGTGAAATTGTAATTATAGACCTTTGTATAAGCATGCTGCTGTTGTCATATATTCGAACCCTCTTATGAAACAATTGTCTATCCTAACGACTGTTGATTTACCACTGTTGAATAAATGAATAAATTTTAATACTATTAATCTTTGTTCTCGCATCTTCATTTTAATTATTTCAGTCATTCCTAAGTATTATTAGACTGATGTTGATGTGTAACATCTAGAATATTTGTTCATCCATAACAGTTTTTTGGAAGAATTTACAGTAAGACCTAATTACAAAGAGTCGATATTTGCTGTTGTAAAAGGTGTGTTGTAGCAAAAGTCTGACAAAAGAGAGCATCTGCTGATGAATAAATGTCTGAAGATGCAAAGGTCTGCTATGGGCCAACAGATGTTAACGAACAACAGATGATATTCAATCTTAAAACGCTCAACAGAGGTTTTGATACTAACAGTGGTTGGGCTAATAGCAGATGTTAGACTTACGACTCTTGAGTTACAACTGTTGAAAATAACTGTTTTTGAAACTTCTGCTTGCCTAAAAATACATCCACTGCTAAAAGGTACCGTCTGTTGTCAAAATTTCTGTTTATCCTAATGACTGTTGATTTATTATACTGCTGACTGTCATCCATTATCACAAGAGAGGTTCTGAGTTGGACAGAAGTTAGCTAAAAATAAAACAACTGCTGAAAGTTATCATCTGTTCTTATAACTTCTATTTATCAAACGACTGTTTGACTCACACTGTTCCCAACTTCTATAGTCGACCAATAGAGGTTTCCAAACAACTGTCATTGGTAGTCGCAATAGAGGTTCTGACGTGGACAGATCTTAACCATCAGATATTTGTAACTACTGCCACGTCAGCCTTTGCTTTTTCTCTCTATATAAAAGTTGTTTCATCCCTAAATCGAGCTTCTACAACTGCCGTCTCGAATTCAAAATTCTCAAAAACAGTTTCCAACATATTAAAAACCCTCCAACTTAAACTCTGTTTCATCCCCAAATCACCTTCTTCTCCGATCATGTCTCTGAACATAAAAAACCCTCACAACTACCTCCCCATCTTCGAGAAAACCAGCAAAAATACCAGCTTTCACTCAATAATTGACCTTTTAACATCATCAAAATACAAATCAATCCTTACTGTTGATGCTCCGGTTCATACAGAAACACTCCGACAATTTTGGTTTAATGCTGAAATAGAGTCTGAAGATAAAAATCCAGTTGCCATCGCATCTAAGGTCGGGAAAAGTGTGGTACGAATTTCTCCCTTTACAATTTCCACTACATTTGCATAGGACGACTTAGGAGGTAAGACTAACTTTGAAAAACCTGAACTTCATATAGAGTTCATTGAAAGAGGGTATGATGCACAATTAAAGGAAGTTATTATGTACAAACCAAACTTCCCTCCGCCAATGAAATTTTGTTTCATACATTTTTAACTTATCTCCCAGCCAAGACCACCGCATTTAATGAGATACCTTTAAACATTCAGTATTTGGGTTATGCTATTTTAACAAAATCTGATTACAATTTATCACAAGCACTGTTTTCTAATTTGTTGAATAATGTGAAAAATGTGAAAAAATTGAAAAAAGGTGTTCGTAGTAATGCTTTTCTGTTGTATCCAAGACTTCTAAGCTACTACCTACGAAAACAAGTGTCACAAACAAATTTTGAACAAGGTGTAGCTTTTCAAATAAATAGTCTTACAAGTAAAACTTTTACTAGACTTATGGATAAAAAGTCAAAAGTTTCAAGAACGGAAACAAATGGGGATGAGCCTGTTTTAGATGCGTCCGCATCTGTTGCTCAAACCTCTGTTGTTGAGCCAACTGCTCCTGGTGATCATGACACCACAACCGGTGTTGTGAAACACACACCAGGAAAACGCAAAAAGAAACCTGTCACATCCAAAATGCTAACCAAAACCAAACAAAATAAAAAGGTTCCTCTGGAAGATGAGATCCCAGAGGTTAATTGTCACACCCCGATATTTCCACGTATTACCGGTGGGCCCGGTGGGGAGTATCGTGACGTAGTTGATATCATCATAGTCAAACAACACAATATATAAATGCACAGTGGAAGCAAAAGATAAATATATTACAATCCGAATATAAAGTAATATCAAAGTATTACAACGGAAAGTAAAGGATCCACATGCGGATCAAATAAAAGGAAAAACTGTTCAACATACTTTAGGCATCTAGAACTTGCAAGATTCCCTATTGACGCCCTGAGCTCCCAGTCAATTCCGTACAGTACCTGTCACTTAATTTTTTTTGGAAAATACGTCAGTTTACACTGGTAAATACAATTAACCGACTCATTTGAAAAGGTTTAATAAAAATTGATTTGAATGCACAAGGCACAACATATCTTTTATAACTTGGGACAATTATATAAATAATCTTGTATACAGATTTACATGTTCGTTATACGTTCAGGGCCCGATGTAGAAACCGAGTCAAGATTAACAGACACGCCACAAGTATAGGCCCACAAGAGAGTGAGATACCGTTTCCCTTATGCACTGCCAGGTGTATGCCTATACCCTGTGCATAAGACGTGGCCATTTTATAATATAATGATGTCAAAATATTATGTAAAACTCATTTTTTTTCACAAAAAGGGTATAATCGGTATTTACCGAATCAAGGCCATAACCTTAGGTTATGATCAGGTTAAAAATAATTAAAAATCTTCAAAAATACCAAAATATTATATTACATCAGTGGGTAAAAGGTTTGGTGTCAAAACGTGGGCTTAGATAGGCTTTATGCTAATGACGCCGTTTAATTAATAAAAACGTTCTAATTACGCCATTGAGCATAACTCCTAATCTAGACCTCGAACTGATATGAAACTTTAGGGACATGTTTATAAATCAGTAGCAAAGATTATTGTCCTTTCATATTTCCAAAATTCTCGTTTTATGGTCAAAAGGGCATATTGGTCAACATTAGGCAATTAACGGAAACATCGGACAATCAACGAGTCAAGTAGTATAAACGCAGAGGGCTATACTATCATACTAGCTGGTCCTAACAGAGCTCTAAGGTATATCTAAACCCCTCTAAATCGGGTCAGAACTGAAGTCAAAGCAAAAGTCAAAGTTTTGCGACTTTCGGTTCCGAACCGGGTCTAAACAGAAAATTGTCGGGTCGAACATGCTTAGACATGTTCTTACATTTATTACTAAGTTATATGAGTGATAAAATAGGTTACACGCTTTCTGCATTGCTAATTATGCGTTAATCCGAAAATTATGGTTCTGTTGACTTTTTATAAACAACTTTGACCCGACATTTGATCTAGTTAGAGCGGGAATCAGAGGGTGCCCTTTTAAGGGTTTAATGCCCACATAATTACCAACTTATAACTACCTTTAATTTGACTAAACACTGGATCATTAGTGATTAATCGACAAGTCAAACCTTAATTACGACGGTTTGACTTTTAAGCTAATAACTAAGCAAAACTCAATTAAGGAAGGTCAACGGTACTTACCAAGGTACTAATCTCGACTAGGGATGACTTGGGTCTGCTTTTGAACTCCAGAAGTCTTCAAAAATGCAGATGGAATGAATGCAAGAATATTGCAAACATTGTGGGACTTATATAGTGCTTTAGGTTGCTCATGATCATGCCACACAAGTCTAGCATTGTTCCCAGATCATTTACAAGTGCCCCTAAGCCTAAAAATCAGTAGGGGTCGCGCATGGAAGTGGAAAATATCTTTCTAAGTCGGTTACATGCTCAAAACAGCCAACTGTCAAACTTTCTATCGCTGGGGACTCCTTACGGACCGTAAGGGGGTCCTTTACGGTCCGTAAGCCCTTTATCAGGGGCAAAAAAATTTGCCCTTTCAAGCTTCGAACAGGCAACTAGTGTATTACAAATTTGGGCCATGAATTATCAGTATGGGACCTTTAGATCATGCTTGAATAGTTATGTCCACCCTACCATGTTGTAATGTTGTCTTGGACTTTAAAGAAAAACCATAAACGAAGGTTTATCGTGCATATCCCCATAGGATTCCACTCTTGTAAATATGAATCAATCATTGCTAGCATTTACCGGATTTGAGTATATCAAATGTTTATAATATATGTTAGGGTCTTGGGATTCATAATGAGGTCGTTCAGAGGTATTAATTAACATGTCGACACTTTTAAATCCTGCCATACATCTTTAACTAGATCCGGGTTTATAACACTTTTGTCTTACATGACACGTGTCGTTATTTTATTGAACACAAATTTTCGAGGTGTTACATCCTCACCCCCTTAAAAGAAATCTCGACCTCTAGATTTGCTAAGATGCTGGAAGTACTTTTTGTCGCATAATGGACTTAACTTCTATAACATATCTGGAGTCTTTCCAAGCTCCCAAAGTGACCCCTATATTAGGTACATGTATCCTTTTGAAGCTTCTTAACCTGTCGATCCTTAATCGATACAGGATGCTCATCACATCATAAATCTGCAAATCATTATGTGATAGTGCTTCTTGACTTATTCGCGAAACACATCCTTCAGTCACTAGTGTGCAATGTATTGCGAGTTCTGCCAAGCTCCTTAAATAGGTTTTAGCTTATAAGCTACTTGATCTTGATACATTCGATTTCCTTCGAATGATTCTATATATTCAGAGCTTAACTAGCCTGATAATTTAACAAATTTTGGCACACCCTTCCTGGGTGATATCCTTTGTTGAACCTTATTCCTTAACAAGAATTTAGGAGGCTTGCTATTTTCATTAATCCTTGATTTTCTGCCGAATACTGGCATCTTACAGATGACTATGAATTTGAGTGATCTTATTTGTTGTTTCCAATACAACTTTCAGATCCTGATAATTGGACTTACCAATCTATTGTCCTAACAATAGATGTTTAACACGCCATCTATACAAGGTCTCCAAAGGAGCAATCTTGATGCTTATATATCAACTATTATAGACAAGCTTATCTTAAGGTAAGATGGTTATTCCAACCACTGCTTAATTAATTTTAAGGAATAGCTAATCCTTGTCGTTAGTCGAACAAATCGACGATCCTGGGTAGCTGATGGAAATTCTTAATCGTTGCCTAATTAGGGTTGCGGTAACAATGCATAAGCAAAATGAACCGTCTTACTTAATTAATTATACCGAACTCTCAGAATATTGAGTTAGGCTATATGAATCCTCTATTTTAAAACTTACTTAATCAGGGTTTCGATTTCTCCATTGACGGTACCAGCCGTTTAGGAAATTTTTATAGTGATACAGCCCTAAATGGGATATAAATCTTAACTCTACTTGCTTCTCAGGAAGTAAACAAGGTAATCTTAGGAGGAATTCAAGGTACAAGGAGGTTACAGAGATTTTCCATATCTCAGGCTCCAATTCATCCACCATTGCTTGTGTCGAATAAGTGACACATTTATGTTACAACTCCACGAATTCCTTAATCGGGAACATTTACTTGGACAATTCTATTTTTAGATATCTTCTTTGAATACCATTGGCTGACTTTAGTACCATATGATCATTGGGATATCTTTGTGGTTCCATGCATTAAACCTCCATACTGATCAGGCATGGAAGCAATCTATGGAACTTATTAAGATACACCAACCCTCATATGGCGCTTTTGTCATAACATCTGGTACTCTTAATTGATAGAGATCAAGAGATATAATTTACATATGCTGACGCACTTCATCTGGGGAGAGAGTATACTAGAATTACGACTGCAGGTCGCTGACAGGAACAGAAGAAATGGTTCCTATGATTTTGTCTGTAAGTTTTACCTTACGCTTAATATCTAGGATTCTTATGAAAGGTTTTAAAAGCTTGCTATACTTATAGTTTATGAAGGATTTATTGGTATCCGAACCAAAAATAAAAACTCTTAGCATTTAAATCACTGATAAATGTCAAGGAATGTACCTGATGTCATTATTTATAAACTAGCTCAGGCATTCTAGGTGCTTTCATTCTTAGGCTTTCCTTCCTTAACCGCATTTCCATTGACAGATTTAGGGCACGTGGTCTTGATGTGGCCTTTCTCATTACAGCCGAAGCATACTGCATTCTTCATGTCCTTGCAGTTCAACGTTTTATGTTCCCTTGATTTGTAGATCCCACAAGCCCTCGGCTGCGATTGGGATTTTGGTTCGAACCTGCACTTCCCATAATGGCGCTTCTTGCAGGTCTTGCATACTAGTTTCTGGTTGGACTTTTGTTTGTTCTTCTTCTTAGAACTCTGGGAGTTATCTCCCTTCCGTTTCCTTTTTAGCTCATCCTTTGCATTTGAGGCATGAACAAGATCCTCCTTACGAGTAAGGAAATGTGGTCCTAGATAAAATTTGGAGCGAGTAGCATGGGGCTCCTTGAACTTTTTCACGACCTTCTTCACAGCTTTTCCAACAGCTGCGTCTATCATGATTTGAAGAACATCCCTGGGAATTCTAAGGTTCACAATTGTGGCATCATTAGCATGTGTTGCATTATCTATAACACGATCATCGGCTGTCTTATCCGAGTTTGTCATACTCGATATTTGTTCCTAACACCAATAAGACAATTTCTTAGTTGCAATCCAACAACTGCTATTCATCATCCTGATGGCCTTAACATATACTAACCATGGTATCAATAGACCATACAGGCTAATATGGTACTAACATTCTTAATGAATATTATTTAATATATATTCGTTATGTTTAGCCTAGGTCATAAAAGACCATCAATGGCATTTAAGGTTTGGACCTTATCCATCATCTTTTTGACAGGGGATCAAAATGTCACATCTGTCTTTATTATATTGATGAATTTGGATAGCTTGAAAGCTTGTCACAAGAGTATCAGAAAAGAGTGATTCCTAATGGATATAAAATATCAATCTAAGATTTGTTGGAGCATTTTCTAAAGTATCATCGGCCAATTTCTACCTCGCATTAAATGACCGGAGTCCTAATCAGGCGGAGGCAACAGTTCTCAACATTTATCGTTCATTATAGAATCATATGTGCCAGCATCAAATAAATTTCTGCATAAACTGCTTGATAAGGAAAGGTACCTGCTATATAGTTATCATTCTGCACCATCTCCTGGGCGTTCATCTGGAAGACTCATGCGTTTGTTTTCTTGGCCTCTTCGGGCTTCTTCTGATTCCTAGGGCAATTGGTCTTGATATGTCCCTTCTCGTTGCAACCATAACAGGTTGCGTCTTTCAACTTCTTGCAATCCAAGGTTTGATGTTCCTTAGACTTGCAAATCCCACAAGGTAGAGGCTGAGATTCTAATCTGCATTTCCCGAGGTGGTATTTCCGACAGGTTTTGCACCTGGTCTTCTCACCCGACTGCTGGCTGTCTTCCCTAAACCCAGAGCTCTTCTTATCCTCAGAGTTCCTCTTTGTCTTCCTATCGGAGCGATGAGAATCATCATCCTCCCTTTTACGCTTTCCATCTCCAGAGGCTTTGGCAGCTTTGTTTCTGACCACATCGAGTGTGAGAGATAGCGACAGATCTGCCGCTGACCTGAATGTAGTAGGTCTCGATGCTTTCACACTTGCCTTTATTTCTGGGACTAGACCCCCAATAAAGCGAGCTATTCGCTTTGGTTCCGGTGTGATCAAGTAAGGAACCAATCGAGACATGGTATTGAAACTTGTAAGGTATGCTTGACAATCTAAATTCTCCATGACTAATGTCAAGAATCCAGTCTCAATTTTCTCGACTTCATGTTGAGGACAGTAATTTTCTTTGATAAGAGCAACGAACTGATCCCACGTCAAGTTGTACAAAGGGATCTTCCCTGTAGCTTGGATCAGTGACCTCCACCAAGCTAGGGCTTCTCCTTTAAAAGATTGTGAAACAAACTTCACAGTGTCTTGCTCTGCACATCCACTAATATCTACAACGGTGTCCATCTCATCGAGCCATGTCATGCAATCGATGGCTCCTTTTTCTCCTGTAAAGTCTCTGGGCTTGCAGGAGACAAAATATTTATATGAGCAGGTCTTAACTGGTGCCTCTCGATGAAGCACCACCTGTCTAAACGGAACACTTCTTTGATTTGATGAGTTACGAACATCGTCTTCCCTTGAATCATGTGATTTAGAAAGGGGCTTACTACGAGCCACAGATAGAGTCTTAGAGTGTGTATCACTTGATTCATCATACTGTCTGTCGAGAGATCGTGTAACGGCATTATCTATTAATGCCTGCAGTTCCGCACCAGTTATATTAACTCTGGTAGCATCATTATTCTCCCTCGGGTGGCTGTTGACCTCATCCGATCCAGCCATGTAGTTTGATGGCTACATAAATATTGACGATGATTCATTCAGAGATTATTATGGATTCATCATTTTTGACGATTCATCAACCATGGTAATATAAACCATATTGGTTAATTTGCTAGTTATATTTAATTAGTATTTTCATTATAATTTATCCTAGTTATAAAACATTAAGGATATTAAAGTGGCGCAAAAGGCCTAGTCGCAAGGACAGTTTTAAATTTATAAGCCATGATTTCAGAGAATCGAGGCATTAAGGTTTGAACATATTTCATTACCTTTTCTTGACAGAGAGTCAAAGACTTCAACTGTCTTTTGTCCCTTAGGACAATAAGTATGGCCCGTAGGCATTTCATCACTTATGGATGTTTATAATATGATCATCTTCATTTGATGATATTAGTCAAGATCGCATTGTTCAAACAACCTATTATGCTTGGACGTAGTCCAACATCTTTAGACGGGGGTCAAAGACCACCACTGACGTTGTCTTATCGGACAACAAGTTTGGCCCGTAGGCACTTCATCACTAATGGATGTTTATAATATGATCATCTTCATTTGATGATTTAAGCCATGATTCTAAATCACTAGGCTAGATAAGGGTTTAGAATTTCCCAATATAAAGATGACAAGTGTGATTTCATCGCATCACTGTTGTCAGGAGTGTTAACATGTTTTCGGATGTTAACAAGAATCTGAATCTCTTTTAAACAGGTTTTACCATCATAGCTAGGTCTTTAATGACATTCAAGCTAGGTTTTACCCTTTAAGATTCTTTCAATATATATACTGGTAGATCAATTTAGAAAAGGAATAATAATTTTGATTTATTTCATATGTTATATTCAAATAAAATGATAAAATGGAATCTAGATAAAGTATTCAAATGATTTTAAAAGGAGTATATAATTGCCCTAAACGGGACTTGAAGGAATTAATGTTGTCTATGAAGGGACTGAAAGATAAGTATGTCCTTATAAGGACTACTAAGGAAACGAATTTCAGTAAAAGGAGTTTTTCTTCTTCACTTTATTTCTAAATGTGTTCTCCTTGGATGTATGTTTCAACCTAGTCGCGGTACAAAGCTCGGCATTTCAAGGCTCCGGATGTGGAGAATTTCCATTACGGCTTCCTTGATTGGAGACATATTCAAAATATATAAATTCGGAAGCAATAGTTTTCAGATTAGGGTTGAGAGTATTCCTATGTTAAGTCTAGACTCAGAAGGTCAAGGAATGTGCTACTGTGTCATTGAGATTAAACACTAGGGGCTAGTGTTTAATTCACTCAATGTTGGCTCTGATACCAACCTGTCACACCCCGATATTTCCACGTATTACCGGTGGGCCCGGTGGGGAGTATCGTGACGTAGTTGATATCATCATAGTCAAACAACACAATATATAAATGCACAACGGAAGCAAAAGATAAATATATTACAATCCGAATATAAAGTGATATCAAAGTATTACAACGGAAAGTAAAGGATCCACAGGCGGATCAAATAAAAGGAAAAACTGTTCAACAGACTTTAGGCATCTAGAACTTGCAAGATTCCCTATTGACGCCCTGAGCTCCCAGCCAATTCTGTACAGTACCTGTCACTTAATCTTTTTGGAAAATACGTCAGTTTACACTGGTAAATACAATTAACCGACTCATTTGAAAAGGTTTAATAAAAATTGATTTGAATGCACAAGGCACAACATATCTTTTATAACTTGGGACAATTATATAAATAATCTTGTATACAGATTTACATGTTCGTTATACGTTCAGGGCCCGATGTAGAAACCGAGTCAAGATTAACTGTAACATCCCGAAAATATAAAACTTTATATTAGAGTTATAAAGTATAAATAAACAAGAATTTATTTAACTAGGAAATTATAACCTAGTTAACTAGAAGTCTAGAAATAACTCAAATTAAGGTTAGAATGACCAAACTATATGTTAAACAAAAGTGGAGGGGCTCATGTTGTCAAAATTGGAACTTGTATTATCAAATTTAATTAAAAACAAAACTAAACACTCCATTTAGGAGGTCTGGTCGATCAAAAGCAAGAGAAGGGCGACCCCCACTCTCAAAACCCTAGAAATCACAAAAACCACGAATTGAAGGCTCAAATCAAGTTCAAATCAAAATCTGAATATGGATTAGTGGTCTCCTTGTTGTAGGGATCATAAGGTATGTAAATTTTGGTATTTTTGATTCATCTCAAGTTCTAGACAAATCATGAAAAGTTGAAATTGAGCTTGATTGTGTCATGCATGAATGAAATTGGAAGTGATGTAAGGTTTAGGAACAAACCCTAGATGAATTCTTATCAAAATCTTGCATGATGTTTGTAAGGTTCATAATCACCATAGTGGGTGATTAACAAGTTGGTAAAATTTGATAAACACTAAGATTAAGGCTTTTGGTTTAGTGTAAACTGAAATTATGTGATAATTTCTGAAATATTGATGTTGAAAATATGTATATATTTGCCTAATTGAGGTTGATTTAGACAAGTTAACAAGTCATGAACTTGGTAATAATCATGTGAAAATTTGACCCACTAGGTGTTTGTTGAAATGCCTAAGTGGGGAATTAATATGTTGAAAATCGGATAAAAACGCATAATTGACTAATGTGGCAACTTATGTGTTAATAATTACAAAAAGGGTTCTAAATGTAAGTTGAATTGAACTCTTTAGGCCAAGCATCCGGATCGTCAAGCGGACAAGCCGGAGGAGGAGATACGCGCTTGAAGGGTGTGATCTAAAGGTGCGTGACTTTAGTCTCGTTACATTATGTAAATGTTTGGTTTTGTGCATAAATGATGTTGTAGTGTAAAGGACGCGTTTGATGTGTCGTTAAGTGGCGAAGTTCACTAGACCATCAAACGGGTCAAAATAAAGATTTGGAATTGTCAAGAAATTGATGGTCTTCACTAGATAGCCAAACGGGTCAAAATAAAGATTTGGAATTTGGTTTGGCTTGTCAATAAAGTGATGGTCTTCACTAGATAGCCAAACGGGTCAAAATAAAGATTTGGAATTGGGTTTGGTTGTCAATAAAGTGATGGTCTTCACTAGATAGCCAAACGGGTCAAAATAAAGATTTGGAATTGGAATCACGGGAGTAGAGACTTGAAAGTTTCATACCTCGCTAGGTGATGGATGGTACCACACCAATAAATTGGTTATGTTAATTTAAGACTATGAACCCGTGTTAACGGGTCAAACACTAAGGTCAATAAAATGTGTGGTTTGGAACGGAGTGTTGAATTCCGAGGAAACGAGCTTTTAGTTTCAAGGCAACATAAGGCCATGAATAACGTAAATACACCAAGATGTACTAGCCCGGGAACTTGGGTAATGGCATCAAAAAGGTTAGAATAAGAAAGTTGAAATATACACTTTTAGTTAGAATGCATCGAGCAAATGCAAGTATAGTAACTTGTAACCGAATGATCGGCGAGACAAATATTGGTAAGATAAACAAAACGAACATGTCCGTAATAAATTTACATACATACAGGAAGGAAATAGCCTAAAACGGTATGCGAATTAGAGCAAAAAGTCACAAAATAGTCAAATGGCAAACTCCCAGTGTCCACCGTAAATTACGGTCTACACCGTACTTTACGGTGGAGATCAAAAAGGGTTACGGTGGATCATTCCTGTATTACGGCAGAACCAGGTTCATTCAGGGTCTACCATAACTTACGGTAGACACCGTAAGTTATGGTGGAGCCCAGAAAAACCTGTATTTTAATTAACTTTCAGATGTCGGAATTTGTATATATGTATGCTATACTAATGTCAAAACTAATGTTTTTAGTTGTTTGACCCTAGGTATGGATGAGATCCTCCCGGATGTTGATCAAGTATCAAGTCAAGAACCGAACACGCATTTTGAAGCTTCCGCGCCAAACTTAATCTTGTCTAGACTTTAATCATGTTGTAAATGTTTTTGTTAATCGTGTTTTGAATCCTTTAAACTAGTGGTTAGTTTACTAGCAAGGGTAAACTTTAAACTTGTTATGCACTATCCTACATTGTTTTGGATATTACTACAAGTATGTATGGTTTTTAAACACGATAAGTTTTTGTAAACTCTGATTAGTATTTGATTAATTTAATTATTAGTCGGATTTCTGTCCAAATATTAAGGGTGTTACATTAACAGACACGCCACAAGTATAAGCCCACAAGAGAGTGAGATACCGTTTCCCTTATGCACTGCCAGGTATATGCCTACACCCCGTGCATAAGACGTGTCCATTTTATAATATAATGATGTCAAAATATTATGTAAAACTCATTTTTTTTCACAAAAAGGGTATAATCGGTATTTACCGAATCAAGGCCATAACCTTAGGTTATGATCAGGTTAAAAATAATTAAAAATCTTCAAAAATCCCAAAATATTATATTACATCAGTGGGTAAAAGGTTTGGTGTCAAAACGTGGGCTTAGATAGGCTTTATGCTAATGACGCCGTTTAATTAATAAAAACGTTGTAATTACGCCATTGAGCATAACTCCTAATCTAGACCTCGAACTGATATGAAACTTTAAGGACATGTTTATAAATCAGTAGCAAAGATTATTGTCCTTTCATATTTCCAAAATTCTCGTTTTATGGTCAAAAGGGACATGTTCTTACATTTATTACTAAGTTATATGAGTGATAAAATAGGTTACACGCTTTCTGCATTGCTAATTATGCGTTAATCCGAAAATTATGGTTATGTTGACTTTTTATAAACAACTTTGACCCGACATTTGATCTAGTTAGACGGGAATCAGAGGGTGCCCTTTTAAGGGTTTAATGCCCACATAATTACCAACTTATAACTACCTTTAATTTGACTAAACACTGGATCATTAGTGATTAATCGACCAGTCAAACCTTAATTACGACGGTTTGACTTTTAAGCTAATAACTAAGCAAAACTCAATTAAGGAAGGTCAACGGTACTTACCAAGGTACTAATCTCGACTAGGGATGACTTGGGTCTGCTTTTGAACTCCAGAAGTCTTCAAAAATGCAGATGGAATGAATGCAAGAATGTTGCAAACATTGTGGGACTTATATAGTGCTTTAGGTTGCTCATGATCATGCCACACAAGTCTAGCATTGTTCCCAGATCATTTACAAGTGCCCCTAAGCCTAAAAATCAGTAGGGGTTGTGCATGGAAGTGGAAAATATCTTTCTAAGTCGGTTACATGCTCAAAACAGCCAACTGTCAAACTTTCTGTCGCTGGGGACTCCTTACGGACCGTAAGGGGGTCCTTTACGGTCCGTAAGCCCTTTATCAGGGGCAAAAAATTTTGCCCTTTCAAGCTTCGAACAGGCAACTAGTGTATTACGAATTTGGGCCATGAATTATCAGTATGGGACCTTTAGATCATGCTTGAATAGTTATGTCCACCCTACCATGTTGTAATGTTGTCTTGGACTTTAAAGAAAAACCATAAACGAAGGTTTATCGTGCATGTCCCCATAGGATTCCACTCTTGTAAATATGAATCAATCATTGTTAGCATTTACCGGATTTGAGTATATCAGATGTTTATAATATATGTTAGGGTCTTGGGATTCATAATGACGTCGTTCAGAGGTATTAATTAACATGTCGACACTTTTAAATCCTGCCATACATCTTTAACTAGATCCGGGTTTATAACACTTTTGTCTTACATGACACGTGTCGTTATTTTATTGAACACAAATTTTCGAGGTGTTACAGTAATGCAGTGACAACACAAATGTCACTTGAAACCACTGCTGCTACTTCCTCACTGTTGTTGGAAAGATCTCAACCCATCCAAACTCCTCACGTATCCTCACAAAAGGATCATGTTGTAAGCACAGGGACATCACAACATGAAGTAGACCTTTCATATGAAAATATGTTTAAAAGTCCCTCTCCCAGGGCATTCACGCTTTCTACACCACAACCCTCGACTCAAGTTCCATCAACAATATTACCTCTGTTTGAAGCAATTGAATTTCAGAAAGAAAACAGTTCCTCTAATGCACACATTACTGAGAGTAGATCATAACAAATGACTGTGTCTGAACCAATTCAATCTGCTATCCTACAAACAGTTGAGGAAGTTATCCCCGTTGAGTATTATGAAACTCTTGGTGGTAGTTCAAGTGGAGCAACCACTACAACTGTTGAACCCATTGGTGATCAGTTGGACAGTGGTTACATCATTAAGACTCCCTTGAAGGCAACCACTGATGAGGTTACAACTGTAATCTCTGCTTCAGTGGGAAGTCCCCAAAACCAAGAAAAAAGGGCATATGTTTCTGATGATATGGAGACTTCTCCTATTATCAAAACAAATACAACCACTACAGGTGGGAATTCAGATGATCCTATTAAAGTAGGTGATGAATTAAGTTATAAGGATTTGACGGTTAGAGTGTCTACCATTGAAACATATGTTGCTGAAATGAAAGAATTGATTAAACAGATGATAGAGCTTTTTAAAAGTCAACCTACCACACAGGAAATTGCCAATGAGCTTTGGAATTCTATGCAACCCATCTTTCAAGCTCAGAGGAATTTGGCTGAAAGTAACCGCAATTTTAGTTTGGAATTTATCAGGAATTTGGTTGATGCCAGGTATAAAGACACACAAGCAGACATTATGAACATTAATGAACATCTATTGAAACTTACTGGCTCCACCCCTCCATCAATCTTTGAGAAAAATGATGATGATAATGATGCCAAAAAGGGGGAGAAAGATTCACTGAGAAAGTTGCCACCAGATTCAAAAGCTAATCCTACAGAAATTGTATCCCCTGCTTAACCTAAATCCAGACCTTCTCCAAAAAAACCACCACAAAAGAAGGAGAAAATAGCTTCAACACCGTCATCACCCATTCTGTCAATAGCTGCTGATATAACAAAAGTATCAGCAGATGTTTACCAAACAGCTGCTGAGACACCAGTTGTTCCAGCAGAAGTTTGTCAAACATCTGTCATGATCATTTTCACTACACCAACCATAATCCAAACACCTCCAACGTCACAAAGATTTCCCATACATTCATCTTCACTACCAAAACATTCTCCTTCACCAGAAATCATCTCCACACGTAAGAGAAAAACTCATATTGTGTTAGAAGATGATGAGGAGATTAAATCAGCAATCCCTGTATCATCTGCCTCTATTCAAAACAGTCCATGCTCGTCATTTCCACCCAGAGAAGCTACTTCATCTCTTACAACTGCTACACTGCCATTAGTCATTCCTCTGGAAGCTCAATATCCTTTGGAGTTAGTCATTGTTAAAGGTGAAATTGAATCATTCTTCACAATAGAGGATCCATCTAAAAGATCCTTCCCATCTCTTTATGACTATGAGAAGCCTCAAAACTTAGATGAGTATCTGAAATTAAAAGTATCACAGGCTGAGGTTATAGCAAGAGAGAAAAGCATAGAGATGGATGACAAGGAATACTAGAGTTTTTATCATTTCAGCTTAGCAAAGTCGTAAAACTTGAAGACTAGGCTAGGGACGTGAGTAAATCCATGTCTGAGAGGCCAGTAATTAATGAACTTCAGATGACACTGAGGGATGCTTATATTGCACACATTATGAAGTACAAACCATATAAGGCAACTGAAGATCAATTCAAAAACTGGTCAGCAGATGCTCTTAGAGAAGAGATCGATAGAATCACAAAAATGCACAATGATCCTCTGGTAAAGCCAACTGCACCTAATTGGAAGAAAGTCAAAACAGTGGATTCAGATGAGGCATTGAAGTTTAAAAGAATGAGAGCAGAGCTTGTGGCTGTTGGTTATGGTCCAGCTAGATCCATTGCCAGATGGTCTAAACTAAAGATAGTTGAGACCTACAAAAAACTGGAAGAACTTAGAGCTGAAGATTCAAATGTTCTTCAAAACCCAGTCTATCCTACAACTGCTGCTATGTCTCTAAAAATCGATACTCCAAAAAACCTTCTCTCATCATCTGATTTGTCTGAACCAATTGCAAATTTAGTTAGCAGACCACAATCACCAAACTCATCTTCAATAATTCTTTGCCCAAGAAAACCAACTGATCCAAAAATAGTAAAGTGGAAGTCATGCTCAAAAACCCAAATATTGACTTTGATTAGATCAGATGGTAGTGTTGAAGAGATTAAAATGGATAATGCACATAATCTGAATACATACGATCTCCAAGATTTGTTGGATCTTCAACTTGAAAGGGATGATGAAGAAGACATGTTCTCCTTGGACTTTGAACTACAGTTCAAAGGACAAATCAGGGAGATGTTGATGAGAAGTAAAAAATCAGTAATAAAGAAGGGTTTTCGTATCATCTGTTGTATAGGGAGATTGTTGGATCACCAGCTGTTACATTGTCTCCAGTAGCATATTTAACCAGATCACAACATGTAGCAAAGGACATGTTGCCGCGTAACAAATTCTTGACTGAGGTTTGATGTGTGTTGTTTAGGCAGGTGATCGTATGTTCTTAGTTAATGTTTCTTAAAACTTAAGTTGTATTCGAATTTTATTAAGTTTGTTAGACATATTTTATATGTACTTATGTTTATAACAGTTTACATTGTCAATGGGTGGATAATCTCTTTTTTGAATAAGAGAATAGAAATATTCATTTGTAACTGATGAATATTATTAAGTTTGTTAGACATCTTTTATTAAGTTTGTTAGACATGTTTTATATGTACTTCTACTTGTCTTTTAGCTATAATAGATAACAGGTTTTGGTACAATATATATACATGTATCTATATGTTCTATCAATATGTGTTATGCATGGTTTTCTAAGAAACCACCCGTGTTTGCACACGGGTCTTACCGCTAGTAAATATAATAAGACAAAAAAAAATTATGAGAGAAGAGAGAGAAACTGATTGATGTTGTTGATGTGTGATGGAGAGAAAAAGATAGAAGACTTTAAAATAGATTTGACTTGTTGAGTAAATTACTATATTACCCATTATGTTTTAAAGTGCATATGTGGCATTGTCTGATTGGTGGAGGGGGATTCTCGCGGTTCTCAAAACTAGGGATGGTTTTCATTTTAGCGGTCCCCTGTATATATATACAGGGGACCGCTAAAATGAGAACCACCTCCAGTTGTAAGAACCGCGCGAACCACTTTCTAGCCATTAGATCAAGATGATGGATGGATGAGATTAAAAGTATTTAAAAATAATATTAAGTATTTTTTGTCTTATTATGTCTTTAATATTTTAATCCAAAAGGATATTTAAGTAAAATTACTTTTTTTGTCTTTTTATATATACTAGTGGGAGACCCGCGCGTTGCGGCGGAGTCAATAACGCGAGACATGAACAAATCACCAACTTATCACCAGCACTTACCATCTACAATACTCTATTTTTAAGAAAAAAATTATAAAAAAACAATAGAGGTGGCAACTGCCAACAAAGGAATGAGTACACCACAAAGCAATGTTGAGTACACCACAAAGCAATGTTGCAACTGCCAACAAAGGATCCAAAGAACACTGAAACAGAATGTGATTTAATTTAGAGGTGGCAACTTCAACCCATATACTTATGAATGTGTTGTTTCTGGTTAAGTTATAAAGCAAATGTGTCAAACACGTAAAACAAATAGCTTAAAAGAAACAAGCCAAGCGGGACAAAGGATGCCGTTTTTAGATTGTGCGCCCCACTTAAAAAAGGCCGTCGTTTTTTAAGCGCCTTTAACAACTGCACTAATCGGAGGCAAGTAGGGATTTTTATATGCAAAAATCGGCGACTAATCGGGATTTTTATATGCAAGAAAGATGTTTTGAGCACACCTTATTCCTGAACTCACCAGTTTTGACTTGTCTAACCTACCCATGGACCTGTTTTGACATGTTATCAAATTGAACAATATAATATTGCAAAAGTAGAGAACAATGACGACCCGTTTACTTATGAATTGGTTAATACGAGTTATGTTTGATCTTTAATGGGTCAAACACATATGTAATGATATTACAAACGGAACAAGTTTTTTTTACAGTTGATAATGACCCGAATGATACAAAAAGTCTACATAGTGACCCACACATGACAAAAAAAACCCATGTATTAATACCTAGGATGTACAAAAAACTGACCAAAAGGGGACAGGAGTGGATGTACGTTGGTAATATTTTGGAAAAACAAAAAACGCTGAATTTAAGATAAAAAATAAACGCGTTCGAAGTTGCACAATGTGTATTTCCAGCTGCCATATCCGATCGGTCCATTTCAACACATGCTAAAAATACCCATCTTGTCCTGAACCCGTTTTTTCACCTGTTGCCCAATCCCGGCCCAACCAGAGGTGGACAAGTCGCTTTTTTTAGAAAACCGGTCCGGTTTTTTAACCGAGCAGTTTTTTTAGGCAAAAAAACCGGTTCGTACTGTAAACTGGTTTAAGGAGATGTGAACCTGAACTGGTAACAACCGGTTTGGGATTAAAAACACCGTATTTTTTTCGGTTTAAACCATTTTTTTACAAACGAACCAGTCTTTAACTGGTTTCAAAGATTGAGATAATAAATTGGTATCCGAACAATTGGGTCGAGTCGGTTTGAAACCGGTTTTTCAAACGGGTTAGGTATCAAACCAGTCTTTACAGGGGTTCAGTTTTTAGATATAGCTATCTCTTGACCTTTGATCACAAAGTACTGATGCGCATCCTTTTCTGTCATGTTCCTCTCTTGAAGCCTACATATAATCAATAAAATATATGTGCACCGATTTAAGAAAAGGTAGTAAAGACATTAATATAACATGTGGGAAGACAGGAATTTGAAAATTGGAAATAACGGTTTTACCATTGCTTCACATGTGGGGTGTATTTCCAACAATCTACACCAATGCACATTGTGTAAGTCAAGAAATAAATTATTTATATTTAATTGTATCATCATCATTTACTAACCAGTATTGACTTCATCACCTCCTAGATGAAAGAGCTCAAAAGGAAATATATCGCGCATGTCTACAAGATTGAGAATGTGATATCAAATGAGTATTGAGTTTGACAGTTTGGCAAGTAACCAGTTACAGAGTTTAACCTTGTAAAATCCCAGAAAGCACCTCAAAGTGAAGTTTTTTGAAACATCCAGAGGTTCTCTACATGAAGATGAAGGCCAAAGATCAGGATATCCAGTACCCCTGCATGGAAAGCAACTCGATTATTGATTATTACTAAATAATATATGCAGGTAAGTACCTGTACACCTCAACTATTCATGAACACGCTTGAAATTAGCCTAGTTAAGCCTTACAATGCTTCTTATGAACGCAACCGACTATAGATAATATTGCAAGAATAAACAGAGCAACACCGCTATGAATGCAACCTACTGTAGATAATGTCATTAAACCATCGACAAAGACAACAATTACATAAATTCAGGCTTCTTGAAAGTTAAATAACCAGTTTTATTTAGAGAAACTTACTGCCCAGTAGTGTTTGTTGGTAATATCCCATCCACCTCGATACCGTTTGAGGTGGTTAAGAACATCAGGCCTCTTACTTCTTGACCCTGCCAATACAAGCGGGCCGGACGGACCATTGGCTGGACTGTTGGCTGGACCAGGGGTCTCGCTTCCCCTTCCAAATTATCCTCACGTTGGCTAATCATCTGGTAGATGAATACACAAAAAACACGTTAGTTTATTATTAAGAATGTCGGGTCACAATGGTTCATAATCTGGATATTGTTTGTTGCTGATAATTTTTAAAAATCATATAAGATCACTTATAAACTATATACACCTATGGTTCTGGACGAAATCAATATAAGAAGCCTGAAACTGTGGCCTGCTACTCAGAACCGAAACCAAGTTTGTAACCCTGTGAACGTCGAGTTTGACTCAAGGAGTACAAACTCAGTAACGTAAGGGTACAACTCATGCCACCTAATTGTTAAAAGGTCAACTTCGTTACTGAATAGAACTGCATCAAACACGCGCCTTGGGAACTCGCGGATCCCCCAACCGTGAAGCTTGCAGAGATTCTCCATCGACACGTTTTCGTAATAATAATGTGGGATCTCGTTGAACGGTTTTGGTGGTGATTCCCATAAGGGCCGCAAAAAGTAAGACACTTTTTGGCCGTGAACATACGAACGACTATGATGATTGGGACCATTATTAGAACACAGATGATCGTTTTTAACTCCAACCCGCGTAGAATGCACCGTATTCTTGCCATTGTGGATGGTTTTCCTGAATCCTGCAAATCAAAATGTACGCTTTCGTTTAGTCATTTATATAATAATCGCAATTCGAAACCACCAAATGTGTTTACTATGCTGAAAAGTAATACTTTTTTCTTTCGGAAAAGTAATACTTTTTCTTTCGGAAATCCCCAAATTACATTTATAGGAATTTGTTCGAGCATTGCATCACGTTCTGCTATACTTATGCTCTCCGGATCAACCCCACTTAAGAACAAAGTAAAAGACAATATGCTATTATTGTAACAAAAAAATTATGGTAACATTATATCATATTACTGTATAGTATATACCTAATCTTTCCATCATCGTCAAGCTGTACAGCCTTGTCGATAGCTGCCTCCAAGCCCTGTGAAACAAAAAATGACAACCATTATTGCGTTGACTGATCGAATAGCATATAAAACATATGTTCACATAGTGAGATTTTAAAGAATAAGAAACTATGCACCTTTATGTCATTCCCACCAGCAAGATTCTGCAGTTCTTCAAGAGGTGCAATCAATGTGTTGTTGGCAATAGGAGTCAACATTTGTGACCCATTTAACACATTTTTTTTAAACCGACCTACCGAATTAACATGTTTGCAACTTGATTACCGCCTGCCAGCCCGTTTGACACGTTCAAATAAATGAGTTAAACGGATTATGCTCAGGTTACACGATTTTAAGCATCTGCAAGTTAGTGTTGATGTTTGAACAATTCAACCCGCCATGACTGACACACGATTTCACAAAACACACAAAATGATAAAACCGTTGTAAAAGAAACTAAATCATTTTTTGTATATACTGGCAGCTAAAACTTGTTACATACAAACAACATAAATTTGTGGCTATAAAATTTGAAGTAAAAGTAAAAAAAAAAAAAGAAAAAAAAAACAAATTCGTTATCAATTTAGGGTTTAAAGCAACAATTTATAATCAAAATCCACAGAGAACACAAACACACCATACTCAAAATTCAACTACTTACACAAACAATAGACCGTAAAAACCCTCAATTCCACAACAAATCTCAATTCTGCAACACGCACAAACCAACAAACCCCTTAATAAACCCTAGATTTCACAAAACACATATCCACAACATCAATTTCAAAATCAACCTACAAAACAGGATAATAAAAGATCATACGCAACTGTGTCTGAAGCTCATCAATGAGTATACAGAAAAGGCCATTTGAAACTGCCGGGATAAAGTGTTTGGTGACCTTCGTACCCTTATTCGCCTAATAATGAACACAAACTCGCCCCACTCATCTACTCTTCAGTGAATGAACTGAAGTAACAAAAGCAAATACAAACCGGAGATTGATGTTTTCATGAAGAGAGAGGTGAAGCGATTGAAGGATTGCCGTGATGAATCAACGTTAGAGAACACCAAGCAATAAAAATTTAATCAATATAGAGGGTTTCACATTACCATTCAATTCAATAACTGTGGACTTTTGACCTACCTGCAATAAAAATTTCATTGATGAATGGTTTCATGGGTTCGATGTTAAATAATTGATGGTATGAAACGTATCGGAGGATTTCATATAGATGTAAGGAGAGGAGGGTAAAATGGGAAGAAAAATGAAAAAATATAGGTTTTATTTGAGACTTTTAGTATGCCATCTTAAAAATTGGATGTTAAATTACTTTTATGTCCATATGAAATGCTTATATATAGTATATAGATTATATTTAATTGCTTTTTTGTCCTATTCTTTAATTACTTTTTATTAAAAAACAGATTTTTATATTAAACAATATTTTAAATTCAGATTTTAATGATAATTTTTTTTTAAGATTTTCAAAATGGATGGATGAGATTAAAACATTTTTAAGAGCCGTTCTTTACGAGCGTTTTTTTACGGAACGTTTTACGACCTGTTTTTACGCTCCGTTTTTTCGCGTCGTTTTTTCGACCGGTTTTTACGCGCCGTTTTTACGTTTTACGTTAAAAAAAATTTCCGAGATTTTCAAAATGGATAGATGAGATTAAAAACATTTTTAAGAGCCGTTTTTTACGAGCGTTTTTTTGCGGAACGTTTTACGCCCTGTTTTTACGCTTCGTTTTTTCGCGTCGTTTTTTCGACCGGTTTTTTACGCGCCGTTTTTTACGTTTTACGTTAAAAAAATTTTACATAAAAGAGTACGATTTACATTTCTGCGTTAAAAAGTTTACGCTTTACGATTTACTTTTTACATTTTAGGTTAAAAGTTTGAAAAGTTTACGTTTTACGTTTTCCGTTAAAAAGTTTACGTTTTACGTAAAAAAATTTACGTTTTATGTTAAAAAATTTAACGTTTTACGTTAAACTTTTTAAGTTTTACGTTTCACGTAAAACTTTTTACGTTTTACGTTTTACGTTTCACGTAAAACTTTTTACGTTTTACGTTAAAAAGTTTACGGTTTACGTTAAAAAGTTAACGGTTTAATTTTTTTATTACAAAAACTTTTTTACGCCAAAACGAACGCACCAAGAAATCGCAAACTCGGGAGGTGTCTCAGATATATTGTTATCATCATCGACTAGGGGGGGAAAATAAAAAAAGCCAACGACATCAAAACAAAGCGTATCACAAAAAAACGGGGTTTGGCTCAGATTATCCGATAATCAAAAGGCTGCAAAAATGGGGTCGCAGGTTCAAAAACCTACCTTCCGCCGTCCTTGTCGCGCCATCGTCATCTAAATCTTCGTTTTTTATTTTTTCATCATCGCCGCCCAAAATTGACCATATCAAATCCCACAGATCAAAATCCCCAACATACCAAATCCAAATAAATCAAAACAGATATCAAAATACCAACATACCAAATCCAAACCCACAGATCAAAATCCAAACCCATAGATCAAAATTCCCAACATACCAAATCCAAACCCACAGATCAAAATCCCCATCGGTATCATCATCATCATCATTCAAGAACGCATATCAAGAACACAGGCCTAGAATCACAAGAAAAATCAAGTAAACCCAAAAAAATCAAGTAAACCCAGAAAAATCAAGAACACATACCAAAAATACCATCGGTATCATCATCATCATCATCATTCAAGAACACATATCAAAAGAACACAGGCCAAGAATCACCAGAAGAATCACCAGCCACTAACCCACTAACCCACTGTTAGAACCACCGCCTCCGACCAACCAACACCGTAACCGTAGAACCACCGCTGCCGACCAACCACCGCCGACCACCACCAAGCCGTCGAACCGCCACCACCACCACAACATCAAATCAGAGCTCACTACCCCCAAATCAGAGCTTGGAATTGTTCCCCCATCTCGTTTCAGTCCCCCATCTCGGTGAACAGTGGTTGGGGTTTTGTAACAGTTGGGTGGTGGTGATTACTGTTGAGATGGAAGGGGGGGTGTTTTGGCTGGTGGTTGCCGGAAACAGAGTGGTTGCCGGAAACAGGGTGTTCGAAGGTCGTCGGTCTTCATCTTCATCGCAGATGAAGAACCAAAGAGAAAATGGAAATTTCCAAATGTTCAAATGAAGAGAGAGATGGTGGAAAGTGATGACATGTGAGAGGTGAAATGATAGTCAGCTGACTTTAATTGAGGAGAGAGAGAGATAAGACATTTGAAGGAAATGACCAATATACCCTTTATGTTGGCATAATGTGATTGGTTGGGAGTGGTTCTCGCGGTTCTTACAACTGGAGGTGGTTCTCATTTTAGCGGCTCCCTATATATATATATATATATAGTGGAGGGTTCAAATGAGAAGAAATTTTTTGTAAGAATAAAAAAGAACAAACTTCAACCAATAATAATGCTTCATTTTACTTCATTTAATTTTTGTATTTAATATGGGTGTAAGGGTATATTGGTAAAATTAGATAGATCATTAATTGTTAGTTTTCCTTTTTAATAGCTAATTAAATTAAATTTGTAATTTATTTTAAAAAATATATATATATATTTTTTCAAAGAAGAACAAAATTAATTTAAAGTGTATGATAAATTATGAGGTGTGTAGGATGAATTACGAGTTGTGTAGGATAAATTTCAGTATGTGTAGGATAAATTTTAAAAAACGTGTAGGATAAATTTTGATGTGTTTAGGCAAAAATTTTAGTGTGTAGGATGATACTCTTTATGACTAATTAATTAGTCAAAAATAATAATAAATGAGATGAAAGAAAAACTATTTAATGTTTTACAATTGTACCCTTTATTCTTTTTCTTCTCAATTTAATTTTCTTCTCAAATGAACCTCCCCCTATATATATATATATAGGGTTAGGTTCAATTGTGAACCTCCTCATTATTTGTGAACTTAACGAACCAATCTTGACCATTGATTTAATTTTAAGATTATAAGGATGGAATTGTCATTAACCATTTTAATTTAATTTTTTATTTAATTATAAACTAAATTTAATTTAATTTAGATTCATCAAAAGCAGTTATAACTGATCCCTACTTTCTTGCAATTTAATTGAATGAATGCACAATCAAAATTTTGAATTCAGTATACATGACAAAAATTAGATCGATAGGTGAGGGTTTTTTCCTATTTCAATATATCGACCAGCCTCATCTTCAAGTTTAATGGTTATTAATTTTTTATTGTTCTGGAAATTACACCTGTGTATTATTTTTGTAAGACATATATGTATAATGTGTACTTTCATCATCAATGCAAGTTCACAAAATAAACCACTATATATTTCACATCTATTACTTCTTCTTTGCACCTCCATTTGTTCCTTCTTTTCACGTTCCGCCTTAGCTCGTTCCGTTTTCTCATGACCAGTTAACGCTCTTCACCAAAACAAAGAAAATGGTTCAAATTTACATTCCTATACTTACATTGATATTGATATTGATATATGTATACAAAATGTAACAAATACATACCGGTCATCCACATTATTATCCTTTTTATTGTGTTTTTTCTTTGGTTTTGCTTCTCTGCAAGTGTATAAACATCTAATCGTTAGTTACATTATACATATATGAATATGTATAAACACTTACCGTTTTTCCTCTGCTCCTTCAAACAAAAAGTTCCAAACAACCGCTCTTCCCTTGCGATTAAATGTATAAACACATGAAGCATTAGAACTACATCATATACATCGACAATCAATTGTTCAAAACACATGTGTATCCGTTATTTTATTGCCATTATTATACACATGCGTATAATGATGCATGTTTCCCTACAAACCATATCACCAAGATGTCATCATAATACCAATCTATTTCCACACAAAGTGTTTATACACACACGTATAATAGCAGGTCATACACATGTGTAAAAACACACGAAGCATTAGAACGACATCATATGCATCAACAATCAGGTGTTCAAAACACATGTGTATTAGTAATTTTATTTCCATTATACACATGCGTATAATGACGCATGTTCCCCTATAAACCATCTCACCAAGTTATCATCATAAGATCAATCTCTTTCCACACAAAGTGTTTACACACACACACACACACATAATAGCAGGTCATACACATGTGTAAAAACAGAGTTTAGCTTTGTGTATGAGCCGTATCATACAAAAATCCCATTTACAAAGTGTTTATACACACACGTATAATAGCAGGTCCTGATTTTTTTACTAATAAAAGTTTAAAAAACACAGCCACAGTGTCTAATCTGATGAACCCTAACATAAAAACCAAAATTTGACAAAATTGGGAAAAATCTACCACAAAACCCAGACATCAAAAGTAAATCCATCATCTTAGCCACACTTTATTGAACAACGAAAGCTTTATATATAAACAATGAACTTAAACCCTAGCTTTTACATGAAAAAAATGGGGAACAAAATCTAGAATACACACAATCGGGTACAACAGAGCAAGACAAAACCGAAATACAACATCGATTTGTACCTTGATATGTAGCCGGAAATAGTAATCGTCGTGGACAATGTTGATGATGAATGATTCGCCGGAAGTAGAAATATGGACGTCACTTCTTTTTCTTTTGGAGAGAGAGAACGGGGGTTTCTTTATTTTAAACAATGTGATTTGAGAGAAAAAAATTACAACAATGCCCTTATTCGGTTATTATATATCAATTTATTGTTATAATTAATTTAAAAACCATTTAAATCCTATAATCAAGATCTCATCATCCAACGGCCAGGATCTGTTCGTTTTTGTTCACAATTTAAACATGGTTCACTCTTGATCCCTACCATGTATCTATATATATATATTGGTACGGGATCAGGAGAAAACGCTCTAAAGTGTGAGAACGGTGAGAACGCATCCCGACCTAACACGTGGCGCGCGATATAATTAGGGCGTAGGGCTTTTTATCATTTTATCTTCCGTTTTTTCAATTCGGCGTCACAATACTGCTTCATTTTTGGCGTTTAAGATTTTTTGGCGTTAACCAAATTCAATAATTACCTGGCATTTTTAATGGTCTCAATGTATTAATCCTTTTGTTTTAGATAGATAATATTTTTGGCGTTTATGGCGTTTCCAAGTCGTCGGCCATTGGAACCCCATTGTTTGTTCCAGGACTTTTTAGGATGATGGCCCATTGTTTGTTCTTAGATTTAATGGCGTTTTAGACAAGATGGACCATTGTTATATTATTGTTTATATATTTTTGGCATTTTACAAGCGGAAAATTATATTACAACAACATGGAAAAAAATAGAAGCGAAAAAATAAATTAAAAATCCTAATCGAATCTCTCTTCACAATCTTCACTATCATCAGTCTCTCTCTTCTTTAATTCTACAAGAACTGTCACCAAATATATGACGTTTTTATGTAAAACTTAACAAACCCATCGGTCTGATTATTTTGTCTGCTCATCTGTTGAAGTGGCTTTTGTGGATGTTGGGGGACATAGATCGATGATGTGTGGGGAGGTTTTTCGCTTTGCTCTTCAACTTATCTTCATCTTTATAATCATCCCACTCTTTAGGGTCATTGATCTCTTCTCCTCATCCAAGCCTTCTTCAAGAAAAAAGAATACAAAATGACATATGACTGTTATCAGTATCTTTTTCTTGAAGATTTGTCCATCTCATGCAGCAAAATCTTACTGAGTTACTCCCCTCACCTAACAATCCATTCCGTGAAACTTTACGAAGAAAATATTTAATATCCAATAAAGCATGTTAGCCATATTTGATTTTTTTTAATTTTTTGGCGTTTTACAGTGGGGTATTTAGGAATAGTGGCTTTTGTTTTTTTGGTGTGATCAAATGGAAGTTGTTAAGAGGTATCATTTTATAGGATGTGTTTTGGCGTGTAGTTTAGGCGGTGTATTATTTTAATAAAATATTCGTCGTTTGAGTTACTGTTTTGTAATTACTGTTTTTGATAAGCTTTATCTCTGAACTCTGTAACACGTCCCATCTTTCAAGTTTGGCGTTTTAGATTTACTGTTTTGTAGTTACTGTTTCTAGTTACCTTTTCGAGATTTTGGAAATTTTTATTTTTAATGAGGTTTTATATAAAGATGGCACTTTGTTCTATTTTTTCTTGAACCTTGGTTTTTATAAATTTTTTTGAGTTTTTTATAATACTTGTCCAAAGCAATTTTATTATAGTTTGGGATTTTTTGGGGCGTTTTATGGCATGATGACGTTTTGACAAGCATTTGGCTGTGTGGCGTTTTTATTATATATGACGTTGTTATTATATAACACTCAACTGAAATAGAAATTTAAATATATATATATATAAACAATTGATCTTTCAAATCTTCACTGTCACCAGTCTATTTCTTCTTTTTAGAATCATCTTAACTGGCTGTTTCGACTTTCGTATGATTCATTTTGTTTTTTTTTTGTTTTTGAAGTAGCTTTTTTCTCGTCGTTTGGAAGCACAAAGTGTTACATCAGCCTCTTTTTCTTAAAGATCTGTCCATCTCATGCAGCAAAATGTTATTGAGTTACAAGCCTCAGCTAACAATCCATTCGACGAAACTTCATGTAAGACAATATTGAATATCCAAAGGACGATGTTTGATTTTTTAACTTTTTGGCGTTTTACCTAGAAAATGAACGCCACTAAATAAAAGTACCTTAAATCTCTAAATTTGGTCATGCTAAACTCAATAATGCTTGCTATATGAGATGGGCAACATTGTTAATCCTCAGTTAAGAAAGATGTCTAACAATGTTGTCCACCCCGTACAGCTAAATTCATTGAGAACAAAACTCAATAATGTTTTTGTATGTTTTGGCGTTATAAATTGGATGGAAGTTGCGGTTAAAGTCAATAAGATTTTACTTAATGAAATGGAGAATATCCTCACTTAAGGATTTTGTCCATTACATTGAGCGAAACCTTACCGACAACCAACTGAATTTCAAAGAAACGTTCTGTTTTAGGGATTTTTGATGTTTGGGTCTTTTGGCGTTTCTAAGACGAATGGTATATATTAAATATGGCGTTTTGGTTTTTGTGTGCTTAATGGAAGGTCTGAGGTGTTGTATATATAAGATGTTTTTTGGCGATTGTTTTAGGCGGAATTTTATTATAATAAATGCTAGTAATTAAGTTCCGTCATTTCAGTAACTGTTTGTTCAGCTTTATCGTTTAAAACAAGTTTGGCGTTTTATATCTAATGGCGTTTAGATTAGGATGGTGTGTGTTATGTAGCTTAAGGCGGGGGGAATTTAATGGCGTTTTATTCATGAGATGGCATTTTGTGTAGAGAAGTCAAAAGACTTTTTTACCCTTAATGAAGCATGCCACACTAATAAAAGTGATGTTATTTACGAAAACGCCACCGTCTCATCTAGTCCATAGATTGTTTTGATCTGACGATCCATAATCGTTCTATCCGTTCTCACACTTTTCACCGTTTTCTCTAAATGTTAACCCTATATATATATATTAAACAAATAAGGAATAATGGATTTTACAAATCCAAACTTTTAGTCGTTGGCCGACAACGGTCCCAACTTAAAAAATAACCAGTGGTTGTCTTAGCTTTTTACATATTGTAAACTAATGGACATTTACTAATACAACCTTAATTTCTTTTTATCCCCTTATCTTTTTCGGTTTAGTAAAAGTCCATTGGCTTACAATATATGAAAAGGTGGGACCGTTGTCGGCTAACTGCTAATAGTTAGGATTATTAAACTCCATTATTCCAACAAATAAAAACCATATAAATACATACCAATCGCTACACTTTTTAAAAACCATACTTTATAAAACCATTCTTTCATTCTATATTTTATAAAAATCTCAATCTCGGGATATATTTATACAATGCACTCTACCATGTATCCCTACAACCGTGGTTTGCTTCCTCCTCATCCTAGCGGCGACCCGAACCAACCGAACGCTCCTAACTAATCCGTGCTTTGGTTCCCACTCGACCCACCGCCTATGGAACCAAGTTTGTCGAGTACAATCAAAACCAAACCGACTTCATGAACCTATGGAACCGGGTTTGTCGAGTATAATCAAAACTATTTAATTATACAATTTCGTGTATTAGACTTTAGTTACAATATGTTTGAGTCTCATAAGTCTAGCAATATCAAGGAGTGCATTACATTTGCATATCACATATTTTTATTCGCCGCGTATCGACACAATACAAACTATGTATAAAGACTGTTGGTAGATTGTCCGGCTAGACTAGTTGTGTCAGCACGATTCCGGTACTCACCTAAACGACAAGTATAGGGGTTATAATTAGGTCCAACATCAAAGTTATACCAAAACCCAAGTGGGAAAACAAGTATACATGATAAGACTTTCCGGAAAGTATACAAATTGTCTGATTTGAGTCGTTGAAATAACAATTTTCAGCAAATTAGTAACAAATTCAACATTGTTTGGAAAGTATAAGATCCATAAATGATGTTAAACATCATAAACAACATCAAAGACGCTAAATATATCTTAAGGATATGTAATCATCAAGTGTCATACAAAGTTACATAACTTACCTTTTAACGATCCGTAAGCGAAACTAGCACCCGATTAAACATCCAAGCACTATCTAGACATAATTTATAAACTAGAAGACATTGTTTAACAATATAACACTAGTTAATTCATCAAACACATTGAATTGTCCAAATTATACCATACTACATAATACACACATTATATCCAACCTTAAACACTTAAACATTTAAACATCACCAAAACTCATCAAGACCCCCCCCCCCCCCCCCCCCCCAAATACACACACTACCCAAACCGTCCACTTTATGTGGGGCCCACATGAGCTGTTTGATCTAGTCAAATGATGTCAAAGATGCCAATTAGTTACCCTATGGTTATTAACATAAAGTGAGATTATAAGACAAAGGGTCTTACACCTTATTCTCACAACACCGACTCTTTTGCAAAGATCAAACACCCCAAAATCTCTCTCTTCTCTCCCTTTGAATTCGGCCAAGCACACCTCCACATCACCATCATCTTTCAAGCTTCATCAAATTAATCCAATGCCTACAAGATGATGTGCAAGATAAACAAAGGTGCATGCAAGTGAAGAAAGTCTTTTACCCTCATCTAAGAGCTATTATCCAAGCTTGAAGTCTTCATCTTCTTCATCATCTTCTTCTTCTCACTTGCAATAGTTCTTCCCTAGCCTAGTGCTAGTTGTATGTACTTAGATCTTCTCATTTTATTTCTTATTATGTAAAGATCACTTAAAGTGCAAGTAACATCAAAGAACCTTGTTTAAAAGTATGAAGAACATAACATAAACAACTTAATAAAACTAATCTAAGTGGGTTTTGTGTTGAACTTGTGGTGAATCTTGAAGTTGTTTATTTTGATCTTGATGTTGTTATGAAAAGTTTAACTAGTAGACTTGCTAGAACTTGTTAAACTATAGATCTAGCCAGTATACTAGTAGATCTGCCCAATATACATGAATAAAAATGTTATGAACATGATGAACTTGAAAGTTGTTTTTAAAAAATATGTTTAAAAATTGTAAAAGGTTTTCTTGGAATTTTTGAAAGAATACAAGTTCTTGTTCATAACTTGATAGAAAACGTATGTATAAAAGTCTTGTATTTTTCAAAAGATCTAGACTTTTATACAAGTTTATATACTTTAGTTTTGTTGAAAAATATATAGTTTATGTTTTTAATTTTACATATGTTTATGTTGAGTTTTGGAAAGAAGTTTCAAGATGTTTGAAAAACATGAGAAAGTCCATATTTTAGGGGAAGCTATGGCAAAAAAAATTTATAAAATTTCAATTGTGTTTTAAACAAGTATTTTACAAGTTAAAATGATTTAAAGCACTAAACATAAGTTTACAAAGTTTTGGGTGAAAAATGTAAGTCTTGGAAACTAGAGTCTTTAAGATATATATATATATATATAGGGAGGGGCTCATGCGAGAACCACCCTTATTGTGAGAACCTTGAGAACCAATGCGAACACAACCTAAAATAGCTAAAAAAACCTAAAAAAAACCTAACCCCCACCCCCCCCCCCCCCCCAAAAAACCTAAACCCCCCTCCCCCACCCCCCAAAAACCTAAACCCCCCCCCCCCACCCCCAAGCTAAAATGCTAAAAACTAAACCCCCAAAAAACCTAAAAAAATCTAAATTTTTTTTTTGAATTTTTTTAATATTTTTTATGTTAAAATCGCTACTTTTAGAAGCAAAAAAAAAATTATTCTAAAAAAAAAAAAATTAAAAAAAGTTTTTTTTTTTTTTGCTTCGAAAAGTAGCGATTTTTTTATAAAAAATATTAAAAAATTCAAAAAAATTTTTTTGTGTGATTTTTAGCTATTTTTAGGCATTTTTGGTGTGTTCACATTGGTTCTCGCGGTTCTCACAATAAGAGGTGGTTCTCGCATGATCTTCTCCCTATATATATATATATATATTTAGAAACCACACAATTATATTTAACTTAATTCCCACAAAAAGACATCAACAAAAATACAAGATATATATATTAACAAGGCTCGGTAAAAAATTATACAAAAATCAGACAAGTAATATATATATATATATATATATATATATATATAACAAAGTGTAAGACACTTAGTGAAAGATACAAAATTTGAAGTATGATACAAGCATACTTATACAAAAAAATACCAAAAATTACAAGAAAGAATATATTCACTAAGTATAAAATACATATAATTAGGTATACATACCTAAACGTATAATACGTGCCTACGTATACACTTAGTGAAAGATACAAAATTTGAAGTATGATACAAGCATACTTATACAAAAAAATAATATTTAGAATATTGTTTTAACAAAGTATTGAAAACTAATTATATATATATTTAGATTGAGAAATAAATCTATATGAATACTTTGACTTGGTCAAAGATACACAAAGACAAGAATACATAAACGGATATAAGTATACATATACAAGAACAATGTTAAAAATCTAATATTTTTAACAAGCATCGAACTTGGAAAATATATATATATATATATATATATATGGTAAGGTTCATGCGAGAACCACCTTTATTGCGAGAACCGCGAGAACCAATGTGAACACAAAATAAAATCTAAAAAAAAATCAAAAAACACTCAATTTTTTTTTAATATTTAAAAAAATCGCTATATTAAGTTAGCAAAAAAAAAACTTTTTTTTTTCGAGTAACAGTTATCCATGCACATGTGCATATGTATCATTACTTCAACAAATTCTGTAATACGTTATCAGTAATAGACAATTGCACTTTAATTTACAATACCATTCGTAATACACTACTTTTTACATTACCAATATTCAAAATGAACATGTGCATCATTAGGTATAACCATGATATAACATGTTTTGGTACAAAAAGTTTGTGATTTTGAATGGAGAAGTAGGCCCATATACATGTTTTTTGGTTAGTTATATTGATGGAGAGTGCAAAACACGAGCGTTAAGGGTGCTAAATTACATATCTTATTGTGTTTTAAGTAATTACGCGTTGCAAGTATGATAACTACGGGTTTTTATGTTTTTACAGGTAAAACGCGTAATACGACATGAAAAGAATAAAAGAAACAGGAACTGAAAACCTTAGCTTACGGTTTCAACCGTAGCATGCGGTGGTTAAAAGGCAGCACACGTGATGATGTGATGATTATTTTAAGGGGTTAAAAAGGTTTGTAAAACTCAAAGTGACAAGTCTCCTGGACGCGCTGACTTGAGGAACGAGATTGAGTGGCAAAAGAGACATAATTGGCTAATCTTTCAAAGTTAATAATTATACATCATCATCATGTTGGTGGATTTAAGGTTTTAGAAAAAACCTAATTGGTGGGCTTCATGACTGACGAAAAATGGGCAGCCATTATCACATTTTTGGGGGACTTTAATTTATCTTTAATATCATCATCAATATCACTTCTTCATAATCACGATTGGGCCCTCACATATAAGAACTTTTGGGCTCTCAAATATCATTGGATCACGGTGGACTTTTGGCAGAAGACACTAATTAATTTGGTGGGCTCATATAACCTAGGATCATCATCATCGATTGGAAGGGGGCCATACAACACAGTTAGGGGGCATCGATCATAGGTAGACACACAAGGAGGTTCGAACAAAAATCACGTGAGGGTTTCAAGGATCACAACCAACATGCGCGGCTAGTCTTTTCTGTTTCACCCCGGTGTAGATGTTGTAAGATTTATAGGGTTTATACATTTGTGTTTAATTTGATTCTGTGACAAGTTGTTTAGTATTTGAAACTTATGATAATTGTCGTGCATTTGAATTGAATTTGTGAATTGTCGAACGATGATAAAGTTATGACTTTGCGAAATGAATTTGTGCACTTATGCCTTATCGTAGGTTAGGATTTACATGTCCGAGGCAACGAAGTGCATTACGGTCCGTTGTCTATGACGTTGATAGCAATTGGCACCTAAGCTTCGTGATAGTAATCCGTTAATCACTATATGCAATTGAATCAAGTTAAAACATGTATGAACCCTAGGTCTTGCAATTATCGAACCGGGTGTGATCCGTATTCTCATTTCTTGTTTCAACTTTCTAGTTAGTAATGTAGTTGCAATTTTACTTAATCACAAATGTTTTAGATAATACCCATTGTCGGTTCATTCCGATTTATTTTTAAAAAACCAAACGAATAAATAAAAATAGCAATCTTCATAACCACTTTGTACATTATTTGTAAATAGTCTAACTAATCGAACGGGTCGTGCGATACTGACCACAAGCTCTTCGTGGATACGATACCCGACTTACCCTAGCTACCTAGGTTTAATTGGGTTTTTGACTGATCGGGACGACACGGTCACGTCATATATCTAGTGGTTGATGGTTTGGTTAAAATTGTCAATTTATGATGTAATATGTTGATTGGATGGTGTAAATGGTGTTGATATACATGTAATAAAGTAAAAATATTGGTAATGGTATTGTATTATGGATGGTATGAGGTAATGGTATTGTATTATGGATGGTAGAAGGTAATGGTAGTGTATTATAGATGGTATGATATATGAAAGGGAAAGTGTATTCAAAGTAGTGTACCAAAACACCTTATTTCATGTTGATACATATAGATGCACACGTGCATTTCTAATATTGGTAATGTAAAAAGTAGTGTATTACATATGGTCGTGTAAATGAAAGTTCAATTGTCTAATATTTGTAATGAATTACGGAACTTTTCAAAGAAATGACAAAAATACACATGTGTATATTTGTGTATTATGGACGGAATGATAGATGAATGAGAAAGTAGTGTACCAACACACCTTATTTCATGTTGATACATATAGATGCACATGTGCATTTCTAATATTGTTAACGTAAAAAATAATGTATTACACGTTGTAGTGTAAATGAAAGTGCAATTGTATAATATTTGTAATGAATTACGGAATTTGTCAAATAAATGATACAAATGCACATGTGCATGGATAACTGTTACTCGAATTTTATTTTATTTTTTTTGGAAATTTTTTTATTATTATAAAGGAAATATAGCGATTTTTCCAAAAAAAATAGTAAAAAAATAAAATAAAAAATTATGAGTGTTTTTTAGATTTTTTAAGGTATTACTGTTTGTGTTCACACTGGTTCTCGCAATAAAGGGTGGTTCCTAACGGATCATTCTCATATATATATATATATATATATATATATATATATATATATATATATATATATATATATATATATATATATATATATATATATATATATACAGGTAGAGGTTCCTGTAAAAAAAGGTTTTGTGTAAGAAAAGTAAGAAAGAATTTACACCATTAGATCTTTGATCTAATGGTTGAGATCATAATGGCAAAATTGTAAATAATGTTTACTATTAAACATATTAATTTTCTAGATTAAGGGTATATAGGTAAATTTAACATTTTTAAATTAAGAAACTAACATTAATGCACATGTAACTTCTCCTCGTCTTTTTTAAACGTCAATAACTTTTTATACGTAACTTTAAAAAAAAAATTACACCATAATAACGAGTGTTTTTTTATCTTTAATATGAGTATCATTTTGCTATACTTATATTGAGACAAAAATATGTTTCGATCAGATGCTTAGTCCATGAATGGTGTTATATACTTACTGAATGGTGCTATATACTTACTGAATGATGTTATATAATTGCTGAATGGTGTTATATACTTACTGAATGGTGTTATATACTTACTGAATGGTTTTATATACTTGCTGAATGGTGTTATATACTTGCTGAATGATGTTTACAGAGATCTTTTAAAAAAATCCAGTTCCTATAATTAAGGTGGCGGTTATAGGAAGTTTTTAATTAATTGAATTAATGATAAAATTACTTGTTTACCCGTTTGAATTAATTTAGATTTAGGACACATGTCATCTCCACAATATTTCTCACCTTTCTCACACTTTTAACCTTTTTTACAATAACCTTACCCTATATATATATATATATATAGGGGAAGATTCAAATGAAAACCACTAGTTATCGCGAAAACTCGAAAACTAATTAAAAAAGCAAAAAAAAACACCATTTTTTTTGCATACCAATTTTCGCCATATTTTATATATAAAAAAAATTTCAAAAAAAAAAATTTGTAGTGCACATGTGTAATTCTACACATATATTACATGTGTACTACAATTTTTTTTTTTTGAAAATTTTTTTATATAAAAAACTTGCAATTTTTATAAAAAAATTGAAAAAAAAAATTTTGGTGTGTTTTTTAGGTTTTTTTTAGTTAGTTTTCGCGTTAAAAGTGGTTTTCACGATACATCCCCTATATATATATAGGGCCAGGATCATTTCAGAACCATAAATATTTACAGAACTCCTAATAAACAATCTTTTTATTTATATATTTTTATGTTTAGGGTAAGTTTATCATTTATTATGTGTTTTTTACGATTACATACATGTTAAGAGTAATTTTATCATTTTTTATATGTAATTTTATAATTACCCATATCTAAACTAGTTTTTTTACATATATGTAACTAGTTATGACACATATATAATTTTGGCAATTAAACATATGTAAACTACTTTTAACATGTATGTAATTAAAGAAATACATATAATAGATGATAAAAAGATCATAAATACAAAAACTTATATAGAAAATGATTGTTTATTAGGAGTTCTGAAAGTTCTGTAGTTATTTAGAGTTCTGAAATGAACTAAACCATATATATATATATATATATATATATATATATATATATATATATATATATATATACACATATACATACTTAGACATGATCAAAGATCACATGAAACAAGAATATATATGTTGGGAATAAAATATATATTAACCATATCAACGAAACAATCGTGTGAGACACGATTATATACAAAGGGGCTAGGCCATACTCATACGCGAACAAAGAATACAAATGTACATAGATACATTATACAATAAACATAGGGACAATCGATTACCAACGAGTCTAAAACAAACAAGAGTTTCCAAACAAACAAAATTAAGACAAGTCTAAACAAGGTTCATGATGAGAGACTTGTGCTTACACAAACAATGGACTTAAGTGCCTTAACGGAATTAGGACACTTGTAGGTTGGAAAAACACACGCGGAAACACAAGAGACTGCTAGCACATAGCACGAGAGCAAACGGTGAGTTCATGTCCCCGCTTTCAAATACATTTTATGTTTCCAAAATAGGGAGAGATACATGTTACAAATGGTATGATAAGCTAGGGAATGAAATAACCATAGATTATGTGCGCATAGGTTAGAATACACAAGTAGCCATTAATCACACATATAGACCGATGAACGAAAGTGGTAGATCTATTGAGTTTTGGCGAGCTCCGCTCTTGGTCCATGAGACCTTGAAGAGTGCTTTTGTGTCTCAAGTTGAGTAGAATCGACATACATCGTCTAGGTTTGGTTGTTTCCTATTTTGGTACACATATTAACGTTCTTGCAAAACATTAATGATCAACAAATTTCATAGACACTTTTACATACATGGTTTTCAATACAAGATTTTAAAATGTTTTAAAGACTCATTTGATACAAAACAAAACACATGAATTCACCAACTTTATGTTGACTTTTCAAACTTACATGTATCTCAGGAAAGTAAGCGGATCTTGCATGGTTGAAGTCAAAGTACAAGGATTACAAGTCGATGCCATCTATTTGAAGGGTTTGGTTCATATCTTTCCCCTTCGCGCGAAATATAGGATGCAAAGCCTTGATTTATATAAACAATATTTTGTGTAAAAGTCACTTGTTGAACTTAAAACTTTTGGGATTATGTTTCATGAACGACTACTTTGACTATGTAATTCGTATTGAACAATCTATGGATGGGCATCGTATCTATTTTTATCATATAACATGTTTACTTTATCAAATGAAATGAAAACTAATCAAGTTCACACCTCGCGCTTCCACCACGAACGGGTGTGAAATGCTCATCCCTACCCAATTAGACATAAGAGAGCACATATACTACTTTATTTATCCATCTTTGTCCAAAACTGTTAATTCTTGACAAGTTTTTTTTTTGTTTTCTAATTTTATATACTTTCTATCACTTGTAACCAAAACATGAATTTCAATGTATCCAAAAGCAAACATATAAGCATAAAAAGTACCAAATTTCACAAAAACATTTCACAGAAATATAAAAAATATGCATGCCTCAATTCATGGAACACACCTTTTGTGTTTGAATATCTCCACGCAAAGCCCGTGAAGCCACTAGTTTTATTTTGTGTTTATAAATTGTAGTATTTGGTTGAAAGAACCTAGCATGAAGAACCTTCGTGTAATTACTCTTCTTGTTCTTCTTTTGGTTTGTTTGGCTAAAGGTAACTATTTAACAACTCTATATGTCATATGAATACATATATATCACATACACATATGCAAATAAATGTGTGAGTAATTTATAATATGATTTTACAACAAAACCAATATACAATGTTTACATGTCTGTATGATATATTACTAAGCTTTATGGTTGACTTTTTCTCTCACACACATGCAAATACACATATACATATACATATACATACATGTTCTTTTCAAAACCAATACTATGTTGATAAAGCGAAAACGACATAAACATTCTACATAGTGTGTCAATCTCGTGTTTGTGTAAAAGTTTATTTATTTATTTAAATGAGTTTTAGTTGAGTTAGGATTAGAATAAGTTTAGTACAAATAAATGGTTAGGCTATCGTAAATGGTGTTATTTCATTGATAAATAATAAAAAAGTCGAACGAGTTTGTTCAATCTCGTGTTTGTGTGCTCGATTAAGCTCCAAATTTTCCAACAACGGCAACTACTTGGTGTACCAAGATTTGAAGTTGCCTTGCGACCAACCGAAAATTGAGCACTTGATGAAGCCATTTGAGAACGTGAGATTTTTTTATCGTCTTTTGCGAGGGGAGAGCATTTTTTATTATTGTGATTCAGCCAAAACCCCCCTCAACCGAACACCAATGATCCAAACATCATGTTATGACAAATGATATTTGTTCTTTGTTTGTTTATAGGAAGCGGGCGGGCTATTAATGAGGCAAAACAAATAAATAGTAGTGAGAAATTATCTGACAGGTATATATGCGGTAATGCATGCTGGAAGTCACAGGAAACGTGTAACCAAAACTGCAAGAAACCCTGTGAAGTTAAAGGCAAATGTCCAAGTTAAACTGTAAAGTTTCCTATACAATTAATGGCACGGCTGCTTGGTTGACGACTAAACGGGATTTCAATACCAATAAAATAATGATATAAAATAATGTTTTATTTAACTCTTTATGTAATATTAATTAACTACATATGAATCGAAAGTGAGCATGAATAGTGTTTTATTTCTGAGTTTATGATGGTAGATTATTAATTTGGTTTGAGTTTATAAAGGTGAAGTGTTGCTTGTCTGATGGTTATGTTGGTGTTTGTTGTCTGGGGTTGTCTGTGTTCGAATCCGTTTTGGTGCATATTCTTCAGGTTGTTTTTCTTTTTTCATGCCCCTCTTTTGTTTCAAAAGAAAGAGAGATTCAATGATCCATTGTGGAATATGAGTGAAATCACTATACTATCCTCCAAGCATGTGATTGTGGGTTACGCGTTGTCTTTTCAGCTTTAATTTGTCACCGCTTCTATAATTTTTTTTTTTTGAAATGAGAACTTCATTAACAACACCGAACCCGAAGACAGGGACGGACAAAACAAAACAAGAAAACTACATATTCACAAATTTACACCCGTCCCCCCAATCAAAACTACCTTTCTTAGCTCTTTGAACCAATAGAAACTAACAACCCTGATTTCACTTAAAATCTCGTCGACGCTACATCTTTTACCGTTAAATCTCAAATTATTTCTAGCCTTCCACAACACCCAACATGTCGTGAGCACGATGCCGTGTAAACCATTTCGTTCCACATGCCCTCTATCTCCCTGATTATGCATTTCAAGTAAATCTCTAAAAGAAAAAAATGAAAAACTTCGAGATCTGGCACCAAAAGCTGATTTTCTCCCAAACACCCAAAGCCACTGGACACACTGAGAAGATGTGAGCCACCGAGTCGAGGCCTTCATTACAGAACTTACACATGTTGTCAATCACCACCATACCCCTTTTAGCAAGCGCCTCAACCGTCGGGATTCTATCCAAATCCGCACGCCAAGCAAAAATATTACAGTTTTTAGGAACCCATTTGCACCACTTCATAACGAAACGGTTACTAAAATCACATTTAGACACAATGTGCTGCTTCACAGCCGCAACCGAGAACCCCTTAGACCCACACCCCATCCACGTCCACTTGTCCGAACCAGAAGATAGGCTAACTGTAGCCAATGCCGACCTTAACGACTGCCATTCAGCCATCTCCTTATTGGAATCCGGGTCATGCCCACAAAGCCAAAGACCTTCACCTTCAAGACGGTCACGCACACTGCAAGTTTTCACAACTTCAAATTTGAAAAGAGCGGGAAATTTCTCCTTCATTGGAACATCAAAAAGCCACGGGTCTAACCAAAATAAAATGTTATCTCCCCTACTCACCACTCATTTGAATAAATTTCGAATCGGCACATTATCGTTCAACGGTCTTTTTATAATCGATACAATATTGCTCCAAACCCCGCGAAAATTTTTTTTCGTTGGGAGAAAGTCCCAAACCGAATTACCGACATGTAAAGCGTTTACTACCTTCACCCACAAACTTTCTTGCTCATTTTTGTACATCCACCCCCATTTAGTTAACAAAGTCGTGTTCACATCTTTAAGGCGTTGAAGACCTAAGCCACCCATATTAACAGGCGAAGCAACCCTGTCCCAAGCGACCCAATGAACCTTTTTAACCTCCGGGGACCCCCCCCCCCCCCCGGCCCCCCCAAAAGAAACTTTCTGATAAGGGCTTCCAAATCCTGCACAACCTTAATTGGGGCGAGATACAGAGAGAAGTAATAGGTGGGAAGACTTTCAAGAACAGAGCGAATCAAGGTAACTCTACCACCAATCGAAAGAAGCGAAGCTTTCCAAAGTGATAGACGTTTCTCAAAAACATCAAAGACCGGTCTCCAGTTTGAAATCTGGTTCATATTGGCCCCCACGGTTAATCCGAGAAACTTGAACGGGAAGGAATCCGCTTTACAGCCGACAATCTCAGCCATCTCATCTACCTCCCCTGGCTGCAACCCAACCCCAAACAAATTTGATTTGCTTAAACTGATCCTGAGCCCTGAGCACAAGTGAAAGCATCTCAAGATTCTAACAACATTTCGGATATTTTCTCTGGACCATTCTCCCAGAATAATCGCGTCATCCGCATAAAATAAATGAGAAACAACCGGGCCCCCATTCGGGAGAGAAACACCTTTGACTATCTCCAAATTACAAGCTTTATTTATCATGCACGAAAGAGCTTCCATGATGATGACAAAAAGAAAAGGGGAAATAGGGTCTCCCTGACGCATACCTTTGTGACACTTAAACTCAAAGGTTGGGGAACCATTAACTAAAACCGAAGCCCTAGCCGAAGAAATAACACCCTTGATCCACGAGCACCACTTATTAGGAAAACCCATTTGGTTGAGAACATCCAGCACGAAATTCCAGTTTATGTTGTCGTATATTGACAGTAGGTTATAAACACTGTTTCTTAATTATTTGTCGCTTAATGCCATATCAATTATTTTGGTTAAAAGATTTTAATCATGACCAATTAATGTTGGTAAACATATGAGCATATGTATGTACATGATGCGTATATGGTACGATGATAACATATGAACTTGTTTCAAAGGGCTTCACGGATTACACCATGGTATCCATAATGCATGTATGGTATCTTTGATGCATGTATTATGATGATGAATTAATCAATGGTAGAGAGTGAAGACAAACATGCTCATTCTGGAATGATGGTGTTGATCCGCATTAATAGGTGTGTTTAACATATACCCATGCAAATTTCATATAAATTACTTCAGTTTTTTGGACTGTTTGCATTTAAACAATTATCTTATTTAATATATTAAACTAATTCATGGGATAGTAGAGAGTTGACCTTATTACTGGCATTATGCCCATTTTTCTATGGCCTAATCAAACAAAAATTATATTATAGATTTAATAAACCCTTCATGCAAAACCCTAGACTTTATAGTCTCAAGAAGCCATAGAAAACACACATAGCTATCTTCAATGTGAAAGTGAATCTTTACCTAGTTTAATATACATTATATGACACTTATTTTATTTATTACGTTTGAAGTATTGCTAATTAATTATTGAATTTATTAATAGAATATATAAAAGAATAGTAATTAATACGGCAAGTAATAGCATATTATAGGATTCTTGGCCATTTGGAACGGTTTGTTAATTTCTACATTATATATATACCTGCAAGCATAGTTGCTATTCTTTTGTCTTTTTTATGTTTGTGATATTTCATAGTTCACTCACTAGGTTAAAGATTTTGCTTTATGGGAGATTTGCATCCTTCAACATGATGTGATACTAGAACCTAATTGAATATTTCAAACCTACTACCTTTTACTTTATAAGCAATATATTGACTGAACACAGGTTGCTAGCGTTGACCAACTACAAGGAGCTCAAACTATTTGTTATATTGTAGCTAGGTATTTGAACATTTTAACTAGTTAAGGCATGTGATTTATATACCAGACACACTACAAAAGTTGTACTTTGTTGCAATTTGTGCCTTTGGTATTATACCATGCGACATACAATTTTAGTATGTGATGATTGCTAGAAATCCTTCGGTCGAGGAACAATGAAACTCGTCTTGAAAAGATAGTTTTAGATAGAAAGAAAGATCTTAGGTTAGATCTAAAGCTATGGGTCGGGATAGATATGGTTACCTTGGTAGATCATATCTTTGAGATTTGTCAAATCTATAATACGGTTGAAAATTGAGGAATGCATTGTGCATCATCTATATATAGCCTAAGAATTACTCCATCTAATATCAGTTTGCTAAAAAAAATGTTTCATCTTACTTGTTAAGCATGTGATCAGAACTACTAAGTGGTATTAGAGCTACTCTTTAGCTAGGATGGGAAAGGCGCAACGCGCAAGTGATGTCCCTAAGTTTACCCTAATATATTCAACGATATACAAGTAACCGTACTCCTTGACTCATTGCTTCACTACGAATGTGAATCATGTATCAATAAAGTCGATTCAGATACCTTGTATAAAATTCTTGATGGTCATGAGATTGAAATGCAATGGTACAAAATAAGTGTGTCGTGAGATTGAAATGCAATGGTACAAAATAAGGTCATATCTCACGGGTTATCGATGGAGTAGATACCTAGCGGACTTGGATTGAGGAGAGGACTAGTATCTGCAAGCTCAATCTTGCATTATAAAATTAATTGCCTATTTATAAACTGGTCAATTTGTTCTAGAGGACAAATAAATAAAAACTTCCTGTTCTATAAAAACGTTAGAAGAGTCTTGGACCACTGATTGTATCAAATATCAATTATGATTGGAAGGATAAAGAGGAAAAACAAGCACTCCTTTGACCTTTTCATTTGAATTTACTTTCGTCAATTCTTAATATTAAATAACTTATTATATATAGTTTAGTTTTTAAAGTTATACCATAAAATCTCATATTTTATTTTTTAGTTTGATATTAGTCTTACTATATTTTATAAGATGATGTTTATCCAAAAGGTTTGGCGCATCCATGATTATAACAGTGTGTCTAAACTTTAAACCATTACAATGATATATTAAACTTGTTATAACACACACGCTCCAACTACGACTCACTTAATTGTGAGTTTTGATTACATAAATATCATTTCCTTGTCACAAAAATGCATATAAGATATATGAATATATATAACAAGTGAGTTGTTTCTATCCTCAAGCAACGAGAATGATATGAATAATATTATTTTTAGGAAAAACAGTGAGCGTTGTTACACGAGGAATCTTATGGAAAAGTGAAACAAAAAGTGGGAAAAAAGAAGAAATTTGTTTGTATCGACGGAGAAAGGGGAGGGGTCGTAACATCCCAAAAGGAATCCGTCAACGACCGACATACCGGTAAGCAGCACCCACACAGACTAATTTTCTCCCTTGGGCCCCACACCCATCTACCAAGTTAAACAAATCACGATTTCAGAAAAAAAAAATCATGGAATATTCATTAATACATGATTGTACCTTTGTTTTTCAACAACCATCTATTTGTAAAAAAAAAAAAACAATATTTTTTCTAGCATAATTTATGCATTTAATCACTAGAAAATCATTCATATAATGTAATAAAACATGTACTCTAAACAAATGTGCTGATAATCTGTATATGGATCATGTACAAAGTTTACATTAAGTATAAAGTGTATGAGAGAATGTGACATTGATCTAGCAATCCAATAGCTGAAATTAGATAGTCCTCAAAAATCTTGAAATTACGTAACCAAAACAAGTGAAACAAGTATGGAAAAGGGCAAAAAAGAAATAGTCACTATTGTTGATTTTTAATCAACTCCCAGTGTACCTATCCACACACTCATCTCACTATCTACACACTCAAAAAGGTGATTTTTGTCTTTACATGCACACCCTGCAGTGTCGAACTGTGGCTAAAACGAGACGTTTTGGTCCGATTAACCAGACAAAGACTGACGGGTGTCTGACGGGTCTGTTGACCGGACCAAAACGCTGAGCTTTGGCCGCGATTTGGTCCTGTCAACCAGACAAAAGACTGATACCCGGTTTGGTTGACAGGACCAAAACGCGGCCAAAGCTCGGCGTTTTGGTCCGGACAACAGATCCGTCAAACACCCGTCAGTCTTTGTCTGGTTAATCGGACCAAAACGCCCCGTTTTGGCCACAGTTCGACACTGCAGGGTGTGCATGTAAAGACAAAAATCACCTTTTAGGTGTGTAGATAGGCAAAATTGGTGTGTGGATAGTTTGGCCCTAGTTTAAACGAACATAACATTTCATCTGGTTGCATTTTTTTTTAAATTACACCATAAAATGAGTATTTTATTCCTTTAGATTTAAGTTCGCTATTGCTATAGTTTTTTTAATCTTTAAACACATTACAAGCTACGTAATTACTTGTTTTTTATATAATGTTAGATGTTCTGTTTAATGTTACGGAATTATTACCATTACGTAATATTCATTTTATTCAGAAACAAGTACAACGTTACATATTTTGTAACATTACATGACTACATACCAGTTATTATTACGTAGCATTACTTGAGTATGTATCATTATGAAATTACGTAACACTATGTGATTATGTAATACCGGGCAGATTTTATAACTCCTTGTTACATATTTACATGAACCCCATGCTTCTTACTTGAATGGCATTTGATAGATTGTTGTAGTAACCTTCCCCATAATAATAATTGGATGTATAGTATTAGGAGTATTAAATTTGATAAAAATAACTAAAATATTAAATAAGGTCATAGAAAAAAACCAAAGCATGGGTTTAGATTTGAGGAAGAACTTTTAGATAACTTGACAAGTTTTGTTTTAATTATATTTTTAACTTAATTGTTAATTTGTTACCGATATCATATATATGGGTGTTAATTGTATCGTTTTGGGAGTCAGATGATTTTGGGTTGATACATTGACACGTTAAATAGGTAACCTGGATACATTTATAATTTTTATCTGTGTCTGAAACATCAATAGAACTCAGACACACTTAAAACTGTATCGTGTCGTGTCGTGCATGTTTCCAGTTGGCTCGTTTTAAGTTCATTTGCAAATATGACTAATACATTTACTATCAATTCAAGTATCTCATGACTCCATTTTAAATAGGTTAAGGGTTAACCCGTTTAAATATTAAACAAGCCATATTTAGGCCGAGTTAACCTATTTAGTAAATGTGATTGCATTTAATAAACACATTATATTAGACTATGGGGTATGGGGCGGGGTTGGGTACAAACGCCCAAGTCACCACCCCGGGTGGGCTTGGGTTTCGGCGTGGCCCCTTGGGCGGGGGTTTCAGCCCGAGCGTTGGGCGAGCCTAGCGGTCTTCCGAGGTCGGCTCCCATTGGCTGGGTTGGCTAGACTATAGGTGGCTAGGATTTAAATAATAATTTTAGGTTTTTTTTTTTTTAATTTTGTGTGTATTTTTATAATAATTGAAAAAAAATTATAACACGTGGCCAACCCACGCGGGCTAGCCACGCCCCGTTATACCGACCCAACATGAAACTGACCAGCGATGCCCCTCGAAGTTCATATGTCAACCCGTGCCCCAAACCTCCGCCCCACCATACCCCCGGTCTTAGACAATCTAAATCCTGACATTTTCGTGTCACGTAAAAAAATGACTACACTTGTGAAACCATAATTAATTATTTTCTCATAGTTTTGTTGAAATTCCGTATGGGTCACTATATCGTGAGAGAGGATGTATGACTATCGCATTTGGCCATTTGTCGTCAGAAAAATGGAAGGCATTAATTAATATAGAGACTTAAATCATGAAAAATTTCCTGTATGAAAACTTAGCCCTTATTTCCTGCTTAAAAATATTCCATCTAATCATCTATAGTTTACGGTCATTTTCTGTCCTCAGAAAACATGTCCATACGTAGGACATATGGTCCCATGGCCATGGCTATGACCCATGCAAAAATTGTATGTATGTATAATGTATGTACATGCAATTAGAATAGAATATTTCATTTATTTATATATGGAAGCATACATATAGACAAGTCCATCCTTAGACTTTTAAAGGGTCCAATAAGTCATGCCCATTTCTTTGGTCAATTATCTCTCAGATTCAAAGCTAAATAAATATCATATCATATCAAGCCTTGCTGATTTGAAAAGGCAAAGTGTGTTCTCATGATCATTTATCTTTAAAGATTGATGAGTGCAAGAACACCTTATTGTTGTCAGTTAGTTTTTGATCTTACAAGCTTGAAAAATTGAAGAACGATGGTGGAAGATGGTGAATGTGATAGTTTAGACTTGAATGATCACATGTATTGCAGGAAAATTGAAGATGATGATGATGATGGAACTAAAACGAAATCGAGTGAGAGCTCAGGGAATAACAGCACGGTGGATCAACAAGAGGGTGAGAAGACATCTACTGGAGTTAGACAATATGTTAGATCCAAGATGCCTAGATTGAGATGGACTCCTGAACTTCATCACATATTTGTTCGAGCCGTCGAACGACTTGGTGGTCAAGAAAGTAATTCATCCGTTAATCCTTTCTCGAAGTTGTGTGTTTTGGGTTGTCTTTGATTGTGTAATTGATCTTTCTTTCTTTGACTTTGTGTTTGTGTAGGAGCAACTCCTAAACTTGTGTTACAACTTATGAACATAAAGGGTTTGAATATTGCTCATGTGAAAAGCCATCTACAGGTAATAATATAAAACTTAGATAATTTTCTTGTAATTTCTATATATTGACATACTAATTTTCTATATCTTACTTACAAATATAGATGTATAGAAGCAGGAGGATAGATGATCAAGGCCAAGGTATGTTTGTTTTTTTCAGATTAGGGTTTTCATGATTCTTGATCTTTCTTGATTTGCAACTGTAATAACATCTTTTACTTTCTATTTTTAGTAATAAATGAGGGAGACTACTATACTATGAGAAACAACCATATTCACACTTTATGGCAACTTCCCATGTTCAATCCAAGATCATATAGTCTTAATCCAAGGTACCCATTCCATTATTCTTTCTTAAATTTACTTGTTTAATTATTTAACACGATTCGTTCATATTATCAACGCAGTAGTCACGTGGCACGCTTGATATCCAGAAACAACATGAATACTAGAAACACAGATCATGGCTTGATCAATGATAATGGATCTTACTATACTAGCAAGATATTGAACTCATCTATGGATGAACAAAATTACAAGATTGCCCATCATGAGTTTGAAGATAAGAAAGCAAGCTTGATGCAACCATGGGTAATCAAACAAGCCTTAAACAACACAAGGTCAACTCTTGTAGATTATCAACTCATGAATAGTCAAAGATTTGATCATAACCCACCTGAAACAAAGAAGAGAAAAGCAGTAGACAATGGTCTTGATTTGAATCTATCATTAAGCATCAATGTAAGATCACTAGAAGATGAAGATGAAGAAGTAGACAACTCTTTGTCTCTTTCTTTATTTCCTTCTTCCCCAAAGAAGAAGAAACATTTTAGCTGGTTAGAAGATGGTGAACTTGCAAGGAATCCAAGATGGGCGAGTACTCTAGATCTGACTATATGAATTCTAGATCGAATTCTAGTGAGATGTTGTTGGTACTCGCTTACATTGTAGGGTTTTTAGGGTCATTTTGATGATAATTATTGCTATTTACAAGCACTTATTACTATATTAGTTCGTACCCAGTTCATGAACTCGTCGTATTTCTTGATGTTTGTATGAAAATGATGATTTATCTTTTATTTTCTTTGAAATCATAGTTCAAGTTTCTACTTTCATACCTAACATTTATCTAAACCTAGCAACCTTCATCAAAATAGTAGAAAATGTGATGTTTTTCAACAAATGTGGTGGCCGGTGATGGAAGGAGTATGGAAATTTACTGATGTCTGCAGTGGTTGAAAATGGAACCAATTTATGTTTATTATATTTAAGAAGGGCAAACATTCTTGCCATGCATGAACATGGATCTATGATATGTCACACTCCCCTAAGATTAAGGTGAACATATATTGTCTTTACTTGTTCAGTTCTTGTTGTTTACAAAGACTGCAAATCCATTGTGTTTCCCTATGTATATATATTTAGTCTTGGTACATACAACTAGTACATACTTCAATAGGCACTTTTTTTTTTATTTCCTTTTCTTTTACACTTTTTCTATGAATCTATGTATTTGTACCGGTACTTTTATAACTAGACCAGTTATCAAACCCGATATGATCTTACCTATTCAGTCAGTTCAAACAGAGGCGGTTTAAATGGACTCAACCATGTCAATCATGTGATTTGTCTAACTTCTTAGTCCAGTGCGGTTCTAAAAATAGTTTTAATATTTCTCAACATCAAAATCTTACCTTTATTTCTAACTAACCAAAAAAAAAAAAAACACTTAAGACAAAAATATTTAAAAGAAATCTACACTCACAAATTTATATAAATCAAGAGGAAAAAAAGTTATATACTACTAAATGCGTAGAAAATACTGAAAACCCCGACACTAAAAACTCAGAGATTAAGAAGTGAGTTATAATAAAATTTAAACAGTACTTGAATGGTGTAGATTTTAATAGTTTTTCCATAGGAATGTTGTTGTAAAAATTTTTGAAGTTTTTCATTAATTTTGGATAGATAATTATATTTATGTGTATTGTATAAATTTTTATTTGTAGGTTTGTGTTCTACCATGTGAGAGAATCATAACGAATCAAATCATATCTAAAATAGAAATAAGGTGAATAAGATACCGATGCTCGAAGTTATATGGTGGAAGTGATTTATAAGGAGGGGCACTCCTTATATATTGTTTACCTTTAGGCAAACACTAGTGGGAATCCTAATGAGTGCGAAGCACCCTAACTTGCACATGCGCACACACGTCTTTGGCGTGAGCGATGAGCGCAATGTGGCGCACTTCGCACACTCGCAACGCTGCAAGCCGCTTTTGTATTTTTGTCCATTTGTGCCTGGTAAGATACATGGCTTAGGCGGATGATGTTGCAATTGCGCAAGATACTCGGGCGCAAGTCATTTGCTACGCCAAAATTGCGCGGGTGGCACGTGGGTTGGATGCCGCATGACCAATGACGTGTCGAGACGTATATATAAATATTAGCTATTTTAGGCCGGTTTTTTAACACAAAATCAAGCTTCAAATTTAAAACAAGGTAAAATAAAATCACTTTTTCAACATGTTAGGGCAAGTTTACCCACCATTAGCGTAGTATAACAAGGATAAGAACTGAGATCGTCTAAGGACATAAGAACTTTCAATAGCGGAGTTTTAGCAATGTTTAGTCAAACCAAAAATTGAGTTTTGTTGAAAGGTTTTAAACATAAAAATAAAGTAATTAACATTAAGCGAGAATAATAACAAGAAGAATCACTTGGATCTGACTCCCTAAAAATGTCTATTATAACTTCTTTGGTTACGGGCTTTTCAAGAGATCTCTATATGAAAAATACGTCTCTTTGGTATGTTCTTCCTAGTACTTTGCTAAATAACACACCTAAAGTTATTCTATGAAGAAAACGAATTTGTATGTTGTTAATGTCATAAAGTGGTAGGTCTCCTTGGTCAAGCAGACGTTACCCTCGACTATGTTGGTAGGAAGCAGCTAGGCTACCATCTTGCAAAGTCTATAAAAGTGTTAAAAAAGTTTTGACTATAAGGGATTAGACCCATTATCTACTATATATGACTCCGTCGTTTGGTGCTATCTCCTACACAAAAGCAAAACACTAGAAACATTTCATGTAGATTGAGAAGAGTATTCTCAAACATCCACAACTTTTTATTTTTCCCATTCTTTTCTAAACACCATTATAACCGATGTTATCTCGGGCCTGAGAACCATCTCCGATTGTACACCTATTGTTCCGGTTATGGTATTCTTGTAGACAAAGGCATTCGTCTAAAAATAAGGTGTGAAATATGTTTTAAGGGGCTCGTGTCAAACACGATCCTCAACCAAAATTGTCAACCTTATTAGTGTGTTCATTGTTGTAGTCAAGAATCACGGTTGAAGGCTCAACATGGCATGGACTCAAATCAAGGATACAACAAGAATGCTCGTTGAAGTACCTTTGAAAACGCGGCTTGTATTGAGTTTAGTATATAGAGTTGGTATTTCATATTCATTTTATTTAGATCTCGTAAGAGATTACTGTTACTATATATATTATACTAGCTTAAGAACCCGCGAGGTTTGCGGTCTGGTAAAAGAAAATTTCTTCATTAATACCGCTGACATTAAATATTATGATTTTATACACGGTAAAAGACAACAGAATATATTAGATTACGACAACAAATTGAAATACATGAATATGCCACGATCACAGTTCGTTGAAAATCTATTTATAAACCACATTAGTTGTTTTATCTGTAGGTTTTCCGTCGTCGTCAAGTATTAGTAGTTTGACCCCATCTCTTGTTTTCACACTTGATAAAGCAACATATAATTGACCATGAGAGAAGACAGGGTGTTTCAAGTACAAACCAACTCTTGAAAGTGATTGGCCTTGACTTTTGTTGATTGTTATTGCAAAACATATGGCTAGTGGAAATTGCCTCCTTTGAAAAGAAAATGAATCTTTTTATCAGAAAGGATCAAATTAATTATAGGTATATATGTGCGACTACCAATATTTGCACCTGATATTATCTCCGCTTCTATTACACGCCTGTACAGCTTTCTTACTTGTAGCCTTGTACCGTTGCACAAACCATTCCGCTGGTCAATGTTTCGTAATAACGTTACTGGAACACCAACTTTAAGCACTAACCTATGATTTGGTAAGCCTAATAGTTTAAGACCATTGAGCACATCCGGGGAGTATATTCTTTGTTGTGTAGAATTTACGTCTTCAGTCGGACAAAGACTATCAGAGCTAAGATACTCTGTTTCTTCACCTGGAAACATTGATAACAACCTGTCATTAATCTCATGCACAACATCATTCTTAGGTGCAAGTATAGCCCGCTCGCTAAAATAATTATGTTTATTGACGTTTTCCAAGATTGATGGATAAACAAAATCAATTAAACTTGCAATTGGGTCAGATGCGTCAGTAATCAGAAGATCTTGTGGTATTTCAATCATTGCTTCTCCATCATTTGGACCACCAACATTTCCCTCACCCAAATCCAATAGCCATTTGGCAAAACTATTTATTTCTTCAGTAGTATCTTATATAGATCTTCCATCGGTTAACCTCATGTTTTTTGTTAATCTTAGCAGTTTAAATTTACTCTAAAATAAGACGAACATAATGAGGCATTAACGATCTCTTGTCTTCCACCATTTGGAACAACAGGTAATATTTGTCTAAAATCACCTCCAAAAAACCTTACCTACAAACCGGATATCTGAATTGAAAGATATCAACGTTTAAAATGCCATTCATTGTTCTATCCAGCGCTTCAAATGCATGCTTATAGACCATAGGTGCTTCGTCCCAAATTATCAGTTTCGTCTCATGCAGTGATTTAGAGACATCTTTTTCCAAAAGTTCGTCCAATTGTTTCTTTAATTCTTGCATTTCAGCGGGTGCCAAACGGTAAGGTTCCTTGGCAATTGGTGTTGTTCCTGGTAGCAGGTGAATTCTGAATTCGACTTCTCTGTGTGGCGGTAGTCCTGATAATTCTTCTGGAAAGACATCTGAGAATTGAGATACTACGGGGATATCTTTCAATTCTTTTCCTGTAGTGTTAATGATTATGGAAATCATATACACTATTGATCCTTTTCTTGCACAACTTGTTGTTTTCATCACATAGATGAATTTCGTGGATCGAGATGGCTTATTTCCTTTAATTGTTATTTTTTCACCCTTTGATGAATTTACTTGGATTGACTTTTGATCACATAGAATACTGGCTTTATTTGCTACTAACCAATCCATTCCTAATACAATATCAAATCCAGCCAGATTCATTGGGTAAAGATTTGCAATAAAATTATGTTTTGAAATTTCTATTCTTGCTCCCTGCAAAACTTCAGTAATCTTAATGGATTCTCCATTTGCTGTCTCTACTAGACATTCTTGTTGAAGTTTAGTTAATGGTTGATTAAGAAATTTGCAAAATGAAGTATTAATAAAACTTTGGTTCGCACCAGAGTCAAATAATACTTTAGCAAAAACATCATTAACTAAAAACGTACCGGCAATCACGCCCGGAATCATCTTTGCTTCTTCGGCTGTCAGAACAAATGCCCTAGCATTCTTAGTAGTTTTGTTGTTCATGGCTAGAGCTAGTTTCGGACAATTCGGTTTGATGTGCCCTTTTTCTCCACAGTTGAAGCACACTCCATTACTGGGTTTATTCCTACAATCTTCTTCTTTATGTCCTGGTATCTTGCAGAAGTTGCAGTATGTAGAGCATCTCCCTGAATGCTTTTTCTTGTAGGCCTTACAATTAGGTGCAGAAGTAGAACCTAGGTTCTTCCCACGGTTGGAATTACCGTAGCGAAATTCCTGTGTAAGCTTTTGGACTAGGTTCTTCCTCTGGTTTTCTTCTTGTGTACGTACCAATTCATCGGTCAAGGTATTTGCTAGTTCTACAGCTTCTTCTATGGTTGGTGATCTAGCTACCTTGACTACATATCTAATCTCACTGATTAATCCCCAGATGTAACGGGAGATTAATACTGGTTCTGGTGAAGCTAGAGTTGGCACTATTCTAGCATATTCGAAGAATATGGTAGTGTAACCCTTACAGTCTACTCCAGACATTCTAAGGTATAAGAACTTATTAGCTATCTGTTCTTTTTCATTGGGAGGACACAATTTCCTTTCAACCATATTCTTAAACTCAGTCCATTCCATATTATAGACCCTGTCACTTCCCCTAGACTGGATAATAGTGTTCCACCATTCTAGAGCAGCATTCTTAAAAATATTGAAGGCAAACAAGATTTTATCTTCCTCTGCATACTTGCTTATTTTTAAGACTGCCTCAGTCTTTTCTATCCACCGTAGAGCTGTAATGGCTCCTTCATTGTCTGAGAATTCTAACGGTTTGCAGGACCATAATTCTTTGTAAGAACAACCATAAGACATGGTTCTTCTTCTTTTTGGAATAGGCAATTGAAGTAATGGTCCATTGTTTACGCTGTGACTAGGTTCAGTAGGTGGTCGCTTACTTCCACTATTACTGTTATTATTTTCTGCTTCTTTAACATTTTGGATGATATATGGCATAGCATCTCTAATTCCTTGGGTTACTATGTGTCGAATGGCACTGTTATTTATTTGATTATCATTATTCGGGTTTTCCTGATTTGCTTCGTTGTCCATCTGAATTTACAAACAATTATCAGATATTAATATCACTAAACAATATTTAATGCAACCAGTTACACAACAAACATATTGATCAAAATCGTCGTGCATTGCGATATTTACTCTATTTTATAGATATCTATATCTATTACAAACCGCAACTGGAATTTAAAATACAATACTAGTATGCCTCAGTAGCTAGCGGATTATCTATTTTAGTGGATATATATATATATATATATATATATATATTTTCAACCTACACACATATATATTTATTTTATTATTATTATTTCAACCTACCATCCAATATTGCATATTACGCTCGTCATACTTCCAAACGAGCCTATCTCTCCTATTTGTCTTATCCTTTCACTTTCATCTATCAACTCCTCAATAAAAGTGTGGAGTTCCTGTATATTCTCGGTACTCATAGGTGGTGCGGGTGCTGGTATCGGGTCAGGGTACTGTGGCATCAGTTCCTCATGTGGATATGGGTTCTCTAGGATTTCTCGAATATACTGGTCATTATCCCAATAGGGATCTAGAGGGTCAAGGTTAGGGTAAGGTGCTACTGGGTTTGGTATAGGTTCCTCTAGTGGGTAGAGTTCTCGATAATCCCTATGGTCGTCAAACCATGGGTCATAATCTGGAGGATGGGATGCTGTGACTCTAAGGATTTCGGTTGGGTCGAAGGCAGGTAAGGGAATCTGGTTTCCTGGGTTCGGTTCTATTTCCATGGGTTGTGTTGGAAACAAGGGTAATGGCTGTGGTGTAATGATTTGTTCTAAGTTTGGGTCTGCAGCAGTGGTAGCTAAGATGTGAAAGTTGGCTAGTCTCCTATTGATTATATCTTGAGTTTGGGTGTTCATCTCCCTATTTGCAGCTGCTAAAGCTCGCTGTTGCTGTAACTTCCTCATTCTTTTCCTACGCTCGTGAGCTCCCTGACTGAACCATCCTCTCTTTTTGGTAGGGAATGGCTCTTCGGATTGCGCTTTGAATATGAAAATCCCCTCTTCTGTGTCAGCTGAATACCCCGAGGGGGTAGGCTGGGAAGAAGTTCCTTCCTCTCTAGGAGAACTAGATAGTTGACGATAAGCGTCTGACGGACCTTGATCACTCATACTGTAAACTAACAAATTGTCAAATAACACAAAATAATAATATACACGTATGCACATAGACTCACTGATTATTTCCTAACAGAATTGACAATTTCAATGTCAGCAGAACACTTCTGTGGCTAAAATCAGTGGTTGTAGCACTGATACCACTCTCTGTCGCAACCCTCGGCCCCTAATCACTTGGGAACGGGCGGCCGCGAACCAGTATCAGTGGTATCGGTGTGTATCAGTTTGGCAGTGGAACTTACATCAGGACCGTAGTTATGAAATATCTTATCACAGTAAAATACCACATTTTTATAATAGTAAATACATGGGAAATTCCCAAGTTTCCATTACAAACATGTTTTTAGGGATAAACCCTAATTTATTGAATTAAAACATCTTCTTTATTTAGGTAACTTTTATACCCACTTTTCCAAGCCTTCAGTGCTCTCCAGCTGGCTTCTATTTTGGCTTTCACATTTTGTTACCTGAAACGTGTTTAAAAACATTTGTCAATGGGAAATACTGGTGAGTGAATCCCAATTTAATCAAAACAGGTTTTATCCTTGTACAGTATTGAGGGTGATCTCGATGTTACATTTGTTTATATTTCTACTTTAATTACCACCCACGGTAATGTCAACCCGACTTGTGGTCATGTTACTACTCACAGTGTAGTAACAAATTTAGTATACAAAACCCCAACATACTGACGATAATTGTAGAATTACAAATACTCAATCACTGTTAATTATCATGTAAAATAATTGAGGTTTTGTAAAAACAGTTTACAAAAAGAGGAATTACTCACATTGCTATTTTAGGTTTTTCTCTGTGACTTCCTTGTTATAATCTATTAATTAAACAATGCACACGTGTTAGTATAATAACCCAAATTTACATTAGTTATACTCTCCCCGAGACAAAACTCCAACGACTACATCGGGCAGCGCCTCGACAGGCGTTACGGAGCACTAGATCAATCGGGCAACGTATCTAATACATAATTGGGGGTTAAAATACTTACAACGAGGCAGAGCTTCGCAAATTAGGGGGTATAACACCCGAGTATTATAATTGCTATGTAGAAATTGAGAGAGAAAGATCGAAAATGAATGGTTTGGACTAAAGGCCGAAGCCTTCCATTTATAGGGCTGTTCGGCGAGTTTCTCGCGCCCCGCAACGGAGACAAGGGCGTCCGTCGTGCCCCGCAAGCTAGGTGTCGTAGGCCCTAGCTTTGACCAGTCATGGGGTAGATTCAACACGAGGCTGACATGTGGCACAATCTGGTGCGGCCTGGTGTCCCGGCTGTCGCGCCCCGCGACGGATCAGGTGTAGTCTGTCGCGCCCCGCGACAGACATATTTTATTAGTTTTATTTTATTTTTCTTAAATTTAAGGTATTTAGGGCCCACTTTTCATATACGGGGTGTATCTTAGGACGTGTAGGGGTGTTCTAAATATTTTAGGAGGGTTGTTATATAAAGCATCCTCACTAAGCCCATTTTAGTATCATCATCAACTTGCAAATATGTTTAAAATACATGGTTCAATACAAAAGTGTTGGCGAGTATACAAGTTTAATACATAGCATAAGTATAAAAGAGTTAAACGAATCCACATGGCAAACTTAGTTATCAGGATTAACGTATAAACTAGCATGTGAATATTCAATTCAATCCTCTGATTACCATTACCGCATAAAATTAATTTAACATGGCCACAAGTCTACGGGTGGTGTGTTACTCCTATAGTGCTATACATGTTAAAGGGAGGCTCGTACGAAGTTAATGACAAGTTTATCACACAAAAGAATCATCTAGAAACACGAATCAAGTATAACGTATTAGCATGCATGTATTGGATTGTTTGTGCATTTGAAAGTCTAAGTGTAACTATGTAGGTTTAATAGTAAATATTGCACCCAAAGTGTAAAATGGAAAAAGGGTGTTCGAGTATACTTACGGTTTTGCTAAGTCTTCTTAGTTAATCCCACGAGCGAAGAGTTGTTGACGTAGTACAGGAACGCCAAGGTTACCCTATCCTGCGAGCGAAGAGTTGTTGACGTAGTACAGGAACGCCAAGGTTACTCTACAGGGGGTAAATGAAGGCATGAGTTATTGGAGTTTGAACGGAGGATTTTGATACGGAATTAAAGTACGTAGTATAGTATGAAAGTATAGTAAAACAAAACGTATATTATGTCCGAGTGCTTGTGACGGAAACTGTAACAAGGATTGCGAAAACAGAATAAACGGAAAACCAAAACACAAACTGTTCAGACGAAAGAACAGTTGGCACGACAGGAGCCTTTCGCGCGAGTGGGACCACCCTTTCGCGCGAGAGGGACTATTTGGTGAATTGATCTTTGTTTGAACGTTTTAACTATCAACCAGTTATGTTCGTGAGTTCAGTTAAGTTATTTAGTTATAGTTTAGTATAATATCAGTCCAAAATGTTCATATAGTTCATAGAGGTCATGCATGGAGGTAATAACCTCGTTATAGTTCACCAAAGCACAAATTAGTTAACTTAGTTAACTAACCGGTTGGTCATGAATACAGCAATGGAAATAACATAATGTAAATAAAAGCCAAACAACTGAACAAGGACAACCCATGTGTGTCAACACAACATAGAAAGAATGAACTAAGTGTTAGAGGCTAGACGAGGTTAACTTGTTCTAGGTCTAGAAGATTGTTTGGGTGTTCATTTTACAAGTTCAAGTGAGGTGGTGGAACTAGATTGGAAACCAAGGCTGCCACGGTTCACACACTGTGAACTTGTATATAAATAGAATTTTAAAAAGGCATGTTATGCCCAAATAAGTAATTTCTTTTATGAACAGTTCTAAATAAATCATTACGAATAGGAGTGTAAATAAATAAAAATAAAACCCAAAAAGATGATAAGCCGTACTTAACTTTAACTTGGTTCCCATTGCCTTTTGGAAACTTGACCAAAAATGAGATGTAAATCGACTATCTCTATCAGAAACAATTAATAAAGGAATGCCATCTAAAGAAACAATTTCATTTACATACAACTTAGCTAATTGTTCCATACTAATTGTTTCTTTCATTGGTAGAAAATGAGCTGACTTGGTTAGTCTGTCTACAATCACCCAGATTGTATCATTTCCTTTCTTAGTTTTGAGTAATTTAGTAACAAAATCCATTGTTATTAATTCCCATTTCCATACTGGCATTTCTGATTGCTGTAATAAACCTGAGGGTTTCTGATGTTCAGCTTTAACTTGTGAACAAGTTAAACATTTAGAAACATAGGCTGCTATGTCTTTCTTCATTCCTATCCACCAGAAATTTTTCCTTAAATCCTGGTACATTTTATCACTTCCTGGGTGCATCGTGTACTTAGATTTATGGGCTTCTTCTAGTATACGATTACGCAGGTTTCCTAATTTAGGTATCCACATTCTCTTTTCATGGAATCTCCATATTCCATCTGTTCCTTGTTCTAATTCTTTTAGCATACCTTTTAATTTTTCAGAGTCATCCTTGATTACTGATTCTTGAGCTTCTCTTATCTGATCGTTTAAATCTACTTGTAGATTTAATTTAAGAGAACGTACCCTTTTTGTCTTTTCATGATACTTTCTACTTAAAGCATCTGCCACTACATTTGCTTTTCCTTCATGATACTGGATATCACAGTCATAGTCACTAAGAAATTCCATCCAGCGTCTTTGCCTCATATTCAACTCTTTCTGTTGGAAAATATACCTTAAACTCTTAAGATCAGTGAATATGGTAAACTTACTACCATAAAGGTAATGTCTCCAAATCTTAAGAGCAAAAATTATAGCTCCTAATTCTAAATCATGGGTTGAATAATTCTCTTCATGATTCTTAAGTTGTCTAGATGCATAAGCTATAACCTTTTGGCGTTGCATCAATATACATCCATAACCTAATCTAGAAGCATCACAATAGACTACAAAATCTTCAGTTCCTTCTGGTAATGCTAGTATGGGTGTATGGGTTAATCTTTGCTTAAGAATTCAAAAGGCTTCTTCTTGTTTTAATCCCCATTCAAACTTAACAGATTTACAGGTTAACTTAGTTAAAGGAATGGCTATGATGTGTGTAAAATGCAACATATAAATTACATCAAATGAGGCATAAAACTAACCCTTTTTTAGTACTAATATTGGAAAAAGAGTGTTTTTGTCTTCCTTTTGTATTTTCAGGATTAAATGAGCTCAAAAACGCAAAAGAAGCAAAAAGACAGCTAAATCCAACATAAATACAAGAAAAGGGACATTAGTGGACTGCCCGAACCCTCAACGGCACCTTCCAAAGCAAAATAGAGAAAACAGAAGGCTGAACACGCCCCGTGCTCAGCCAGCATGGGGCCGTGCCCAAGAAGCAGCAGAAAAGACAAACCTATAGAAGCTTCTATTGCCCATCACGGGGCCGTGCTCAGCGGACACGGGGGCGTGTCGAAAGTACAGCAGGCGCATTTATTGTAATTGCGAATTACAATTAATGAGGAGAGAGAGTGTCAGACGGACACGGGGCCGTGCCCAGCGGACACGGGGCCGTGTCCAGCTCTCTGTTCAGCCTATAAATAGGAGTGCTTGGATTCATTTCTTCTCATCCCTTGGCACACCACCTCTCTCACACTTCATCCACCACCCACCACCATCACAACACCATCATCCACCACCATCATCCATTGTCCATCATAGAGTGTGTGAGTCGTCTCGGGATCCAAGATTGATCGTAAGAGTTCTTGACAATCAAGGCCATGTTTGCCTAAGTCTCTTACATCACTTGGTGAAGACAAAGTGTCTAGTATAATACTTTTTATTTCTAATCTTTTGCACTTTTTATTTGGTTTTGTATTAATGACTTTAATAACTAGTTACTTATGTTGAAGGTGATCTTTCCTTATCGTTTGTCCGTGGTGTCTTGGCATTATTTTACTGTCTATATAAAATAAAGGATTTTCACCATTCATATCTCCACGGTCTATATGGAGGTATGTTGGCTACCTGGTAGGGGGTTAAGGGAACGGTTTGGTAAAGGTCTTGCCATTGTTCAGCGTTTAGAGGTCCTGCAATGGACCTGGGTCAAATTTAGTAGGACCTCCTTCAATACTTCACGGTATTGGATGGCGGGGGTCCAAACTCTTTGATCCCCTCATAAGTTAACTACTATTAATACTATAACCCGGCTATTTAGGACTGTATCCCTGCTGACTCAGACTACTTAGCCGAGGGTAACGTCACCGCCAAAAGCGGGGCCTACCACAATACTGCATTAATAACTTAATTCATTATCTTCCAATAATCCACCCCTTTAGGATTGTATCCCTGCTGACTCAAACTACTGGGGTGAGGGTAACGTCACCTTCAAAAGAGGGGCCTACTACAATAACTAAGATAATCTCTTAATTATGTGCAAAAGTGCGGAAATAATCAAAGGTTATACTAGATACGAGTCGGAACCAAGTGATTCATCTTGTCTATCTGTTTTTATTTTATTTTTATTTTCAGCATTTTAATTAATTTTATTTTTCTTAGTTTAAAACATTTTTCTAAACTTTTATTTTGGTTAGACGTTGAGGATAAACCGGTACTAAAAGCTCTTGTGTCCTTGGACGACCTCGGTATCTTACCAACGCTATACTACACTCAACGATGGGTGCACTTGCCCATATGTGTGTTTAGTGTTAGTGAAATATCGTGTTTTATAAATTTAAAACTTGGCTAAAATAAGTGTTAAAAAGGGCTTAAAATATACACCTAATAATAGTAACACTTCGCACGCATCAAGTTTTTGGCGCCGTTGCCGGGGACACAAGGATTTTAAGAAAGTTAGGAATCAACGGCCTAATCATCTTTTATTTTTCTTTTTATTTTTTTTTTTAGGATTTTCTTAGTTTTTCAGCTTCTGCAGAGCTTAGCACGGGCCGTGCCCGCTGAACACGCCCCCGTGCTCAATCATTGGAACTGGCAATCCTGTTTTACATCAGACAGTAAGCTGAACACGGGGCCGTGCCCACTCAACACGCCCCCGTGCCCAAGTTTCAGTTACTGAAAACAGAACCGTTAGATCCCGACGGTTGGTAATTTCTGACATAAACATGAGTGATAGTAATTATTTTTACTTTCGGCACTCTTATGGTACGTGGTGTCAATTATGTGGTGGCGAACATGAAGAAGTAAAATGCTACTTCCTAAATTATAGGCCCCACTACATGGACCCACCATCTGCTCACAACCTTAAGAGGGGCGAAAGTAAAAATAAGCACTATTTCTCCCTCGAATGCGCCCAACCAGATATTCTAGGGGAAATGCTCCTAAGCGAGTTAATTCAACTAGAAGAGCTAATTCTGAAATGGATAGAAGAGCTTGGGAAGGATTTTATTGATCCACCCCAAGACGATACCCATGAAGAAATGTTGGAACCGCATTCCGACAACCTCGTTGCTCCCAAAAATACCTTCGTACCTAGCGAAGACTTGGACGATAGTCGTCCCTGTGTCGATTGTGCCGTGAAGGACTCTCCATCGACTTCGTTCGGTGCATACATAGACCTAAGCGATTCGGCATACACCTTCTTTAACAAGAGCCCGGGAAAGGGTTGGACTTGTCCACCTAGAATGAAAATAGGAATTACCCTCACCGACAACCTCTTGCGTTCTCGCCTTAGTCTAGGACAATTAAGGTACATTAGGCACTTTGGGGTTGTTCCAACCAGTCAGGAGCCACCCGATACTAACAAGTTCCTTAAAAAACTAGACAACTTCATAAAACAGTCCCCAGACACGGGGCCGTGCCCAGCCAACACGCCCCCGTGTCCATCGAAAGATTCCGTTCTGATCAGTACGTCAGAATACGGACAAACTGTGTCAGAACTCCACCTGCACACGGGGCCGTGTTCACTGAACACGGGGCCGTGTCCAGGATGCTGTCATTTTCTATAAATGCAGCCAAGAATTCTGCACATTTGGACCAACTTGGGGCAGAGATTTGCAGGAATCTTCTCTCAAACTATCCTAGGTAAGTCTAAACGAAGGTTCCAACAACCCATCTTGTCCTTTCCTCTTTTAGCCATTTCCTTCTTCTCCATCTTTCTCCAAGAGCTACCATTGAAAGTTTGGAATTCCTCCAACTCTATGGTAGGGATAAATGAGTTTTGTTCAAAGAATCTTGGTAAAAACATGTTATGAAACATTGTTTTAAGTTATTAATAGCTAAAAAGGCCTTAAAAGTTCAGAAAATAACTTAAAAATCCAAGTTTCCTCATTCCGAAACTCTGCAGAAAGATGAACACGGGGCCGTGCTCAGTGAGCACGGGGCCGTGTCCGGTCACTGTTTCATTAAAATAAACTATTTTTAGTTTATTTTTCGTAGGATGACGAGTGAAAACAGCGATACATCTTCTGTGCATTCATCAGACAGCCGAAGAGGAAGAAGACCCTCCATTGAAGCTACACTTGTGCACTATGTGATAGCATTAAGGGAGGCTCTCGACGAAATGACTTCAGTAGAGGAGGTCCTAATCGACCGTATTAACGATCTTACGATGGGACTTGAAAGCAGCTTCCAAGAAATTAACCACTTGCACCAAAGGTTAAATATTCTTGTAGCACCTCCAATGGAACCAATCCTTCCTCAACAAGATTGGAACCTAGCACTCGGAATCAACAACCCTACCGGGTGGGAAGACTTTCCGGCGGAACCTCCCATGGAACACCAACAAGAGATCCCGGTGGAAGTTGAAACTCCTCAAACTAATGCCAATGAGCCTTCTTTTCTCCTTCCAAGGGAGGTAGAAGAATGGCTCGCCGACATTTGAGGAGAACCACACTCGGAAGAAGGAGTTTAAAAAGGCCTTGTTTAACCAAGATTATTTACTTCTTGGAAATTTTGCTAAATTAAAATAAAGGCTAGGACTCCATGGTTTGTTATTTCTTTGTTTTATCTAGTTTAATTTAGGATTATGTAAGTTATCTCTATGATGAAATGAAGTGATGGTTTTAAAGTTTGGATGGTTTATAATGAATAAAACACACTCATGGTGGTAAAGGATGAAAAGGGGAACGAGAAAAATGATCCCATGCACAAGAACGAGGCAGCCCGACAATTTTCTCCATTTCAGAAGGTTCAACACGGGCCGTGCCCAACCAACACGGCCCCGTGTCGAACCATCTGCAGAAAAACGCCCAGTACAGGTAACTGGACACGGGCCGTGTTCACCCAACACGCCCCCGTGTCCAGACTTCTGTTTCTCTTATTTCAATTTTGTTACTGGCACTTGAACACGGGGCCGTGCCCGGATAACACGGGGCCGTGTTCAGTGCCCAGTAACACAAATTTTTGCTTTTTAAACACTATTTTACACATCTAATCAACCTAAAAATTTATTTTTGGGACACATTGAGGACAATGTGTAATTTAAGTGTGGGGGGGATGCTAAAACCTTGAATTTTGCAAGTCCTAAATACAAGCCTTACACAAAACTCTATTGGAACCGCTAATCACCCCAAATTTTTTCAAAAATTTCAATTTTTTTTACTTGTCTAGGTTTAACTCGGGAAATTCAAGTTCTCAAAAAGGTTATATTTTTACAAATTTACAACCGATAGCGTAGTGATAAAAAGAACCAACATAAGAAAATTATGAAAAGGCATGACAAACTTATTTAAAATTTGATTATATATACTTGATCACATAAAAACCTATTCCCACAAAAGTGAGTTTTGAGCCTTTATTGAGCACACAATTACATATCATTTGACTAAATGCTCATTTTTCGTTTCTTGTGTGAATAGCTGCTTGGTTCTTACGACTCTAGAACTTGCCATGACAATACATTCCCGGTCCTTATCAACTTAAACCCGAGTAAGTAAATGATGGAGGCATTAGGACTAACCTTTTTCATTTCTACACCATTATTTTTCTTTTACCACCTACAAAAAAAAAAAAAAAAAAAAAAAAATCCCCCTAGTTAGCCCCTTTGAGCCTAAACCTTTTCGTTTCATCACCCAAACAAAAAAACCCTTTCACCCACCAAAACCTTTTTCATTTTTAACCCTTTATTTTAGTAACAAGTTCGGTTCTTCGTGAAAAAAAAAAATTATATTTGATAATAATGAAGCAAAAAGAAAATAAACAAACAAAGTAATCAAAAATAACTTTGTTTGAATAAAAGCTTCATTAAAAATAAAAGTTGCAAAAAAATACGAAAACCGACACTTGTTACGCTTTTAGTTTTTTTTTTCTACCAACCACTAACCCAACCACCTACCTTTAACCCTAGCCAACCCTTAACCCGCAAAGTCCTCTTGATATCTACAAAGGTATAAAAGTTAAAAAGGAGGAGGATTGATTTCTTGGCAAGCCTATGGTAGAAATAAGTTCCATGCCGCTCTCGAGTGATTCACTAAAAATACACATTCGGCCGAGTGTGAGTGATTTCCCCGCGAGGTATGTGAACTTGTATATAAATAGAATTTTAAAAAGGCATGTTATGCCCAAATAAGTAATTTCTTTTATGAACAGTTCTAAATAAATCATTACGAATAGGAGTGTAAATAAATAAAAATAAAACCCAAAAAGATGATAAGCCGTACTTAACTTTAACTTGGTTCCCATTGCCTTTTGGAAACTTGACCAAAAATGAGATGTAAATCGACTATCTCTATCAGAAACAATTAATAAAGGAATGCCATCTAAAGAAACAATTTCATTTACATACAACTTAGCTAATTGTTCCATACTAATTGTTTCTTTCATTGGTAGAAAATGAGCTGACTTGGTTAGTCTGTCTACAATCACCCAGATTGTATCATTTCCTTTCTTAGTTTTGAGTAATTTAGTAACAAAATCCATTGTTATTAATTCCCATTTCCATACTGGCATTTCTGATTGCTGTAATAAACCTGAGGGTTTCTGATGTTCAGCTTTAACTTGTGAACAAGTTAAACATTTAGAAACATAGGCTGCTATGTCTTTCTTCATTCCTATCCACCAGAAATTTTTCCTTAAATCCTGGTACATTTTATCACTTCCTGGGTGCATCGTGTACTTAGATTTATGGGCTTCTTCTAGTATACGATTACGCAGGTTTCCTAATTTAGGTATCCACATTCTCTTTTCATGGAATCTCCATATTCCATCTGTTCCTTGTTCTAATTCTTTTAGCATACCTTTTAATTTTTCAGAGTCATCCTTGATTACTGATTCTTGAGCTTCTCTTATCTGATCGTTTAAATCTACTTGTAGATTTAATTTAAGAGAACGTACCCTTTTTGTCTTTTCATGATACTTTCTACTTAAAGCATCTGCCACTACATTTGCTTTTCCTTCATGATACTGGATATCACAGTCATAGTCACTAAGAAATTCCATCCAGCGTCTTTGCCTCATATTCAACTCTTTCTGTTGGAAAATATACCTTAAACTCTTAAGATCAGTGAATATGGTAAACTTACTACCATAAAGGTAATGTCTCCAAATCTTAAGAGCAAAAATTATAGCTCCTAATTCTAAATCATGGGTTGAATAATTCTCTTCATGATTCTTAAGTTGTCTAGATGCATAAGCTATAACCTTTTGGCGTTGCATCAATATACATCCATAACCTAATCTAGAAGCATCACAATAGACTACAAAATCTTCAGTTCCTTCTGGTAATGCTAGTATGGGTGTATGGGTTAATCTTTGCTTAAGAATTCAAAAGGCTTCTTCTTGTTTTAATCCCCATTCAAACTTAACAGATTTACAGGTTAACTTAGTTAAAGGAATGGCTATGATGTGTGTAAAATGCAACATATAAATTACATCAAATGAGGCATAAAACTAACCCTTTTTTAGTACTAATATTGGAAAAAGAGTGTTTTTGTCTTCCTTTTGTATTTTCAGGATTAAATGAGCTCAAAAACGCAAAAGAAGCAAAAAGACAGCTAAATCCAACATAAATACAAGAAAAGGGACATTAGTGGACTGCCCGAACCCTCAACGGCACCTTCCAAAGCAAAATAGAGAAAACAGAAGGCTGAACACGCCCCGTGCTCAGCCAGCACGGGGCCGTGCCCAAGAAGCAGCAGAAAAGACAAACCTATAGAAGCTTCTATTGCCCATCACGGGGCCGTGCTCAGCGGACACGGGGGCGTGTCGAAAGTACAGCAGGCGCATTTATTGTAATTGCGAATTACAATTAATGAGGAGAGAGAGTGTCAGACGAACACGGGGCCGTGCCCAGCGGACACGGGGCCGTGTCCAGCTCTCTGTTCAGCCTATAAATAGGAGTGCTTGGATTCATTTCTTCTCATCCCTTGGCACACCACCTCTCTCACACTTCATCCACCACCCACCACCATCACAACACCATCATCCACCACCATCATCCATTGTCCATCATAGAGTGTGTGAGTCGTCTCGGGATCCAAGATTGATCGTAAGAGTTCTTGACAATCAAGGCCATGTTTGCCTAAGTCTCTTACATCACTTGGTGAAGACAAAGTGTCTAGTATAATACTTTTTATTTCTAATCTTTTGCACTTTTTATTTGGTTTTGTATTAATGACTTTAATAACTAGTTACTTATGTTGAAGGTGATCTTTCCTTATCGTTTGTCCGTGGTGTCTTGGCATTATTTTACTGTCTATATAAAATAAAGGATTTTCACCATTCATATCTCCACGGTCTATATGGAGGTATGTTGGCTACCTGGTAGGGGGTTAAGGGAACGGTTTGGTAAAGGTCTTGCCATTGTTCAGCGTTTAGAGGTCCTGCAATGGACCTGGGTCAAATTTAGTAGGACCTCCTTCAATACTTCACGGTATTGGATGGCGGGGGTCCAAACTCTTTGATCCCCTCATAAGTTAACTACTATTAATACTATAACCCGGCTATTTAGGACTGTATCCCTGCTGACTCAGACTACTTAGCCGAGGGTAACGTCACCGCCAAAAGCGGGGCCTACCACAATACTGCATTAATAACTTAATTCATTATCTTCCAATAATCCACCCCTTTAGGATTGTATCCCTGCTGACTCAAACTACTGGGGTGAGGGTAACGTCACCTTCAAAAGAGGGGCCTACTACAATAACTAAGATAATCTCTTAATTATGTGCAAAAGTGCGGAAATAATCAAAGGTTATACTAGATACGAGTCGGAACCAAGTGATTCATCTTGTCTATCTGTTTTTATTTTATTTTTATTTTCAGCATTTTAATTAATTTTATTTTTCTTAGTTTAAAACATTTTTCTAAACTTTTATTTTGGTTAGACGTTGAGGATAAATCGGTACTAAAAGCTCTTGTGTCCTTGGACGACCTCGGTATCTTACAAACGCTATACTACACTCAACGATGGGTGCACTTGCCCATATGTGTGTTTAGTGTTAGTGAAATATCGTGTTTTATAAATTTAAAACTTGGCTAAAATAAGTGTTAAAAAGGGCTTAAAATATACACCTAATAATAGTAACACTTCGCACGCATCAGGCTATTCTAGAAAAATCTTGAATAAATCTTCTATAATAGCCGGCCAATCCTAAGAAACTTTTAACCTCAGTTGGCGATTCAGGGGTTTTCCATTTGGTAATTGCCTCGATTTTTGTTGGATCTACATGAATTCCTTCATGATTGACTAGGTGTCCAAGAAATTGTACCTGTTCTAACCAAAATTCACACTTAGAAAACTTAGCATAAAGCTTTTCCTTGCTTAACAAACTTAAAAGTGCGTGCAAATGTTTTGCATGTTCCTCTTTACTCTTGGAGTAAATTAGAATATCATCTAAGAATACAATTATGAATTTATCCAAATATGGCTTACATATTCGGTTCATCATGTCCATAAATGCAGCTGGGGCATTGGTTAAACCAAATGGCATGACAGTAAATTCATAATGACCATACCTTGTTCTGAATGCGGTTTTAGGAATATCCTCTTCCTGTACCTTTAATTAATGATATCCTGACCTTAAATCGATCTTAGAGAAAAATCGAGCTCCTTGCAGTTGATCAAACAGATCATCGATTCTCGGTAATGGATACCGATTCTTAATCGTAACCTTGTTTAATTCACGGTAGTCAATGCACATACGCATTGATCCGTCCTTCTTTTTAACGAACAATATCGGCGCTCCCCATGGTGATGAACTTGGTTGTATAAATCCTTTCTCCAACAATTCGTCTAATTGTTTCTTTAATTCTTGCATTTCAGCGGGTGCCAAACGGTAAGGTGCTTTGGCAATTGGTGATGTTCCTGGTATTAAGTGAATTCTGAATTCGACTTCTCTGTCTGGAGGTTGCCCTGGCAATTCTTCTGGAAAGACATCTGAAAACTGAGATACTACTGGAATATCTTTTAAATCCTTTCCTTTAGTGTTAATGATTATAGAAATCAAATACACTATAGAACCTTTTCTCATACAACTTGCAGTTTTCATCACAGAAATGAATTTAGTAGATTTAGAAGTTTTATCTCCTTTAATTGTGATCATTTTTCCTTTTGGTGAATTTACTTGAATTAACTTTTGATCACATAAAATACTAGCTTTATTGGCTATTAACCAATCCATTCCTAAAACAACATCAAATCCAACCAGATTCATAGGATATAGGTTTGCAATAAACTTCTGATTTAAAATTTCTATTCTTACTCCCTGAAAGATTTCAAAAATCCTAATGGTTTCTCCATTAGCTGTCTCTACTACGCATTCATGTGGTAGTTTAGTTAATGATTGATTTAGAAATTTGCAAAACGATGTATTAATAAAACTTTGGTTTGCACCAGAGTCAAATAATACTTTAGCAAAAACATCATTAACTAAAAACGTACCAGCTATGAAATCTGGAATCAATTTGGCCTCATCTGCAGTCAGAACAAATGCTCTAGCATTTTTAGTATTCTTGTTATCTGTAGCTGGAGCTAATTTTGGGCAGTTTGGCTTGATGTGACCTTGTTCTTTGCAGTTGTAGCATATCCTGTTGTTTTTCTTCCTGCAGTCTTCCTCCTTGTGTCCCGATATTTTACAAAAGTTACAGTACACAGAGCATCTTCCTGAATGCTTTCTTTTACAATTTCTACAGTAGGGTGCAAAGGTAGAACCTACATTTCTCCCACGGTTAGAATTTCCAGAACGAAATTCTTGAGTCAATTTCTGGGTTAGGTTTCTCCTTTGATCCTCTTCTCGGGTACGGACTAATTCTTCAGTCAAAGTATTGCCTAGTTCTACAGCTTCTTCTATGGTTTGAGGTCTAGCTGCCTTGATTACGTGTCTAATTTCTCCAATTAATCCCCAAATATAACGGGAGATTAACACTGGTTCTGGTGAAGCAAGAGTTGGCACTATTCTAGCATATTCAAAGAATAACTTTGTGTAACCCTTGCTATCCACACCAGTCATCCTAAGGTTTAGGAATTTGTTTGCTATCTGTTCTTTTTCATTAGGTGGGCAGAATTTCCTTTCTACCTTGTCCTTAAACTCTTCCCATTCCATATTATAGGTTCTATCACTTCCTTTTGTTTGAAGGATAGTGTTCCACCATTCTAATGCTGCATTCTTAAACAAATTAGAAGCAAATAATATCTTATCTTCTTCAGCACACTTACTTATCCTTAAGACTGCCTCAGTCTTTTCTATCCAGCGTAAGGTTGCAATGGCCCCTTCATTGCCCGAGAATTCTATTGGCTTACAGGACCAGAATTCTTTATAAGAACAACCGTTAGGCACGGTTTTTCTTCTTTTGGGAATAGGCATTTGAAGTATAGGCCCATTGTTCACACTGTTTTCTGGTTCAAGTGGTCGCTTACTGCTATGTTTACTTTTATTATCAGCGTCCTTAACAGTTTGAAGTATAAATGGCATTGCATCTATAATTCCATGTGCTACTATGTGTTGGATAGCACTATTGTCCACTTGGTTTCCATTGTTATTGACACTCGGATTATCATTAACCACGTTAATGTTACTCTGGTTATCGTTATTCGGATTTCCTTGATTTCCTTCGTCGGCCATCTGAATTTTAAACATTTATCCCATATTAATATCATAAGATAATAAGTAATATTGTAATTTACATAACACGCAATCTAGCCAAAAATGTAGATCATTGCTACTTGTACTCTTTTCCATACACTATGCGTCTATTACACACTAGTACAGAAATAAAGATTACAATACCAACAGAAATAAAATAGTAATATGCATCCGTACACACATATTTTATTTTATTTTATTATATTATTATCACTACCGCTTCCTCCATTCTAACATTCACGGATATGGATTTATCCAAAAATCCATATTGCGCTCATCGTATTTCCATACGAGACGCTCTCCCACCTGACGTATTCTCTCACTGCTTTCTAAAATTTCCTCCCCGAAAGTCCTAAGTTCTTGAACGTTTTCTGCACTCATTGGGGGTGCAGGTTCTCGGACTGGGTTTGGAATCTGGGGTGCGTTTTCCTGATATGGGGGTGACAATTCCTGAAATTGGTAAGGATCCTCTAATATCTCCCTAATATAATCATCTTGATAATAGAGATCTAAAGGGTCCATACCTGGGTAAGCTTCTATGTTCTGTATGGGTGGATAATCCTGGATAGGGTAACGTTGCACAAAGTCCCTATTGTCGTCCCACCAGGGGTCATAATTCGGGTCTATGGGGTTTGGTGCAGGCACCCTAGGGATTTCTTCTGGGTTAAAGTCGTGCATCTCCACTTGGTTTTCCTGATTTTCTATCTCCATGGGTTGTTCTGGGTTTTGTGGTTGTGGGGCTACTAGTTGTTCCAGACTTGGGTCAGCAGCAGTTGTAGCTAAGATATGGAAATTAGCTAGGCTTCTATTTAGCATATCCTGAGTATGGGCATCTGTCTCTCGCTTAATAGCTGCTAAATCCCTTTGCTGTTGCAATTTTCGCATTCTCTTCCTACGAGCAAAAGCTTCTTTACTGAACCATCCTCGTTTCTTATTAAGAAATGGTTCTTCAGATTGAGCTCTAAAGGCAAATATCCCGTTTTCCTGATCAGCAGTATACCCAGAAAGGGCAGGCTGTGATGATGTACCTTCACTCCTAGGTGAATCAGATAACTGACGATTCATATCTGATGGTTCTTGATCACTCATACTGAAAACTAACAAATAGTCAAATAACACATAACAAATAAATACAGTTATGCACGTATTTCCGTAATTATTTCCTAACACAAAATTTTAAATTTAAGTGTCAGCAGAACACTTCTTTGGCTCAGACCAGTGGCTAGGCTCTGATACCACCTTCTGTCGCAACCCCCGATCCCTGATCCCCGGGAACGGGCGGACGCGAGCTCAGAGTTTGGTGGTATTAGTTTGTTTAATCTCGCAGCGGAATTTACATCCGGACCGTAGTTAGGAAAGGTTTATCAGAGTAAAACCACCATATTTGATATTAATAACATGGGCAAAACCCAAGTTTCTTATTACAATACGTTTATAGGGACAAACCCTATTTTATTTAAATTAAAACATTGTTTCTTAGATAACTTTTATAGCCACTTATTTTCCAAGCCGTCAGTGCTCTCGAGCTGGCTTTTTCCCAGTTGGCTTTCACATTGTGTTACTTGAAACATGTTTTAAAAATAATTTGTCAGCGGGAAATACTGGTGAGTGAATCCCAGTTTAATCAAGAAACATTTTATCAATTAACACAGTATTGAGAGCAATCACATTTTTTATTTCTACCCAATTACTCAATCAGTATTGTCAATCCTTGACTTGTGGGTCATATTACGCATTGGCTAACTCGTTGTCCAAAGGTAACGTACTGTCGTCCCGACTTATTACTCGCAAGTAATAAATTTTGTATACAAAACCCCAAATACCGGCAGTAATTGAAGAATTACAAAGACTCAATCACTGCTTAATCGCATTGTAAAACATTTAAGGTTTTGTAAAACATTACAAAAAAGTTAACAAAAAAAGGATAAACTCACATTGCTATCTTAGGCTTTTCGTAAGGATTTCCTGGGTATAATCTATAATTTATACAAATGTACATTGGTTAGTATTATAACCCTTTGAAAATATTAATAATACCCTCCCCGAGACGGCATTCCAACAACTACGTCGGGCAGAACCACGACAGTTGTTACGGAACCCTAGATCAATCGGGCAGCGTAACTATTATGAAACTGGGGTTATAATACTTACAGCGGAGCAGAACCTCGCTAATTAGGGGGTATTATACTTGAAAATTATGCCAAATATCAGAGAATTCGAGATTGAGAAGTGTGAATGAGCGACGGAAATCGAAAACTGATGCCTGCTATTTATAGTTGTGATATCAGACTTCCAGGCGGCCCGCGTAAGGTAAGGCTAAGCCTTATGCGGCCCGCGTCAACATGCGGTCAACCTAATAGCTTAGCTGGGTCATCACTAGGTTCGACACGATGTCGACACGTGTCAGCACCGGATGTATCCGCGTTTGATGAGTCCGCGCGGCCCGCGTAAGCTTGAGGTGAGGTCCTACGCGGCCCGCCTCAGCTTACACTTTCAGATTTTTAATTTATTATATATATATATATATAACCTATTTCGGGCTCGGTTTTCACATACGGGGTGTAATATAAGATATATGGGAACATTTTACAATATAATGGGGTGTCGAAATATTATGAGGGTGTTGGTTTACCGAGGGTTGTTACACACTGATATTACAGAATCGTCTATATCGAGAATGGGGACCTGGATAATCATACAACACTTAGAATTTGTCGGGACGGTTAAACCATGTGACAACGGACACGAAACCGGTAATTTCCATACAATTTAACTATTATTTAATATATGCAGTTATGTGCTTAAATGTCAACATTGTTTGATTACATGCTATACTTGTGAATTCATGCACGTTTTATACTTCAAATATTGCTTTATGCATTACTATTAGCGTTGCGTCAGAAAGACTAGTAAACTCACCGGTAAGACACACAGTGTCAGCAACACTGCAGAAAGCAGTCAGATAATGGAATTAAGGCCTGGGAGTAGGTCCAACGTCTCAAATACATTAAAACCCAAGTATGGATACAAGGGTTAACATATAGACTTTCCGGAAGCTAAATTATGCACTGAAAAGCACCCGAAACACACTTTAAATACGAAATTTTATATATTTCAGCATATTCCAGCAAAATTCAGCATTGTAACGAGTTAGTAACATGTGAAAATATGACTAAATGGTCATGAATGCTTTCCTAAGTATCGGGAATTAAAAGTGTCACAAAAGGATACTTAAAGATCACTAAACGGAATAGTTTGACACTTTAACGAACCGGTATCTAACCGAATAACCGGACACTACCCGAAACATCAAAATTATACTAGAAGCATTGTTTTAATGTTTCTGAGCTAGTTATAATCCCCGAACACCCTAACACACTATATAACACCTAATACACATAAACACTAACTATTATACTTAGAACTTTAACTAATCACTTAACTTATTATTCAAAACCAACCAAGACCCCCCCCCCCCCTAAGTGGACGGTCACAAGGGTGACCCCACCAAGATCTTACTTGATCTCACTTAATCTCCTTTGATTTGGTTAAAGATCATGTATGTATAAATGAGGACATATTAACCATTGGTTAAAGCTTAAACATGTTATAAGAAGATCATCATTCTCATACATCTCACACACTCAAACACACACTTCATATCCTCTCCTTCTTCCCTCCTTTCGGCCAAGATCAAGGGCCACACCACCACCACCTTTCATCCATTGTTCATCCATTCCAAGATCATCCTAAGTTGTAAGAAGGTGTCTAAGGAAGTTTGAAGCTTGTGGATCTTGAAGGACCTCTCCCAATTGCTTTTATCCAACACATTTGTCATCTTCAACCTCTTGTGTTCATCCCTAGCCATAGATCTAGTAGTAAGGCCCTTATGATCCATTGTTACTTCATATTTAGTTGGTTAAAAGATGTTATGTAAGATGTTAATCACAAGAACACTAAAGAACATGATCATGATACTTTAACATAAACTTAAAACCATATGAATACATGTTGTTTAATGTTGTTTTGCTTCTTGATGATTGAGGATTTGTGTTAGTAATGTTAGACATCATATGGAACCTACTAGATTGTGATTTAACACATGATCTAGTAAGTTAAGGCGGTGATATTGTGAAAGACCAAGATCATCATGCTTTATGTTTTCATGAACTTGAAATATGAAAATGATTTGGTGAATAATGAAGCATGTAATATGTTACTAGTCTTAAACTTGGATGATTTCAAAACTAGTTCTTTCAAGAAACTAAAGTTATACACAAGATTTAGAAAGTCATGGTTTCTAAGTAAACTAATCATATTTTTAGTGTTTAAACAAGACTAGAAACATGTTTGTAACAAGAAAAATACAAAAGAAATATTTTTAGAAAAAATCATCCTACAAGTTGTAAATGACTAAATCTTTCAAGAATGTGAGTTAGAAACAAATAAATATGTTTAAAGGGTAACTAAACCTACTAAATAACATGGTAAGTTACTACAAGTTTTTACAAAAACTTCAAGTTCATGATGTAATGTAATTTACATGATCTTGGCTTATGGTAATTCTTGGTTGTATTGTTGATGATTGAGGTTGATTTTAAAAAGAAAATAAACACATGTTTTGAAAACATGGGAAGCCTCCATTTTTAGGGGAAACCATGTCAAAATTTTTATAAAATTTTGACACTTAGAAAAATATAAGTTTTGGTGAAGCTTATTCCCTAAAAATTCACCTAAAAATATTTACCAAGGTTTTCCAAATTTTTGGTGTAAATTTCAAGTTAAGAAATGATGATTCCTTCAAGATAAAATTGATATTAAGGATGTATATTTTTGAAGAAAATATATATATTTATTGGTCACCAAATTTTGTGCTAAGTGTATGTAATATGTATTATATGTAATAGTGTATTAGGACTTGAAAATACACTAAATACTCCTAAGGAGTAAGAATACAAAAATACACATACAACATGCATAGGCAAATACAAGAAAATATATTTATGAAAATATATTTAATAGATTATGTAACTTGGATAAGTTATGAACTTAAAATGTATTTTTGGACAAAAATACATAACTCGGGTGAAAAATACAAGATACTTATATTTATTGGAAAAATAATATAAGTAAGTCACATAGTTAAAAATATAAATTATTTTTAACAACAAGGAACACATACATAAAAGATGGTGACTTGTACTTGTGCGATACAATTCTAGTGACTGACGTTAATAAAACACGTATAGGTCACGACGCTATAAATACAACCGGTGAAGTTTACGGCGCAGGATACGCAAAGTTGTGAGTTCATGTCCCCACTTTTAAACGTTTACTTGTTTTCTAAACTTGGGGAAAATACATGTGTTATGGTATGTTGAATACAAAAACTAAGGAATGATACTTTAGATCATGTCACGAATAGGGTGCCATAAGCACCATTAATCAGTTACATACCAAGACCACGGAACAAAAGGTTAGATCTAATGGGTTTCAGGCAGCCACACTCTTGGTCATGCTAGTACCAAGCAGTGCTTTTGTGTCTCTAGTCGTGAATCGACAGTCGTGGATTCGACAGCTAAAAATGCCTATGGTTTGGATGCTTCGTATGTCGTGTCACATGTTAATGGCCTTGTAAACCATTAGCGATCTCGATTTCCTTATATTTACAGAAATACTTGTTTCATACAAATTACATACCATGTTTTCATTCAAGTATACAAACTTTCAATACAAAAACTGCATGAATTCACGCCAACATTATGTTGACGATTTTCCAAAAACTCACATGTATTTCAGGTAACTAAAGTGGATGTGCGTGCGGTCTTACTCTTGCTCTTGGATGTTGTTTATGTTGTTAGCTATGTTGTGTCAAGACTCCTATGCCGTTTTGCGGGGTTTGGTTGTTATGTCCCACTTCGTGTGGTGATATAAGGACCAAAACCCTTATGTTTGTCTTTGAATAATGTTGTAAACTTTTAAGACAATGTTTTACGCTGTGATGTAAACTCTAAACTTAACCTATGTTTTTAATTACGTAATGTTATTGGCATTTGGAGTTATTTTTACGAGCATGTAGTATGTTTACCATTCATATGCAATGAGAACCTTTCAAGATCACATCTCGTGCTTCCGCTTTAGAAAGGGGTGTGACAGATTGGTATCAGAGCAGCGATTGTAGTGAACCAGGATTCTTTCTCGAGTCTAGACTGCAATCTTTAGGATCCTCTCACGAAAACAATTTTTCAAAATTTTCAATGCATTAAACGTTCCGCGACATCCACTACCTGAAGCTACTTTCAAGGAGTCAAGTAAGAACACTACGAAACTTAGGGTGCACTGGAGTAGCACTTGTCTTTGGCTAGGAATTATTTGCAACTATGTGTGATAATTAATATATACATATACTAGAAATAGAATATCTCAGGTACACGTGTCTTCGTCTGTAAGCAGTGGCCTATCTGAAGGAAGTGATCCGATGATGAAACGAAATGTGCGGACTGTGCAAGGAATTACATAATTATGGATGCATACATAATTATGGAATTCAGTGCACAGAAACCACAACAAGTCTTGTCACGTATCAAACGACATTCCTTCAATACAAGAAAAGCTCAAACGTGAACACCTCACCCCTCCCCCAACCTATTAAATGCTCTATTGGAGTAATGATTTAGGGTATAAAGACAAGAACCGCCAATGTGAAGAAAGATATTTTGTCTTTTACATATATTAAACTTGTACTATGGGGTGATGTAACCCTTATACATTTTGTTTACTTCGCAAACAATGATGTAACAAGTTGCCCTAATATGTGTAGAGACTCGGTGAATATCTTATGACACATCAGTATTTATCTATTTATGCATGCTTGTTGATGTATGAATTGATTTATACGTTTGGCGGATTGTTTGATGTCACTTATGTGGGTATATGTCTGTGTATACTACTACTGTCTCGTATGACGATATCAAACAAATGTCTAACCCTATCGTGTTGTGTTCTGACAGAACATGGCACCTAGGAGAGCTGTGAACAATCAGGATTCCGATCAACCCCCTCCTTCTCTTCTTCTGAGGACTGCTGAAGAACTAAACCCCCTACTGGAAGAAAGGATCTCCCCATCTATCGCCCAATACGAGGCGAACCGCACCGAAAAAAGTGGAGGACCAAGCAATGCTAGACGTAATGGGCAGGGAGATTCATCTGGAGGAAACACAACTCAAGGCTGCACCTTCAAACAGTTTCTTGACTGCAAACCACTGAACTACGATGGCACTGGAGGTGCAGTGGCGTTTGTACGCTGGACGGAGAAGACTGATTCCACTATCCGTATGAGCAAATGTACTGCGGATCAGCAAGTCACTTTGGTTACAGGGTTGTTTGTTGATGAAGCTGTGACTTGGTGGAATTTGCAAGTCCAGACTCTGGGTGATGATGCTGCGTACGACATGACGTGGGATGAACTAAAGGAACGAATGAGAGAAAAGTATTGCTCTCGTGCTGAACTCTAAAGGTTGGAGACTGAGTTCTGGCACTTGACCATGGAAGGTGCAGACATTACTGGTTATACCCGAAGGTTCCACGATTTGTCTAGAGTGATTCCCTATATGGTGACTCCCGAATTTAAGCGCGTTGAGCGCTACATCTGGGGATTGGCTCCAGAATTTTGCAGTGTGGTAACTTCGGCTAAACCTGCAACGATCACTCAGGCTGTAACTCTGGCTGCCAGCCTTACTGAAGATGATGTTCGTATGAAGAAGTTATCAATGAATCCAACTGAAAAGACCGAGACGCATGCTGAGTCGTCTGGTGATAAGAAGAGGAAGCATTCGAACCTGAATCAAGCGACACGTAACAACAAGAGTTCCAACAATAAGAAGCGCGACCCCAATCCGCCACAGGAGGCGATAACTCTTGCAGCCATGTATGACGCTCCTGCCAGGAGATATCAGGGCACTCTGCCCATCTGCAACCAGTGCAAGCGTCATCACGAAGGAGTTTGTCGCATCCCAAAATGCGACAAGTGTGGAAAACTGGGTCACCATACTGAGAACTGTTGGGGAAAAAGAAATGGAAGTGGTAATAGAAACGGGAATGGAAACCGCAACGGTGCTGGTAATAGAAACGGTGGTGGAAATGGCAATGGCAATGGTAACCGGAATGGCAATGGAGCTGGGCAGAACCAAGGATGCTTTGGTTGTGGAAGCAAAGATCATTTCAAGAAAGATTGCCCAAGGGAGAACAATGCTCAGGCTTGAGCATTCGTGATTGGAGCAAGGAACGCACGCGAGGACCCTAATGTGGTCACCGGTACGTTTCTCGTTAACAATCACTTTGCATCCATACTATTTGACACTGGTTCCGATTATAGCTTCATGTCTGTGGAATTTAAACATATGCTTGGAATAGAATCTAGTAGATTAGATATTCCTTATTCCATAGTACTAGCCAATGGTAAACTTGTTGAATCGGGCGAAGTTGTTAGGGGTTGCTCATTAGAACTTGGTGAGCGAAGATTTAGCATTGACCTCTTACCTATTCAATTGGGTAGCTTCGATGTAGTGGTCGGAATGGACTGGTTGTCCAAGAACAAGGCTGAAGTTATTTGTCACGAGAAAATCATTCGCATCCCTCTTGCGAATTATGAAACTCTCCTCGTGCATGGAGAAAAACGAGACACGCCTCTGCGAATCATCAGTTGTATGAAGACGCAGAAGTGCTTAAGGAAAGGATGTGTTGCATTCCTGGCGCACGTTGTAGATAAGAAGGCTGAGGAGCCGAAACTCGAAGATATTCCTGTGGTGAAGGAATTCCCTGATGTTTTTCCCGAAGACCTGCCAGGGCTACCTCCGCAACGACAATTCGAATTCCATATAGACTTGGTTCCAGGAGCCGCTCCTGTAGCCAAGGCACCCTATCGGCCTGCACCATCCGAGAGGCAAGAATTATCTACAGAACTCCAGGAGTTGTTGGATAAAGGATTCATAAGGCCAAGCTTCTCTCCTTGGGGAAGCTCCAGTATTGTTCGTGAAGAAGAAGGATGGAACACTGCAGATGTGTATCGATTATAGAGAATTGAACAAGCTCACTATCAAGAATCGGTACCCATTACCAAGGATTGATGACTTATTTGATCAGTTGCAAGGATCAAGCTACTATTCCAAGATCGACCTTCGATCTGGATACCATCAGTTAAGAATCCAAGAGGAAATCGTACCAAAGACTGCATTCAAAACGCGTTATGGGCATTACGAATTCCTGGTGATGCCATTTGGATTGACGAATGCGCCAGCGGTATTTATGGATCTGATGAAGCGCGTATGCAAACCATATCTCGATAAATTCATGATTGTATTTATCGATGATATCCTGATTTACTCGCGAACGAGAGAAGAGCACGAGCAACACCTCAGGACCATTTTGGAACTATTGAAGAAAGAGAAACTTTCTGCAAAGTTCTCAAAGTGCGAATTCTGGATTCGCGAAGTACAGTTCCTTGGTCATGTCATGAACGAGAAGGGCATTCACGTAGACCCAGCCAAGATAGAAGCGATAAAGAATTGGGAAGCCCCTAAAACCCCAACTGAAGTTCGACAATTTTTGGGCTTAGCGGGCTATTACCGGCGATTTATCGAGAATTTCTCCAAGATAGCTCAACCGCTGACTACTCTTACGCAGAAAGACAAGAAGTGTCACACCCCAACCGATGGCGGAATCATCGGGGCGTGGCACTGAGCGAAACAGATTGTCCAGAAGTTTCCATAACAACTATCATTACCATTTAATTAAACAACACGTCCCATACCGTAACTTAAACAGTAAATAGTTATTACAGGCAAAGCATCAAGACAAATATTCTGTTCCGACAACTCAGATTTAAACATAACAGATTTATTCGTTGGTTTCTAGGACTCCAGTTCCTAGCTTCAATTTCATCACAGCCCGAGAAGTATATAAGCAACCTAAGCACCTGTCACATACGTTAAAATAAAGTCAATACATAAAATGTAAAGGTGAGCATACAAGTTTGATAATAGCATATAGAGTTCGAATTCGTTTACGCATAACCAGCACGTACACATAGTGAAATGAAGCACGTTAGTTATCGACATAGATCCATCGATACCAATGACTGCGGGTTGACTGCCCGAGGCAGTTCGCAATACACGATTACCATCGTAATCCATGCAAGTAAAAGATCCTTAACAACCCCCGTGAAAACGGGTGCTGAGTCCAAACTATAGTACTATCGTTGCTAAGGCAGGTAGACAGCATTCCATGTGTAAACATAACAAACAAGCATTCATAAGCCACGTATAACATGCATAATTGGTTCAGCGTTAAAATAGCTTGAGTAGTGTGATTGTTGTAGTTTGAATATTTGTAACGTATGTAACACCCAAAAGTGCTAAAGCAAAAAGGGTTCGAGTATACTCACAGTGATTGTGGATTGAAGGGAGCGCTTTACAGCGAGTACGGTTAGCCTGAATAGATTCGATAACGTAACGATAAGTGATGCGTAAGACAGTATAAGTGAGAGTGGTTAGGATGGCTGATCGTGCGGATCAGCTTTCCGTGCGAGGAAGTCATCCGTGCGCATGACCTATCCGTGCGGATGGTGATGCGTGTGGGTGGTGATCCATCCGGATAAGCTATCCGTGCGTGTGACTGTCCGTGCGGATGGTAATCCGTGCGGATCAGTTGTGCGTGCGGATGACTTATCCGTACGGACTAATTGTTTGTGTGGATAAACTTCCAAGTGGATTGTTTCTTCCTAAGGATGTGTTTGTGTATGATGGCTTGTGCTTTGAAGTTTTCGTTGTAGCATTTAGAAAACACATAAGTGTTTCTACCTTTCAAGCCGGTCGTGCGGACGACAGTCCGTGCGTATGGTAGTCCGTGCGGACAGTGGTGATCCGTGCGGACAGTCTGTACGCGCGGGCAGGGACCATCCGTCCGGATAGTCTGTCCGTGCGTACGACTTGGCCATGCGGATAAACACTGTTTGAATTCATTTTAAGGCCTTAGTATCTCATGATCCGAAGAGTAATCCATTCAGAGGTCGTCCGTCCGGATTGCTCATTCGTCGATACTCAAACCTTGATTGGAAAGTGGGTCCCAAGGGTAGCTCGTCCGGGTGACAACCCGTCCGTATGGCCAGTCCGTGCGGACAGCCAGTCCGTGCGGACAGCCAGTCCGTGCGGACAGCCTGTCCGTGCGGACAGCCTGTCCGTGCGGACAGCCTGTTCGTGCGGACACCTGGTCTGGTTGTTCCGTTCGCCTACACTTGGTTTCCGTTGTCGTTTATCGAGACGTTCTGATTACGTGGCAACCACTTGGAATTGTATTCTCACCCGTGTGACTAGACCGGTCAGGAACCACCCCAACTCGGCCTGTCGGCGACTCAGAACGGTCATCCCGGTTATCCCCGAAATCAGTTGTCTGTGGGTAGGATTCCCGGGATGACCGTTCTGAGTCGCCGACAGGCCGAGTTGGGGTGGTTCCTGACCGGTCTAGTCACACGGGTGAGAATACAATTCCAAGTGGTTGCCACGTAATCAGAACGTCTCGATAAACGACAACGGAAACCAAGTGTAGGCGAACGGAGCAACCAGAGCTGTCCGCGCGGACAGGGGACAGCTGGCTAGTCCGTGCGGACAGCTTGTTCGTGCGGACAACTGGTCTGGCTGTTCCGTTCGCCTACACTTGGTTTCCGTTGTCGTTTATCGAGACGTTCTGATTACGTGGCAACCACTTGGAATTGTATTCTCACCCGTGTGACTAGACCGGTCAGGAACCACCCCAACTCGGCCTGTCGGCGACTCAGAACGGTCATCCCGGTTATCCCCGAAATCAGTTGTCTGTGGGTAGGATTCCAGATCTAGAACTAGTGCATCACTATTAACGAGTAGAACACTAGAACCGATCAGATTCGTACCGGTTTTTAAGGGGAAAGAAAGAAAGAACTTAGGTTTATTTCTTTCAACTCTTTTATCCTTAGAAAAATTTAGATCTAGGTGAAGTTGTTGTGAAATCATATGGAAATCGTTCAGATCTGAGATATTCTTGGTGGAATGAGGTCAAGCTTGAAGTTCTTATGAACTTCATGATGACGTCACCCGAGAATACCTCAAATCGGGAGGATTTCGTGGTTGAAAGTGGAGATTTGAAAGATAGAAATGTGTAGAATCGTGTAGTGATCAAAGATGTACAAGGATTAGTGCAAGGTCTTACCTGGATTGGGAGAAATCTGAGAAAAAGTGAAGAATGCGTGCGGTTCGGACGTCACTTGCCAAAAGTGAAAAAAGTGGAGAGTGACCCGTGTATTTATAGGATGCCAAAAAGGGAAAAGGGTGAGCCGTGCGCATGGCACGCACCCGGGTAGGCTATCCGCTCGGGCTGGCCATCCGTGCGGATTGGCAATCCGTGCGGATTGGCCATCCGTGCGGATTGGCCATCCGTGCGGATGCCGCCTGCTTTGGGGTGTTCGGTGCGATGTTGCTTCGGTTTCGATTTGTGAGCGATTCGATAGGGTTCCCTAGTCAAATTACTTTCAGTCCCAACTACTTCTTATATGGTTCGACTCGGAATTCGGGTTCGGGTTCGTTTACATTCGAGTTAGACTTCGAGTTCGATTGAGTTTGCTTGATTATCACAATATAAAATAAAATAAACATGCGCAGGTAACACGTAAGGCACACACACACGTATAGATGACAAGTAAAATACATAGCTCGAGTTACGGTTCGACGTCGATTTGATTAGCATAGCTTGATTAACTTTATCGCATTGTTACTTCCTATCATTCACAGTCGTAAGTCGATTGAAATATGGTTAGCATGATTCGATTATTGTAATGTACGACATTTACTCCACATAATATAAATAAAATAGAAACATTTCTACGAGTCAAGTCGTGCGAAATCGGTCGTTGACTTTGACCTTGACTTTGACTTTCACTCGTGAAAACACGGGGTGTTACAAGAAGTACGACTGGGGTAATAAGCAGGAAGAAGCCTTCCAACTGCTCAAAAATAAGCTATGCGATGCACCGATACTATCCTTACCCGAAGGCACTGAAGACTTCGTGGTATACTGCGACACTTCGCGTCAAGGTTTGGGTTACGTGCTCATGCAACGCCAAAAGGGCATCGCTTACGCTTCAAGACAATTGAAGGTGCATGAAAGAAACTATACCACTCACGACCTAGAGCTAGGTGTAGTGGTATTCGCCTTGAAGATCTGGCGATATTATTTATATGGTACTCGATGTACAATCTTCACAAATCACAAAAGTCTACAACACATATTTGATCAGAAGGAATTAAATATGCGTCAACGACGATGGGTCGAGCTGCTAAACGATTATGACTGTGAGATTAAGTACCATCCTGGAAAGGCAAACATTGTAGCAGATGCGTTAAGCCGAAAAGAAAGGGTTAAGACCCTAAGGGTTCGAGCATTGGAAATGACTATTCGGACGAACCTCACTGCACGCATTCGTGACGCGCAACAAGAAGCCCTTAAGGGAGAAAATCATAGAACTGAATATCTCCGAGGTATGCTGAAGAATTTGGTGCCAAATGAAGAGGGAACCTTATACTTTAAAGGGCGTATTTGGGTTCCGCTCTATGGTGGTATTCGATAAGTCATCCTTAATGAAGCTCACAAGTCGAGATACTTGATCCATCCAGGATCGGACAAAATGTATCAAGACTTGAAGGAATACTATTGGTGGCCGAGGCTTAAAAGTGATGTTGCTATCTATGTTGGAAAACGCCTAACCTGTGCTAAGGTTAAGGCTGAATATCAGAAACCGTCTAGTCTACAGCAACAACCCGAGATGCCCATGTGGAAGTGGGAGCAAATCTCGATGGACTTCATAACGAAATTACCCAGGACCCCGAGAGGGCACGATATGATATGGGTAATAGTCGATCAATTAACAAAGTCTGCGCATTTCCTACCGATCTGAGAGAATGATAGCACCGAAAACTTGCTGAGTTGTACCTGAAAGAAATTGTGGCACGTCATGGAGTGCCTATCTCAATTATTTCTGACCGAGATGGACGTTTTGTCTCTAGGATCTGGCAATCCTTCCAGGAAGCCTTTGGATCTCGACTAGATCTAAGCACGGCCTTCCATCCGCAAACAGACGGCCAGAGCAAACGGACCATACAAACGCTGGAAGATATGCTTCACGCGTGTGTTATGGACCTAGGCGGTAGCTGGGATACTCACCTACCTTTAATTGAGTTTTCCTACAATAACAATTACCATACGAGCATAAAAGCCGCACCGTTTGAAGCTCTATATGGCCGCAAGTGCCGCTCGCCATTATGTTGGGCAGACGCTGGAGACAAACGTATGGTTGGTCCTGAACTTGTTCAAGAGACAACCGACAAAATCATGTAGATCCGAGAGCGCATTAAGGCGGCTTGAGATCGACAAAAAAAGCTACGCTGATCGAAGACGAAAACCCTTAGAATTCAAGGTGGGAGACAAAGTTTTGTTGAAGGTCTCACCTTGGAAGGGCGTAGCAAGATTTGGAAAACGTGGAAAGCTGAATCCACGATACATCGGACCATTCAAGATCTTGGAAAGAATTGGTACCGTGGCTTACAAGTTGGAGTTACTGGAAGAACTTAACGGAGTACATGATACGTTTCATGTGTCCAACCTTAAGAAGAGTCCAACCCAAGAAACAGTGATCATCCCTGCGGATGAAGTGCATATTGATGACACACTCCGATTTACAGAACAACCCGTTGAGGTTACAAACTGGAAAGTCAACAAAACCCGAAGGAGTAGTGTCAAACTTGTCAAAGTACGTTGGAACTCTAAGCACGAACCCGAGTACACGTGGGAACGTGAAGACCAGTTTAAAGAAAAGTACCCCCACCTGTTCAAGAAAACTCCTGCGAGAGATAGCTCAGTCTGAATTTCGGGACGAAATTCTTTTAACGGGGGGAGACTGTGACAACTCAAATACATTAAAACCCAAGTATGGATACAAGGGTTAACATATAGACTTTTCGGAAGCTAAATTATGCACTGAAAAGCACCCGAAACACACTTTAAATACTGGATTTTATATATTTCAGCATATTCCAGCATATTCCAGCAAAATTCAGCATTGTAACGAGTTAGTAACATGTAAAAATATGACTAAATGGTCCTGAATGTTTTCCTAAGTGTCGGGAATTAAAAGTGTCACAGAAGGGTACTTAAAGATCACTAAACGGAATAGTTTGACACTTTAACGAACCGGTATCTAACCGAACAACCGGACACTACCCGAAACATCAAAATTATACTAGAAGCATTGTTTTAATGTTTCTGAGCTAGTTATGATCCCCGAACACCCTAACACACTATATAACACCTAATACACATAAACACTAACTATTATACTTAGAACTTTAACTAATCACTTAACTTATCATTCAAAACTAACCAAGACCCCCCCCCCCCTAAGTGGACGGTCACAAGGGTGACCCCACCAAGATCTTACTTGATCTCACTTAATCTCCTTTGATTTGGTTAAAGATCTTGTATGTACTAATGAGGACATATTAACCATTGGTTAAAGCTTAAACATGTTATAAGAAGATCATCATTCTCATACATCTCACACACTCAAACACACACTTCATCTCCTCTCCTTCTTCCCTCCTTTCAGCCGAGATCAAGGGCCACACCACCACCACCTTTCATCCATTGTTCATCCATTCCAAGATCATCCTAAGTTGTAAGAAGGTGTCTAAGGAAGTTTGAAGCTTGTGGATCTTGAAGGACCTCTCCCAATTGCTTTTATCCAACACATTTGTCATCTTCAACCTCTTGTGTTCATCCCTAGCCATAGAGCTAGTAGTAAGGCCCTTATGATCCCTTGTTACTTCATATTTAGTTGGTTAAAAGATGTTATGTAAGATGTTAATCACAAGAACACTAAAGAACATGATCATGATATTTTAACATAAGCTTAAAACCATATGAATACATGTTGTTTAATGTTGTTTTGCTTCTTGATGATTTGTGTTAGTAATGTTAGACATCATATGGAACCTACTAGATTGTGATTTAACACGTGATCTAGTAAGTTAAGGTGGTGATCTTGTGAAAGACCAAGATCATCATGCTTTATGTTTTCATGAACTTGAAATATGAAAATGATTTGGTGAATAATGAAGCATGTAATATGTTACTAGTCTTAAACTTGGATGATTTCAAAACTAGTTCTTTCAAGAAACTAAAGTTATACACAAGATTTACAAAGTCATGGTTTCTAAGTACTCTAATCATATTTTTAGTGTTTAAACAAGACTAGAAACATGTTTGTAACAAGAAAAATACAAAAGAAATATTTTTAGAAAAATCATCCTACAAGTTGTAAATGACTAAATCTTTCAAGAATGTGAGTTAGAAACAAATAAATATGTTTTAAAGGGTAACTAAACCTACTAAATAACATGGTAAGTTACTACAAGTTTTTACAAAAACTTCAAGTTCATGATGTAATGTAATTTACATGATCTTGGCTTATGGTAAGTCTTGATTGTATTGTTGATGATTGAGGCTGATTTTAAAAAGAAAATAAACACATGTTTTGAAAACATGGGAAACCTCCATTTTTAGGGGAAACCATGTCAAAATTTTTATAAAATTTTGACACGTAGAAAAATATAAGTTTTGGTGAAGCTTATTCCCTAAAAATTCACCTAAAAATATTTACCAAGGTTTCCCAAATTTTTGGTGTAAATTTCAAGTTAAGAAATGATGATTCCTTTAAGATAAAATTGATATTAAGTATGTATATTTTTGAAGAAAATATATATATTTATTGGTCACCAAATTTTGTGCTAAGTGTATGTAATATGTATTATATGTAATAGTGTATTAGGACTTGAAAATACACTAAATACTCCTAAGGAGTAAGAATACAAAAATACACATACAACATGCATAGGCAAATACAAGAAAATATATTTATGAAAATATATTTAATAGATTATGTAACTTGGACAAGTTATGAACTTAAAATGTATTTTTGGACAAAAATACATAACTCGGGTGAAAAATACAAGATACTTATATTTATTGGAAAAATAATATAAGTAAGACACATAGTTAAAAATATAAATTATTTTTAACAACAAGGAACACATACATAAAAGATGGTGACTTGTACTTGTGCGATACAATTCTAGTGACTGGCGTTAATAAAACACGTATAGGTCACGACGCTATAAATACAACCGGTGAAGTTTAAGGCGCAGGATACACAAAGTTGTGAGTTCGTGTCCCCACTTTTAAACTTTTACTTGTTTTCTGAACTTGGGGAAAATACATGTGTTATGGTATGTTGAATACAAAAACTAAGGAATGATACTTTAGATCATGTCACGAATAGGGTGCCATAAGCACCATTAATCAGTTACATACCAAGACCGCGGAACAAAAGGTTAGATCTAATGGGTTTCAGGCAGCCACACTCTTGGTCATGCTAGTACCAAGCAGTGCTTTTGTGTCTCTAGTCGTGAATCGACAGTCGTGGATTCGACAGCTAAAAATGCCTATGGTTTGGATGCTTCCTATGTCGTGTCACATGTTAATGGCCTTGCAAACCATTAGCGATCTCGATTTCCTTATATTTACAGAAATACTTGTTTCATACAAATTACATACCATGTTTTCATTCAAGTATACAAACGTTCAATACAAAAACTGCATGAATTCACACCAACATTATGTTGACGATTTTCCAAAAACTCACATGTATTTCAGGTAACTAAAGTGGATGTGCGCGCGGTCTTACTCTTGCTCTTGGATGTTGTTTATGTTGTTAGCTATGTTGTGTCAAGACTCCTATGCCGTTTTGCGGGGTTCAGTTGTTATGTCCCACTTCATGTGGTGATATAAGGACCAAAACCCTTATGTTTGTCTTTGAATAATGTTGTAAACTTTTCAGACAATGTTTTATGTTGTGATGTAAACTCTAAACTTAACCTATGTTTTTAATTACGTAATGTTATTGGCATTTGGAGTTATTTTTACAAGCATGTAGTATGTTTACCATTCGTATACAATGAGAACCTTTCAATGTCACACCTCGTGCTTCCGCCTTAGAAAGGGGTGTGACAAACCAGACCTTTCGTGCGAGAGGGAAGCCCCAGTCGCGCGAAAGGTTAACCTTTCGTGCGAGAGGGCCTTCCTTTCAGGCGATAGGCACTGTTTCAAGATGGAATCAGTTCGGTTTTGGTTGAGCTATTCATCTTCTCGGCTGGAATTGACTCTAACATGAATCCACAACGATGAAATTAGCTTGTGAGCTCAGAGAGTCTCTGATTCGGCCAAGTTTAATATTAGAAAGTTTGTTTTGTAAAAGATTGGAAGATTAACTTCACTTAATCAGCTTGGTCCTCACTGTGGAGAGTTCTAATCAGATTGCTAAGGCAAATCTGTTTAACCAAGTGAAATGTTGTGAAGAATCATATAAAAACTTAGAAAAGTAGAAGAAATGGAGAAGAAATTAGGTGTTAGTGAGTTGCAAACTCACTTAGAAAGTTGATGGAACAAGCTCAACTGAAATGCTCGAAGCCAAAATTTTAGAGAGAAATTCGGAGTTGTGAAGGTTGGAAATGAATGAAGTTGGTTGGTATTTATAGGCTGAAGGTGAAGTTTGGGTCGAGATGGTTACGGACGAGTGGGGAATTGGGACGAGAGGCTCCTCTCGTGCGAGAGGGACCTTTCCCTTTTGCTCGAAATTCAAGTTTGCGTTTTAAGCGTATTTGGTCGGTGTTAAGTGTTTTAAACGTGTAAGTGCATTGCATAAGTGTAATGTATGAATAAATAAATGTATAAATGAATTTTGCATGTATAAACAAGTATGAAGTTGCTTGCATATAATTGTATCAAGTATGCATGAATGATCAAGTATGTAACGATTGAAACTCAAGTATTTATGGATTATGGACAACACAAGTGTATAAAAGATCGAGTTTTTCATTATGATTCAAGTCTCGATTACAATGATTGAAATGAAAAGCGAATACAGAGAGAATACAAATTTCTATAAATAGAAAGTACAAATAAACTTGCTAAATAAGGAAAGTTACCAAAGCGAGGCGTTACAATACATGCCCAATCAAAGCATCTAATCGATGTTTAGATCTTCTAAACCATCTAATAATGCATAATTGCATATACACCAAAATTACAGTGTTCTACCAGTCTTAACTTCCAAAATTATGTACAATATTAAGTCATACTATGAGGGAATAGGATTATCATTGGTGAATTGGATTTGAAATATGATTAAAAGTGGGAAACGCATGAAAGCTAATGTAGGTGGCGTATTCATACGCCCACACAAGTATGTTGTATGCATATGTTTGGTTTGTAAAGCACCATCACAAGTCTTCTTCTGTATGCTGGCCATACGCCTAAAAAGAAGATATAGGGGCGCATATGCAGGTAAAAAAAAATTTTAAAAATTTGGTTTGGTTTGGTTTGGTTATGTTAAGATATGTGTGTAAACTCACTTAACATTGCTAGTATGTTGTTAAACACATACTTTTAGGAAATAGCATTAATTAGATGTTGCTAGTATTTGTATACACATTTGTCGGTTTGTAAAATTTAATTGCGATCTTGAATACTATCCCACTTGTGAGATATAAATGGTTTTTATATAAATTAAAGCTATAAATTATTGGTTTTGTAACTAGTTATGTCTTCCACTACACGTTAAAACCTAGTTACACTTCTGAACATGAAATGCCTTGTAAACTTACCTTCGGGGTAGATCTAACTTGTTAATAGGGTAGCCCCGCCAATGAGCTGGTCGTAAAGTGGTAAGGGAGACATTTGGTGTTCTAAGGGACCCATGTTCGATTCCTGTCCTCTCCCTTATTTTATACGGCACCTGTCGTGCTATCGGGCGAGTGTTCACGGGCTTCGGCCTTAGGTGAGGGTTTTCCCCGGTTCGGGGCGAATGTATCCCGATGTGGTGAATTTCACTAGTAACTCATTTGGAGGATTCGTTGGCCGTTCAGAAAATAATAGGGGTAGCCCCCGCTACCTCTGGACACTCCGGCAGTAGTATAATTTTGGAAAAATTTGACGTTTTTTCGAATTCGTTACCACTTTTTTAAAAACGTTGCCCCTGTAAAGATTTTTAGATCCGCCACTAGTTTGGTCTATAAAAATTAAAATTTAAATTTCACACCATCTCTTGGGTGTGTGTAGGAATTGAAAAAAAAAAAACAAAACTAAAGATAATTAGTTGTTCTCCAAGTGTCTTGTGTTTTTACTTATAAACCACTTTAAGATTTATAATTCTTCTATGTGGGACAAGTTCCCACCAAATTTACCAGTTCACTTTCATTTCAAACACATCATTTTAAACTTCAATATCTCATTTATTTTAACTAAATTTTGAACACGCTTGACCTGTTGCAAAACTCTTTAAGAAGATTCAATCCCATTAATTTTTAATTATGTTAATAATAGTGAGATATAAGTATTTGCGTCAAATACTTGTAAAACCCCGCTTTTCACTACTTTTTTCAACTTTCTTTAAAATGAAGTTAGAGGGGTTCCTTATGAGGGTGTTCATAGTTCGTAAAAAATATATATTTAATTTGTCATGACATATTTCTCACGTAGTCAAGTACGCTTATGATTTTGTATACACATAAACATATGGAAAACTGTTATGAAGCTTGAACTTTTCTAGCCTTAGTCAAGCCCAATCAACGCATATTAGCTCAACAATCCACCAATCTCGATTCATGTTAAGCTCAAGCTACTGTCGATGGTCAAATAAAATAAATGTGAGTTATTGAAAATGGAAAAAAATAAAGTTAGAAAATTGATTTTTTTTTTTTTAAATCATGTTTCTTCTCCTTTAAATTTATTGTTTTTTCTTCAACGCTTCAATAATTGTTGTCATTATCACGACCATCTATATATGTCACCTCTCTTTCCGTCCATATTCGAATGTCACTTTCTCTTGCATTGACAAGTTATTTGGCAATTAAAACTTTAACCAAGGAAACAAGACAAAATCACATGTAAACTAATTTATAGTCTATATTTATAATTCAGTGTCTAGTCTGAAAAGACGTCTAATATATATATATACAGGGAGAAGATCATGTGAGAACCACCCTCTTATTGCGAGAACCAATGTGAACACAACAAAAAATGCCTAAAAATAGCTAAAAATCACACAAATTTTTTTTTTTATATTTTTTATATAAAAATCGCTACTTTTCGAAGCAAATTTTTTTTTTTTAAATTTTATTTTTTTAAATAGTTTTTTTTTTTGCCAGTAAAAGTAACGATTTGAGCATAAAAAATATTTTTAGGTTTTTTTGGGGTTTAGTTTTTAGCATTTTAGTTTTTTTTTTTTTTTGGGGGGGGGGGGGGGGGAATTTAAAAAAAGCGTTGATAATGCATAACTAGATTTATAAATGTGGTTATATATATGAAAGTGTTACTATACATATTGATGCATAATTATATCGATAAGTGTTGGTAAAATTAGGAAATCAAAGAAGTAAGATAAATTTATTAACAGAAAACTTTGAGGAACAAAAGAGCACGTAGTTCCCCAAATGAGCAAAATTTGAAGATGAAAAGTTAGGCTCCAGATTTAGGATTATTAACAAAAATTGGTGACAATAAACATCAGACAGTTTGGCCGAGTGGTCTAAGGCGCCAGATTTAGGCTCTGGTCCGAAAGGGCGTGGGTTCAAATCCCACAGCTGTCATTATTTTTCGATTAAACCAGCAATTCTTGATTTTTAGTTATCAATGGGATTGGAGTACTTTTTGCCATTTTTTTGAACTAATTTGTGTAGTCACACATTTTGAATTAATTTGTGTAGTCACACGTTAGAGGTTCGGTCATTGTTTCTAACGGTATCGGCTCGACATGTGGCATCTTGAACCATTGTTATGGTTATTGTTTGTGATATTGGGAATACGTTTTAAACGCCATAGACAAACTGCATGACCAGCAGATTTTCATAGGTGTAACATCCCAAAAGTTTTATGTTATAAACGGATCGAGTTTGTCTTAACTATAATATTTTATTTTAAGGTTCAAATAATGTAATGAGGTAAATAGGTTTGTATTAAGGCCTAAGGTTAGTATGAGAACTACAATGGACAGCAAGTTGTCAAAATAGGAACATCGTTTATAATGTCTCTGAACTTAATGAATAAGTTTTGTTAGCGTAAATAATTAATAAATAATTTATGATGCCCTTATTGATCATTTATCTAATAACCAGATCTATTTACCTTAATATCCCTATAAAATTAACTGGGCTTTATTTGATGGACATAAAGGCCCGTACTAGTTAATTAGAGTTTCCCCTTGTGTGAAGCATATAAATACAGGTTATTGGGAACCCTAAAAACACACCATAAAGTTTACGGCCCCCTCACTATAATCTGTTATCATCCCTCTTCATCCTAACTGCTCACCCTAACGGGAACCGATCAAGATGGCTTCTTCTTCATCTCTAACTACTACTGGATTGTCAGGTATATCATGATCCCTAAAGTGTTTTCCATTAGATATTAAAAGAACTGATTAACATGTGGTATCAGAGCGATGTTACTCAGTTCTTATATTCCCTTATGATCTGGAATTGAAATCGGAAAACTAAGTTTTTAAACCCAATATACGTCGGTCAATTCTTAATGTTTTTTATTTTGTCCTTTTCATAAGATTTGCATGTGATTGTCACTGTTTGAAATTCGCATGCGACACTTTGGAATTCAATTGTGGATTCGCTTTATTTTAATGTGCATATGTACTTTATTGAAAAGCAAGTCATGTATTCAATGAATTGTCAGTAACCTATTATGTGATTATGAAGGACTAGTCAATCGGATTAACTTTTATTATTAGCAGAACATATGAAGTTGAAAAACAATCAAAACAATTACTGTGGTTTTTTTTTTCGATTGGAATGATTATTTACATAGAATTCATATGTAGTTAACTGAATTAGGTGTATTATATTGTTAACTTTTATTTCAGTTATTAATATGAATGTTTTATATGATATCACCAAATTTTGTGATAGATTAGATTTTGATTATGTTTCTTAAAGTTGTATAACTTTATCTCCAAGTTTCGTATAAAGATTATTTTATTTTTTATAAACGAATAATTAAGTTGGATAAACCTAACTTTTAAATAATCATTCAACTAATTCTTTTGATTGATTTAAAAATTTGCTTAACTAAAATAACATTTTTTCAAGTTCTCACTTCTGCCCAAAGGTGATGTGTTTACTTGTGGCGTTATTTAGTGAACTTAAGCATAGTCACTTAGGTGTATATCTTTATTATGTTTGTTCATATGATATATACATGATTTCTGCCTAAGATGCATGGGTGTTTCATTTTCTGTCCAAATGTGATATGTTACACTCATGTCTCGCAAACTTTGACTTGTGCCTAAAATTATAGTGTTTCAACTTCTGCCCAAAGGTGATGTGTTACACCTAATCTGCACAATCTGACTGTTCATAATACTTCTATGATTGGTCATAGCCAAAGCGAAAACCATCATTTAAGTAGAACCTTATTTAAAATTGGTGTGTACAAATAACGTTATCACAGCTTCCTTAGTATAATGGTCTTAATTTCCGCCTGCCTTAGTTTTAGGTTACCCATAAGTCACTCTAACTTCTTCTTTTGCAATGTATCTTATTCTTCTCATTTTAATCCACTATCAGCTCCTGTTATGGCTATTGATACTTTGACTGGTGCGAACTATGCTTCGTGGAAGGATTCTCTTAACCTTACTCTCGCACTCATGGAGTTTGACTATGCGCTAACTGAAAACGCTCCCCGTGCTCTTACTGATAAGAGTACTGAAGCTGAAAAACTACTCCATCAAAAGTGGAAGAGCTAATCGCTTGTCTCTTATCTTCATGAAAAACTCGATAAGTCCTGCTATCAGGGGAGCCATTCCTGACGCTGCTACAACTAAGGAATATATGACTAATGCGAACTATGCTTCGTGGAAGGATTATCTTAACCTTACTCTCGCACTCATGGAGTTTGACTGTGCGCTAACTGAAAACGCTCCCCCTGCTCTTACTGATAAGAGTACTGAAGCTGAAAAACTACTCCATCAAAAGTGGAAGAGAGCTAATCGCTTGTCTCTTATCTTCATGAAAAACTCGATAAGTCCTGCTATCAGGGGAGCCATTCCTGACGCTGCTACAGCTAAGGAATATATGACTAATGTGGAGGCTCAATTCCAAGGGACGTCTAAGGCGCAAGCCAGCACCCTAATTCTGAAATTGGTGACTACAAAGAATGATGGGATCAGCGGTATTCGTGAGCACATCCTGAAAATGAATGATATGGCCCAAAAGCTCAAGGGATTAAGCATGGAGATTAGTGATGGCTTTCTGGTGCATGTTATCATGACGTCTCTGCCCGCATCTTATGAAGCATTCAAAGTCAACTATAACCTTCAGAAGGACCAATGGAAGATGAACGAGTTGATTGCCATGTGCGTGCAAGAAGAAGAACGTCTGAAACTGGAGAAAGCCGATGTTGCTTACCTGATGACTGCTGACTCGAAGAAAAGGAAGGGGAACTACAATAAGAAGCCTAATGTAAAGGTCCAAAAGCGGGATACAGGTGCAAGTGCTTCTGGCTCTAATGACTCCAATGGGAAGATTCACTGCAAGTTCTGCCGTAAGGTGGGGCATAAGCAGAAGGACTGCCCGGACTTTAAGGAGTGGCTAGCCAAGAAAGGTGATAATCTTTTCGTGATACTTGAGTCATTTAATTTAAATGTTCCATCTAATACTTGGTGGTTTGATTCTGGTTCTATGGTTCATGTAACCAATTCCTTACAGGGATTCCATACAATCCGGAAGCTGGAAAGAAACCAAAGAACGCTTAAGCTGGGGAATGGAAAGCCGCTAGTAGTCGAGGCCGTGGGAACATTAGATTTAGTTATGAAAACTGGTTTAACTATTAGACTTTATGATACCTTATATATTCCTGAGATTACTCGGAATCTTGTATCAGGACCAAAGTTAGACGTAGACGGTTTTCTTGTTTCTCATGGTCATGGCAAACTTACTATCAGTTTTAATTCTCAAATATTTGGTTATGGCTTCTTGGATGGTGGTCTCTATCGATTAGAATTAGATGATGATTTTCCAAGTCTTTGTTATCATATAATATTAATAAGAACTTAACAAAGAGAAAACGTAAACGAGACTTAGAAACTTCATCCATGTTGTGGCATCAACGTTTAGGCCACATTTCACGAGAACGCTTAACTCGACTCGTGAAGGATGAGGTTCTACCACTTCTCGATTTCAATGATTTTGGAACATGTGTCAAATGCCTTAAAGGTAAAATGACATCAGCGAATAAGAAAGGTGCCACTAGGAGCTCTAATTTATTAGAACTCATTTATACTGATATTAGCGGCCCTTATAACATCGCTGGCATAACTGGACACACTTCATTTATCACGTTTATTGATGATTATTCACGTTATATGCACTTGTATCTCATTAAAGAAAAATCTGAATCTCTCACAACTTTTAAAGACTATAAAGCTGAAGTTGAAAAACAATTAGATCGTCAAATAAAAGTTGTTAGATCAGATAGAGGATGCGAATATTGGTCGACATACTGACGTGGGTCAGGCTAGTGGTCCATTTTATGAGTTTTGTAAGGGCGGGGGGATCGTGAACCAATATACTATGCCTGGTACTCCTCAGCAGAACGGTGTTGCTGAGAGAAGAAATAGAACCCTAATGGACATGGTACGCAGTATGTTAGCCAACTCAGGTTTGCCCTTATTCCTCTGGACCGAGGCCTTAAAAGCAGCTGTTCATATACTCAATAGAGTTCCTTCGAAGTCTGTCCCTAAAACTCCTTATGAACTTTGGACAGGAAAGAAACCGAGTCTTAGATATATGAAAGTATGGGGTTGCCTTGCCGAAGCTAAACTTTATAATCCTTTCTTAAAGAAACTGGATATGAAAACAAGTTGTTTCTTTATTGGATATCCAGATCACTCAAAGGGTTATAGATTCTATTGTCCCTCCCATGTTACTCGTATTGTAGAAACCAAGCGTGCCGCGTTTCTTGAGGACTTTAAGGTCAGTGGGAGCAATGAAAATACTTACAATGATTTACAAGAAGTACAAGACGCGAGGGGGAGACACTCGTCCATTTCATTAGCTCCTATTACTACTCCTCTTGTACTCGATGTTGAACCGCATGTCACTACACCACCTCCAACTCATTCAGAATTAAATGTTGCTCCGCATGTACCTGAGAATGAAGGACCCTCAAATGTCGAAGTTGAGAATCAACCTAGGAGGTCATCTAGGGCGAGAAGGCCCAATAATTTTGATGATTATGAAACCTACCTAGCTGAAGCCGTATCTGATGATGGAAAGTTTACCGATCCTACCTCTTACAATGAAGCCATTAGTAGTGATCAGTCTTCTGAATGGAATAAAGCTATGATTGACGAGCTTGACTCCATGAAGAAAAATGATGTTTGGGATTTGGTTGAATTACACGATGGTGTTAAACCCGTAAGATGTAAATGGGTCTTCAAAACAAAACTAAATCCGGATGGAAGCGTTGAACGATATAAAGCAAGATTGGTTGCAAAGGGCTACACTCAGAAAGAGGGAATCGATTATCAAGAGACCTTCTCACCTGTCTCTCGAAAAGATTCCTTAAGGATCGTCTTGGCCCTAGTAGCTCATTTTGATTTAGAGTTGCACCAGATGGATGTCAAGACTGCTTTCCTCAATGGAGACTTGTATGAAGACGTGTTCATGAAGCAACCTGAAGGGTTCAAACCTGAAGGTCAAGAACATCTTGTCTGCAAGTTGAATAAATCCATATACGGTTTGAAGCAAGCATCACATCAATGGTATCTTAAGTTTGATGAAGTCATGAAGAAGCAAGGCTTTATGAAGAACCAAGTGGATCAATGCACCTACCTCAAGATGAGGGGGAGCAATTTTGCCATACTTGTCCTTTACGTAGATGATATTCTATTGGCAAGTAATAGCTTAGATATGTTGCATGAATCAAAGCGCTTACTCTCGCATAACTTTGACATGAAAGATCTCGGAGAGGCTTCTTAAGTTATTGGCATCGAAATACACCGAGATAGAAGAAATGCAATTTTGGGCTTATCACAAAAGGCTTACATTGATCGTGTCCTTAGTCGATATAACATGCAACATAGCTCTCCCTCTGTAGCTCCAGTAGTTAAAGGAGATGTTTTCGGTTCTTTTCAATGTCCGAAAACTGAGGATGAAAAGGCGCAAATGAGAATGATACCTTATGTCTCAGTAGTTGGGAGCCTCATGTATGCTCAAGTCTGCACTCGTCCAGATATCGCTTATGTTACAGGGATGCTAGGTCGTTATCTGTCTAATCCTGGCCTTGATCACTGGAAAGCAGCGAAGAAAGTACTTCGATATCTTCAGGGGATGAAAGACTATAAACTGACTTATAGAATAAGTGACGTTTTGGAAGTGGTTGGTTATTCTGATTCTGACTTTGCTAAATGTAAAGATGAGAAGAAATCCACTTCGGGGTATATCTTTATGTTAGCCGGCGGACCTATTTCATGGAAGAGTCATAAACAACAGCTAACTTCAACATCCACTATGATGGCAGAATACATTGCTGTATATAACGCTACCTGTCATGGAATGTTGCTAAAGAATCTGATTACTGGACTCAAAGTTGTTAATTCCATATCTAGACCATTGAAGCTGTACTGTGATACTCAGCTGTCGTTAACTTCTCGAACAGTAACAGTTCGACCGGAGCTGGATTATATCTTGGTATAAAGTATTTGTTCGTACGTGAACGTGTTGAGGAAAATAAGCTTTGTATTGAGTATATAAGTACGAAAAATATGCTTGCGGATCCGATGACTAAAGGTCTCCCACCTAAAGTATTCGAAGAACATGTTTTGAAGATGGGTTTTTGTAAAGACCTTATTTAAATGCATTTTGTACTTACTTACGTTTTAATGATAAAATTTCCTCATTTGATTTGTTTGTCTCTAACTACGTTTCGCTAGCCTAATGACGTAAAGGCTATTATTATACAAATCATCGTTTAAGGGCTTACTTGTAAATTGATCCTTATTTTGCTTAGGTTTTAAATTTGGGATTGTAGTATGATTAATGGGGGTCCTGAGTTGAATAACTGACTCAAAGACTGTATTTTTCTGCTACAATTTTGGTTTAAAACTAAAATGAGTATTAACTCCTGATCAGGCTTATCTAATACTCATAATAAATGATCACTCGGCCAAGTGGGAGAATGTTAGCATAAATAATTAATAAATAATTTATGGTGCCCTTATTGATCATTTATCTAATAACCAGATCTATTTACCTTAATATCCCTATAAAATTAACTGGGCTTTATTTGATGGACATAAAGGCCCGTACTAGTTAATTAGGGTTTCCCCTTGGGTGAAGCATATAAATACAGGTTATTGGGAACCCTAAAAACACACCATAAAGTTTACGGCCCCCTCACTATAATCTATTATCATCCCTCTCCATCCTAACTGCTCACCCTAAACGGGAACCGATCAAGATGGCTTCTTCTTCATCTCTAACTACTACTGGATTGTCAGGTATATCATGATCCCTAAAGTGTTTTCCATTAGATATTAAAAGAACTGATTAACAAGTTTAAGAACTCTAAGAGGAACTCGTAGAAAAATGTATATGTGCTTATGAATTGGTAATATTGAAGTTTTTTGTGTTTTCACACATGCATGATATTGAAGTTTTTTGTGTTTTCATACAAAATAAAAAAGGAGTTAAAAGTGTATAACTGAGGTTACGAGCCTCACTGGGAAAAGAACACCAAAATGGGACTACATGTCTCGAAAGGGATATGAATCTCATCAGGTTTGGATTTGGGAAAATGAGGTCAAAAGACCTCACAAAGAGTCGATTCATAGATGTGTATGCTTTTAATTATGTTACAAGCAGGTCTAGTGTGGTTCGGTAAGTTTTAGGGGGTAGGGGTGGTCATCACTCATCACTCACTCACAACTTACAATCAAGTTTCGCCACGTCATTGAGCTTTATTCCATCACTGGTGATGGATTTTAGTGGAAATGCCCATCACTCACAACACCCAACAATAAACCCTCACATTCTTCCATTCTTCACGCGTGATATTCTTAATGCGTTATCAAATTTACGTGTGAAAAAACTGAGTGGCGGTGGTATTTGGGATTCTTCCACGCGTTATATGGTTCCATCACGGGGGAAATGTCCTCCACCCCGGATCCCCTTATAGCTCAGTTATACAGGTAGAAATGTCATTATATGATGAAACATGCCAATGTTAGGTAGAAACAAGTTGTCCAAAAATGCGTAGTTACTACTTAGGGTAAATTACAGTTTTCGTCCTTTATGTTTGTAGCAGATTACACCGGATAGCCTTTAACTTCAATAATTACAGTCACAATCCTTTGTTTGCAAAACCTGTTACACTCTACGTCCTTTAGTACTAACCAGATTAAATTTTTCAGTTAAGTTTATTCACTTAAGGGTATTTTGGTCAATTCATGTTTTTATTTAAATGTTTAATTAATAAAACCAAAAAAATTGCATATACACTTCAATTTCCCCAATTTCCTAACCCTAAAACCCTAACAACAATATCTTGCCACTACCACCTCATCCTGCCGCCGCCGCCATCACATCCTGCCGCCACCACTCGGGCCACCTTTCACCAGTCGGGCCACCACCACGTCACACCCACCGCCCATAACCCTTTGCCGATCATAATCACATCGTTTTAATAAACTTAAATTTGGGCAATGGAAGACGGTCCGCAACTGAGGAGATCGTATCACAAATGGAGTAGTTTAGAGATCAGCCGGTTTTCAGGAACACGTTTGATCAAAAGCTAGACGCTGCAAAATCTCAGTATTATGAATCACTCAGGTTCTATTGAGCAGCAAAAAAACAAGTTGATGCCAATGATGCAATTAATGATCTCGACAATAGTGTATATACACAATTTCTAGTTGTATTTGAAATTTAGAAACTCATGATTGTGATAATGTGAAACCATTCTGACTTTGCGAGGCTTCGAATCATTCAAGAATCGAGTATTAAGTGTTGCAAGGGTTAACAAAAGAAGATAAACTTCTGCAGGTGTAGTTTCTTGGTACTTTTAACTATGATAGATGAGTGTTCTATCATTAGTTTACTGCAAATGAATGGTGGCCGGAGTGGTGGATGGCAGGATGTGGTGGTGGTGGCAAGATGTGGTTGTTAGGGTTTTAAGGTTAGGAAATTGGTGAAGATGAAGTGTATATGCAATTTTTTTGGTTGTATTATTAAACATTTAAATAAAGACATGAATTGACCAAAATACCCTTAAGTGTGAATCAACTTAACTGAAAATTTTAATCTGGTTAGTACTAAAGGACGTAGAGTGTAACGGGTTTTCCAAATAAAGGATTGTGACTGTAATTATTGAAGTTAAAGGCTATCCGTTGCAATCCGGTACAAACATAAATGACAAAAACTATAATTTACCCTACGACTTATTATACGTCGCTCCCTTGTCTTGCACGGTTTTGTGTTTTGTTTTCTCAAATGACCAAGGGTGCTTACTTAGCTTATTCTTGATTTAATTTATCTATGATTACATACACGTAAATGGAAGGATGATTGGGATCAAGTCTTGGGTCCGAGCATAAAGATATTTTACAAGTGAAGAACAACTCCAAAACTTGAACTTTTGTATAAGGATTTAGATAATAATATATGGTTTCTCCTTTTGTATTAATAAGTGTAGTTAAATGGATTGTCACCTGAATGAGTATGGGGGAGGTAGTCCTTTGGGAAGATGATCTGTCACGTAAGCAGCTACGTCATCAAGTGTGAGGGGGTGAGTCACAAGGGATGGGCCAAGGGTGTGGTGATGAGCCCCTTTGTATATACATATGTATGTATATGTGTGTGTATGTTGACAAGGAAGAAAGGGACGTCGCGAGCGGCTTTGGGAGGACGAAAAAAACAGAGACGGCCCCAAGGGGGAGGTGTAGCCAGCCCAGAACTACCCTCGACGGCCTTGGGACGAACCCTACACCCACTAGCCTAACTGTATAGCAAGTAAATCACATACATAACTGTTTTTAGGGATAAAAAGTTTAATTTCAAATATTATCTTGTAAGAACTTCTTTCACGTATTCATCTTCTTCGAACAATATCTTCTCCACTTAAAAGGATGCATACCAACTCATCAATATCATATCTCTGAGGTTAACACACGCTCGCAGTTTTAGTCCCTATTTCAAAAAAAAAAAAAATCAACACTTCAGCCTCTGACGTTGTCAATTTATTTCAATTAAACCCCTGCATGTAACATCCCCAAAAATATAAAACTTTATATTAGAATTATAAAGTTTAAATAAACAAGAATTTACTAACTAGGAATTTTAACCTAGTTAACTACAAGTCTAGAAATAACTTGAAATAGGGTTAAAATAACCAAAATTATTAGATAAACAAAAGTGGAGGGACCTAAGTTGTAGAACTTGAAACTAGAATTGATTAAAACAAATTAAATAAAAACCAAACACACAAATTAGTGTGCTTGGTCGATCAAAAACGCAGGTGAGCGACCAGGAGTTCTCACCAAACCCTAACTCCACATAATCGATCAATTGAAGGTTAAATTCTGTCCCAAATCAAAATCCGAACATAGATTACTGATCCTCATCACAAGAGGATTACAAGGTATGTAAAATTTTATGAAAACTCTCAACTTGAAATTCTCTTGAAATTGGGAAAATCTGAAATTCATGGTTGCATGTTTGTTTTATGATGAATTAGGAACAATATAGTGTCTAGGGACAAACCCTAGACAATTACAAGTTGAAATCATGTGAAATTTTAGTGAAAACTATGAACACCATTGTAGGCGATTAGTGGGTTATGTGTAAATTGATGAACACTAGGAAATTGGGTGTTGTTCTAGTGTAATTTGACAATTTTGAAGTGATTTCAGAAACGTAGAAGCTAACAATCATGTAAAATGGTTGATTGATGTGAAATTAGGGCTAAGTGATAAGCTAGAAACTTGTTATGTAATCATGTAAAAATCTGCCCTTAAAGTGTTTGTGAAAACGCCTCAAAGAAGGCTTAAAATTGAATTTTAAAGTTCAAACGCATAATTATGATGTTTCGGTATATTATGCGATATATGGTTTAAAGAGAGTTCTAAGCACGTCATTAATGGACTCTATAGGAAAGGACGCAGGAGCGTCAAGCAGACAAGCGGGTGGCGAATCACGTTTGAAAGACCTACTTTGAAGGTATGTAACTTAACCCGTTACATTTGATGAATTGGTGTTAAACTATGCGTTGTTGATTAAAAGTTGTGTTGATTTTAGCGACCTTGTTCGTTACCTAAATCCATAGATTAGGAATTGGTTTGTAGTCGTTTGGTAGTCATCAAAATGGAGGATTCCATAGATGAACCAAACGGGTCGAATAATGATACATTGTAGTAATAATTTTGTAAGTAGATAGAGATGGCGAAAATGGTCACGAGAGCACGAAGCCATGGGTTTGGTAATGAAGTGCCGGTGATAATAATCCCCAGAAGTTTGGTAATAAGCGCCTTGGGTTTACTAGTCAAATGGTAGTAAAATAAGTAGAGTTATAATGGGTCGAATAAATGCATAGCGACATTTAGTTGTTCGGTCCGCAAGTTAAATTTTCGGTATCAAAATTTTAATAGTTATGTCGGTAATGAATTTACAGACGTATAGGAAAAAGAATCACCTAAAACGGAATTACGAGTCAAAAGTTATGGCTAAATGAAGTTAAAAACTTGAATTTCCGGAGCTGGCAGCAATTGCAGACTGAAAACCTGCACTTGCTGGAAAATCTTTTTCCCCGCGCCACGCGGAGGAATCCATATCATCTCCCGCGACACGCGGAGGTCGCCGCGATACGCGACGGATTTAATGGAACCTGCCGCGACCCGCGGCAGGATTACTTCTAAAATTTTATTTGGTTTTCCATGCTTTGATGCTGGAACTTGTTTATACGTACTATGTCAATGCCAAAACTAATATTTTTAGTTGTTTTGACCTTAGGTGACTATGGTGGACTTACGGATGGCGGTCAAGCAACTTTTTGAAGAACCGAACACACTTAGAAGCTTCCGCGTTATATATAACTTAAATAGGCAATGTTTATAGGTTGTAAACATGGTTGCAAAAGTCGCTAGGCGCTCCCTAGTCGGTCGACCGGGGAGTTGAGAGTACTCGGCCTAGGCGGAGAGTACTCGAGGAGTACTCGGACATGTTAATTTATAAGGAAATTAGTTTTTGGAAATTAAATATATGTCAAATAACATAAATTTATTGATATCTATAACAAAATACGTGAAAATGATATTCATTCTTTAATATGATAGGCATAGAAATTATGTTTTATTATTGTTTAAGTCAAACTCGGCCCGAGTTGACCTACTAGATACGATTTTGGCCTAGGTTGACCGTGTTTGACCAATTCCGAGTAATTAGGCGGAGTCAAAGAAAGTCGCCTCGGCAGCCTGTCTTGTAGCGACTACTCTGGGAGTACTCGGCCTTGGAAACCTTGTTTTACAACCATGGTTGTAAACACTTGTTAAATAACTTTTGAATGTTTTAACCTAGTCATTAGTTGACTAAGGGTTTTCTACTTTTGAACTTTAATTATGATATTACTTAGACATCTTTTATATAAATTGGTATGATTTAATATTAAATTCAAGTAAAATTAGTCGGGTGTTACAAGTTGGTAATCAGAGCTTAAGGTTGTCAACAAAGTGTTCGGTTCAAGCTTGATCGATCGTCCGGTAAGAATTAACTTATTTATGTTAGTAGATTATACCTTGTGTAAGAAATGAGAAATGAATTGTTGTGCATGGGAAGAGTGTGCTAACACACTCAAACCCGGAAAGTGCACCAAATGTGAACGGTTAAAGCAAGTTGAGAAGTTGGCTAAACCAAAACAAAAGAAGCAATGTTATAAATGAAATGTTTAACGTTTAAATGTAAACATTTCAGTTTCAAGATGTTTGAAGGAAACGATGATAATCCGGTGCAAACAAGCACCGAACAAATGAAAGAAATAATTGCCGAAGAAGTAAGGAAGGCAATTGAAGGTAGTCTATCCGGGTTTATAGACAAAATTCAAAGCACGGTGTTGTCGCTTGTTGAAGAGCGAGTTAAAAGGTTGGAGGATAGTGTCAACCTTATGAAAGACAAAACTGGAGAACGTAAAGGGTGCTCATATAAGGAATTCATGGCGTGTAAACCGCCAATCTATAACGGGGAGGTCGACCCGATAATATGCCAAAGATGGTTAAGTGACGTCGAAGGGGTGTTTGAACGGACCCACTGTGACGTAGGTGACTTTGTTGCTTACGGAACGGGTCAATTGAGAGGTCAAGCCAAGGATTGGTGGGACAATAAAAAGAAGGAAATAGGAGCTGAAGCAGCGAGGGTTATGACTTGGGATGAGTTTAAGGTGCCGTTCCTTAAACACCATAGTCCCAAAGCGGTTATCAACAGGATTAAGGAAGAATTCATTGAGTTAAGACAAAAGGGTGAAACAATTGATAAGATCACGGGCATCTTCATAGATAAGCTGAGATTTTGTGACAAGTTAGTCACCACCGAAGAACAAAAGATATACTACTATTACAACATGCCGAGTGCTGAATACCGGGAGTTTATGACTCCCTCAAAATATGAAACTCTCACAGAAATCATCAACACTGCCCGGGAGCGGGAAATCGAGTTAAAGAAACAAGTTGAAAGGGGTGAAAGAAGGGCACAGGACGTGAATCCAAGCCCTACAAAGAAATCTAGAACTGCTGAACCAGGAAAGAAAGTGGAGGCTAAATGCGGGTCGCCAAGTTGCAAAGTATGTGGAAAGGGGCACAAAGGCGAGTGCCGCTTCAAAGACAAGCCGTGTCTGGTATGTTGGAAGACGGGGCACACTGCATCGTTATGTCCCGGAAAAGTTTCTGTTTGTTACAAATGTTATCAACCAGGCCACAAGAAGTCTGAATGCCCCAAGTTGGTTGGAAAGAGAGACACAAAAGAGTCTCCAACGGAAGCTCCAAAGGCAAAGGCTAGATCTTTCAAACTTACTGCGGCTGAAGCAAAGACAGAACCCGATGTGGTCTCAGGTATATTCACAATTAACTCAATTCCAGCACGTGTATTGTTTGATACGGGTGCAAATAAATCCTTCATTTCGCATGGATTTATTCGACATCCTTCATTTGTATTGACGAAGTTATCTGTGCCCTTAGAAGTAGAAATAGGGGACAACAAAAGTTTTATAGTTTGTGACGTTTGTCAAGGCTGCAAATTAAGCATAGACGATGAAGAATACTTGATAGATCTAATCCTGATGTCAATGGGAGAATTTCAAGTAGTCGTTGGGATGGATTGGCTATCTCAGCACCACGCAAAAGTGGTGTGTTTTCGTAAGGAGATAAAGCTAACATCTCCGAGCGGGAAACACGTCACTATCTATGGCGAAAAAGGAGGCAACCCCATATTATGCTCAATGTTGAAAGTTCACAAGTTAATGAAGCGAGGATGCAAGGCATTCATAATATACGCAAATGAGCCCGAGAAAGATGCACTGAAGATTGAAGATGTACCGGTAGTACGAGACTATGAAGACGTGTTTCCGGAGGATTTACCAGGGATACCGCCTGAACGGGAAGTAGAGTTCGGGATCGAATTGATTCTGGGCGCAAAACCCGTAGCAAAAGCACCATACCGACTCGCACCGTCGGAATTACAAGAGTTGATGTCCCAGATTCAAGACCTGCTTCACAAAGGATTCATAAGACCGAGTGTGTCTCCTTGGGGCGCACCGGTATTGTTCGTCAAAAAGAAAGACGGAAGCATGCGTATGTGTATCGATTATCGGGAGTTAAACAAGCTCACGGTAAAGAACCGATACCCGCTTCCGTGAATAGATGATTTATTTGACCAATTACAAGGTGCGAACTGGTTTTCAAAAATTGACCTTAGATCGGGGTATCACCAACTAAAGGTCAAGGAGGAAGATGTGCCGAAGACGGCTTTCCGCACGAGATACGGACATTACGAATTCCTCGTGATGTCATTTGGGCTAACAAATGCGCCCGCGGCTTTCATGGACCTCATGAACCGGGTTTACAAGCCAATGTTGGATAAGTCGGTCATCGTATTTATCGATGATATTTTGGTGTATTCGAAAAGCGAATCTGAACATGCACACCACTTACAAGAGGTGTTAGAGACACTTAAACGAGAAAGGTTGTATGCGAAATTCTCTAAGTGTGCCTTTTGGTTACGAGAGGTACAATTTCTTGGCCACATCATAAGTGCCGACGGAGTATTGGTGGATCCATCAAAGATCGAGGCCGTGTCAAAATGGAATTCCCCGAAGAACCCATAAGAAATTAGAATCTTTTTGGGGCTTGCGGGATACTATAAGAGATTCATTCAAGATTTCTCCAAGATTGCGTCACCGCTAACAAAGCTAACCCGGAAGGAAGAAAAGTTCATTTGGGGTGTCGACCAAGAGAGAGCGTTTCAAACGCTAAAAGAGAAGTTAACTCAAGCTCCGGTACTGACATTGCCGGACGGGGTCGAAGACTTGGTGGTTTATTCGGATGCTTCACTATCGGGGCTCGGATGCGTTTTGATGCAACGGGGCAAAGTTATAGCTTATGCCTCGAGGCAATTGAAGATACACGAGAAGAAGTATCCCACGCACGATCTCGAGTTGGCTGCGGTGGTATTTGCATTAAAAATATGGAGGCACTACTTATATGGGGTAAAGTGCACCATATTCACCGATCACAAGAACTTAAAATACTTATTCGATCAGAAGGAGTTAAATATGCGGCAAAGACGATGGTTAGAAACGGTGAAAGATTTCGACTGTGAAATACACTATCACCCCGGAAAGGCAAATGTGGTGGCGGATGCTCTGAGCAGAAAAGTGGACTATGTCCCAATACGAGTAAGATCGATGCAGCTTGTAGTGACCTCGGGTATACTTGAACGTATCCGAGAGGCGCAATTAGAAGCAGTGAAAGAGGAGAATTGGAAGAAAGAAAGAATAATCGGCCAGTTGAAAGATTTGTCGGATGGAAATAACGAGTTGAAGACTCGATCCGGAAGGATATGGGTTCCAAATACTTGTGGGGTGAAGACGCTTCTACTTAAAGAAGCTCACAAATCCCGATATTCAATTCATCCGGGTGCGACCAAGATGTACAATGATCTGAAACAAAACTATTGGTGGCCCGGGATGAAAAGGGATATTGTGAAATATGTGGAGAAGTGTTTGACCTGCTTGCAAGTCAAAGCGGAGCACCAGAAGCCATATGGTAAATTGCAACCATTGGACATCCCAGTTTGGAAATGGGAACAAATCACCATGGATTTGTTGACCAAATTACCCAAAACCAACAGAGGGTTTGATGCTATATGGGTAGTCATGGATAGATTAACGAAAAGTGCTCATTTCATTCCGATTCGTGAGACTTATACGTCCGAAAAGATGTCGGAGGTGTACACCAATGAAATCATAGCACGTCATGGGGTACCGATATCCCTTGTGTCAGACAGAGATACTCGGTTTACTTCGACTTTTTGGCGTGAATTCCAAGAACAAATGGGCACTAAACTGTTCATTAGCACCGCTTACCATCCACAAACGGATGGGCAAAGTGAAAGAACAATACAAACGTTAGAGGATATGATGCGGGCTTGCATTATTGATTTCAGGGGTAGTTGGGATGTCTATCTACCATTGGTCGAATTTTCATATAACAATAGCTATCACGCGGGCATTAAGATGGCCCCGTATGAAATGTTATATGGTAGAAAGTGCCGAACTCCGGTTTGTTGGGGAGAGGTGGGTCCACGAGGACTAGCACCTACTGATATAATCCAAACTACGAATGAGAAGATCGACTTGGTCCGAAATCACCTCAAAGAGGCTCAGGATCGACAAAAGTCATACGCGGATAAACGAAAAAGGTCGATTGAATTTCAAGTGGGCGATAAAGTAATGCTGAAAGTATCGTCGTGGAAAGGAATAATACGGTTCAGAAAAAGAGGAAAGTTAAGCCCAAGAGTTATTGGGCCATTCAGAATCACCGAACGGGTTGGTAAGGTGGCATATCATCTCGAATTACCCGAGGAATTGAGTGGGATTCATAGCACATTCCACGTGTCACATCTCCGAAAATGTTTATGTAACACCTCGAAAATTCACGTCCTATAATGTGTTGACACGTGTCATAAAGTTTGAACGTGTGAAAGAATGTTATAAAAGGACTAAAGTTGACAAACATGGAAAGTATGTGAATATACGGGTTCTAAATGTCAACAGTGAATAAATATACTTCATAATAACCCTACATGATGTACATATCATGAAACGAATAAATCATGGATCATACGAAGCTAAAAGTGAGAGATTACAAACTACAAGGGTTAAATGTGTCAACATGTTTAAAGATATACCTCTGTGTGACCTTTGATAAACCCGAAGCTTTGTAATTGTTAATTATGCTCACTAGAATGCACGATATAAATTTCATAAAGTTTCGTTATCGTATGAGAAAGTTATGATCAAATTCGTATGCGAGGGGTTAAAGCGTTAACATTGAAAGTTAAGACTTTTCGGGTTAACCGGAAGTGTCCAGGGACTTGGCAAAGTGGGTATAAGTCCTAAAGCCCTTGTGGGTAAATATGAAGGGGTCAAAATGCAAAGAATAAACTTAGTTGACCTTTCGTGAAGCCAAGAGACAAGTTGCAAAAACAAAAAAATGAAAAATCTGATTTTAAGGCCCATGCGGCCCGCGTAAAAGTCGGTTAAAACTCATGCGGGCCGCGTCAGACGCCCAGATACAGAAACTCAAGACAGCAGCATGTATTCGTGTATAGTCAACCTTTAACCGATTTTTCACATCTTGTGCGACCCCTAGGTACCCCCTAAACATCTAGGGACACTTGTTAGTGAGTTATGGTCAGTGGGAGACTTGTGTGTCAACTTCTTGTGGTGATTAAACCACTATATAAGGCCTTTAGTTGCAACAAGTTTCCTCACACCTTCATCTGCACTTTGGAGCATCTCTGGAGCACAAGACCTCTCCCAAGTGATCCTTGGTCGTTCTTAGGACTCTTGTAAGTTTGCCTAACCTTTCTTAATTAAGTTTTAGCTTAGTTTTAGCTTAAAAGTCAAACCGTCGAAATTAACGGTTGACTTTAAGATTAATCACTAATGGTCCAGTGATTAGTCGAATCAAAAGTAGTTATAATTTGGTAATTATGTGGGTAATAAAACCTCAAAAGGGTTCCCCCTGATTCCCACTCTAACTAGGTCAAATGTCGGGTCAAACTTGTATTTAAAAAGTCAACAGAATGTGTAAATTACAATTTATGCATAATTAGCAATGTAGAACACATACAACCTATTTGATCATTAATATAACTTGGTAATTAGTGTAAGAACATGTCTAAACATGTTCAACCCGACAGTTTCCTGTTTAGACCCGGTTCGGAACCGAAAGTCGCATAGTTTGACTTATACTTTGACTTTCAGTTCTGACCCGTTATGTCATGTTTTAGAAATGCCCTAGAGCTTTATTTGGACCAGGTTACATGCTAGTATAACCCTCTGTGATTATACACCTCGGATCATTAGTTATCCAATTAATATGCATGATTCCGTTAATTGCTCATATGTTGACCATTATGCCCTTATTACCTTAAAACGTGATTTTTGGAAATGTAAAAGAGTAGAAACTTTAACTACTGATATATAAACTTGTATGCAAAGTTTGACATCAGTTTGAGGTGTAGATTAAGAGTTATGCTCGTTAGCGTAAATTAAAGCTTTGTGTTAATTAAACGGCGTATTTAGCGTATAGCCTACTTAAACATACTTTTTGATATCAAACTCTTTACCCACTGATGTAATATATTATTTTGTGATTTTTAAAGATTTTTAATTAATTTTAGGCTGAGCATAACTTATAGTCGTAGGCTTAATCCGGTAATTGTCGGTTTTGCCCTAACGGGCTATAAAATGAGTTTTACATATCTAAACGACTCCAAACCTTTTGCTACTGATCACATATGATAAATAAATTATTTTAAGCCTTCTGGAAATATAAAAATATCAGATTTATGTATCAAACACGAAAATGGCTTTTAATCGCCTTATTAAGCGTTTTAGCGCATAGTATGTACTAAGAGTATTTTTAAACATACAAGGGTGATACCTACTGATATTTGAGGCAAATTATAATATTTTAACAGTAAGCAAAAGTGGTTAAACTCAGACTTCGGTTTTGAGCTTTTCGGCTTATGTGAAATTACCAAAATACCCCTACGGGGCATAGTTTAGTTATAACTGATAAATTTCACATATATACCTTACCCTACTGTTATAACTCATTAATTTGAGTATGTTTTCTGATTACATTAGACCTGTAACTCAGTTAAACACTTAAACTCTTTTATAACCTTGTAAATGACCAAACTACCCCTACGGGGCATAGTTTGTGTTTAAACTCGTTTCGGGCATAATAAATGATATCTTACTGATGTCACAACATATATGAAGCATATTAACTTAGGAAACCTGTAAATAGCTCTCATGAATACTCGTTACGCTTTCTACGCGTTCGGTTCGGTTTATGTAACTAGTTTACATAAACTAGCCTAAACGGGTCAAACCTTATCGGTTTTATCTCAAAATCCAGAATGTGTATGAAATACCCATATTAAGCAAGTCTCTGAACTTGTCGGGTCTAAATCACATTATATCCGGTCTTCGCTTAATCGTGCGTACGAACCGTATCTTTGAAACTTGCCGGTCTAAGCTTAAGCTTAACTAAAGACCCGTTAGGATTCTAATAGGTTATTATAAACCTTCGTTCCAGATTAGGAGGACCAGTAAAAGCTACTTGCAATTTGCTTATTGTGATATATACTTTGCTCAGGTAAATACTTTTAACTTATTTTCCCTATACGGGCTTGGGTTACGGTATATAGAATACCGCTTGATCGGGCATCAAATTCTCCACCGTTGGGTGGGTAATTGAATAATTTGATCGGCTCGTTTAAACAGTCTTGTTACTTAAAGCCTTTGGGGGGTTAATGACCATGTCCCGGATATCCTTGGCATCATTTTACGAAATGGCCACGACTTAAGCGCGGGGTGTAGGCGTACACCCGTCAGTGCATAAAAGAATATTGTGGTGTGTCTATTGATCTTTAACCCGGACAAGATCCGGGCTACTGAACGCACAAGGAACATGTAATTCGTTCACAAGATTATATATTTAAATAATTCTCCCAAGTTAAAATAAAATGTTTATGCCATGTGCATCCAAACCAATTTTCAATCATTTTCTAAAATGAGTCAGTTGATTGTATTTACCAGTGTAAACTGACGTATTTTCCCAAAAAGATTAAATGCAGGTACTAAGCGAAATTGACTGGGATTTCTCCTTAGCATCATTAGAAGTCTCGCAAGCTTAAGATGCCTGAAGTCTGTTGAACTATTGTTTCATATTTTATTTTCGATCCTTCTGTGGATAAACTTCCGAATATTGTGACATTTGATATTGCAATATTAAATTCGGTTGTATTATATCTTTTAAATTGCTTCCGCTGTGCATATTAAATATTGTGTTGTTTGACTATTATGTTGCCAACCACGTCACGATAATCCCCCACCGGGCCCACCGGTGAAACGTGGAAATCGGGGTGTGACAGGTTGGTATCAGAGCCAACACTGAGTGAATTAAGCACTAGCCTTTTGTGTTTAATCTCAGTAACACAATTGCACATTTCTAAACTTTCGAGTCTAGACATATAACATAGGACAAATTCTATTTTGTTTTGTCCTTTACTTTATTTTGTATATTTTGTTATCTCATGCTATATTGACAGGATTAACAAAAATGCCGCCAAGATTCTTCAGGAGAAGAGGAAGAGGCAAGGGGCCAATCACCGCCCCCAATGATAATGAAGCTGGACCTTCAAATGCGCGAGCTCCATCTACCACGGAGAGTGACAATCCCCGGCAGAACCGGAGGAACCTCTTTGAGCCGGCTAGACGGTCGGTCTCACACAGTTCGACACCTCCCGTGCATAACTCATATGGGCCATACTCGGAAAATGAGCCCAACAACCCTCAACCTTCATACATACCATTACAGCGATCCTTATCGCACAACTCTTTTGGTGACCCTACACCAGTTTTTCGGGGCCGGTTTAACCGGGCCAATTATATACAAGAACCAGTGGGTTTCAACCCATTGGGCCCGGAGGACCACTTCTCGGTTGACAACGCGGAGGATATGGACGAGGACACGGATCCCGTCGAACCCGCCAGTGGTACACCGAACCATCCGATCGAGATTTCGGATGACTCTTCATTCCACGGATCACCATATGTTGGTCTAGATAGCTTCCAAGCTATGTTCACCAGGCACGAATGGTACTATACACCTCCTCACCATTCGTCGCCTCATCAACAGCAGCAGCAGGATCCCTCTGAGGATCCAAGATTTGTGGCAGTCACGCCACCGCCTCCACCACCACCAGTTCAACCAGCACCTCCACAACCGCCAAGGCGTAGGAGATCTGGACCGCGTATGTCTACACGGGGAGGGGACTTCCATTTTAGCTCTCCTCGTCAATCCAGTGGCAGTCACTATCCGCCACACCAAGAGGACCCACAAATGGGTGGACCTTCTAACCCAGCTGTACCGCAGCCACCGCCGATGGGTTTTGATAACCCAATTCCAGCATATACGGGTTCTATGGCATACAACCCGTTTGAGCCGCCGGTTCACCACAACTACGGTTACGCAGAGGCCGACCCTTACATGGTAGCGGCAAATTACAACGCCCTAAACCCGGAAGGACCATACGGAGCTCCATGGGGAGTAGGTTACCCAACACATGGGTACCAGATACCTCCAAGACCTATTATACGGACGCAATCGCAGCCGCCACGGTTCTCTCCCCCAGAAAGGGAGGAAATTCTGCAGAGGCTGGACCATGTAGAGCGAGAATATCACAGGGAACGAAGGGAGCGACAAACCTTCTTCCAAGGATTGGCAAGCTTGATCAAGGGGAAGGGCAAGAAGGACCACTAAATCCTTCAAATTGTTTGTTGTGACTTCCTTGTATAAATTGAGCCCCTGCATGGGCCAGTATTGTTGTCTATTTTGACCCCTGCGTGGGTCTATCTTTCTGTAAACTCCTACGAGGGTATGTTATTTGTGTAAGTCCCTGCGTGGACTATTATGTTTGTTATTAAGCCCATGCGTGGGTAAGTACTTGTTTAATCCCCTGCGTGGGTAAGTTTGTTATTTGAAAAGACCCGTTTAGGGCAGCGTGTAATATTTTAATAAAATAATGGAATGTTTGTTTATAAATTTCATGTTTGCCTTATGTGCATAAATAATTTATATATGAAATAAATGAATTAAAATCATTCCTTTTAAATAAATAATCTGCCTATGTGAAAATTTTAATTAAGAATCTTAAAGAGTGAAACCTAGCCTTCGGGTCATTATAAGGTCGGGCCAAGATGGTAAGACCTGTTTAAAAGATTCAAATCCCTGTTAACATCTGAAAACATGTTAACACTCCTGGCAGATGTGATTCATTTGAAATCACACACGTTATTATTATATAAGGATCTTTCAAAGATTCCAAACCCAATTAAATGATCTCTGAATCATGGGTAAATCATCAATTAAGATGATCATACTTTTACCATACGTGGTAACACGTGCCTACGGGCCCTGCTCATTTTCACACGAGCCAAAAGACAGTGGTAGCGATAACTCCCTGTCAGATAAAGGTAATGAACTAGGTTCAAACCTCAAATGCTTTGATTCTCTGAAATCCTAGCATATAACTTATAAATGTCCTTGTGACTAGGCCTATTGTGCCAGTATACCTTCATGTTTTGATTCTCTGAAATCATAACTTATAAATTAAACTGTCCTTGTAACTAGGCCTTTTGTGCCACAAATAAAACTGTTATTGTTTTATAATTAGGATAAATTATTATAGAAATCCTAAATAAATGTGATTAATAAATTAACCAAATATGTTCTCTGTTTACCATGGTTAATGAATTACCCTAAGGGGCAATTCCATAATAAACTCCCAAATAAACTATTGTCCTTGTTTTCTGTAACAGTTCAATTAAAATGGCTAACTCAGACGAGATAAATAGTCATCCAGTGGAGAACATTGATAACGCCCGGATTAATTTAACGGGTGCTGAATTAAAAGCGTTGGTCGACGACGCAGTTACAAAGGCGTTGGAAAGGCAGTACGAAGAGTATAGTGGGACTCGTAGTAGGACCCTATCTACGCAGCCTTCAAAGCCACCGTCCAAGAAGGACGACTCGAAGAAAGATGATGATCGACGCTCCTCGAACCACAGTGCTCCATCTCAGCAGGTTATACTAAACCAGGGACCCCGTGACAAGGGTTACTCTTATAAATATTTCGTTTCCTGCAAACCCCGGGATTTCACTGGGGAGAAAGGAGCCATTGACTGTATGACGTGGCTGGATGAGATGGATACGGTTGTGGATATCAGCGGATGCGCTGAGAGAGATGTGGTCAAGTTTGTGTCGCAGTCTTTTAAGGGTGAAGCTTTAGCATGGTGGAGATCTCTGATTCAAGCCACCGGGAAAATCCCATTGTACAATATGTTATGGGATCAATTTGTTGCCCTTATCAGGGAAAATTACTGCCCTCAGCATTAGGTGGAGAAGATAGAGTCTGATTTTCTATCATTGGTGATGACAAACCTTGACTGTCAAGCTTACCTAACGAGCTTCAACACGATGTCCCGGTTGGTCCCTTATCTGGTGACCCCGGAACCAAAAAGAATATCTCGTTTTATCGGAGGTTTAGCCCCCGAGATCAAGGAAAGCGTGAAAGCTTCTCGGCTAGCTACTTTTAGATCCGTAGCTGACATTTCCTTATCCCTCACCTTGGATGCGGTCAGGCAAAGATCGCTGAGGAATAAGGAGACTGAGAAGAGAAAACGTGAAGATGATGGTTCGCGAAGGTCGAACAAGAAGCACCGTGGGAGCGGTGACAACAAGAAAGGATCTGAGTCGAGGAAAGATGGGCATCAGTCTGGTGAGAAGCCCAGATGCAAGATATGCAAGAAACAACACTTTGGAAAGTGCAGACTCGAGTCGAACTCTCAGGCTCAGTCGAAAACTTATGCTTGTGGTATATGCAAGTCCACGGATCACAAAACCTTGGATTGCAAGAAAATAAAAGACGCAACGTGCTACCGTTGCAATGAAAAGGGCCACCTTAAGACCAACTGCCCTAAATACAACAAGAAGCCTGAAGAGGCCAAGAAGACTAATGCTAGAGTCTTTAGAATGGACGCAAAGGAAGCGGTTCTAGACGAAAACGTTATTACAGGTACCTTCCTTGTAAATGACGTCTATGCTAGAGTACTATTTGATTCAGGCGCAGATAAGTCGTTTGTAGATCACAAATTTTGCAAATTGCTGAATTTACCTGTCAAAACCTTGAGTATAAATTATGAGGTAGAGTTAGCAGATGGTACCATAGAAACCGTCTCAACTATGTTAGATGGATGTGTTATATCCATTAAGAATCATTCTTTTCCTCTGTCTCTACTTCCCTTTAAGTTGGCCGGTTTTGACATAGTTCTGGGTATGGACTGGTTATCTCATAACCAGGCCCAAATTGTCTGTAACATGAAGCAAGTGGTAATAAAGACTCCGTCTGGTGAACCACTTACCATTCGGGGAGATACCCAGTATGGGCTACCTGAGCAAGTGACTATGCTCAAGGCTTCCAAATGTTTAAAGAGGGGTTGTGTCATCTACATGGCACAAGTGATTATTGATGAGCCCAAACCGAAGATAGAAGACATCCCTGTCATCTCTGAATTCCCAGAAGTTTTTCTGGAAGAACTACCTGGTTTGCCACCAGATAGGCAAGTGGAATTCAGGATTGATATCATCCCCGGAGCAGCACCAGTTGCTAGAGCACCTTATAGGTTGGCGCCCACAGAGATGAAAGAATTGAGGACACAGCTAGATGAATTACTAGCCAAGGGTTTCATTAAACCTAGCTCGTCTCCTTGGGGAACGCCAGTCCTGTTTGTCAAGAAGAAGGATGGATCGATGCGTCTGTGCATCGACTATCGTGACCTTAACAAGGTCACAATAAAGAATAGATATCCTTTGCCCAGAATCGACGATTTATTCGATCAGTTACAAGGGGCAAGTTACTTCTCGAAGATTGATTTGAGGTCAGGCTACCATCAACTGAAGGTTAGAGATGAAGATGTGCATAAAACTGCGTTTAGGACTCGTTATGGTCATTACGAGTTCCTAGTGATGCCTTTTGGGCTCACTAATGCACCGGCTGCGTTCATGGATCTCATGAATCGCGTTTGCAAGCCGTACTTAGATAAATTCGTCATCGTCTTCATTGACGACATTCTCATTTACTCTAAGAGCCAAGCTGATCATGAGAAACATCTTCGATGTATTCTCAAACTTTTATATCACGAGAAACTCTATGCCAAATTCTCTAAGTGTGAATTTTGGCTACGAGAAGTCCAATTTCTTGGACATGTGGTCAGTGAGCGTGGTATCCAAGTGGATCCCGCTAAGGTTGAAGCTGTTATGAATTGGCAAGAGCCAAAGACGCCTACGGAGATTCGTAGCTTCCTGGGATTGGCAGGATATTACAGGCGTTTCATTGAAAATTTTTCAAGGATTGCTGCACCCCTAACTTCCTTCACTAAAAAGAAAGTGAAGTTTGCTTGGGGCCCTAAGCAGCAAGAGTCCTTTGATATTTTGAAGCAGAAGTTGAGCAACGCTCCTGTGCTGACATTACCTGAAGGCACTGAAGAATTCGTAGTTTACTGCGATGCTTCACACACCGGCATGGGGTGTGTGCTTATGCAGAAAGGCAAGGTTATTGCCTATGCATCACGACAGTTAAAGGTGCATGAAAAGAATTACACCACCCACGACTTGGAATTGGGTGCCGTTGTATTCGCACTAAAACTGTGGAGGCATTATCTTTATGGAATAAAGTGTGTGATCTATTCTGATCACAAGAGCCTTCAGCATCTGTTTAATCAGAAGGAATTAAACATGAGGCAACGCCGTTGGATGGAAACTTTAAATGATTATGATTGTGAAATCAAGTACCATCCTGGAAAGGCGAATGTAGTCGCCGATGCCTTGAGTCGAAAGGAGAGGGTGAAACCCATCCGAATCAATGCCACGCGCATGGAGATAAAGAATAATTTGATTGAAAGGTTGTTAGCTGCACAGAAGGAAGCTGTGTTGGAAGCTAACTATCCTATTGAAAAGTTAGGAGTAACTGAGGAGCAGTTAACTGTTAGCAAGGACGGAATTCTAAGATTGAATGGACGAATATGGGTTCCAAATTATGGAGGACTTCGTGATGTTATCCTCCAGGAAGCCCATAGTTCCAAATACTCTGTTCATCCTAGAGCTGATAAGATGTACCAGGATCTAAAGGCAAATTATTGGTGGATAGGCTTGAAAAAGTCTGTAGCCACCTATGTAGCTAAATACTTGACATGTGCGCAAGTCAAAGCCGAGCATCAGAAACCGTCAGGTTTGCTACAACAGCCTGAACTTCCTACGTGGAAGTGGGAAATGGTAACCATGGATTTTATCACCAAGTTACCTAAGACAAGGAAAGGAAATGATACAATATGGGTTATAGTTGACAGACTGACTAAGTCAGCACATTTCCTACCCATCAAGGAGACTTATAGCTCCGATATGTTAGCCCTGTTATACGTTGATAAGATTGTAGCCTTACATGGCATACCTGTGTCTATTATCTCTGACCGAGATACTAGATACACGTCACATTTTTGGAAGAGTTTCCAACAATCTTTGGGCACACGTTTGAATTTTAGTACGGCTTATCACCCTCAGACTGACGGTCAGAGTGAGCGTACTATTCAAACGTTGGAAGACATGCTACGTGCATGTGCGATCGATTTGGGTGGTAGTTGGGATAAGAACCTACCGCTAATCGAATTCTCCTACAACAATAGCTACCATACCAGCATTAAGGCTGCGCCCTTCGAGGCATTATACGGTAGAAAGTGTAGATCGCCCGTTTATTGGGCAGAAGTTGGAGATGTCCAATTATCAGGACCAGAGATAGTCTTTGAAACGATGGACAAGATTGTCCAGATTCGTGACCATCTCAAAGCTGCCCGTGATAGGCAGAAGAGCTACGCAGATCCGAAGCGTAAAGCTTTTCACTTCAAAGTAGGTGATAAAGTGTTGCTTAAAGTGTCACCCTGGAAGGGGGTGATGCGATTTGGTAAGAAAGGCAAGCTAAGCCCGAGATATATAGGACCTTTCGAGGTTATCGAACGTGTCGGGTCAGTTGCCTATAAGTTAAACTTACCGGAAGAGCTTAGTGGAATTCACAATGTGTTCCACATCTGCAATCTGAAGAAGTGCTTCGCTGATGAATCACTGGTTATACCCCATACAGATGTGCACATTGAAGTGAGCTTAAAATTTGTGGAAAAACCTTTGTCGATTGAAGATCGACAGGTAAAGAAGCTTCGAAGGAAGCATGTACCTATTGTAAAGGTCAAATGGGATGCCCGTAGAGGTCCCGAATATACGTGGGAGGTTGAATCCACGATGAAAGAAAAGTACCCTTATTTATTTCAGTAAATCTTGGGTCGAGATTTATTTTAAGGGGGTGAGGATGTAACACCTCGAAAATTCACGTCCTATAATGTGTTGACACGTGTCATAAAGTTTGAACGTGTGAAAGAATGTTATAAAAGGACTAAAGTTGACAAACATGGAAAGTATGTGAATATACGGGTTCTAAATGTCAACAGTGAATAAATATACTTCATAATAACCCTACATGATGTACATATCATCAAACGAATAAATCATGGATCATACGAAGCTAAAAGTGAGAGATTACAAACTACAAGGGTTAAATGTGTCAACATGTTTAAAGATATACCTCTGTGTGACCTTTGATAAACCCGAAGCTTTGTAATTGTTAATTATGCTCACTAGAATGCACGATATAAATTTCATAAAGTTTCGTTATCGTATGAGAAAGTTATGATCAAATTCGTATGCGAGGGGTTAAAGCGTTAACATTGAAAGTTAAGACTTTTCGGGTTAACCGGAAGTGTCCAGGGACTTGGCAAAGTGGGTATAAGTCCTAAAGCCCTTGTGGGTAAATATGAAGGGGTCAAAATGCAAAGAATAAACTTAGTTGACCTTTCGTGAAGCCAAGAGACAAGTTGCAAAAACAAAAAAAAATGAAAAATCTGATTTTAAGGCCCATGCGGCCCGCGTAAAAGTCGGTTAAAACTCATGCGGGCCGCGTCAGACGCCCAGATACAGAAACTCAAGACAGCAGCCTGTATTCGCGTATAGTCAACCTTTAACCGATTTTTCACATCTTGTGCGACCCCTAGGTACCCCCCTAAACATCTAGGGACACTTGTTAGTGAGTTATGGTCAGTGGGAGACTTGTGTGTCAACTTCTTGTGGTGATTAAACCACTATATAAGGCCTTTAGTTGCAACAAGTTTCCTCACACCTTCATCTGCACTTTGGAGCATCTCTGGAGCACAAGACCTCTCCCAAGTGATCCCTGGTCGTTCTTAGGACTCTTGTAAGTTTGCCTAACCTTTCTTAATTAAGTTTTAGCTTAGTTTTAGCTTAAAAGTCAAACCGTCGTAATTAACGGTTGACTTTAAGATTAATCACTAATGGTCCAGTGATTAGTCGAATCAAAAGTAGTTATAAGTTGGTAATTATGTGGGTAATAAAACCTCAAAAGGGTTCCCCCTGATTCCCACTCTAACTAGGTCAAATGTCGGGTCAAACTTGTATTTAAAAAGTCAACAGAATGTGTAAATTACAATTTATGCATAATTAACAATGTAGAACACATACAACCTGTTTGATCATTAATATAACTTGGTAATTAGTGTAAGAACATGTCTAAACATGTTCAACCCGACAGTTTCCTGTTTAGACCCGGTTCGGAACCGAAAGTCGCATAGTTTGACTTATACTTTGACTTTCAGTTCTGACCCGTTATGGCATGTTTTAGAAATGCCCTAGAGCTTTATTTGGACCAGGTTACATGCTAGTATAACCCTCTGTGATTATACACCTCGGATCATTAGTTATCTAATTAATATGCATGATTCCGTTAATTGCTCATATGTTGACCATTATGCCCTTATTACCTTAAAACGTGATTTTTGGAAATGTAAAAGAGTAGAAACTATAATTACTGATATATAAACTTGTATGCAAAGTTTGACATCAGTTTGAGGTGTAGATTAAGAGTTATGCTCGTTAGCGTAAATTAAAGCTTTATGTTAATTAAACGGCGTATTTAGCGTATAGCCTACTTAAACATACTTTTTGATATCAAACTCTTTACCCACTGATGTAATATATTATTTTGGTATTTTTAAAGATTTTTAATTAATTTTAGGCTGAGCATAACTTATAGTCGTAGGCTTAATCCGGTAATTGTCGGTTTTGCCCTTACGGGCTATAAAATGATTTTTACATGTCTAAACGACTCCAAACCTTTTTCTAATGATCACATATGATAAATAAATTATTTTAAGCCTTCTGGAAATATTAAAATATCATATTTATCTATCAAACCCGAAAATGGCTTTTAATCGCCTTATTAAGCGTTTTAGCGCATAGTATGTACTAAGAGTATTTTTAAACATACAAGGGTGATACCTACTGATATTTGAGGCAAATTATAATATTTTAACAGTAAGAAAAAGTGGTTAAACTCAGACTTCGGTTTTGAGCTTTTCGGCTTATGTGAAATTACCAAAATACCCCTACGGGGCATAGTTTGGTTATGACTTATAAATTTCACATATATACCTTACCCTACTGTTATAACTCATTAATTTGAGTATGTTTGCTGATTACATCAGACCTGTAACTCAGTTAAACACTTAAACTCTTTTATAACCTTGTAAATGACCAAACTACCCCTACGGGGCATAGTTTGTGTTTAAACTCATTTCGGGCATAATAAATGATATCTTACTGATGTCACAACATATATGAAGCATATTAACTTAGGAAACCTGTAAATAGCTCTCATGAATACTCGTTACGCTTTCTACGCGTTCGGTTCGGTTTATGTAACTAGTTTACATAAACTAGCCTAAACGGGTCAAACCTTATCGGTTTTATCTCAAAATCCAGAATGTGTATGAAATACCCATATTAAGAAAGTCTCTGAACTTGTTGGGTCTAAATCACATTCTATCCGGTCTTCTCTTAATCGTGCGTACGAACCGTATCTTTGAAACTAGCCGGTCTAAGCTTAAGCTTAACTAAAGACCCGTTAGGATTCTAATAGGTTATTATAAACCTTCATTCCAGATTAGGAGGACCAGTAAAAGCTACTTGCAATTTGCTTATTGTGCTATATACTTTGCTCAGGTAAATACTTTTAACTTATTTTCCCTATACGGGCTTGGGTTACGGTATATAGAATACCGCTTGATCGGGCATCAAATTCTCCACCGTTGGTTGGGTAATTGAATAATTTGATCGGCTTATTTAAACAGTCTTGTTACTTAAAGCCTTTGGGGGGTTAATGACCATGTCCCGGATATCCTTAGCATCATTTTACGAAATGGCCACGACTTAAGCGCGGGGTGTAGGCGTACACCCGTCAGTGCATAAAAGAATATTGTGGTGTGTCTATTGATCTTTAACCCGGACAAGATCCGGGCTACTGAACGCACAAGGAACATGTAATTCATTCACAAGATTATATATTTAAATAATTCTCCCAAGTTAAAATAAAATGTTTATGCCATGTGCATCCAAACCAATTTTCAATCATTTTCTAAAATGAGTCAGTTGATTGTATTTACCAGTGTAAACTGACGTATTTTCCCAAAAAGATTAAATGCAGGTACTAAGAGAAATTGGCTGGGATTTCTCCTTAGCATCATTAGAAGTCTCGCAAGCTTAAAATGCCTGAAGTCTGTTGAACTATTGTTTCATATTTTATTTTCGATCCTTCTGTGGATAAACTTCCGAATATTGTGACATTTGATATTGCAATATTAAATTCGGTTGTATTATATCTTTTAAATTGCTTCCACTGTGCATATTAAATATTGTGTTGTTTGACTATTATGTTGCCAACCACGTCACGATAATCCCCCACCGGTGACACGTGGAAATCGGGGTGTGACAGTTTAGCAGACGAAACTGCCTGTATCCACTATGATGATATCGAAGTGGATAATAGCCTGAATTATGCGGTGAAACCGGTGGAGATTTTAGATCGAAAGGTCAAGCACTTACGAAATAAACAAATCGATCAAGTCAAGATCAAGTGGGAGCATAGAAAAGGCTCGGACACTACGTGGGAGTCCGAGGAGGAGATGCGACGCCTCTACCCTACTTTGTTCGGTACGTAATTCGGTTTCGGGGACAAAACCCTTTTTAAGGGGGGTGGACTTGTAACATTCCGAAAATATAAAACTTTATATTAGAATTATAAAGTTTAAATAAACAAAAATTTACTAACTAGGAATTTTAACCTAGTTAACTACAAGTCTAGAAATAACTTGAAATAGGGTTAAAATAACCAAAATTATTAGATAAACAAAAGTGGAGGGACCTAAGTTGTAGAATTTGAAACTAGAATTGATTAAATCAAATTAAATAAAAACCAAACACACAAATTAGTGTGCTTGGTCGATCAAAAACGCAGGGGAGAGACCAGGAGTTCTCACCAAACCCTAACTCCACATAATCAATCAATTGAAGGTTAAATTCTGTCCCAAATCAAAATCCGAACATAGATTACTGATCCTCATCACAAGAGGATTACAAGGTATGTAAAATTTGATGAAAACTCTCAACTTGAAATTCTCTTGAAATTGGGAAAAACTGAAATTCATGGTTGCATGTTTGTTTTATGATGAATTAGGAACAATATAGTGTCTAGGGACAAACCCTAGACAATTACAAGTTGAAATCATGTGAAATTTTAGTGAAAACTACGAACACCATTGTAGGTGATTAGTGGGTTATGTGTAAATTGATGAACACTAGGAAATTGGGTGTTGTTCTAGTGTAATTTGACAATTTTGAAGTGATTTCAGAAACGTAGAAGCTAACAATCATGTAAAATGGTTGATTGATGTGAAATTAGGGCTAAGTGATAAGCTAGAAACTTGTTATGTAATCATGTAAAAATATGCCCTTAAAGTATTTGTGAAAGAGAGTTCTAAGCACGTCATTAATGGACTCTATAGGAAAGGACGCATGCGCGTCAAGCGGACAAGCGGGTGGCGAATCACGTTTGAAAGGCCTACTTTGAAGGTATGTAACTTGACTCGTTACATTTGATGAATTGTTGTTAAACTATGCGTTGTTGATTAAAAGTTGTGTTGATTTTAGCGACCTTGTTCGTTACCTAAATCCGTAGATTAGGAATTGGTTTGTAGTCGTTTGGTAGTCATCAAAATGGAGGATTCCGTAGATGAACCAAACGGGTCGAATAATGATACATTGTAGTAATAATTTTGTAAGTAGATAGAAATGGCGAAAATGGTCACAAGAGCACGAAGCTATAGATTTGGTAATGAAGTGTCGGTGATAATAAGCCCCGGAAGTTGGGTAATAAGCGCCTTGGGTTTACTAGTCAAATGGTAGTAAAATAAGTAGAGTTATAATGGGTCGAATAAATGCATAGCGACATTTAGTTGTTCGGTCCGCAAGTTAAATTTTCGGTATCAAAATTTTAATAGTTATGTCGGTAATGAATTTACAGACGTATAGGAAAAAGAATCACCAAAAACGGACTTACGAGTCAAAAGTTATGGCTAAATGAAGTTAAAAACTTGAATTTCCGAAGCTGGCAGCAATTGCAGACTGAAAACCTGCACTTGCTGGAAAATCGTTTTCCCCGCGCCACGCGGAGGAATCCATATCATCTCCCGCGACACGCAGAGGTCGCCGCGATACGCGACGGATTTAATGGAACCTGCCGCGACCCGCGGCAGGATTACTTCTAAAATTTTATTTGGTTTTCCATGCTTTGATGCTGGAACTTGTTTATACGTACTATGTCAATGCCAAATCTAATATTTTTAGTGGTTTTGACTTTAGGTGACTATGGTGGAGTTACGGATGGCGGTCAAGCAACTTTTTGAAGAACCGAACACACTTAGAAGCTTCCGCGTTATATATAACTTAAATAGGCAATGTTTATGGGTTGTAAACACTTGTTAAATAACTTTTGAATGTTTTAACCTAGTCATTAGTTGACTAAGGGTTTGCTACTTTTGAACTTTAATTATGATATTACTTAGACATCTTTTATATAAATTGGTATGATTTAATATTAAATTCAAGTAAAATTAGTCGGGTGTTACACTGCACCAAACAGCCGTCAGTCAACCGTTAGTTTACCTGGGCATTATTGTCTTTTTACTTCCATAATGAAGGGTAATATGGTCATTTCGTATTTTCTAACCCAATATATAGCACATATCATTCCTCTAAAAGCCCCAAATTAAACAATTCAGTCCTCCCATCTTCTCCGTCTTCTCCATTTCCATCAACCAGTTGATTTTTCTGACTAACACTCTTGGAAAATGATCAAATATAACTAACAAAAACATCTGAAACTTAGTACTCTATCTAGAATGATCAATATAACTAACAAATTTGAGCTTTAGATTATCCAGTAATATCTAAAATACTAACTTTTTCTAGCAAATACACATCAGACCTTAATCAAATGTTCTAAAGCCTTGAGAAATTAAACTAATTTAATAAACAATAAAAAAGCCTATTTTTGCATGCTATGTTTATTTTCTAACAAATCAAACAACATAGACATAAGCATTATAGTACTATCAAATGCAGGGGCGGACCTATAGCATGCCTTAGGTGGGCGGCCGTCCCCCTTGAAACTTTTATTTTTAGTGTTAAACGGGCGTGAAAAACCCGAGCGCACCCCATAAAATTTTGCAATCGCCCCCTTGAGGTGATCCCAGAGGAGTTTGAAGAGACTGTCCGAATTGGGAACATGGTTGGCGTAAATCTCTATGATCATAGCAAGCTAGTTAAGGAGACTTTGATTATAGAAGGTATTAATGTGGTAAGTAAATGAACTTCCTTTCTTTAAATGCTAGAGGAATCGGGGGGCCTGTTAAGGAAGGTTGGATTAAGGAGTTGAAACAGAAAAATAAGGTTGATTTTATTATGATTCAAGAAACGAAACATGATGATCTGTTGAGGTTTAATTTTGTTAAAATGCGGGGAAATCAAGATTTTGGGTTTGAATGTGTTGAGGCGTCTGGCCTTTCGGGGGGTCTTCTGTGTATCTGGGACAAAGGGGTATTCGATTTGTCTAGTTCTTTGAAGGACAAGAATTTCCTTCTTTTGAAGGGGAGAATTAAAGGGTCCCAGGAGAAGATTAATATCGTGAATGTTTATGCCCCTCAAAAAACTTCGGACAAACTGATTCTTTGGAATAAGATTAGAGAGGCAATGGCTGGGGTCGAAGGGTTGTGGGTTATTGCAGGAGACTTCAATGCGGTGCGGTGTCAGGAAGAGCGAAAGAATTCAAGCTTTAAGAATACATGTGCACGAAAATTTAATGATTTTATTCACGATGCTGACCTTATGGAATATTAATTAAAGGGGAGAAAATTTACGTGCGTTAGAGATAATGGGAGGAAGTTAAGCAAGATTGATCGCTTCTTGGTGTGCCCGAACATTTTTCACCAATGGTCGGAAGCCTGTTTGATAGGTTTATCGTTTACTCATTCTGATCACTGTCCTTTGCTGCTTACGGTTAATAAAAAGAATTTTGGACCCAAGCCTTTCAGAGTGTATAATTCCTGGTTAGGGAAAAGTGGGTTCCGGGTGACGGTTGAAAAGGCTGTAGATGTGCAGGAGGTTGTTAGTGGGCCTGCTGACGTTAAGCTTATGAGAAAATTCAATGCGGTTAGAAGCGCTCTCAAGGATTGGAGATTGGAATGTCTAAAAAAAGAAGGGGAAATTGCGTTAAAAGCAGAAGAAGAGTTAGAAGAGCTTGAGAAAATTATGGAGGATCGGGAGCTAAGCGAAGTTGAGGAATGGGAGTTTGTGGAAAACAAAAAAGTTATGTTGAATTATGAGTTAAATAAGTGTGAGGATATGAAACACAAATCGAGATCGAGATGGGCGCTTGAAGGAGATGAAAACACAAATTTTTTCCACACTCATGTCAATATGAGGAGGGCTTCAAATCAGATTTCGGGTCTCAATTTAAACGACAGCTGAGTTACGACCTAATATGAGGAGGGCTTCAAATCAGAGATCGTTTCAAAGAGGAGTATAGTCACAGACCTAATATGTTATGTGACAACATTAAAAAGTTGAACCAGGAGGAGAAGGACTCATTGATTACTCCGTTTACTTTGGCAGAATTAAAGGAAGTGGTTAAAGACTGTGGAGATGATAAAGCCCCTGGCCCGGAAGGCCTTAATATGAAGTTTATTAAGTTTTTTTGGGAATTATTAGAAAAGGATATCAAAGGGATTCTGGATGAATTTTTTGTTAGTGGAAAGATTAACATCGGGTGTGGCAGTTCATTTATAGCCCTTGTTCCAAAAATAAAGGACCCTACCGAGCTAAACTGTTATCGTCCTATCAATCTCATCGGTGTTATTAGCAAGGTTATATCTAAACTCCTTGCTAACCGGCTGAAGATGGTGATTGGTTCAGTTATTTCTGAAACTCAGTCGGCTTTCATCAAAAGTAATTACATACTCGACGGTCCTCTCTTAATTAACGAGATAACGAATTGGGGAAAGAAGAATAAGAAAAAAGCTTTCTTTTTAAAGATTGATTTTGAGAAAGCATATGATAATGTTAATTGGATCTTCTTATTATCCACTATGAGTCAGAAAGGATTTCCGGGTAGGTGGTGCGATTGGATTAAAGGTATCTTGGAGTTGGCGAGGTCTTCGGTTCTGGTAAACGGTTCCCCTACTTTTGAATTCCAATATCATAAAGGCTTGCGTCAAGGAGATCCTATTTCTCCCTTCCTTTTTCTCATGGTTATGGAGATCATGTCTTGTATGATTGATAAAGCCAGAATCTTAAATGTTTTCTCCGACATTCAAATCCCAAATGGTCCGTGTGTTTCTCATTTGTTGTATGCGGATGACGCTATTATTCTCGGGGAATGGTCGCCAACCAATATAAAGAATGTGGTACGTATCCTTAGGGTTTTTCATATTTGCTCGGGTCTTAACTTAAACATAAACAAGTCGAATATCTATGCTATAGGAGTGCTTCCGGCTGTGGTTTCGAATATGGCGGAGGTCGTGGGATGTCAGGCAGGTAGTTTCCCGTTCAAATATCTTGGTCTTATGGTTGGGGCCAACATGAACCGAATTGTTAATTGGAAATCGGCTTATGATATTTTCGACACTCGGCTGGCTAAATGGAAGGCGGGTCTCTTATCCATTGGCGGAAGAATTACCCTCATCAAAGTTGTGTTAGAAAGCCTCCCCAATTACTACTTCTCTTTGTACAGAGCTCCGGTTAAAGTTATTAAGGACTTAGAAGCTAAATGAGGAATTTTCTATGGGTTGGAGAAGAATCGCTAAAGAAATTAAATTGGGTTGCTTGGGATAGAGTGTCGCTTCCGGTTAAGAATGGTGGGTTAGGGTTGAGTTAGTTAAAAAACGTCAATACGACTCTTTTATCCAAATGGGGATAGAGGTTTCTAACTAATAAGAATAAGTTGTGGAGTAGAACTATAGAGGCCTTACATATCAATCAAATTAATGGTGACTTCATTCCTGTTAAAAAGTCCCTAGGTGGTGTGTGGTCCAATATAGTGCAAGTTCTTAACAAAATGGTCGTTAATGGAGTTCATTTTAAGTTACTGTTCAAAGTCTCGGTGGGCAATGGCGAGTGCACAACTTTCTGGCTAGATAACTGGATAGGAAACAGGCCGCTCAAGGAGATTTTCCCAACCTTTTTAAGCTCGAGGAGATCAAAGATTGTAAAGTCAGCAGTTGTATCGGAAACTGGAATGATGGAAACCGGTTTATTTGGAGATGGAAGAGACCGGTCTCATCGGAAGTGGAGGTTAACGAGTTGGTGGAGTTGTGCTAGAGGCTAATGCAGATCAATTTGAACCAAAATAGCGATAAGTGGATATGGATGGGGTCCGAAGATGGGAGAGAGAAAGAGTATAGCGTTAAATCGGTTAGAAATCTTCTCAACCAATTCATGATTCGTTCGGATACTTATGTGTCAGAGCGGTGCAAGTGGATTCCAAAGAAGTGCAACATCTTCATTTGGAGGGCGGAGATGAGTAGGTTTGCTACTGTTGATGCGCTTAATAGACGTAACACTGGAGTTGGTAGCTCGGTATGTGGGTTATGTGAAGAAGGAGAAAAGAGTGTCGATCATTTGTTCACATCATGTTATTTTGCGTCTCTACTTTGGACATTGATCAGTAATTGGTGCAAGTGTCTTCCTTTGGTGGTTTTCTCCTTTAGGGATCTTATTGAAATCATGGTTGCAAAAGTCGCTAGGCGCTCCCTAGTCGGTCGACCGGGGAGTTGAGAGTACTCGACATAGGCGGAGAGTACTCGGACATGTTAAATTATAAAGAAATTAGTTTTCGGAAACTAAATATAAGTCTAATAGCATAAATTTACTAATATTTATAACAAAATACGTAAAATTGATATTCATTATTTAATATGATAGTCATATAAATTATGTTTTATTATTTTTTAAGTCAAACTTGGCTCAATTTGACCTACTAGATCTGATTTTGGCTGAGGTTGACCGCGTTTGATCGATTCCGAGTAATTAGACGGAGTTAGAGAAAGTCGCCTCGGCAGCCTACCTTGTAGCAACTACTCGGGGAGTACTCGGCCTTGGAAACATTGTTTTACAACGATGATTGAAATACATAATCATGCGGGTTTGGAAGGGAAGAAGAAAGAGGTTCTAAAAGGTCTTGTTAGAATAGAGTGTTGGGTGATTTGGAGAATGAGAAATGAAGCGAGGTTCAAGAATAAAGAGGTAAAATTAGAGTATATTTTTGGGGAAGTCAAGAAGATGGGTTTTTTTTGTGGTATAAGACTAAGAATAAAGGAATTGTCACATCCTGGGTTGACTGGTGTAAGTTTGTAAATTTGTAATTTTGTGATGTTGTTTTCGGTTGCCTCGGTTTGAGGCAGCTTGTGTTTTTTAATTAAGTTTTCCTTTCAAAAAAAAATTATGTGGACTAACCCAAACTCAATGGACTAATTTTTGGAACAATTGTGGTTTTATTATTTAAATATTTGTATGTAGGAGAGGATCAAATGAGAATTGAAAGAAGAAAAAGAAGAAAAGACATATTGGTAAAACATTATTTCATTTATAACTTATGTCATTAATTTTTTTCTCTTTAATTAATTAGTCAACCAATCATTAATTATTCTACAAAACCTACACATATCAAAATTTTCCTACATATACCTTACATATTATAGAATTTTATCCTACAGAGTCGAAATTTATCCTACACACCTTGAAATATATCATACACAACTCGTAATTTATCCTACACAACTACTAATTTATTCTACACTTTAAATTAAGTTGTTTTTTTAATTTGAAAAAAAAATATATATTTTGAAAAGTAGTTCCAAATTTAATTCAATTAGTTATTAAAGGGGGGGGGGGGGGAATACAAATTAATGATCTATGTAAGTTTACCAATATACCCTTATATTAAAATTAAATGCAAATATTCCTATACTAATAAACGAAAATCTTTTTTGAAACATGTTTTCACCTTATTTTTTAGTTTATCTCTTCTATTAAATAATAATAATATTAAAGAATAGTTAAACTAAATCCAATTTAGATAAAAATAAAGATTTGCTTTCAACTTGGAATTAATATTAGAAGATAATAATAATAATAATAATAATAATAATAATAATAATAATAATAATAATAAATCATTAAACGAAATCCAATTTAGATAAAAATAAAGATTGGTTTTTAACTTTGAATTAATATTAGAAGACAAAAGTTTTTTTTTAATTTGTTCGTACATACATAGGATAAGTATATAGATTTTATTTTTATTATTCAATTAAATTTAGTTAAATTATTTTTTCTCACCTAATATCTTAATTTCTCTCTTTTATTAAAAAATAATCTAACTATATTTAATTCAGATAAAAATTAAGATTTTTTTCAACTTTGAATTAATATTAATAATAATATATATTCTTTGTATTTTCTTCTTCTTCGTAGAAGATAGAAGTTTTCTTTTAAATTTTTTCGTAGAACCATAATTAGGGTAAGTATGTAAAATTTTGTTTTTATTATTAAATTTAGTTAAATTATTATTTAATAACATTATTATTTATTTAAATTTATTTTCTCAATTGTTTCTTTTATTTTTCCGCTTATTAATAAGCATATAATATTTTATTGGTTTAACCCCGTGTAATACACATGTTTCTAACATAATAATAAATAAAAATATAATAAGTAAATAGTATATCATATTTCATTTTTTAAATACATATCTTGATGACTATATGTGTTAACCGATGACATTATATTTATTGAACTCGTGTAAACACGAGTTTTTAAGATATATTTTCTTATTACTAAGTATATAAAATTATATTTAGTTTTATGCAACCCGTGTAACACACGAGGTTATAATCTAGTATTAAATAAAGTAAAATAAAGCATTCTTATTGGTTGAAAATTCTTCTTTTTTCTTCTTACAAATTTTTTTTTTCTCATTTGAACCCTCCACTATATATATATAGACTTAAAGATAGTGTAATTTAATGTATTTAAAATAACGTGACATTCTGCTTGTAGACATGGATAGGACGCATATCAATCAAAATGAACTTTACTTTGCTAGATATTTTACTACTTGATAAGTATAAATTTTATTAATTTTACAATGTATGATACATATATATTATATGTATGGTTGTGTTTATGTAAAATGACATTTACGTGCAAAACGTATGGATATTATAAAAAAAATAGTTTAATACGACATCAAGAGTCTAAGCAAACTTGTTCAACTGGTCCGGCAAGTGGACCAGCAATGTCTCCGATTTAGTGTCCGGTCCGGTTTTAAAACATTAGTTATTGCTAGATTTAAAAAAAATGAAAACTCATATAGAACGATTTTAGATATAGGACAATTTTACTATGCGTTTGTAATAATGTTTGACGAACTTTTATTGATTATATAAAATTTAGTTTAGTTATCTTTTATTTATATAACCCGACCCGAACCGAAAAATATTATATAGCGAAAGACAAAAAAACCCCTAAAAATTTCCGCACCACATAAAAAATAATCCTAAGTCCGCCACTGACCAAATGTCCAAATCAAGCTAAATCCAGCTTGAAATTAATCAAGATTACCGTAATCAATGAAAACCCATCAAGCATTCACAATTAAGAGTTCAAGAATGTATCAAAAAACAAGAAATTGAAATACCTGCCAATTTTAATCGAAAAGACTATAAAGATCTGAAATTGAACACTTTGGGAGATGGGATTTTATGATCGACCAGTTAGAGACCAAGAGAGAGAGAGATTTATAAGGTGGAAATGAGGAGAGAGAGGGATAGCATAGAGAAGACCGTCAGTGGGTTTTGGGTGTTTATGTTCGATAATTCTTATGCGATTTGAGGCAGAAGGACTTGAGCCAGCTATGATCCGTTTGGCAGATGAAGATTGGGTGAGCTTATGAGCCATGGGTGGGTTAGAGCAGAGTGGGTTCAAGCTTGTTTTCACACGAGTCAGGGTTACAAATATAGCACATACCTTATTAGTATCGCAGTTTCGGTCCCTTAAGGGTAGTATGGTCTTTTAACCATATTCCAAACTGTTGACTAACAGAAGTTTGATTGAGGGGTTTAACTGAATCAAATTGACAACGTCAGGGACTAAAGTGTTGATTTTTGAAATAGGGACTGAACTTGCGATTTAGTGTAAACCTTAGAGACTGAAACTGTACTTTACTATTCCATAAATAAATAGTAGGGGCCTCTATAAATTCTCAAAGAAATGAAACCTTTTTTTAGCCTGGTTAGCATATTTTCAGTGGGGGCCTATCCACTATCTGGAAACCAAGTAACCCCGCACCTGTCTAGACGAGTTCAAGAAATTGGTTTACATATGTGCTTAAACGTCATGCATTATATAGACGTGTTAATACCCAGATATGTGGAAATTACAGGTAACATGTGACGTAGATTCGCGTATGATTAGCAAAACCTATGTGCTATTGATAACACGTGATGAAAAGCTGATACACGAGAGCATTTTTGCCTAAGATGAGATTTAAGTGAATGTATCATTTTCGTTCATTTATGTTTATGAACATCTTTTTATATTCATTTGTTTATGTTCGTTCATTTATATTTATTTAACTTCGTTACTTTGTATGTTCATTTTAGGTCCATTGCAATTTAGCCTGATTTTATGAAAATAAAATAACATCCATTATAATTTAGTCTAAACTTATTAATTTTTAGGCGTAGATTTATATGAAAAAAAAATAGCATCCATTATAATAGTTAATGTTTGCTCAATTAAGTTCATTCATCAATGATTAGTTGTTTATGTTCGTTTACATTTGTGAAGCATGCGTTTATACTGTAAACAAACAAACATAAACGAATATGGACATGCTTATTTCCTTAACGAACAAGCACAAACAAGAAAACTTTGTTCGCTTAATTGTTTGTGTTCAATCGTTTATTCGGTTAAAGTCAATGAATGAACATGCACATGTCTCGTTCGAATTCGTTTGGTTCGTTTACAAGCTTAGATTTAACATTGATACGTCATCATACTGTCATGTAACATTTAACAATATTCATTGATTATTCTATCATGGCAATAAGTGTATACATATTGATATCTAAAAATTAACTAGTTTCAAAATTATCTCTTATAAAAATTATATTTATAAATCAGTAGTCAGTTTTTTTAATAAAGTATTTCATATGGTTTTAAACAATTAAAAGCATTCGACCCATTTGACTTATTTATAATTTAACCAAGTTTTAAATTTGACCCGGTTGACTCGTTGGAGATTAAATACAACCCTAACATACCATTTTTAGGTTAAATTGCCACATCTATGGGTTGTTAATTTTTGTGTAGGAGTCCTATTTTTTTCATACACTAAGAGTATTTCCAATGAAGGGCTTAAGAACACCTCCTTCTCAGTGGATACTGGCGGACACACCCCCATCCTTCTCCCCTTACACCTCTCATATTTCTCATGGATGTTGTTCGTGTGGACGAACGCACCTCTTCCCTCTCTTCTTCACACTAGCCACAATAGGTTGACACGTCGTTCACGTAACTCATAAACGCTTGTACAAGATGTTCTTTAACTTCTTACATGTAAATACTTGTAGTAGTAAACAAGGTGCATGCTCCATTAAATCCATTTAGCGTATTCAATTTGAATTCCTTTTGAATGTGGATTTTCTTTTTTCCATCACATCAAGTGAGGAGTTCCCACAATATATCCTTGTTTAGCCTCCTAAGAGGGCCAGCTTTATATAAAGATTTTATGATGTTTTGTGGGTTTTATCGGTAACATATATCCTATTATTGAGAAAATCATGTAAATAACTATTATTAACTAAATATGTTATTAAAAAATTAGCTAAATATGTTATTAAAAATAGTGATACACTGATATATAGAAACTATGTGGAATTGTGGATTAGCGGCTTTTTCTAATGGGCTTTCTTAGCATAACGGAGGCCTTTTACAGCTTTATGGGCCAAGTCTGTGGATTTCCATTAAACGGGCCGAGTATTAGATAATGCGCAGTGGACTTTAGTTAAGTAATTCATGTGTTACATGAATCCTTTGAAAAAAAAAATATAGAGTAAATTGCCAAAATCGTCCCTGAGGTTTGGGCATGTTTGTCGGTTTCATCCGAAACAAAATACTTTATACAAACACGTAAGATAATGAGCAACTAAATCATCACAAAGAGTTAAATGCTTGCATAGTCCCTGTAGTTTGTCCTTTTTTATCTTTAGTCCCCAACTTTTTAAAATTACAGCTATAGTCCTCAAATTTTCAATTTTCATTACCGGATAATCTCTGTGCCTAACATCAGTTAGTTTTCTCAGTTAAGAATGTGTGAAATGACTAGATTGCCCCTGAACAATAAAAAAAAAAAAAAAATAAATAAAGATGACCCACCCTCATCTTCTTCATCCCCCTCTCTCTCTAAAACCCACCAATCCATAAAAATTGAAATATGAATTCCAAGATCCACCAAGATTCCATGGTCACACCCAAACATCGATGTTGCAGAATATTTATTCCATTAACAATTACAAACCTGGTAACAAGGATTATCAACATGTTCGAATAAAGCTTTCAAAAATTTTATCAACATTTTTTTAATAAAACCATAATCTAGGATACTAAAGTTTTCACTAACAATTACAGGCGCAAACATCAACATTTTTCTAGGACCATGATGTTAGATATTATGTCCGGTTCGATAAGTCAACGCTGCTGACCGGGCCTTGACCTGTAAGAGTTACACCTTGGGCAACGAACTAAAATCCACTTAACCTGTTTAACTGGTAATTACGAACAACATACGAGACATATCATAATTTTATTTATGATCATAAGCGGGTATTAACTGAGAGACGGGTACATGGACCGGGTGACAAGAATACTCACCCTACACCACTTGTCGCTGCATGCACCTTTGCTGCGCCAAATGTCGTACATGCGTCCACCTACCTCCACTTGTCGTGCACCAACCTTTTAGCCAATTGCAACACATGCAACATGCATGCGTGCCACTTAGCGAACATGCACTTTGGTTCTTGCTTTTATAAGTAAGAGATGAACAAGAGGTTGAGTTAGTTGTTGCAACAAGATAAAAATTCTCTCAAAGCATACATCAGTCGCCGTCGGCTTACCGCCTCCGGGAACCGCACACCGCCACCGCCATGCTACTCGCCGCTACCAGTCGCTGTCGCCCTGCTGCCGTCGGCCACTGTCGCCGTTGTTTGCCGTGGTTGGCCGCCGCGTGGCGCCGCCTCCTTCGTCGCGTTTCGTTGGTTCGTTTACTAGCACTCGTTCGTTGAACCTCGGTGTCTCGAACGGTTAGTCATTAACCGAGGTATAATTTTTCTCATCGGTAGTAAAATTTTTTCATTGTGCTCGTATTTGTATGTAACCGGATCCTGTCGGGTTACGTTTTTGTTGATCATTAGTTTATATTTCCGCTGCGTTTTATTAATTAAATCGTTTGATTAATTAACTATTATTTATTGAACCGAGTTTTGATAAATAAAATTTTGACCGATCACCACGGAAACCCAACAGTGGTATCAGAGCCTTGGTTACAACATACGAGTCGGTACCGGTCTTTTAACCGGAATTAGAACACAAACTTTATTTATTTAAAGTTTCTGATCTAAGTATTTTTTTAAGGGCACTTTATTTTTTGTCAATATTTTATTTGTTTTGCTTAACCAAAACTGTAGGATCGTTTCATGACCCAAACAAGTCAATCAGAAGAGCTCTAGTCTGTTTCAGAGGCGGAAAACAGACGTGAAAAACAGCTTGTTTCACAATTAATCGTCTTGTTTATTGATTATAATCACTTTACAGATCAAACGACGCGTCGACAGCAGTTCGGTGCCGGAATTCAGAACCTTACAACTGATCTCGCTTGGAAGCTATTTATAGAGATGGGATTTCGCTTGAAGGTGTCATATGTCAGTTCAAGCGAAATTAACATAGTTGATTTCGCTTGAAACTGCACATGTTGCTTTCAAGCGGAATCACTTCCTTCAAGCGGAATTAGATCAATTACACCCTAAAACCTCCTATTTTCTCGTACAACACGCCCTGATCTAACAATTCTAATACTAGACTCGATACAAGACGAAGTCGACAGACGTATGCACCAACAGACTCCCCCTCGGATGTTGACGAGTTTTAAGTGTCGAGTCTTCAATGTCTTCAGTCTTTATCAGTCTTCGGGCTTCCAGGATCTTGATCTAGCTCTTGAATCTTCTAATTCTCTTGATCAGATCTTTTGATTCCTTAAGCTCATCAGCATCAGCAATCTTAGGATCAGAACCTGTCTCTTTGTCATTCAGACTCCCCCTCAACTTGTGCTGGGATCGTAGTCTGGCTATTTTCAGATTCAAGCATCGCAACTAGGTTCTCCTGCAAATCCTCTACCCAAAACATAAGTTTCATAAAAAATAAGATATAACAAATATAGAAACCCTGCTAACCACTTATAGACACAATCTGAACAAAAAGATTTATCATGTAAGTCACTGATAAACCACTTGGATGTATATCATTTTTCTCTTCAAGCATCTTCAAACAAACTTTCCCAAACCTGTTCGTCATGTTTAGCACTCGGAATTTTGAAAATCAGTTTTTCAACATCAGTTGTCTAAAATCTTTTTGTATTTTTCAAAATTTATGTCAAAACACACCGAAAATCTTTTTGAATTTTTTACATAACAGAATTGAAATGCAGTAAAACAATATTTACATACAATATTTTTGTGAGTTTGCGTAAGAGGATCATATCAGTAATTGAGACCAATCACTAGCACCGTTAAGCTTTAAACATTTTCAGTTCTAAATGATTCACATAGATTGTCAGTATAATGATCCACTTAAATTTTCACACAAAGTTCAACTGTTTCGAGATACGAGATAAGTGTTTTAAGTACTTAAACTTATTCGCATGTCCCACCTCAGAATATACTCCCATATCCAGATCCCAATATTCAGTCTTACAGGTGAGTATACCTAGATGATATCTGTAATGGGTTAATTGCGAAGACCGTGAGAGCTCAGGTCAGAACTTCCGTTCAGCAGAGAGATGACGGCTTCTACTTTAGGTGGGTCCCCTTTAGAGGATCTTTTCTTCAACATCAATTACACCCTAAAACCTCCTATTTTCTCGTACAACGCGCCCTGATCTAACAATTCTAATACTAGACTCGATACAAGACGAAGTCGACAGACGTATGCACCAACAAAAACATTGCCCGGTTAATTTTGTGATTGTTGTGCGATGTGTAAATCCGGCCCGACCTTTTTTGTAGTTGTATATTTTATTTGGTTTTGTAATTATTATTTTTTGGCCACCGAGATGGTTCAAAGTTGTAATAGATAGGTCTTTTGTCTTTGTTGTATTTACTTGTTAAATATTGTTGATATGAAGACCTGAAGCAAAACCGAATGCCAAGAGGAGTCTTGGAGTTAGTGGGAGTTGCTCAAGACAACAAGATGCACTCAAGTCCATCCTTGTGGTTGTTTGTGTGTTGTGACCCCGTGACCCGTTTGATCTTGCTATTAGGCTCTAGCAAGATCGAACAATTTTGGCCATATGGATTTACATATTTATCTTGCTATTGTGGTTGCTTTTATCTTATAAATTGTTATAATGTAACCAACCTAAATACCAACATGATTTTAAAAGGAGTTTTAAAATATTAAAAACAATCACATTAAAACAAGTTCTAAATTGTTTTTACAACTTGTTAAAGTTTTTGTTATAAAACAAAGGTTGTTTTTGAAACAAATAATAACCAATTAAGTTTTTCAAATTAAACTAGTTTTTATTTTCCAAAATTATTAACTTAATAGTTTTCTATTAACTTAAAATTGGTTATTACAAGTCGCAACAAACTTAGTTTTATAGGTTATCTAAAACTAGTTGTCCCGAGAGATGAAAGAGTCTTTTCGTTATGTCGCAAATTTAATATCTAAATTAAAACCGACTATAACGACCTTATTTGGTAAAATAAAATCAATAGTCTATGCCATCCTACTACTAGTAACACTTGGGGCATAATGCGAACCATCAGTGTTGGAGCCACAGCACGACACTTGGTGTCTAGTTTATCCTTCCAAGGTGCAAGGGCTTCGTCGACACATCCGAACCTTCCACATGTGACCGTTTTAGGACGACTATTACTTTTCTTCTCGTGTTTACGTGCCCCAGCTGTCTCGAGAATAAAAGTGGCATAGATGAGGCCAAACATATCAATGCAAGGACAACAGGTTATCCTCGCAGCCTCATAAACCTCGGGAGTTGTGCTTTTCTCACAATTGACAATCGTTGCCAGCCCGCTTTAACCTCTTGCTAATGTTGCGTGCCCAAGCCGCCTTTGGAAAGAGCTTCTAACTGGATTCTCGTTCCTTATTGTCTCACCTCACGAAATAAGGAGATATACATCGAAAATACTAATTAATATCATATGTCTAATGAAAAACAACTCCTTCATTTTCATGTCTATACTTGAAAAGGAAAAGAAATAAAAATTTGAAAAACACCAACTTTATCGAATGGCACCGCAATATGAGAATAGTTCTCAAGATGGACGAAAAGCGGTATATCTTAGATGGCCCAGTCCCTACCGAGCCTGAAAGTAATTTTACTACTGCTCGCAAGGCACTGGAGAAACATAACGAGGATGTCGTTGAGGTAGCCTGCCTTATGAAAGCCACCATGTCTCCTGATCTTCAGAAGAACATGGAAGATATGGATGCTTATGACATGATCTAGCAACTGAAAGGCATGTTCCAGAAACAAGCCCGACAGGAGCGATCAGACACCATGAAACAGCTCATAAGCTGTAAAATGCTGGAAGGATCATGTATCAGTACTCATGTGCTTAAGATGAAAGGATACATTGACCAGATGAACAAAATTGGTTAGTCCATAGTTCTAATGGTCAAGTCTGGTGGTGTTAAGAAGCCCAATAACAAGAAAAAGAAACATAAGAGCAAAGCCAACAGAAAAGTTGTTGCTGCCAGAAATGCCACCAACAACAAGCATGTTGCAAAACCACACCCTCCTAGGAGCGTCAGTGCTTTGAATGCAACCAAATGGGCACTGGAAGGGAAACTGCCCACTGTATCTAGCCAAGCTGAAGATGAACAAGGCCAATAACATTGGCACTTCTTCTAATATTCTCATTTATGTTATCGAACTTTTCACTGTTTCTAGCAACACATGGGTATTTGATACCGGATGTGGTTACCACATCATTAATGTCTTGCAGGAGCCTGAAAAGTGGAAGAAACTTAAACAAGACCCCCTGGAACTCATAGTTAGTAATGGAAAGAGAGTTCCAGTTCTGGAAACTGGAACATTTTGTTTTTCATGTTCCCCTGGCCTTGTAGTTACTTTAAATAATTGTTTATATGCACCTGGTTTGACCAGAAACATTATTTCAGTTTCTTCACTGTTTGAACAAGGATTCAAGTACGTTTTAATGGTTTTTCTATTTTAGCCTACTTGAATGATATCCTTTATTTTGAGGCTAAACCTCGAAATGGTATTTATGAGATTGATGTTCAAACAAGTAATAACATATATCATCTTTCTAAACGTAACAAAGCTGGCATAAATGAAATATATTTATGGCATTGCAGACTTGGCCACATAAGTAAGGCACGCATAAAATGGCTTCAATCCAAGGGGATTCTTGAATCCACTAGACAGGACTCCTTTGATGATTGCGAATCTTGCTTAGCTGGCAAACTCACAAAGCACCCCTTCACCGATGTTGGTGAACGGATCAATGGTCTTCTAGAACTCATTCACATGATGTATATGGCCCTTTCAGAACCATGACTAAAAACCAGCTTGATAGAAAGATAAAAGTACTTCGATCAGATCGAGGTGGTGAATATCTCAGCTTTGAATTTCTCAATCATCTAAAAGAGTGTGGAATAGTTTCACAACCCTCTCCACCTAGCACACCCCAACTTAATGGCGTGAGTGAAAGGTGAAATCGAACTCTACTTGATATCGTTCGATCGATGATGTGTAGAACTAACTTGCCTCACTCCTTTTGGGATCATGCTCTTATGATCGCTGCCCGCATTGTCAGTTTAGCTCCGACTAAAAGGGAAACAAAAACCGCCATATGAGATATGGCATGGGCATAAACCCGATTTGGAATACCTTAGAGTATGGGGATGTGATGCATACATCACAAGTAATTCTGATGATAAGCTCGATCCTCGAGGCGAAAAAGTTATTTTCTTCAAATACTATAAAAGAAGCGGATATTATTTCTATCATCCTGATGCAAATGTGATTTCCATCAAACGGAAGGGACACTTTCTCGAGGAAGAACTTTTTAATCGAGAAACTGGAAATCATGTGGTTGATCTTGAAGAAATTCGAGAACCACAAACAACCGCTAATGTAGTCAGACTATCTGATCAACAAGTAGTTGTTCCAATGAATCAGACATAAAACACAAGTGTTTGCAGAAATAGTAGAATTTGCAAGAATCTGATAGATGTCTATGGCATCTAAAAGGTCCCGAAGTCTTATTAGTAGCTGAGTCTAATGACAAACCTGCTAACAACAAATCTGGAATCTTAGATCCGGAATCTGAGAAAGGGCAAGAAGCCATGAACGTCGAGATGCAATCTATGCATGACAATCAAGTATAGGACTTGGTTGAGCTACCCCCTGAATCTCGGGCAGTAGGGTGCAAATGGATTTTCAAGAGAAAAACCGATATGCATGGAAGTGTACACACCTATAAAGCACGGCTAGTTGTGAAGGGTTTCACTCAAACTCAGAGTATTGACTATGATGAGACCTTCTCGCCCGTTGTTATGACTAAATCAATCAGGATATTGCTTGCCATAGTTGCGTACTGTGATTACGAAATATGGCAAATGGATATCAAAACTGCCCTTCTTAATAGACATCTCTTTGAAGATGTCTATAAGGTTCGGCGTGAAGGTTTCGTCGATCCTAAATATCCAACTAAGGTGTCCAAACCCAATAAGTCCATTTATGGACTCAAGCAAGCATCTCGTAGTTGGAATCTTCACTTTGACAGAAAATCAAAGAGTCTGGTTTTGTCAAGAATGAAGATGGGCTTGTGTTTACAGAAAGGTTAGTGGGAGCACCATATCATTCCTCATCCTGTATGTGGATGATATACTAATAATTGGAAATAAACATCCCTATGCTTAACGAAGTTAAACACTATTTGGGATCTTGCTTTGCAATGAAAGATCTTGGAGAAGCTGTTTACATTCTGGGAATGAAGATCTATAGGGATAGATCTAAGCGGCTTCTCGGGCTAAGTCAAAGAACGTACATAGACAAAATGTCGACACACTTCAAGATGGAAACTCCAAGAAAGAAGGTGTTCCTATGACTAAAGGAACCGTGTTGAAAAAAACGCAATCTCCTTCAACGGACATTGAAATTAAGCAAATGGAAGTAGTTCCGTATGCTTCAGCGATTGGTTCAATCATGTATGCTATGTACTAGACTTAACGTCTTGTATGCTTTAAGCATGACTAGTCGTTTTTAGCATAGTCCTGGCATTGCCCATTGGACTGTAGTAAAGAACATTCTAAGGTACTTGAGAAGAACCGAAGATATGTTCTTGGTGTTTGGAGGAGTGGAAGAGGAGCTCACTGTAAGGTGTTACACTGATGTTGGCTTCCAAAGTGACCGAGATGATTCTCGCTCACAATTTGGGTTCGTATTCACTCTCAATGGAGGAGCCTTCTATTGGAAAAAGCTCCAAACAGAGTATAGTGGCGAATTCAACCACCGAATCCGAATGTATAGTTGCATCAGATGCTGCAGAAGAATCTGCTTGGATGAAGTTGTTCATCAACGACCTTTATGTGGTTTCAAGTATTCAGAAACCGACCTAGTTATTCTGTGATAACACAGGAATCACTGCTCAAACCAAGGAGCCCGGATCACAGGGTTAAGCACATTCTAAAAAAGTTCCAGAATATACGGGAAATACTGGAACGAGGAGACATCTTACTAAACAAAATAGACACAGATCAAAACTTAGCAGACCCGTTCACTAAACCGATGTCTCATGACAAGCATGGGAATGCTATCGGTCTTATATTAGATAACCATTTGTTTTGATTTAGTATTTGGATGTACGGACATTCAAACAGTTGAACCTTTTGAATTCACCTTTTGATTTACTGGCTAAATGCAAAGTTTGAATCTTACAACTGTGTTCGATTTCTGTACGTTTAATCCATGAATCTTGTATTCTAAATTATCCGTAGTCGGTCAGACTCATGGGAACGACTCTGAATTAAGACTATTTTGACTTTGGACTCAAGGAGTTGACTGACGGGTGTCTGTAGGATGACCCTTAAGTGTTATAAATGGTATTTTAGTCCTACATTTAATTGGGTAATTGTCTAGAATTAGATAACTACGGTTGTTTGCGTTTCAGGTACAAATGGAGCCTAAAATGGAAGGAATACGGAGAATAAATGAAAAAAATAAATTATTGGAATTGAAGAATTAAGAGGATATCATTATAGAGGACGAAATTATGAGAACGTGGGCGAAAACGGCGAAGAAAACGGAGTTGAAACGAAAAAGTTATGCTGAAAACAAAATTTCATGCTGAAGCCCACCGTAGCTTACGGTGGGGGGCGAAGCTTACGGCGCCGACTGGCAATTTTTGACCACCGTAGCCCAGTTTTGACCCACCGTAGCACTTTTATGACCGCCGAAGCCTACGGCGGGTGACGTAGGTTACGATGTTGACCTGCGTAAATGTGTAACTCTCACATTTTAATTCGGTTTTATGATGTCCTTTCAAGTCCAATCATTCCCATTCGGTTACACAGCAGTCTAGAGGCGATCTTGGGTATGCTAGCTTGGTTTTTAACATTGCTAAACTGTTTTTTTTTTTTTTTTTTTTTTGTATTTTTGATTCATGTGAACATGGATATATGTATGATGATGATTTCCCAAGACATGTGTGGCTAATTTCGTTAGGGATCATGTCGAATGTAAGGTTTTCTTGTGACAATTATGTTTTTGTTCTTGAATTTCTGGAATAATAGACTTTGCATGTGTTGTTTAGTTTATTATGGTGCTTGATTGATAGTTTGTAAATTGTTAATGTGTGTTTGTTTATAATTCTAAACCATACGTTCTTGGTGTCGTTGGCAATCGAGATATCATGGGAGGGATTAGGGGTTAGATATATGTTAATTGATCATCGGGTAACAAACTCACGTTCTAGGAATCCGAGTACTTAGTTCCCTTTCATCACAAACAATTGATCTTGCATGAGCTATGTCTATGTAGTTCTTTCCAGTTGAACATAAACATTGGTTGTCACTTAAAACCTGAACCTCTAGATGATCACTATTCTCTTATTCTGTTTACAAACCAAATCCTTCTTTTGCAATTAAATTAGTTAATTTTAGTTTTTAAAACCAAACAACCAAATCTCTGAATATACTTTTGCAATTTAGTTTAATCTAGTCATTTTTTATAAACCATTTAGATAACACATTTTCCACAAACTCCCTGTGTTCGATACCCACTTACCGCTAGCTGTTAGTAGTAATTGGATTAAATTTGATTGAGACTTCGACCTCACGTCAAATTTTGGCGCCGTTTCCGGGGAGTATTGAGAAACATGTGTTATCTTGTGTATTAGTTTTGAGTATTAGTTAAAAAAAATAAAAAAAAATCAAAATAATTAAAAACCCAAAAAGATTTTCTTTTATGTTCGTGATTTACACTTGGTAGTTGAGTTGTGTTGTGTTGTGAAGGATGACAGAGCATTACACAGATGGTAGCTTCTCTACGTGTATATTGTGCGGGGGTCCACATCATCTGTGTATCGGTTGCCATGAGGCCCAATACAGGAGGGCACATGGAAAACCAGTGTCTTATGTTTCACAGCTTCCACCTCCATCACATTTTGATGATTATGAAACATAAATGGAGGATGATTATTACTCGGATGGATATGATCGGGACGAGGATGTTTATTACGAGACAAGGACGGATGGTCTATGTTTCTGTTGCGGTCGTGATCATACTTATGATTATGATGTGTGCACGGTGTATTCAGAAAACCCAAAGTATTGGAATAAAAAAATGATGGATGCGCACATCTTAAGATCGTATCAGGGGTATCGACAATATCATCCCGAAGAATATTCTGAGCCAGAGGGTGTTTATACTTATCAGACCGAGGAGGAGAAAGAGCTTGCTATATTGGAAGTAACTTTGTCCAAACTCGAGTAGTATTTAGTAGCACCCAACCTTTCCGATGAAGATCGAATCAGCAGTTTAGTTTCTAAGTGTCGGAATTTAAAAAGGAAGATAGAAATAGAACAACACCTCTCACCATTATCTGATGATATTAGAGATTATTCTCACATGAAGGAGGATATTGTGGAGGATAATACCACACCAATGAGTACTTTATCTGATGAAGAGTCACTGGTGGATTAGATGGTGTGTGCAGATGATGAGGCAGAACAGTCTGAGGAGATGAATATGTGTACCGAACCTCTTCCCATATCAGTTATTCAAAATAACCAGTGTGGGGAAGAGGGTTCGAGGAACAAGATAAGAAGGGTGAAACTACAAGACATCAGGGTGTATATCATGAAGTGGATTAGCGAAACCCGAAGGTGCAGTCTGAACATGCCAGTTATACTGACAAACCTATGGAGAGGCCATGTAAATTTCCGGGCATTTGATGGAAATGTTTTAGGTAAGTGTGCATTGAGACCACCATAACGCATATTAGGTATGGTCTGGCTAAAGACCTTTAAACTTAGCGCTCTCGGGAGGCAGCCCTAGGATGTAGAGTATTGTATTCGTGTTTTTTGTTTTGTTTCGTTTTGGTGTTGTGTTTGTGTTTTGGCAGGTTACTACGTTTCAATCCTCGCGGATGCAATGATTCAAGTGTGGGGATGTTTGGCAACATCCCCGTTGAGAAATTAGCAAATCCAAGAGATGTTTATGTCCTGTCCGATTACCACAGCTGCATCACTATCGACACTGCTGATTTACTGATCAGGACGTGTCTTGTTCTCATTTTGTGCACCTTTGTATATATTCATGTTTATGTTCATGGTTGGGCAGATGGGTGGTGTTTTGATATGTTTAGTGATGGGTTGTGAAAGTTGGTGGTGTTTTTAGTAATAAGAATATAAAAAAAAACAAAAAGAAATTTGGGTTTGAGTGGAAAAAGCTACAATTGATTTTGTAGTGGTTTAAGCGATCTTCCCTTCAAAACCACACATTGGGAACAATGTATCCCAAGTGTGGAGATGAGGGGAAATTTAAAAAAAAAATTGTGAATCTTTTAAAAATCAAGCGAAAAATGGCCCAAATTGAACAGTTGAGTATTAAATCGCATGACACACCGGCAACCCATATTCCTTTGTTCTTTCTTGGTGAGAGTTGAGCCACTACTTGAATTTATAAGAATACATTTTTTCTTGATGAGAGTGGCAACGAGTGGGGGTGCATTAGAACTTGTGATTGAATGCGGTTTGAGGCCTTAGCTTGATATGTATGTGAAAAGGATAAGGGCATTTAGGTAGCTTCGTCTTGGTGAGTGCGAGTGTGAGATTTGGGGGGTTGGACCTCATACATTATACATATGAGCATGGTAGCGAGAGGGGCGGGGGTTTGGACTTTAGTAGCCCATTTGAGCTTGAAGCCGATCATTTGTAACCCGTGCCTAGTCTCTCTAAAAATTTAACCTGTATTTGACCCAATCTATTAGTATAATCATCTTGTTCTAGTATGCTTGTTTGTTATGTTTGTTAAATCGAAAAAGAAAAGAAAAAAGATATATGAAAAAGAAAAGAAAAAAAAAAGAGAAAAAGCAATGAAAAATGAAAAAAAAAAATGAATGAGATAGTTTGTATATAGTTGTTTATGTTTTGTTTTAGTTAGAAATAAAAGACCGGGTCGAATCATTAGCTACTACGTATATCTCCATTTCCTACCTGTATGCCTAGCCGTGTTACAACCTTTAAAGTCCCTTTGATTCACATGCATGTTTAGAAAATTCTTTAGGCGAAGGACCGATTTGAGTACAAGCATATTATTGTTCAACTACCTGTTTGTTTTGAGTGTGATCTAGCGTATCTTCGCTAGTTATTACTTGCCACATAGAAGAGAGTTATTGTGAGGGGTGTGTTATGTATGGTTTTAAGAAAGAATTAGTAAATGAGGACATTTGTTGCTTGGTTTCTACTTGATTGATCGCTTGATAAATTGTGTTTTGAATGAATGGGTTGCTTGGGACAAGCAACGGTTTAGTGTGGGGATGTGATGGGTGTCTGTCGAACGACCCTTAAGTGTTATAAATGGTATTTTAGTCCTACATTTAATCGGGTAATTTTCTAGAATTAGATAACTACGGTTGTTTGTGTTTCAGGTACAAATGGAGCCTAAAATGGAAGGAATACGAAGAATAAATGAAAATAATCAATTATTGGAATAGAAGAATTAAGAGGATAGCATTATAGAGGACGAAATTATGAGAACGTGGGCGAAAACGGCAAAGAAAACGGAGTTGAAACGAAAACGTTATGCTGAAAACAAAATTTCATGTTGAAGCCCACCGTAGCCTACAGTGGCGGGCGTAACTTATGGCGCCGACTGGCAATTTTTTACCACTGTAGTCCATTTTCGACCCACCGTAGCACTTTTATGACCGCCGTAGCCTACAGTGGGTGCCGTAGGTTATGGCGCTGACCTGCGTAACTGTGTAACTCTGACCTTTTAATTCGGTTTTATGATGTCCTTTCAAGTCCAATCATTCCCATTCGGTTACACGGCAGTCTAGAGGCGATTTTGGGTGTGCTAGCTTGGTTTTGAACATTTCTAAACCGTTTTTTTGGTATTTTTGATTCATATGAACATGGATATGTGTATGATGATGATTTCCCAAGACATGTGTGGCTAATTTCGTTAGGGATCATCTCGAATGTAAGGTTTTCTTGTGACAATTATGTTTTTGTTCATGAATTTCTGGAATAATAGACTTTTCATGTGTTGTTTAGTTTATTATGGTACTTGATTGATAGTTTGTAAATTGTTAATGTGTGTTTGCTTATAATTCTAAACCATACGTTCTTGGTGCCGTTGGCAATCGAGATATCATGGGAGGGATTAGGGGTTAGATATATGTTAATTGATCATCGGGTAATAACCTCGCATTCTAGGAATCCGAGTACTTAGTTCCCTTTCATCACAAACAATTAATCTTGCATGAGCTATGTCTATGTAGTTCTTTCCAGTTGAACATAAACATTGGTTGTCACTTAAAACCTGAACCTTGAGATGATCACTATTCTCTTATTATGTTTACAAACCAAATCCTTCTTTTGCAATTAAATTAGTTAATTTTAGTTTTTAAAACCAAACAACAAAATCTCTGAATATACTTTTGCAATTTAGTTTAATCTAGTCATTTTTGATAAACCATTTAGATAACACTTTTTGTCACACCCCGACCGCGTTAAAACAACAAAACCACGGCGGAAACGTCGGGGAGTGTCGTGGCAGAATTATTGTTTCACAACCATGGATACAAAAAGTTTCGTTTTATTGATTCATTAAGTAATTTACATTGTTTTAACACAAAACAAACAAGTTACATATCGACTAATATTGTTATTATGTCACTAAGGCCTCGTCCAGATCCTAAGTGACTCATGCATCCTAGTAATCATCATCAAGCATCAACACCTGCAACATATGTAAAAACAAAGTCAGCAAAGAAATGATGGCGAGTACATAGGATTTATAGGAGTGTCGGATTCATGGCTAGTTTAAATGTTGCAATACTTTATTAAAAACCTTGTTTTGAAAAGAGTATAATATTGCAACTTAATTAACCAACTCAAATCAAGCGGGTTATAGTTTATAAAACCTCGTAGCCATGATTCTTAACCCAAAAACATTTCTTTTAGTAAAGCAAATTGTAAACATCTCGTATTAACTCGTTAATAAAACTCGTATGGTTTATATCCTTTCGAAAACATCGTTAAGTGACGTTGTTTCAAAATCGTTTACCCAAGTGAACTAAATAACGCCACGGTATGTAATATGTTGAAAACAATTATATTTAAGAAGTACCAGCGGCGTATCTACCATGTTTTCACCATATTACCCTCGTCCCGTTATCTAAACACTTAACCAAAAACCAATCGTTTATCTAACTCGTTTAATCTTGTATGAATCGTTCCCAAATTGTTAATTCGTTTAAATTGTTTAAATCATCCTCGTTTTAAGTGTGAAAACAATTTGTGGTCGCCTCGCTAATAACATTCAAACCTTCGTGACTCGACTATCTCGCTCTCGCATTAATAAACCACCAAAGGGTAAATTAACATTCAAATTCAGTCATTACCCACCTAACCCACACATAACCATGGGTGTAGTACGATAATGGGATTTGTCAGATCCTATAGTACCATAACCTAATACTGGTCGGCTTGATCAATGCTAATGAATGCCATTCGTTATGTAAATACAACCAACTAGTTTATTCACTTTATTGAAATCGTTATTAGTTTAATATAAACCATCTTAATCGTTTTTAAAATCATCGTTATAATATCGAAAATCGTTTTGAAAACCATCGTTAAAACCTTGAAAACATTTAGCACATATGAATCACCCCAAAACAATTGAAACCAGTAAAATATGGGAACTATGTACTCACGTGAAGTGCAAAGTATCCTCAATCAATAGAACTTCAACAAACTCGAGCAAACCAGAGAAATCAAACAGCACCTAGTAATCGAATCACTAGTCAAACAATAGACGCCTAAATCGGAAGATCGGACAGAATGAGGTCTTGTAAACCAAATGAGTGTTGGAACTCATGTGATATGGTTTAACAAAACCTACATCCTAAATCGGAACCTAACCTAAGTGCTTTCGACCCGTCACGACCCATTAAGGTAGCTTATGCTACTTTAAAGTGTCATGCGCGCAAAAGCGCGTTCGAGACGTCTAACTAGTCCTATGACAAATATTATATGCCTAAACATGTTTAAATATGTTGCATAATCAGTTACGTGACAAAAGTTTATGTTACATATGCTTAATTACCAATTATGCATGAAAAAGGCATTTTGGTCATTTACCTAAGGCATATAAACTACTTATCATACAACTAATTAAACCTAAGTGACCATAAGGTATAACCTCGGAAGGTTATTCCCTATTCAACTATGGTCATTAAACATGTTTGGTTGGATCCTAATGATCGACCAAATGGGTCGAGTTCGAAAGTCTAAGCGGGTGTTTAGTCCGCTTGACTTACGACTCTACACAAGCACTAATCTAAAAGTGACGAGCTAAACATGTTAGAACATGTTTAGTTAAGTTAGAAAACAGGTTTTGATATCAAAACAAACGGTTTTGATACCCTAGAGTAGTTTGGTTACAAAATACGCATAAACACGCATTTTGGCCGAAACTATGACTCTTCACTACGCCTAGTCAACGTGGTAATCAGTAGGTATAGTCACAAGGGACTATAACAATCGTGATTACGCTCACGTCGCAAAGTTCAACGGAACTTTGTGTTGACCATTGACTGGTCAAAGCTAAAAGTCAAACTTGTTTGACTTTCATGCTTGAAATACAAGAACAAGCAAGAAGAGGACTTACAAAGGGTCCAAGAAAGATGTTTGATCTAAAATAGCTCAGGTATGAAGTGCAAACACCCCAACTTAGAGCTGATTTCGGATCAAGTGTGAGAATGAAGTGAAGTGGGGGTTGCTATTTATAGTAAGTTAGGATTAATAGGATGATTCCAAGTGGTATGAGGGAGTAATCTTGGCCATACATGTGGGTTAATGGTATTAGAATACAATGGGGGTCGAAAACTAGCTCCAGGTATTACAAATATTACATTAAAACCCCTGACTTTAGCCCAGATTGCTGTTTCTGATCTTTCTGTCTGACAAGGCCACGTGGCCTGCATAACATATAGTCAATCCTTACGCGGCCCGTGTAAGGAAGTTTCACAGATTGTCAAAACAGGTCCCTGCACATCAGAAACTTGCATTTCGGCTCATTTTTGACACGTTTAAGCCCCGTTAACCTCACTTCAAGGCTCTAAAATGAAGTTAAAGTATAGGGAACTTAAAACATGCTCAAAAATATCTCGGATGTCGGCTCGTTTGGTCGTACGGTTGCGTTGTTCGGTTAATTACGACGGAAATCGTAACGAACGCAAAAATGATCCAAACTAAGCGACGAATGGAATTTTATCATGCCAATCACTAAAATAAAATATTTTAATGATTACATAAATTTTTGGATGTCCGGATATATTTAGAACGTAAGATATGCGCGAAAATGCAAACTTGTGCACTTTTTGACGCTTTTAGTCCCTGAATGACTAATAAAGTTTGTTTTAGCATACTGAACCCCTCAAAGCCTATTTCTAAGCTATGTAAAGGATATTTAGGGTATGTTTAACTTATGATCAAGTTCCGGAGTGTTCGTTACTATACAAATCAGTACAGTTTTGCAGTTTGACACAAATAGTCCCTGCGATCGAACAAGGTTGATTTCAACACATCAAACCATTCAAAACTTATTTCTAAGTTATGTGGAGGTTACTTAAGGTATGTTAAGACTATGTCACTATTCCGGAGTGTTTGTCGCGTTATACTGACTGTGTTTATGCACCAGTTTGCGTATAACCTTCCAGAAAGCGATTTAAAGCTTGAAATTGGAATCGAATCAAATTGAAAATTCACCAAACACAAATACACACATAATAACATCAAAACACATATAGTAACACCAAAGCACATTGTTTTATTAATAATCAACATTGTTTTACATCGTACATCGATTACAGAGTACAGTTGTCACAGTCTCCCCTACTTCAGGAAATTTCTTCCCGAAATTTTATTTAGAGGAAGCTTGTGAAAACAAATGCGGATATTTCGCCTTCATTTGGTCCTCACATTCCCAAGTAAACTCTGGGCCACGTTTGGATTCCCAACGAATCTTGACCAATCGTATCCGTTTGTTCTTCAACTGTTTGAATGTACGGTCCACTATCTCCACGGGTTTTTCGACAAAGTGCATCGTTTCATCGATTCGGATCTTGTTGAAAGGAATGTGAAGATCAGCGTCAGCTAAACACTTTCGCAAATTGGACACGTGAAAAGTCGGGTGAATATATCCAAGCTCTGGAGGTAGCTCTAGTCGATAGGCAACCTTCACAATTCTTTCCACAATCTTAAATGGTCCCACATATTGAGGTGCAAGTTTTCCTTTCTTTCCAAATCTCCCCATTCCCTTCCAAGGTGACACCTTGAGTAGGACATGGTCTCCGACTTGAAATTCTAAGGGCTTGCATTGCATATCCGCATAACTCTATTGACGGTTTCGAGCTGTCACAAGATTATCGCGGATTTTCTTGATTTTGTCTGTTGTTTCCAGAACGAGCTTAGGTCCAGTAAGCTGAGCTTCACCGGTCTCATTCCAACAGACAGGTGAACGACATTTTCGACCGTAGAGAGCTTCGAATGGTGCCATATTAATACTAGCATGATGACTATTGTTATAAGAGAACTCGATCAGTGGCAGATGAGAATCCCAACTACCACCAATGTCTATCACGCATGCTCTAAGCATATCCTCCAAAGTTTGAATCGTCCTCTTAGATTGTCCATCTGTTTGGGGATGATAAGCAGTGCTTAGATTTAGTTGGGTTCCCAAAGCAGATTGCATGGTCTTCCAGAAATGAGATGAAAACCGAGCATCACGATCGGAAATGATATCCAAAGGAACACCATGTCGTGATACAATCTCATCAACATAAATCTTTGCAAGTTTATCAGCAGACAGATCCTCGCGAATCGGAATAAAATGAGTTGATTTCGTTAATCGATCGATAACAACCAAAATAGCATCATGACCTTTAGATGTACGTGGTAGCTTAGTGATGAGATCCATAGCAATGTTCTCCCATTTCCAAACCGGTATTTCTGGCTGTACAAGCAAACCAGAAGGTCGTTGATGTTCAGCCTTGACTTTGAGACAAGTTAGGCATTTCGATACATACAAGACAACATCCTTTTTCATACCAGGCCACCAGTACTGAGTACGAAGATCCTTGTACATTTTATCAGCACCAGGATGGATAGAATATCGAGACTTGTGAGATTCGTCCATCACTAGGGTGCGGAGATCGTCTTGTTTCGGAATCCACAAACGATCCTTGAAGTAGAGTAAACCATCGTCTTTCCTTTCGAGCTTGAAGCGGTATCTCATTTTTCAATAAGCCTTTGATCACACAAGATCGTTGAACTTGAAGGACACAAGATTGGATATCGGATAGAGCTCGGACAGAGTGAAGCTTGACTCGCTCTTTTCGACTAAGCGCATCGGCTACAACATTCACCTTACCAGGATGGTAGCGAATCTCGCAATCGTAATCGTTCAAGAGTTCAACCCAACGTCGTTGCCTCATGTTCAACTCCTTCTGATTAAGAATATGCTGGAGACTTTTGTGGTCTGTGAAAACCACACACTTCGTTCCATAGAGGTAGTGTCTCCAGATTTTAAGCGCGAAAACCACAGCTCCCAACTCAAGATCATGAGTTGTGTAGTTCTTCTCATGAATTTTCAGTTGTCTTGACGCATAAGCAATGACTTTACCTCATTGCATAAGAACGCAACCAAGTCCTAGATTTGATGTGTCACAGTAGACAACGAAATCATCATTTCCCTCGGGCAGAGATAGAACAGGAGCATCACAAAGCTTCTGTTTCAGCATTTGAAACGCTTCTTCTTGCTTGGGTCCCCACTCAAGAGGCTTATTCTTTTGAGTCAAAGCAGTGAGTGGAACCGCAATCTTCGAGAAATTTGAAATGAATCGACGATAATAACCAGCAAGACCAAGAAAAGATCGAATCTCTGTAGGTGTCGTTGGTGTACTCCAGTCCTTAATAGCAACAATCTTGGATGGATCCACATGAATACCCTGCTCGTTGACTATATGACCCAAGAACTGAACTTCTTTAAGCCAAAATTCACACTTGGAGAATTTAGCAAAAAGTTGTTCCTTCTTAAGGAGTTCCAATGTTAAGCGAAGGTGTTGCTCGTGCTCGGCTCGAGACTTTGAATAAATGAGAATATCGTCGATTAACACAATGATGAACTTGTCTAAATAAGGTTTACAGACCCTATTCATTAAGTCCATAAAGATAGCTGGGGCATTCGTCAAACCAAAAGGTATGACAGTGAACTTGTAGTGCCCATATCTCGTGCGGAAAGCAGTTTTGGGAATATCTTCTTCGAGAAAACGAAGTTGATGATACCCAGAACGCAGATCGATCTTAGAAAAACACGAAGCACCTTGCAGCTGGTCGAAGAGATCATCAATTCGAGGTAGGGGATATCGATTCTTGATGGTAAGCTTATTAAGCTCACGATAATCAATACACATTCGAAAAGATCCATATTTCTTTTTCACAAAGAGGACATGAGCTCCCCAAGGTGAATAACTCGGACGGATGAATCCTTTATCAGATAACTCTTGAAGCTGTTTAGATAACTCTTGTATCTCTGACGGTGCAAGAGGATAAGGTGCTTTCGCAATCGGGTTGGCATTGGGTACAAGGTCAATATGAAACTCGACTTGACGAACTGGAGGCAAACCAAGCAGTTCATCAGGAAACACCTCTGGGTAATCCCAAACAATCGGAATATCCTGAATACTCTTGCTCTTGCCTTTCTCCTCGGTGACATGTGCTAGAAAAGCAACATATCCTTTTCGCAAATAACATTGGGCTTTTGTACATGACATAAGCTTCAAACCACCTGAAGTTTTCTCGCCACGAACTTCCAAAACATCGCCAGACGAAAGAGGAATACGAACAATCTTATCAAAACAAACCACCTCAGCATGATGTTTGGTTAACCAATCCATTCCAACGATAACGTCGAAGCTCCCAAGTTGCATCGGTGTGAGGTCAATAGGAAAAAGATGGTTATCAAGGTTCAACTGACAATCATGAATAATAGAATCGAGTACCAGAGGTTTACCAGTAGCAACTTCGACATATAAGGGTTTCCTCAGTTTAGTTCTAGGTATCGCAAGTAAAGGTTCAAAAGATAACGAAACAAAACTTCTATTGGCACCAGAATCAAAAAGAATAGATGTGGGTCGATTGTTAACAAGAAACGTACCATTGACAACGAGGTTGTCAGCTCGACCCTCGTTTGCATTCAGTTTGAACGCTCGTCCACGAGCGGGATTCACAGTCGCAATGACATTTGCGTTCGCGTTTGCATTTACATTCACCAACCTCAAACAGTTGTTGCGGAAGTGACCAAACTCTCCACAATTGAAACATGAACCCGGTGGGAATCTCGCAACATTTTCCTGTACCGGAGCTTGAACCTGGGCAATAGGGATGGCAAAAACACCCGAGCCCGATGGGTATACCCAAAACCCGACACAAATGGGACGGGTATACCCGAATACCCGACAGGTATTGGGCCGGGTATGGGATTATTTTTAGAAATTTTCGCGGGTATGGGTCGGGTATGGGATTAGGAGATACCCGACCCGATTACCCGAAACGACATACCCGTTTACCCGAACTATATACCTGATCGTATACCCGAATTTTTAATGTATTATTTTCCATTAACCCTTGTATATTAGTGATTTATTTTAGTATGTTCATAATGTAAAAAGTAAATTTTCTTTTAATATATGTATTTGATAATAGTATTTATATATTGTATGTTGTGAAGTGTATAAATATAAGTGTATAAGTATCATAAAGTTATTATTAATTTATAATAAAACTTATATGTATGTAATGTACATTTTTAATTTATAAGAATTGTTGTATAAATAAAATTATATAAAATTATAATAGTAAAAGATGTATTTGGAAATCCCAACGTATATGTTTTAACAAACTAATGGGTATACCCGATACCCGCGGGTATACCCGAAACCCGACGGGTAATTACCTGATAAATACCCGACGGGTATTGGGTCAGGTATGGGACACAATTTTACAACCGGGTATGGGTATGGGATTACCAATACCCGACCCATTGCCATCCCTATTGGGCAACCTGATTTTGTCCCAACCGACAAACATTGGCCAAATGCCCAAGTTTACCACACGTTGTGCATTGCTTACAAGCTTGCTGTGCAACATGATGACCGTTGCAGCAAGCACAATGAGGTGCGGTACCAGCATACGCCTTCTTCGTAGGCGGTTGAGCCGGTGGTTTCTGATCAGTCTGAGTCGTAACAGCAAAATACTGGGCACCCTTTCACTTCCTCGATTTCTTCGATGAATCACCTTTCTTACCCTTTCCTTTTTCCTTATCTGAACCGGTTGATTTCTTTTTATCACCCTTGCAGGTGAGTTTACCCTTCCTGACTTGAGACACAGTCAGGGTAGCAGACAACTCGATTGCTTGACGAATGGTGGTAGGATTAACACCGGTCACAATATCCTGAATGGAATCGGGTAAACCATCTATGTATCTCTCGATTGCTTTCTCCAGCGGGGTAACCATAGTGGGACACAATAGACTGAGTTCCTCGAATCGATATGTATAAGCACGGTGTTCGCCCCCATCTTGCTTTAAATCGTCAAACTCTCGTTCCAAAGCTCGAACCTCGTGACGGGGGCAAAACTCTTTCATCATGAGAGCTCGAAGCTCTTACCATGTTTGTGCCAATGCCATTTCGGCACCCCTATCGCGCATAACACCGTTCCACCACGTAAGATCATGATTCTCAAATACGCTTGATGCAAATTCAACCTTACGCGCATTCGGACACTGCACATGCCTGAATGTGCTCTCGATACTCTCAAACCACTGCAGGAGCGCAGTTGCTCCTTGCGACCCAGAAAACTTAAGCGGCTTAGCAGAATTGAAATTCTTGAAATTACACTGTGCATTATTGTTGTTATTATTGTTGCTATTGCATAACTCGTGGATTTGGGTCACAATTCCTGGAAGCACAGCAGCCATTTGCTGAGAGACAAGGGCTGCGACTTCTTCAGCAGTAAAAGTTTGAGCATCACGTCGAGGAGGCATTGTCTAACAAGGAAACAGGGGAAACGAGTAAGGTTGAGAATTGGAAAAACAAAAGAGGTATCGAAAACATCGACAAAACACAAGGAAGGCGATTATTCGTTTGTTACCTCTAAACAAACAAATAACACACAGTGACTAATCAAAGTAAATGGGCCAAAATAATGTATCGCGAAGACATGCTCGCCTATAAGTGAACACTCACCCCAAGAGTTCCCAGGTAAGAGTGACTGGTCCGATTATGTGGATTTGTACGAACACTCTACCCTTAGACATAAAACTCAGGGTACAGGCATTCACTCTTCCAGTTTGCAAGTGTTCACATTATTTAGACCCAAAATTTGACGAGATTTTGAAAACTCAAAAGGCACTAAGACAAATATGAGTCAAACTGGAAGGGTTCAAAACCTACTAATCAATCATCCTAGAATGGATAATTAATTTTTGAAGCAGATTCGAATTTGTGTTCTCATTGTGGTTATCACCAAAGGGTAGGTGACAGTTTTGTTTTAAAAATCTAAACGCAAAATTCTTTGCGTTAGGGTCCTAAGAGTTATAGTCTAGGTCAAAGCATTACTAATAACCTAATTCCCTATAACCATTGGCTCTGATACCAACTCTTCTGTCACACCCCGACCGCGTTAAAACAACAAAACCGCGGCGGAAATGTCGAAGAGTGTCGTGGAAGAATTATTGTTTCACAACCATGGATACAAAAAGTTTCGTTTTATTGATTCATTAAGTAATTTACATTGTTTTAACACAAAACAAACAAGTTACATATCGACTAATATTGTTATTATGTCACTAAGGCCTCGTCCAGATCCTAAGTGACTCATGCATCCTAGTAATCATCATCAAGCATCAACACCTGAAACATATGTAAAAACAAAGTCAGCAAAGAAATGCTGGCGAGTACATAGGTTTTATAGGAGTGTCGGATTCATGGCTAGTTTAAATGTTGCAATACTTTATTAAAAACCTTGTTTTGAAAAGAGTATAATATTGCAACTTAATTAACCAACTCAAATCAAGCGGGTTATAGTTTATAAAACCTCGTAGCCATGATTCTTAACCCAAAAACATTTGTTTTAGTAAAGCAAATTGTAAACATCTCGTATTAACTCGTTAATAAAACTCGTATGGTTTATATCCTTTCGAAAACATCGTTAAGTGACATTGTTTCAAAATCGTTTACCCAAGTGAACTAAATAACGCCACGATATGTAATATGTTGAAAACACTTATATATAAGAAGTACCAGCGGCGTATCTACCATGTTTTCACCATATTACTCACGTCCCGTTATCTAAACACTTAACCAAAAACCAATCGTTTATCCAACTCGTTTAATCTTGTATGAATCGTTCCCAAATCGTTAATTCGTTTAAATCATTTAAAGCATCCTCGTTTTAAGCGTGAAAACTATTTGTGGTCACCTCGCTAATAACATTCAAACCTTCATGACTCGACTATCTCGCTCTCGCATTAATAAACCACCAAAGGGTAAATTAACATTCAGATTCAGTCATTACCCACCTAACCCACACATAACCATGGGTGTAGTACGATAATGGGATTTGTCAGATCCTATGGTACCATAACCTAATACTGGTCGGCTTGATCAATGCTAATGAATGCCATTCGTTATGTAAATACAACCAACTAGTTTATTCACTTTATTGAAATCGTTATTAGTTTAATATAAACCATCTTAATCGTTTTTGAAATCATCGTTATAATATCGAAAATCGTTTTGAAAACCATCGTTAAAACCTTGAAAACATTTAGCACATATGAATCACCCCAAAACAATTGAAAACAGTAAAATAGGGGAACTATGTACTCACGTGAAGTGCAAAGTATCCTCAATCAATAGAACTTCAACAAACTCGAGCAAACCAGAGAAATCAAACAGCACCTAGTAATCGAATCACTAGTCAAACAATAGACGCCTAAATCGGAAGGTCGGACAGAATGAGGTCTTGTAAACCAAATGAGTGTTGGAACTCATGTGATATGGTTTAACAAAGCCTACATCCTGAATCGGAACCTAACCTAAGTGCTTTCGACCCGTCACGACCCATTAAGGTAGCTTATGCTACTTTAAAGTGTCGTGTGCGCAAAAGCGCGTTTGAGACGTCTAACTAGTCCTATGACAAATATTATATGCCTAAACATGTTTAAATATGTTGCATAATCAGTTACGTGACAAAAGTTTATGTTACACATGCTTAATTACCAATTATGCATGAAAAGGGCATTTTGGTCATTTACCTAAGGCATATAAACTACTTATCATACAACTAATTAAACCTAAGTGACCATAAGGTATAACCTCAGAAGGTTATTCCCTATTCAACTATGGTCACTAAACATGTTTGGTTGGATCCTAATGATCGACCAAACGGGTCGAGTTCGAAAGTCTAAGCGAGTGTTTAGTCCGCTTGATTTACGACTCTACACAAGCACTAATCTAAAAGTGACGAGCTAAACATGTTAGAACATGTTTAGTTAAGTTAGAAAACAGGTTTTGATATCAAAACAAATGGTTTTGATACCCTAGAGTAGTTTGGTTACAAAATACGCATAAACACGCATTTTGGCCGAAACTACGACTCGTCACTACGCCTAGTCAACGTGGTAATCAGTAGGTATAGTCACAAGGGACTATAACCATCGTGATTACGCTCACGTTGCAAAGTTTAACGGAACTTTGTGTTGACCATTGACTGGTCAAAGCTGAAAGTCAAACTTGTTTGACTTTCATGCTTGAAATACAAGAACAAGCAAGAAGAGGACTTACAAAGGGTCCAAGAAAGATGTTTGATCTAAAATAGCTCAGGTATGAAGTGCAAACACCCCAACTTAGAGCTGATTTCAGATCAAGTGTGAGAATGAAGTGAAGTGGGGGTTGCTATTTATAGTAAGTTAGGATTAGTAGGATGATTCCAAGTGGTTTGAGGGAGTAATCTTGGCCATACATGTGGGTTAATGGTATTAGAATACAATGGGGGTCGAAAACCAGCTCCAGGTATTGCAAATATTACATTAAAACCCCTGAATTTAGCCCAGATTGCTGTTTCTGATCTTTCTGTCTGACAAGGCCACGCGGCCCGCGTAACATATAGTCAATCCTTACGCGGCCCGTGTAAGGAAGTTTCACACATTATCAAAACAGGTCCCTGCACATCATTCCAAGGCTCTAAAATGAAGTTAAAGTATAGGGAACTTAAAACATGCTCAAAAATTTCTCGGATGTTGGCTCGTTTGGTCGTACGGTTGCGTTGTTTGGTTAATTACGACGGAAATCGTAACGAACGCAAAAACGATCCAAATTAAGCGACGAAAGGAATTTTATCATGCCAATCACTAAAATAAAATATTTTAATGATTACATAAATTTTTGGATGTTCGGATATATTCAGAACGTAAGATATGCGCGAAAATGCAAACTTGTGCACTTTTTTACGCTTTTAGTCCCTGAATGACCAATAAAGTTTGTTTTAGCATACCGAACCCCTCAAAGCCTATTTCTAAGCTATGTAAAGGATATTTAGGGTATGTTTAACTTATGATCATGTTTTGGAGTGTTCGTTACTATACAAATCAGTATAGTTTTGCAGTTTGACACAAATAGTCCCTGCGATCGAACAAGGTTGATTTCGACACACCAAACCATTCAAAACTTATTTCTAAGTTATGTGGAGGTTACTTAAGGTATGTTAAGCCTATGTCACTATTCCGGAGTGTTTGTCGCATTATACTGACTGCGTTTATGCACCAGTTTGCGTATAACCTTCCAGAAAGCGATTTAAAGCTTGAAATTGGAATCGAATCAAATTGAAAATTCACCAAAAAAAAATACACACATAATAACATCAAAACACATATAGTAACACCAAATCACATTGTTTTATTAATAATCAACATTGTTTTACATCGTACATCGATTACTGAGTACAATTGTCACACATTTTCCACAAACTCCCTGTGTTCGATACCCACTTACCGCTAGCTGTTAGTAGTAATTGGATTACATTTGATTGAGACTTCGACCTCTCGTCATTGACTTCCAAACTCACAATCCTCATTATGAATGATGTTGGATGTAACTCGCATCAAATCATCTTCATGGATCTTGGTCATAAGATGTATTTGATTTAGGTATACTCATTTAGTATCCTCTGACCTGAGATACATACTAGAACTTTCATTTACTAAAGACTATTCTTTGATCAATTTCAAATGCTGTTGCCTAACTGCCAGTCATAAAGGCATTGGTTGGGAGTGGTTCTGAAGTTCAGTGGGAGTTATATATAGTCAAGATGGGATTACGTACTCTTACATTATATGTAACAGTTAGACATCTGGGCGCCCTCGTTGATTCAAACTGGTGAAGTGTAAGGCCTTACCCAAACTTACTGTGTGTTTGATTGGACCACTTTGATTCTGTGAACGAGAACGATAATGATTGAACGCCACGTGAGATTGCATCTGATCCATGTCTCATTGTTCAATTGATGTCTTTTACAAAAAGGATAGATGACGACAATTGCCATAAGTATACTTTCTTCATGTAGCAAGCCGTTGCTGAAAAGAAGATACATTGGTTAATGACTTTAAAGTGTCATGACCTGTTGAGGGCAACCATGTGTAGCTAGAACACCGCTGGCTGTCTGCGTTGAGATCTTATCAGAAACCGTCCAAGTGGGAGCTGTTAGATATTATGTCCGGTTCGATAAGTCAACGCTGCCAACCGAGTCTTAACCCATAAGAGTTACACCTTGGGCAACGAACTAAAATCCACTTAACCTGTTTAACTGGTAATTATGAACAACATACGAGACAGATCATAATTATATTTATGATCATAAGCGGGTATTAACTGAGAGACAGGTACATGGACCGGGTGACAAGAATACTCACCCTACGCCACTTGTCGCCCATGCACCTTTGTTGCGCCACATGTCGTACATGCGTCCACCTACCGCCACTTTTCGTGCACCAACCTTTTAGCCAATTGCAACACATGCATCATGCATGCGTGCCACTTGGCGAACATGCACTTTGGTTCTTGCTTTTATAAGGAAGAGATGAACAAGAGGTTGAGTTAGTTGTTGCAACAAGATAAAAATTCTCTCAAAGCATACATCAGCCATCGTCGGCTTACCGCCTCCGGGAACCGCACACCGCCACCGCCATGCTGCTCGCCGCTGCCAGTCGTCATCGCCCTGCTGCTGTAGGCCACTGTCGCCGCTGTTTGTCGCGGTTGGCTGCCGCATGGCGCCGCCTCCTTCGTCGCGTTTCGTTGGTTCGTTTACTAGCACTCGGTCGTTGCACCTCGGTGTCTCGACCGGTTAGTCATTAACCGAGGTATAATTTTTCTCATCGGTAGTTAAATTTTTTCACTCTGCTCGTATTTGTATGCAACCGGATCCTGTCGGGTTTTGTTTCTGTTGATCATTAGTTTATACTTCCGCTACGTTTTATTAATTAACTGGTTTAATTAATTAACTATTATTTATTGAATCGGGTTTTGATAAATAAAATTTTAACCGAACACCACGGAAACCCAACACATGATTCGTGATTTCTTATCAACTTTAGTTAGTTCAACCTCATTAACTATCATAGACCCGGTAACAACGATTTTCAATATGGACTACCAAAACCGATGTACAAGAAGACTAAAGAATCTGATGAGATTCTACCAGCAAATTTGATGAAACTGAATTGATTGGAACAAGAAATCAATTTGGGGATTATGTTTCATGATGGCGATGGTGGTGGGTTTTAGAGAGAGCGAGAGGGGAGGAAGAAGATGAGGGTGGGTCATCTTTATTTTTTAATTGAGAAAAGGTATTTTTGTCATTTCACACCCTCTTAACTAAGAAAACTAACTGATGTTAGGCACAGAGACTATCCGGGAATGAAAATTGAAAAGTTGGGGACTATAGCTATAATTTTAGAAAGTTGGGGACTAAAGGTGAAAAAAGAGCAAACCACAGGGACTATTCGGGTATTTAACTCAAAAAGAAACCATTTGAGGGACACTTATCATCATATTAGGCCATGTCTTATGGATAATTATTATTTTAGTTTAATTTCTTCTAATTAATTATAAATAACCCTCGTACAAAATATTATTTAGTTTAATATCTTATGGATAATTATTATTTAATTTAATCTCTTCTAATTAATTATGGATAACTATCCTACTAAATATTTTGTTATTTAATCTCTTCTACTTAACTATAAATAATTATTGTTTAGTTTAAATTTAATGCATACTTCTGAGTTCTCATTTATGATATTATTTATATGTTTTTTCTATATCATATTAAAGACACCTACTTTTATTTATAGTATACAAATTTACTCAAGTTAAATGCCCGGATAGTCCCTGTGGTTTGGCCTTTTTTCACCTTTAGTCCCTAACTTTCTAAAATTACCTCTATAGTCCCCAACTTTTCAATTTTCGTTCTCAAATAGTCCCTGGCATGGATGTTGGTTAGTTTTCTCAGTTAAGTTGGTATAAAATGACTATAATGCCCTTAAATCTGTCTTCCAATTATTCCTCTACTATCCCCACTTGCATATCATCAATTCCCCAGTCGAAACCCTAATCACCTTCATCTTCTTCACAAACCCTAAAATTCCTCAAAAGTAATTTTAGATCAATTCCTCAAAATTAATTTTAGATCAAACTTGGATTGATCTGGGTACCACAAATTCATGTCTTCCAGTCATAGAGGGCAAGGTATGATCAGTATTTCAAATGTTTGAAGGACCTACAAGTTTTAAGTTTTACTATCTATTAAGTATTAAATATATTTATTGATGTTCTTACTTCTTATATTCAGAGTGTAAAAGTTATTGAGAATGCTGAAGGAGCGTGTACAACTCCGTCAGTCGTGGCTTTTAACCAAAATGGGAGTTAATCATAGGTACTCCCGCTAAACGTCAAGCCGTCACCAACCCAACAAACACGGTATTCGGTACCAAGCGTTTGATCGGAAGACGATTCAATGATCCACAAACACAGAAAGAAATGGGTATGGTTCCATATAAAATCGCTAGGCCTCCAAATGGAGATGCGTGGGTCGAGGCCAATGGACAGAAGTATTCTCCAAGCCAGATCGGTGCTTTTGTTCTTACCAAAATAAAAGAAACCGCTGAAGCTTATCTTGGGAAAACGATTAATAAAGTCGTCATTACCGTACCTGCTTATTTCAGTGACGCGCAAAGACAAGCTACTAAAGATGCTAGAAAAATTACTGGTTTAGATGTTCAGAGGATCATAATTGCTAGTTGTGTGTTTGATATGGATAGTGGTTGAGCATGTTTTAGTTATAGGGTTTAGCAGAATGTTCTATGGTTGTGAGGGGAAATATGATGAAGGAGATGATTGATCATGATGGAGATGATTAACCTTGAAAGGAACTGGTTTAGAAGGGAAATGTGATGAAGGATATAATTGATCTTGGAAGACAGAATTTAAGGGCATTATAGTCATTTTACACCAACTTAACTGAGAAAACTAACCCCCATCCACACCAGTGACTATCCGGGAACGAAAATTGAAAAGTTGGGGACTATAGAGGTAATTTTAGAAAGTTATGGACTAAAGGTGAAAAATGATCAAACCACAGGGACTATCCGGGCATTTAACTCAATTTACTCTTATTATTTTCGATGATATAATTATCTCTAATAAACTTTAAACTTTTACAATAGTATATATAATGCTAGACATAAAATTAAAAAAACATTTGATGACATCAATAATTTAAGACATAATATAATTATATGTATAATATGCACTTTTTAATAAAATAATACCAAACAAAATTACAAATATAAAATCATTGCTTTTACTAATAATAGCAAAGTCTTAATTTTTTTAAATTAGATTTATTACGGGTTTTTTAAATATAATTTATACTTTATCACTCAAATGGTTACTTATTTGCTTCTTGAATAACATGTTTGACCACTGTATCTTCTTTTCAATAATCATCTCTGCAATCACCATATAGATTGTGTACCGAGTATAACCATTAGTTTTTTTAAATATAATTTTTTTTATTATTTGGTATATAAAATCATATTTATTTAAGCCGTGTAATAGACGGGGGTTTTTTTAAATATAACTTTTTTTATTATTTGGTAAACAATATTACTTTATTCAACCCGTGTAATACATATGGTTTTAAACATATAACTTTTTTATTATTTGATATATAAAATTGCATTTATTCAACCCATACAATATGATTCCTATAGATATAACTTTTTTATTATTTAATATATAAAATTACATTTATTCAACTCGTGCAATAAAGAAGGTTTTTAAAGATATATTGTTTTATTATTTAGTATATAAATAATCATTTATTTAACCCGTGTAATACACGGGGTTATAACCTAATGAGTTTAAGTTTTATATAGGGATAATTTTTTTTACCTTGGATTGAAGCAATAGTTATAGAAATACATCAACAATCTATGGGTATATATCACAGTTAATTTAGTTACATTACATGCTTGATATTCCAAGTTAGCAACAATTATGACTTCCAAAGCCACTTAAAAATATGTTGTAATAGGTAATATTATGAAATTTAATAGTACGTTCTGAAAAATAAAAATAGATATTGTTTCTACAATGTCTTCTATATTAAATTAAAAGTTAACTTATTTTAAAAAGTATTATATTTTTATATGATAAGAGGAGGGGTTTATTGTACGAAGTGTAGGAAACAAACTCAGTTATTAATCTTCAAAGATCAATTGCTCAAAACTAAGGGGACTGGGGATGGTCCGTGATGGGCCATTTTCCACGCGTGGAACAAACAAAAAGACCACCGCCACATAATAGTTCAACGAGTGATGGGTGGTACGTGATGGGTTTTCGTGATTTTTTTTTCACGCGTGAAAAATGGATGGATGTGAGGGGGTGTGATGGTTTATTGTTAGGTGTTGTTAGTGATGACCATTGTCACTAAAAAGGTTGCGAGTGATGGAAAAATGGTTGATGACATGGCGAAACTTGATTAGGTGTTGTGAGTGATGAGTGAGTGATCCCCCCCCCCTAAGAGGGGGTATTTTTGTAAATCTAATGTTCGAACAAAGAAACAAATAGAGAAAGGGTATTCTACTCATTTTCTCACTTGAACTCATTCTCCCCTTGATTTTCAAATGGCTATAACTTTTTTCATACGTTAATATTTTTTTTTTAAATTACACCGTATTAGAGAGTATTTAATTCTCTTTAATTTGAGCAGTCTATTGCTATAGTTTTCTTAAAAAAATTACATAATTTTGAATACGCATTACGTGATTTTGAATACCCAGCACATACTAAGTGATTTGAATACCCGTTACATGATTTCATTATAGTAAGTGGAACTGCAGTAAGTGATTACGTAATTACGTAACAATAATTGTATTTATTACGTGACTATGTGATTTTGAATACTAATTTTGTGACTACGTGATTTCATTATAGTATATTTTATATGAAACCACACTGAGTGATTACATTATAAGCATAATTGTAATATCATTAATTGTCACAAATCATATTGAATGTGTAATAACGTAACGGTTTATGTTGAATGTGTAATCACGTAATGAGTATTCAAAATCACGTAGTCATGTGTTAGGTATTCAAAATCATGTAATCACGTAATGAACTAATAGGTATTCAAAATCATGTAATTTTTTTAAGAAAACTATAGCAATAGGCTACTCGAATTAAAGAGAATGAAATACTTGTTAATATGGTGTAATTTAAAAAAAAAACATTAACGTACGAAAAAGTTATAGCCGTTTGAAAATCAAGGGGGAAGTTGTTTAAGTGAGCAAGGACTAAATTACCCTTCAAGCTAAGGACACATGTCCTTCTCTAATTCTCATGTATACTTCTTATGAAATTGTTATCTTGTACAAGAACATAATAAAGTTGGATTGAAGGAGAAACAACGTGGAACGATTTTACACGGTTACTGGTTGAGTTCAAAGGCCAAGGATGCAAGGTGCGGCTTAAAAGTTAATGTTTGACAAAAACGGGTTCTATTTGAGACCTCACATAAATGGTAAGTTTCACGTATAAAGTTGCATGCTTTTGATGATTCACGCTATTTCCAACGTTAAAGTTGGGATCTTGATGTGAGAATCGTGGAAAAGGGGTTGTAGCTGTCACTAGGATTTTGCACATAGTTGCGCCAACATTGTTTAGGTGCAACCTGAGTTACCTTTGAATGTTCAAAGTGAAACCTAGGCTAACCCCACTATTTAAACGCAAGTTGTGATTGGCCCATTTCATGTGCAAACCGTTGATCAGATTGACAAGCTTGCTAGGGTCAAATCATCTAGTAAACGGTATAAGTAAAACATAGTTTTACAAGTGAGTTCTAAATGACATCTTTTCAAAATTATTGGGTTGATTAGCATGTTACATTAAACGGTATTACTCTTTGGAGTACTTGATTATTGTTATGTGATTATTGACTAATTGATGTTAGATGTTTAATATTGATTGTTCAAGTTTAAATGATTGATGGTCAATGCTAAACAATTCGATAATTGATTAAACAAATCAATGGGGTCTTGTGAGCGTGACCGCGCAGTAGACATTGACTCTAATACATGTAAGCGTGTTTGGCCTTGTAGCAAGCAGTTGGTAAAGTTCGCTTCACCGTTTTATGTGTTTATTGATGATTGAAAATTGATGTAACTGATGTTATAATGTGACTTTATATTGATTGTTAAAATGTCTTACTCAAATGATAAATTCTTGTTTTGAACGTAAACTATGACTCACTCGGCGTAACTGATCTTTTAGCGTGCATGTTATGTCAGGTTGAGGCTTGATAGAAAGTATATGGCTTTGAATGAAGACTCCTCTACTTGTTGAACTGGGACCCTAAATGACTCATTTATGTTATTTGAATGTTATGTTTAGACTTGACGTATTGATGTAATTGTTACTTGACGTTTGCACTGCTATAATGCACTGCTATAATGAACGTTTTTACGAGATTTATCGTTTGATTCTGATTTTTTGTGGTTTTATAACTTGAAACAGTGGAGATTTAAGGAATTTTGGGGGTTTGAGAAGCTAGGGTTTGTGGTAAGCATTTCGTCTTCTTATTGTATTTCTGGTGCAAAACATCAGTTTTTTTGTATTAGTTTTGGTACAAAAGTTGATCCTTTTCGTTCCATCAGAAACTATTGCCGAATTTAACAATCATATGTTAAATCATTTGATTCATTTTATTCCGATGCTGGTTCGAGTCCTTATTGATGTGAGTTTTATTCATTATTTTTATGTTTATTTTGTATATTGTTATCACCCTGTACCTTAATTTTGAATTCATTTGGTAATTTTGTTTTCATTTGCATACAATTGAGGGATTCAAGCTCAGCAACGCAGGATATGAATACATGTAAGTTTTGAGGGTTTTGATTCGTATACTATTTTTCTATCATTTCTGATGAAACTTGACTTTTTATTTGGTTTTTTTTAGTGATCATATTTTTTGTTTCAATATTTTTTAGTTGAAGTTTGTTTTTTATCTGCATATGATCTGTTTTTGCATGTTGATGAAGAGGCAGGTTGTGAAGTGCCAAATGTCTTGGGTATGGAGGTCTATGTGTCAATTATCTGGTTGTATATATTTGTTGAAATTTGTCACAAGCTTAGGTAATAATTTGAAAATCCAACTCTTAGTCATTTTTCATTTACTCATCCTTACTACATCAATATTATTATTCCTGTTTTTTGTTTAGTTTGTTACATTTACTAACAATGTATACTCTATTTGAATAATTTTAAATTTTTAATCAATACTAATATATTAGAAAATAATATTGTAGCCGAAATTTCTTTCTGTAAATTACCATAAATATTAATTCTGTTTTATAACTTCCAATCATTCCATAACTTAGTCTTATTGTATTCTATATATATAGATGTCATCTCAAAAAGTTTCTACAATGATATTCTTTGTCATTCTTCTTCTTTTGTTTTCGACTTATTAAGGTACAACCATTACCCTTTTTGCAATTCTTATATTCAATATCATATAAAACATCATAACTCTTTTATCCTATCATTTTCTTAATTTAACAGTGAAATGGAGAACAATAAGATTACTATGTTCAGGTCACTTAATGCTCACTCTACGAACTACACAATCAAGGCGAAGATCATATCCTTGTGAAATAAAAAAATGAATGGTTGTGATAATCAGATCTATCGAGTTGACATGTTGTTGATGGATGAGGAGGTAACAATTTTTTAATGTTGTTAATTCTTATTTATAATCTTTTTTAACCATGGTTATCCATGTTGATGATCTAAAAGGCATCATATATAATTACTATTTCAGGGTTTGTTCATTCAATGTAGCTGTTTACGTAAACTTTTCAAACGGTTCCTTAAATTTTTGGTTGTTGATGACTGTTTATTGTTTCACAAACCATCACTAGCCAAAGATACAACCAAGATTAAGGTTACTGGAAGAAGCTATCTTTGTATCCATTCAGTTATGTTCTGAAAACTGATAACTGGTCTGGTCCTCGGTACTTTTTTTGTTTCACTGATTTTAAATCTGTGTTGAGTAAAAAAGTTGAAGTTAATACTCCAATAGGTATTTACTGTTTTTCAATTTTCTTATAACTGTTAAATAAATTCAGATGTTTCTATTTACAAATTTTTGTATTATACATATTTTATCGGTTATGTTGTTGTCTCTTATCCTATTGAAGATGCAAATAGGAAGGATGGCTCTAAAAACAAACGAATGAACATAACTCTCAAAGATCTATAGATGTGTATATGTATATCTTTATTAATCTATATGTTTGATTTTAATTTTACAAATATTCATTGTATAGAGATAAGAAGATTGGTCTTACATTATGGGAAAACTATCCAGTCACTTTTTCATACATGAATGATAAAGACCGCCCTGCTCATGTTGTTATTCTTGTGCATTTTGGCACAGTAAACATTTATCAAGGTATTAATTTAAATTCTGTAAATTATTTCAACAAGCTGAATTAAATATCTGTATCGATATGTACCTCCTTATATTATGTGAACATAATTTCAACGTTTTTTTTATCATTTAATAAACATGGACGTTCTAATCAGGTAAAGTTGGCCTTACTAATATGTTTGAAGCAAGTCGTGTCTTCATAAATTCTGATCTGGATGAGATAAAAGAATTCAAAGACAGGTACATATTTATTATTTAATGATTCCCATCTAGATTTGCATATGTTTTTTTAATATATTCTACTGTTATAGGTATCTTGAGAAGGAGTTTTCTAAATCATCTTCCAGTAAACAGTCATGCTCTCAAGTGATATCCAATGCAGAAGATGAGTTTCTTAATGCTGAAGACTTTGTGTTGAGCGCTTTTATTGCTTCAATTGATGAGGTACACTTTTGATAAAATGTATATGTTTATTAACTTTTGTTTATATCCGGTCTTTTTTTTATAATAGAATTGTCCATAAATATTATAATATCAACTGAATAGGAGAAAAAAGTTATCATTGTTGGTACTGTTATAGCAATTTGAAATGATAAGCCTTGGTACTATTTATCATGCAATCATTGTAAGAATCAAATTGAAGAGAAATCAACATTGATTGAAAAAGATGACGGCAGTTTTGATGTTTTGGATGAGAAGACTTTTGAGTGTATAAACCCTTATTGTGATGTTGTTGATGTTGTTCCTGTTTATCGGTATTGTTTATATTTCATATTTAATTTTAGTTGTACAAAGTGATTTTATACCCTTTGTTTTTTTGTTTCTAATTATGTACTTTTTATCATCTAACAGTTACAAGATACCTCTAAGGGTTCAGGATTCGACTGGGACTGTTTCTCGTACGTTGTTTGATTATGAAGCTATTAAGCTTATTAAGAAAACCGCCAAAGAACTTCTTGATGTTTACTCAAAGGTACAATTAGTATTCATTATGATTAATGTTATTAGTTTTTAATATACAATATGTATGTATATTTACTAAATTTCAGAACTTTGTATAGGTTGACAGTTCCACCGAAGGAGCCTTTCAGTCACTTCCATCTGAGTTTGATATGCTGATCAACAAAAAGTTTGCATTTCAAATCAAAATTTCCAGTTTTAACATTTCTAACCAGATAGAAAACTATGGAATTTCAATGTTAACTTCTGATGAGGACATACTTTCCGCTCTGGAGAATAAATGGAAAATTAATGAGGTTAGTATTTATTTTCCAAATCATAGTTTTCATGTAAATATCCTATTAGACTTGCTGTTTTCATTAACTGACATTTTTTCTATTTTTGGCAGTCTGATTTGTCTGAGTCGAATGTTCAATGCTTGTCTGATTCTGTTGGAAATTTAAATGTTTATCAAAGGTATGTTGTTTGATTGTTTTATAATTTAAATTTTAATTAATACAAAAATAACGATTATTTCCAATTTTATAGTATTGTTTGACTTATTTCCAGGAGTCTCAATCTGTGATCGGCGACAGTGTTACGCCATATCATTTTGATGTTAATGATCAAGATCAGTCAAAGTTCGAAAACATCAAACGTAACCTTCAAGGTGTTTATGATGTTGATGCTGTTGATAGTTCTTCTACTAAACGTCGAAACAGTCCTGGGAATGTTCAAGTAAATGATATTGTCAAGTTGGACCTCATCACCCCAAAGTTAGAGAAATAAAGATATATCCGTATGGTCTCGAAATGAATTTCCAATTTATGTTATTTTTAAGTTCTATGTTTTTTAATAAGACGAATAATTTCCGTTGACTATTACTCTGATATTTGAATGGATATTATGTTTTTCTTAATTTTTATTATATTGTCATTTGGTTTGTTTTGTTTTGTTTTGTGGTGAATGATTTGTAAATAATATTGATGATGTTACTACGTATTTATTTTTTAGTTATTTTTCACTAATGTTAATGATTACACATAGGTTTCTATTTTAAAAAAAAATATTTGTAAAAAAATCATATTGTAACCGAAAACACTATATTTAAATTCCATTGATTGATTTAGTTTAAATAACATACTATTTTGTTCCCAATTATTAATTTAGTTAATCGTATAACAATGTTAATTGTTTCCATTTTTATGTAATAAAGGATGTTTGACCTTATTAAATCTTCTAAAAATAAGAATTTAAAAATCTTTGTAAAAAAATTATATATAAATCGAAAATACTATATTTAAATTCTATAACTTTATTTACTTTAAATAACATACTATATTAAACTCATATCACAATTGAAAGTCGTTTTTATTAATGTTATTTTTTAAATCTCATAATAATGGACGAAATATTATATTCATAATCTATTCTATATTTGATATATTCATTGTTTTACATTATTTCATAATGATCATCTTCTAAAAATAACAATTAAAAAATCGTATGTTGGGCAAACTTTTTTTTAACCGAAAATATTATATTTAAATGTCATTCATTGATTTTATGTAAATAACATACTATATTCAAATGATATCACAATTAAATATATTCGACTTCTTGTAACCCAAAATATTATATTTAAATGTATAGTTTTATTCTTATACATAATATTTTTTTAAAAATAGATAGTATAATATTAACTTAATGTTATATTTTAAGTCTCATAATAATGGAAAACATTCTACACATGATCAATTCCATATTTGATATCTTGATTGTTATATATAGATGAGTCTTATTATAAATCATTCATGCAATAACATCTCAGAAAGTCATAAAGGTATTACTCTTATTATCTTCATCAAAAGCTTCTCTGTGTTCTTAAACACAGATTTTTCACAACTCATTTTCATAAAGTAAAGTTTTTTATTTTTGTTATAACGATTATTTTTTATATGTTTTTATAATGTTTTAGGTATTAAAGATACAATGGTTGAGCTTCCTTTTCACCTGATACTTTTCCATATTTTAATCAAGATCGATACGAAATCAATACATCGTTTCAAGTTAGTATCTAAACAATGGCGTGATGGCCTATCATCTACTGAATTTTCTTTCAAACGTGGTTGTTATGTTGAAGATTATCTGGTAGTATTTATTGTGTTATAGTCTTTATATTACAACACATTTAGTTTTGTTAATAAGTTATGTTATTAATGTCATTTATTTATGATCTGTTTTTTCAGGAAATGCTCCAAAACCAAGGTTTGTTCATTACTTCGTCTGTTTTGTTGGATTTGTCGTCGCGTGAACTCATTTAACTTTATACGTTTGATGATCATCATTTAACTCAAAAAAATGCAAACGTTTTGGAGGAGATGGTGATGATTGAAAATGGCCAACATACTGTTTATCAACTTTATGATGATGACAATTAGCAGCTTTGTTCACATCAAATAATTTGTTATTTGCCTATGGGATAATCATATTTTACATCTGTTCTATCATAAATTTATTGTTTGCCGTACTTCTCTTTTTCAAATCATCGCTACATGGTTCTTGGTTATAATCAAAATAATATATATCTATTTGGTTTCTTAGTATTAGGAACGTGCGATTAAAATCGACAACTCATGAAACAGTATAATCCTTAGAAATTATTCATATTTCTTTATATCTATTTTGTAATGTACGTATATTAATTATTTTTATAAGATATTATTTTATAGTATCAAATATGATAAGCTAAAAATATACGTATTCATATATTTTATAATTTGATTTTTTGACCAAATAGTATCCTATAATTCATACTTAATATTCCTAATTTGTCGACTTTCTATAAATACTTGTAATGTTGTCTATAAATACAAACATTCAAGTCTATTCACTCTCATTGTGGTTTTTTAATCTATTCACTATAGTTGTGGTTTTTCCTTGTCAAATCTTAGAAGAAGAAGTTTACACGCATTTCCCTATTGTTTGACTCTTTTGTTGCTTATCATATCAAGCCTTCTGGTTAATATATATTATCAGGTATGTTCAAAACATTTTATATGTTACCTGCTCATGTTATATACAATTTTTAATTGTGTTTTTTTTGGATTTGAGTACTAATTTTTTCTTTAGTTGAATTCAACACATAAACTAGATGATTAACATTCATACATATACTTATATATTGTTCCAAAAACTTAACATCATCCATATATGGACATATTACCTAAACATGTAGTAAACAAACTTCGACCAACGTGTTCATATGCAAATATATGCATATCCCAAAAAACCATAAGCATTAACAACCCATATACCAAGAAGTAAACCTACTACCATCATTCAACACATTTGTCTTAAACTCGATCCACATTTCTTAACTCCAGCACCTGTTTTGAAGTAACAAAGTTAAAGTGAAGAATGTCACCTTTCTTCAAACCATTTGCAGACATAAATTTGCCCCACTTCACCATTGTGTAACGCGGTGCGTCACCATTTTTCTCTATGTCCACTTCGTTATCCATCATTTTTCCCTCCAAAGTCTGAATCTTCAATGAATGAAGCTTCTCTATTAGACCTGATCTCCTGGCAACCTCAACAGGAAGACGCTACAAAAAAATGATTATTATCATTTTCCCTATAATTCATATAAAACTCCTTATAATTTAGGATACAAATTTTCATACCAATCTGTTTTCTCCTTTTCGAGTAAACTCATAATTTTCAGGATCAAGTTCAGCCTTTATTCTTTTTCCACTATTACGTCTCGGTTACTTTTCCTGTCCAACTTTACGTGCATTCTCATAGTATTTTTTAACCTTCAATTTTGAATATCAATGAAAAACATTAAATGTTTGTAAACATGGACTTACGGTAATCACTCATAAGTGTATTACACATGTGAATAAAGTAAAAATTACCTCTCTTTTGATTGATGATCGACGACAGTTTGAAATTTCGGGTGTGACAACTTCTGGAGTTTGGTCAATCACCTTTCTTTTTTTTGATGTTGAGCCAATCACTTGTGCAACCTCTTTACCTTTCTTTCCAATCTATTAATTAAATATATATTTATAATTATCAAATTTCTAAATCTTATATATACTAATCATATGTAATGTCATATAAATGTATATTAGGTGATTATTACCTCTTCCTTGACGTGAACCTCGGAACTTTTAGCATTTTTTTTTGGTGGTGTCAATTCCTCACATTTTAGAACTTCTTGTGTGATATTCAACATCTGATCACTTTCACTTCCAGAATTGTTATCCTGATAGTTAATGTGAGTTCAATTTCATTTATATAGAAAAAAATGCAATAATAGGTGTGTGAATTCATTAATCAATGTATTATTAAAAATACAAACGTATTGTAATACACTACCTCACGCATCAAAGTATCTCCACTTGTATCCATTACATTCTCAGATTGAACAAAGTTTTGTAATTAAAAATTGCAAATATAAGTAATCTTAATTATTTTTTAGATTTATGTGTAATAAAAAATACTTACAAAATAAACACTTTCTTGGAATGTTGATCGAGATATTATTTCACAAAAATCACTGTCTTCTGATTCTTCTTTAAAACCCAATTCAACTTCAATGCCATTCCTGAATACCCTCAAATGAAATACAACATTATCAATCTTCTCAAACGTCATTGTGTCACCATTCATAATTTCCAAACTCTCACACAGTTTCGGCCATCCGTCTATAAAAGTGTAGGTTACATGAAGTTTGGCTGCCATCACATCCCAGTACTTACCACCTGCATATACTTGGTAAATGTCGTTTAGCTCGTGGTTTTTGTAAAACATGTTAATAAACTCATCTGTAATTACCTGCAAGTTATTAAAATATATTAAAAAAAATATAATTATTAAGTTTTGTATTACAAATCAACTCTCTAAAATGTTTGACAGTTCATTAATTACCAAACAATACGCTTACCGTAAGACCCAAGTTTGTGTAGTTGTTCATTGTTATGTAGGATTCACGACACACATCGTTTACGAAAGGATAAACCTCCAACTCTTTGTCTCCTATGCTTCTAAAGAGCAGCCAAGTGTTTTTTAACAAATTAAGATTATTAACGACAACCCTCCAACCATCTGTTAATACTGGTAGCTTATTCATGTGTCTAAGTCTTACAGTCCAATGTCTACCATCTTCATGATGAACCTCTATGTTCATATGTTGCCAGTTGTAAGACCCAAACACGTTTTAACCATAAAGACGCAGTGGAAATACGAGCCTTAAATTTTCTTTCTTTATAAATGTCTTGACATACTTGAAATTCCATTTTAAAATAACTCTTTTACAATAAATACATTCTTCGTTCTCATTTATGAAAAAAAACATAACTTATGTTTACTAAATTACATAATCACACTTCCCGTACGATCTATCTTATGACTCGATCTTTGACCACTTACACCTCGTGATGATGATCCGTGATTTCGTACAACCTGCATTCACCACATACATTCACATCATTAGTATTTGGTGACATTATATATAATCTAAGATTCATAATTATAGGATCACGTCGCGTTCTATCCTCATATACATTCCATTCGGTTATCTTTCTGAATTCAAGCATTTCATCTTGGTGTTTAACCTTCAATGAGTCAACAATAATGTACCTGCATTTCATTTCATTCTCAAAGGCAACCCGGTTAGCATCGTTAATACTCATATATATTTACACCATACATACATACAAGTCTCACTCATTCGAATACATATGGTTCAATAACACGCATACATATTATCTAAACCAACTCATTTGAGTATAATAAATTTTACTTCATACACCTACCCCTCTATCTAAACTCTTACATAAAACTTACATTCTCACATATTCATACTAACAATTCTTAGTCACAAACTACTACACATATAAGTCTCTTACATACCAACCTACGCGTATACTCATTTCTATTCGTGTTTACTAATGGGTTTCATCTACTAACATACGATTAATCTATTCATACATTCCTACATATTTATTTCGTTCCCACACATATTTACATACACGCCCCATTCTTACCCGTACATCATAAACACTCTTCAATGAAAGTTTAATGGGGCTTGGGAATGGGTCTACGGGGTCCGGAATTGAAGAAAAATGAAGAAACGGGGCTGCTGGCATCGGCTGGCGCGTAGACAACAATTTAGGGCGTCGGCCAACTGCTGCCCAGCGTCGGCGACGCTGCCCCTGCAGCACCGACGTCAGATTTCATTCTTTTTGACGTTTCGACCCCCGTTCGCGCATCTCAAACTTCCCAAAACGTAAAATAACATTATTACAAGCCCCCAAATCATTCTAACACTTAACCCCAAGTTCCCACAACCAAATCCTATACTTTTATCTTACTTTCTTGATTTTGACCAGTTTGATGTTACCGAGTTGTTTCCGACAAAGTTAACTACTTTTTTACCCGCTACAACAATACTTACCTTAATACTAACATTACCTAACATTCTTACATGGTTCCCGTACCACAACATCCAAAATCCACATCCGACACATTACTTTCCACATTTTGACCCATTTGAACTTAACAAGAGTTTTCATTCATAACTAATTCACATATTACCCAATACGACCTCACTTAATTTTGTTCTATCATTTCTTACCCATCATTCTTGCAATCAAAACTCATTATATATAAATAAATTTAGTTCGGGAATCACTTACCTTAAGCGTCCGTGTTCATGCTTGCTTCCTCGCCTCCGCTTGACCCGTTAACCTTCCGTTCTTGAGTCCATGCTAATGTGATTCCTATCCTTTCATGTCATCACAATCTCATTATGGTTAGCACACATGATCATTCATACTAACATTCATTTCTTTCCATTCATACATTACTTAACTTTTTATTAACCAAATACCACATACATAAGGCATAGACTAAAAGTCACCTTATTCCACATTTACGCAACTCAATTACATCATACACAACACATAGATCATCTAATACATAACACATGACTTCTCTACTATTATAATTGTGTCCGAAAGGCTAACCATGCTATTCATTCATTGTTGACTTTCAGAAAGTCAATTGTCCTACTTACACACTTTCAAATTATGAACATGTATCCATATTAATATGGAAGGCCATAGTATTAACATTATGTAAGATTAAATATATTTATTTTATATTTAATCTAGTAGCCATTATAATCATTTACATTATATGGATCAAAATATATAACAATCCTATTAAATAATTAGTTGGTAATTGTTGATGGGCCTAATTACCCTTATTAACTAATTAGGGTTTCCTCCTGGGTGCTTATATAAGGAGACTAATGTAGAGGTTTAAAGGTTAGACACACAACCTAATTACTCTCATAACATCAATCGACCTCCTCTCCATAATCGATTCCCTTGTCAGTTTCTCATCATCACCATCATTAGATTGCACCCTAAGGAGGAACCAGATCAAGCTGACAATCATGTCAAACAATGTTGCTGCGTCTACATCTGGATTCCCTGCTGGTCTGTGCTGATGCAATCAGGTATGTTATTTATATGTTTTCCATTATGTATAAACAGAACTGATCATCATGTGGTATCAGAGCATATGTTGATTAGTCGGTTCTGTTTTTGTATCCATAAATCTGGAATAAAACTGGAAACAGTTTTGAAAACCTTAATAAAATCCCGTTTTGCCATCCGAAATCATTATTACGGATCATTACGGATGGTTATGGATGATTACGGATCAGGGTTTTGTCATCTCGAATGCATTTCTGATCATTACGGATGAACTTATGCTCATCCATCACGGATCAATAACTGCTTGAACATTTCGGACTTAGCATCACGGATCTTTTCAGACTAAGCATCACCATTTCGGATGAATCTCGGACTAAGCATCATCATCCGAAATCATCCGAAATGTATCCGAAATCATCCGAAATGACTCGACTTAGGCGTCTTGGACACATCCGAGATCATTCGAAATGGTCCATTTCGGATCGTCCGAAATGATTCGAAATCATCATCTCAGATGAATCCAAGACATTCATGATTCATCCGAAATCATGAGTGTTCATAAAATTTCAAGACTTATTCGAAATCCTGTTACTTTATTGAGCAGTTAATGTGAACTAGATTTTAGCGCTAACAGGTGGTTTGCTATTAGATGATTGGTTTTGTAAATACTTAGTTAATTAATAAGGATCAAATAATGTTTTACAAAACCAAAATGGCTTTACTTGAATGAGCTTCTGCTGTATCGTTTCTGGCCAAAACTGATTTGATACATCTACTTATCGTTCAAGTATTACGAAAGCTATGTTAAGTGTGCATCATAAACATGAATGTCTTAATATCTGGCCAAAGCTGATTTAATTCCTTCATAGATGGCATACTTAACAAGTGCATAACTAAAGTGATTGTCTCAATTTCTCGCCAAAGCTGATTTGTTACAACCACTTTGCATACATGCTTAAATGATTACACTTCTGGCCAAAGCTGATTTGTCTTCGTTTAAGTAGAACTTTAAATAGTCTATTATTTTGATGTTAGTAATAGACATATCACAACCTCTTCACACAATGATCCTTATATTAATGATCCTTAATTATTTTTTTATGATCATTTCGTCTGCCTTATTCTTAGTACCCATAATTTTTACTCACTATAATTTTCTTCTATAAATCTATATCTCTTCCACTCTAATTCCTAAATCTAATATGTTTTGCTTAAAGTTTCTATAAGAATTAGCTCTTAAATTAAATCATTGATTATCTCTTAAGACACGATAAGCCTATTGCTCTCTTCTGATATAAGTACTACAGAAGAAAATTAGAGCATGATGAATAGGATAAATCGAACATGATGTCTCTTATGATAATCAAGATCCCTCTAACATAATTGCTATCACTAATGTTATTCCAGATTAAGTCTTTCCTAAGACTAATCTATTATATATAGAATAATCACAAGAATTCCTAATATGCATGCCTTCATTTAACACTAATGTTATTCCAGATTAAGTCTTTTCTAAGACTAATCTATTATATATAGAATAATCACAAGAATTCCTAATATGCATGCCTTCATTTAAAATTCTAAACTATAAGCTAAGTGGTATATGTGAATACATAATAATGTACAATACCATGACCCATAAAGTTAAGGGCTTACGCATGGGTATAAGTACATTTTCCAGTACATTACATACTAAGATTTTCACTTATACAATTTGATGCCTTATAAATCAACTATAACACTCAAAAGTACCAAAGTACAATGAGTGTGTTGATAAGCAACATATGTACATAGAAATATATGTTTGAAACTAGAAAATAAGATGTTATTCACTTTACAACCACTAATACTTTAAAAGAGGATTGTTCTAAGGTCCATAGACAAATTACAAGTGCTAATTCCAACTTTAAGGTTCTTCAAGGGAAAATCTCACTACATAATTATGTCATTAGACTAGACATAAACAACGAGACTATCCATTATTCTAAAGAACAGTTGGATAAATTAATTAGATAGTCACTTATTAATGATATTTAAGTCTGATAATTCTTTAATATTCCTATTAACACATGATTAGTTGACTCTAGTTTTAACCTTTTCCTTACTAGAAGTCAACAAATAACTAACATGAGAGTTAGTGACAAAATTAAATGTTAAGACTATAAGAACCATAATAAGCAGTCTTCTGACAACGCTTTTCGATACCTTATATATTCTGAAGATTAATCAGAATATAGTATCATAATTAAGCAATGTTATGAAGGTTGTGAGGTTTGCATAGTCAACATAAAGTCACACTTATCTTAAACTCTCATCTTATTTGTTCTAAATATCTGGATTGAAACATTACTAAGATAAAACTAGATGATACCTTACATTTTTCACAACTTTTGTCATCATGCAAATGAGAATTTGACAAAAGGAAAATGAGACTTATAAATTTCATCCATTATAACCAAAATTCATGAGACATCATGACATGGTTAATGAGGATGATTTTTTTCATCTAATCTCATTCTAAGTGATTTTAAATCATGACGTTATAGCCCTAAATATTACTTGGCTTAAGGAATAAATATGGGTCCATCATAAGTCTTTCATTGACATTCGTGGAACTTATTCCAAATGGAATATTCAGACATAATCAATTAAAGACTATCTACTTGTATCTAAATTTTGTCGCATATGGCCCACGTTCTTAGAAGAAATCTATTCATGTATGTACTTAATAAGATTTCTATTAAACATGTCCCTAAAGTTTCTTATGATATCTGGACATTAAAGAAATCGAATAAAGTCTAACGTATATATGATAGGTTCCCACATCACGTAGCTCATTGAAACTTCTCTTGTAGCATTCTAGAGATATTAAAGATCAGTGGGAGGAGTAAGTGTCTTAATAATAACTTGCAATAGTTGCAAGAGGTAGGGGAGTGAAAACTTCATATTACTTCAATTTACACCTCTTGTACAAGACACTGCTCCATCTTAACACTGTTCTATCATAAGTTGTCTCCTTAAAATCTAATGTTACTCTTACAAAAGTTTCATTGTTGCTTAATTGTGGGCACACTTAGATTTCTTACCTAAACTAACATAATCCTCAACAAGAGAAATCACAACGACTAACGTCATTAATTTGTTTTCTCTATTAGAATTTGTTGGTCGTTAAATATTGACCCTAAGCATGCTGAGTTCCTAAAGTTTTATAAGGTCAGTGGGAGCAGTCAAAGTCCTTATCATGACTTGTAAGGAATACAAGAGGCGGGGGGAAGAGTGTCATTAAATTTCACTCCAAATTTAACTCCGATTACACCTCTTGTACACCATACTGCACCAACTCTTACAAACTTAGAATGAAAATGATAGCAACCTAACCAAGGGCTAATCCATAAAACTGAAACTTCTAATGAACCTAATGATCAACTCAGGAGGTCATCTAGGTTTAAAAACCTACTAAATTTGATGATTACATAACCTCCCTAACTGAAGTTGAAATGGATTTTTGAAAAGTTTACCGATCCTATCTCTTTAAATTAAGCCATTAGTGTCAATCAATCTTCTAAATGGAATAAAATAGTTTTCTAGTAAAACTGATTTTATGTGTTCGTATAACGTTGGGATTTGATTGAATTACCTAAGAGTGTTCATAACTAAATCAAATCCTAATATAAGCGTTAAGACACAAAGAGGCATGATTGATTGTCAAATGTTATACTTAGAAAGAGATAAATTATCAAAGATTTCTTTGAGGATCATCACTGTTCTAGTAGCTTATAATAGTTTAAAGCTACATTAGATGAACATTAAAAACAATTTTCCTTAACAAATGGCTGACATATTTACATGTTCATAAAACAACCTGAAAGTTCTAAACTGAAGGTTAATGAACACTTTATTTGTAAGCCAATAAAATTCATGTATGGGTTAATGCAAACATCATAATGTGATGAAATCTTAACGTAATTATTTTCATCAACAACCAAGTGGATTAATGTACCTACCTCGAAATTAGTGAGAGCAACTAAGATAAACCTGTCTATATAGATGATATTCTTTTGACATGTATATGTTACATAAGTCAAAGCATTGTTAACACAAACTTTGATATAATAGATCTCAGAGATATCTCTTATGTATTAGATATCATAACATGTCTAGATAGACCCAATGGGACATTAGTTCCGGTCCATAAGTCTAACCTTAAATGGGTCCTTACATATGTAACAAACAATATTGCTTTCCTTTAGAGGATAATAGGATAAATGAGATTATTTCCTTACGCTTCATTAATTGGAAGCCTTATGTAAGTTTAAGTCTATACTCGTTTGGATATTACTCACATTGCAACACACTAGATTTGTCTAGATTAATGTGAAGCATCTAATGGAGTATTACAATATCTTTAAAACAAACGAGAGACTACAATTTAAAGAAGAAGTGAGAATTAAAAACCGGTTGATTACTTTAACTTTGTAATATTCAAAGATGACAAAATGTAATTTCGGGTATATCTTTATGTCAGCAGACAAAACCTATCTCATGGAGGAGTCATAATGCACTGATATTAACAACCTAAGTTATAACGACATAATATAGTCACTAAATGTTGTTGGAAATTTATCAGTGGACTCATAAGTTTATTAACTCCATATAATTAACGTTTTGAAGACTTAGTGTGATAAAATCAGCTACCATGACTCCTTGAACAGTAACAGTTCAAGAGGTGCTGCATTAAATTTCGATACGCACATAATTATTCGTTTATGAACGAATTGAGGAAACTAAGTTTTGTATTGAATACATTCATGATATGCTTAAGGATCCTATGACTGAAGGGCTATTACCCATAAGTCTTATTAAGAGATCTCATAGACGGGTATAAATTAATGGCCGTGCGCAATTGCATATCGTACTATGAATGACTAAGTATTAGTTAATTTTCCTCATCAGTTTGATTTTGTATGTCTCTAAGAATATGTCAAGTCGACATAATGGCATATAGACAAATAAAGTTACAAATCAAACAAAGGGCTTATGCGTATTTTGATCATAACGATTAGGTTTTAAATTAAGGCTATAGTATGATTAGTGGGGGTCCTGAGTCGCATAATGATTCAACGGCTGTATTTCTCTGCTATAGTACTTGTTTAAGGCTAAAATAAGTGTTAACTCCTGATCAGGCTTACCAAATACTCATAGTAAATGATTACTCGGCTAAGTGGGAGAATGTAAGATTAAATATATTTATTTTATATTTAATCTAGTAGCCATTATAATCATTTACATTATATGGATCAAAATATATAACAATCCTATTAAATAATTAGTTGGTAGTTGTTGATGGGCCTAATTACCCTTATTAACTAATTAGGGTTTCCTCCTGGGTGCTTATATAAGGAGACTAATGTAGAGGTTTCAAGGTTAGACACACAACCTAATTACTCTCATAACATCAATTGACCTCCTCTCCATAACCGATTCCCTTGTCGGTTTCTCATCATCACCATCATTAGATTGCACCCTAAGGAGGAACCAGATCAAGCTGATAATCATGTCAAACAATGTTGCTGCGTCTACATCTGGATTCCCTGTTGGTCTGTGCTGATGCAATCAAGTATGTTATTTATATGTTTTCCATTATGTATAAACAGAACTGATCATCACATTATACGTATTACATACTCATATTTTATGACATATACAACTACATGATCACTTATATATATACACACACACATATACATACATACATACATACATACATAATCCATTCCATTCACACTAGCATTCTCATATTTTTACAACTAACACCTTAACCCATACTAAGCTAACCCAACATCATTTCAACATAATATCCACATGAACTATATCTAAATCACACTTCTCATGTTAGTTTACATTCAATTTTATTATTCTCACGTTCTATACATGTTTACCGATTACTTGCATATAATTTCACATATTATTGTCATTTAGACATTTCATCAAACACTTGGTGTGCGTACTACTTTCTAAGCATAATGTACAAGTATTTCATGCTTTTCTTCCTACTTATCATTTTCATTCATCAACACAATTAAATATCAAACAAATTCCATACCATACTCAACCTATATAACGATTACACATCACATACTACATAATACATCTAATTTTCGTAACAATTGGACATGGGTGATCCACTCATGTCGCCATCTTCATCATCACCAAATGGGTTTATGTCAAAAACATCAAATTACTTGAAATTGTTCATAACTAAAGTTTTATTTGGTGATTCTAACACACCTTCATACTAAATTTCATACAAATTCAAGAATTTATCATACACCAATTACTTGCAAAATCATCAAATCAATTTCTATGACTTACCACATGCTTGTTAAGGATAGATGATGCTAAATATTAATCCATGCACATAATCATCAAGCCAAATGCCTTCAATTTGTTGAATTTCTTCAAAACTAGAATGGGTTTTCTTTCTCCCCTTGAAATGTCGAACATCAGACATTGTTTTGATGTTCCTCTCATTCTCCACTAACTAGTTATAACATTTTTTACAATATACACATTTGGTCCCTCAAGCTTGCTTGCTTATTTTTACTTGGTCATAACTTATTTATTTAGTTAACAATAACCCTAACCAAGTTAGCTAGTGACTTATTTATTTCATGCCATATCCCAAGAAGCCTTACTAGCTAATTAAGCCCTTGGGTTTTGGGGTGTTACAAGTCTACCCCCCTTAAAGGAGGTTTCGTCCCCGAAACCTTTCTCATTTTTACCAAACTATAACTACCTTTACCTGCCTATTGCTCATTCTCTCATTTCATCCACTATGCATACTATGACACGAATTCACTTATGTCTTATACAAAGGAGCTTTATTCATGAACAAACATAGTCATATGTTTTCTCTCTACCTCTTGTATTAAGCAAAATGCTTTCATACATTTTAATCATGATAATCTGATTACTTCTACTTGTACTCGTAAATCATTCTTGATATGTTATCCTTCTAATTACTTTCATAGTCACATAAAAGTTAGAATATGGTTATGTCTTTATCATAAATATTAAGTTATAGTATCGCTATAGCAACAAGGCTACTATTTCATACTCACTTAATCGTACTTAACTCGAGTATTGAGCATCATTCTATGTTTGCTATCGTTACTTTTACTATGCACGCCCTCAGGTTAAACCTTGAACCGTTTCATTCATGTCACTTTATTATTTGCTCTCTCTTCATGCACTACTTATACTATTTAATTAAGTATGTTGCAAAAGTTCATCATATGAGTATTCAACCAATACCCCAAAGTTTTCACTCAAGGTCCTAATGGTAAAAAATTTAAGATGAAATTTCTTCTTATATTGACCGGTAAAAGTCAAACATTCCATACTATGCCATACTTATCCTTCCATTCATTAGTTCATAGGTCGTATTCAATCTACCAATTCATACTTATCAATCATGAGTTAAATATTTTACTAACCTTGATTTCATTGCATAAATCAACGATCCGTGACATGGATCAGCCTGCTCCTTCATGAGTCCATTCCATAATTGGATTGATCTTACTCATCCATGTGATGAGCCTCCGCTCGCGAGCATCCTTTCACCAACTCTACTAGTTTCATTACTTCAAGCATTCTACCATTCTCATTTACAAAATTATCGATTAGACCTTCTTATTCGAATATTCATTTCGATTCGGTGTTTATTCACCTATATTTCTTTCACAAATTTCTCACTTACAAGCTATACTACATTGCACATTTTGTTTCTTACGTATTATTCTTACAATTCGTTAATTATTGTCAACTTCTACAGTTTGACTTTTCAAAGTCAACTGCCACTTATTACTTATTGTTTATAAATGTTGGAGTACGCGTTGTACTTACTTTCAGTTCGAACATACTTACAAAATATCATTTCATAATTTTAGCATTTATTGCAAAAACTTTCCTTTCCCATCAATACATAAGCCATTCGCCTGGGTCTTAGGTTGTCATTCGCCCCAATTTTCATGATTAGATTATTACCATGCTAACACGTAACTTTCTTAAATACGTATTTCTTTTAGTAAAATTCCTCTTGCCGAATAATTATACTAGCTTCACGTATCATACTTCCCATGCTATTTCATTACACTCGCATTGTGATTATTAATTCAATTTCGGTTGACTTTTCAAAAAGTCAAACTGCATATACATTCTTATCTACATTTTATCAATTAGCTACAACTTATCCCACACGTGTTCATATATACAATTACATATGCATTCTATTAGTCAAGCATTATGCTTAACCCAACAAGGCTACCAACACCACTTACTTACAAGGTTTATACTTACCTTGGTTAGGGAAAGAAACACAGTCCCTTATTCACTCTCACGTGTTTGGTTCATATTTACTTACGGATACAAGTCCTTTCGATTCTTACTTTTCATTCCTATATGTTTGATCTGTACAACAACTACGGATTCAAACTTTTTCATTCTTACTTTTCACTTTTATAAGTTTGACCTGTACTCACCCACGGATTCAATATATTTTTTTATTCATACTTTTCATGCTTACAAGTTTGATCCGTACATCAACTACGAATTCAAACTTTTTCATTCTTACTTTCCACTTTTAAAAAGTTTGATAACTTCTTATTCATACTTTTCCTTCTTATATGTTTAATCCGTACTTACCTACGGATTCAAACCTTTCATTCTTATGGAATTCCTTCACTTTCTTGAGAGTCTTACAACTCCTTTCATCCACACGTCAACCTACTTCCCAATTATACCGGACATACATGTGATGATTATCATGGTCTCACGAATGTCATATGATTCTTACGTACTGGCCAGGCGTGCAATTCACATACTAGTTTCGTGCCTTCATGTAATCATCACTTTATGCCCGGAGAAGTGGGTTTCAGTTCGTGCAACATCTTTAAAACCTTACCAAGACAAAATCATTGTCTTTCGTTTAACATTTACCCTCCCTGAGGAGATTTTCTCGACACCGGTGCCCATATGTTTTAATATGTGTACCTGGGTGTAGTAGTCCAATCACATGCTCTAGATCGCATGCTTAGATCGTCCTTCTTATTCATCCAAGCTTGCTATACATACACCACACAGTTAGTCTTTTCTTATAACCATACATACACATGCTTCTATTCGGTTTTACCTTTGGGTCTAGATCGAGTCTCGGATTGTACGGGTTCCAAGTCACAAGAGCACATAGGTTTGAGTTCAAGTACTCATCTATATGTACTTGGTTTCGCTCAAACCAGGGCTCTGATACCAACTTGTAAGACCCAAACACGTTTTAACCATAAAGACGCAGCGGAAATACGAGCCTTAAAATTTCTTTCTTTATAAACGTCTTGACATACTTGAAATTCCATTTTAAAATAACTTTTTACAATAAATACATTCTTCGTTCCCATTTATGAAAAAAAAAACATAACTTATGTTTACTAAATTACATAATCACACTTCCCGTACAATCTATCTTATGACTCGATCTTCGACCACTTACACCTCGTGATGATGATCCGTGATTTCGTACAACCTGCATTCACCACATACATTCACATCATTAGTATTTTGTGACATTATATATAATCTAAGATTCATAATTATAGGATCATGTCGTGTTCTATCCTCATATGCATTCCATTCGGTTATCTTTATGAATTCAAGCATTTCATCTCGGTGTTTAACCTTCAATGAGTCAACAATAATGTACCTGCATTTCATTTCATTCTCAAAGGCAACCCGGTTAGCATCATTAATACTCATATATATTTACACCATACATACATACAAGTCTCAATCATTCGAATACATATGGTTCAATAACACGCATACATATTATCTAAACCAACTCATTTGAGTATAATAAATTCAACTTCATACACCTACCCCTCTATCCAAACTCTTACATAAAACTTACAGTCTCACATATCCATACTAACAATTCTTAGTCACAAACTACTATACATATAAGTCTCTTACATACCAACCCACGCGTATACTCATTTCTATTCGTGTTTACTAATGGGTTTCATCTACTAACATACGATTAATCTATTCATACATTCCTACATATTTATTTCGTTCCCACACATACTTGCATACACGCCCCATTCTTACCCGTACATCATAAACACTCTTCAATGAGTTTCGGGTACATTTCGGGAGCTTAAAAATTATTTCTATAATCATCCGTACCTCACAAAACTATATGGTAAGGTTGGGGTACATTATGGAAGTTTAATGGGGCTTGGGAATGGGTCTACGGGGTCCAGAATCGAAGAAAAACGAAGAAATGGGGCTGCTGGCGTCGGCTGGCGCATAGACAGCAACTTAGGTTGTCGGCCAACTGCTGCCCAGCGTCGGGGACACTGCTACCAGCGTCGGCAACGCAGCCCCTGCAGCACCGACGTCAGATTTCATTCTTTTTGACGTTTTGACCCCCGTCCGCGCATCCCGAACTTCCCAAAACGTAAAATAACATTATTACAAGCCCCCAAATCATTCTAACACTTAACCCCAAGTTCCCACAACCAAATCCTATACTTTTATCTTACTTTCTTAATTTTGACCCGTTTGATGTTACCGAGTTGTTTTCGACAAAGTTAACTACTTTTTTACCCGCTACAACAATACTTACCTTAATACTAACATTACCTAAAATTCTTACATGGTTCCCATACCACAACATCCAAAATCCACATTCGACACCTTACTTTCCACATTTTGACCCATTTGAACTTAACAAGAGTTTTCATTCATAACTAATTCACATATTACCCAATATGACCTTACTTACTTTTGTTCTATCATTTCTTACCCATCATTCTTGCAATAAAAACTCATTATATATAAATAAATTTAGTTCGGGAATCACTTACCTTAAGCGTTCGTGTTCATGCTTGCTTCCTCGCCTCCGCTTGACCCGTTAACCTTCCGTTCTTGAGTCCATGCTAATGTGATTCCTATCCTTTCATGTCATCACAATCTCATTATGGTTAGCACACATGATCATTCATACTAACATTCATTTCTTTCCATTCATACATTACATAACTTTTTTGTTAACCAAATACCACATACATAAGGCATAGACTAAAAGTCACCTTGTTCCACATTTACGCAACTCAATTACATCATACACAACACATAGATCATCTAATACATAACACATAACTTCTCTACTATTACAATTGTGTCCGAAAGGCTAACCATGTTATTCATTCATTGTTGACTTTCAGAAAGTCAACTGTCCTACTTACACACTTTCAAATTATGAACATGTATCCATCTTAATATGGTAGGCCATAGTATTAACATTATACGTATTACATACTCGTATTTTATGACATATACAACTACATGATCACTTATATATACATACACACACACATATACATACATACATTGATGGGATTTTGACATGTTTATCAAAGTATTTTATCCATATAAAATAAAACGCAGCGGAAATAATTATTTAAGACATGTTACTTACAAGATATAAAAACCCATTTTATATGTAAAACCCAATCCCGGATCCATATACGAACATGCATGCTATCAAAATAAAACATAGGGTGTTTAGAAAACTACCTTCTTGGAGTAAAGAACTTGAAACGGATGATACTTCTTGAATGGTTGCCTTCAAGAGTAGAAGACCTCAAGCTTGTATACCCCAAGCTTCCAACAAACACCACGAGTTTAGCTAGGATTTCTCACACTTGAATCAAAACCGAAAAACTCCTTGAACAACCTCTTATGGCCGAAATTTTGAGAGAGTTTTTAACAAGTCTTGCACTTTGAGATTATCTCTTGTATCTTTTTATTTTTGTCATACAAAAATATATAAAAGATGAGAGAAGAGCCACCTCCTTTTTGCCCAATCAAGAGGCTTCTTCCACATGCAAAAGTATGTAAGATAATTGGCCAAAATATTTAGGGAAGACCACCCAATGAAAACACATGCAAATGCATGAAATACTATTGGACCAATTTCTTTGTTAAGAGAGAAAGGGGGGCCGGCCCCATGTGGGTGTTTTTTTTTTAAAAAAAATCAATTTTATTTTATTAAATAAAGTCTTGTTTATTTTATAACTTTTATAAAATAAAACAATATATGTTTTTCAAGACTTTATGCACCCTTTTAAAATTGTTATTTATCCTATTAAATAACAAAATAAAATATTCTCTCATAAATTATCCACATAATTTATTGGTTTCTCAAGTGTAATTATTTAGAAAGCCAATTTCTAAATCTTGTAAGTGTTAATATTTATTTGTTTGATCATATCACAAATAAATAATATAAGTGTTTGTCTAGCTTGTTATTGGGTATGACTCGACTTGGATCATAACGTACTAGCCACATCAATTTAATATGTGTCTTGGGCATACAGAGTCCAACAATCTCCCACTTGCACAAGATACATAGAAGATTGATGCAAGCAGTAAATGACGCCTAACTACGGTTTACTACCCCCAATACGTATGACTATATTTGCCATTCAATAACATCATCCCTTTCAAGTCCCTTACTTGAACATGATTTAGGTGAATCTATCATTTATCCTTTCGTTACAGATGTCATGTTAAATCCAGAGACATAGAGTGATCACTCTCTGTTGATTTAACTTTATCAGGCCTTAGACATCTTACTCTCAACGAATAAGAGGAACAAATCCCTTCTTGACTACATACGTCTCTCACAATCACCTTGTACCACACCTGAGCTTAGCCTTATGTACTGCCATATTACTAACAGCGAAGAAATAAGTCAAGGTACAATATTTGGTGAATATCAAGACCCAATATGTATCTCAGGTCAGAGGATACTATGATATTCTCCTTTACTCAAATTTACTTATGATCAATCACAAATGATTCCATGCAGTAATATTTGAGAGCGAGTCAGTCCAATATTTGTATCCCACAAATATCTATGAAATTTGGCAGCAACACTTTGCTCTATATTCATTCTAAATGAATATCCACCAATCCAAGTTCATAATAGTCTTACATTCATATTTTTTCCCACAAGTATGATCGACTACGGACATTTAGAATAAGTAACTTATTCACGGATTTAAACATGCTAAGATGGAACATAACTCAAAATACCATAAAGAGTTATAATAATAGTTGTTCCAATATCCAAATATAAAATAGATCAAATCCAATCACTAGAATATCGAAGTCCTAAGGCACAAGTATGACCCTTCATGCTTTGCCCTTTCAAGGAGCTTCGTGAGTGGATCCGCAATATTTTGATCAGTGTGAAATTTGCGAATACATATCTTTCCCTTTTCAACTTCATCCCTTATGTAGTTGAAATTCCGCTCAATGTGTCTAGTCTTTCAATGTACACGAGGTTCCTTGATTTAAGCAATCGCACCTCCGTTATCACAAAGATCTCTAGGGGTCCTGAATGGTATGGACTACCCCTAGATCAATAATTCAAGTGGCAACTTCATATGAATTATCTCAATCAATGAAGCGGCGATGTATTCTGATTATGTAGTGGACAATGCTACCCTGATTGTGATCGAGAACCATCTCGATTAGTTTGGAAACTCGTATTCATGTAACCATTTACAATGAATTCCGAAACTCGCATCCCGTAACCCTTTACAACGAGTTCTTCTTCACCAGATCCATATATTAGAAATATATCCTTAGTCCTTCTAAGGTATTTCAATATACTTTCTAATAGTCATCCAATGACCGTTATTTGGATTTTATTGGTATCTTCTCGTCATGCTTAAAGCGCATAACTTGTCCGGTCTAGTGCTTATCATTACGTACATAATGAATCCTATAGCTGACGCATATGGGATTCCTTTCATTCTATCCTGCTCACCCTTTGAGCTTGGACATTGAGACGCACTCAATATTGTCCCCTCTTTGAATAGGTACCAAACCTTTCATAGAGTTTTCTATCTTGAACCTTTTCAAAAATTTGTCATTGTATGCACTTTGGTATAAACCTATCAAGCGCCTTGATCTATCCTTATAGATCTTTATTCCCAAATCATAGGCGACTTCACCAAGATCCTTAATAGAAAAACAACTTCCAAGCTAGGCTTTTATACCTTCCATGGTTGGAATGTCATTTTCAAATAGTAGAATGTCATCGACATATAATACTAAGAAAGTGATGATGCTCCCACTAGCCTTCTTATACACACAAGCTTCATCGACGTTCTTGATGAATCCATATTCCCTAATCTTTTCATCAAAACGGTGATTTCAACTTCTAGATGCTTGTTTCAATCCATAGATTGAGTTCTTTAACTTGCATACTTTGTCCATGTTTTGGATCGACAAAACCTTCAGGCTTAACTATATAGACATCTTCCTCAAGATATCTATTAAGGGAAGCCATTTTGACATCCATTTGCCAAATCTCATAATTATATTATGCAGGTATGGCAAATGATATCCTTATTGACTTTAGCATCGTCACAGGCGAAAAAGTCTCATCATAATCAACCCCTTGAGTTTGAGTGAAACCTTTTGCTATAAGTCTCGCTTTATAAGTATCCAAGTTGCCATGCATATCTGTTTTCTTCTTGAAAACCCACTTACTTCCAACTACTTTGGAGTTGAGTGGTGGCACAACCAATTCCCAAACTTGGTTGTCATACATGGATTGCATCTCTAAGTTCATGGCTTCAAGCCAGTTGTCACAATCGGATTTTGACATTGCATCATGGTATGTGGTTGGTTCATCTGAATCTACCACGTAGCATCCATCCATGAAAAATCCATATCTTTCAGGTGGATTACTAATTCTACCAGATCTGTGAACATTTTTGTGTGTTTTGATCAACCTCTTGATCATTTTCAATAACCTCTTGTTGAGTGCTAGTATCAACCAAACGTGTATCATCTTGTGGTTCTTGATCCTCCTCAAGTTCCACTGTTCTATTACTAGTTCCTTCCATAAGGAACTTAGCTTCCAATAACTTAGCCTTTCGAGCAACAAATACCTTTTGCTCTGTTGGATCGTAGAATTAATATCCTATACCATCTTTAGGATATCCTACGAAGATACACTTAGTGGATCGGACTTTCAATTTATTTGAGGTGTATAGCTTAACATAAGCTTTACAACCCCTAACCTTTAAATATGATAATGATGGAATCCTTCCATCCCATATTTCAAAAGGTGTCTTATCCACTTTCTTGGCTTGGGCCATATTTAATATATGAGCCACGGAGAGCAAAGCGTAACCCCAAAATGATAGAGATAATGCGCTCCAAGCCATCATAGATCGAACCATATCCAAATAGAGTTCGATTCTTCCTCTATCGGAACGAAGAACTTTTAATTGAGTTGATATTGTACTTCAACTTTTGAAGGCTTTGAACATTTCAAAACTTCAACTTTGTGTAAGTACACATAACCATAACTACTATAGTTGTTGGTAAAAGGTAATGAAGTATCTATCACCATTCCTAGTCATTGGCTTAAAAGGATCACATACATTCGAATGTATGATACCTAATAAATCTTTTACCCTTTCCCACTAAAGGGTTCCTTAGTCAATTTACATGTATCAAATGAACTAATTTCATTTGTCTCCGAGAGACCATCCTTTCGAAGTGTTTACATGCGACATCTGTTTATATGACCAAGGCGATAATGCCAAGGATAGGTCTTACTCAAATCCATTTTGAGTTTCTTGGTGATTGATTGGCACATTAAACTATCAAATGATGTATTATTATGAACCGATTCATAAATACCATTTGAAGGCATAGGTTTAAAGTAAAACATGTCATTCATCGAAATATAAATGTCATTGTTTACAAACTTTAAATCAAAACATATTGTCTCAAAAGGGAAACTTAAATAATGTTCCTAGTCAAACTAGGAGCATTCAAAACATTTTAAAACAATTTCCAAACCATTTGGAAGTTTCAAAACATAGTCTCCTTTCTTGTAATGCTTATTTCTTTTGAATCTTTTGCAACAAATTGCAAACATGAGTTCCACATCCGGTATCTAATACCCATGTGTTAGAAGAAATAACATTAAGGTCAATATGTATCATTAAGATTGTACCTGAGGTTTGCCTAGCATCCCTCTTGTTTTTCAACTCTTTGAGATAGGTTGGACAATTCCTATTTAAATGCCCTATCTCACCACACTCAAAGCATGGATCGTTCATGGCAACCTTTGCCTTCTTCCTTTTTGGTTTCGGTGGTTTCGCTTTAGTCTTTCTAATGATTTCCCTTTGAATTACCCGTTTCCATTTTCAACATTTGCTTTGGTGTTGGGGGGATGCCTTTTCTAGTTGCCACCCTCATTGATCGTTTAGAATGGATAAAACCCTTTTATCCATATCGAGCCTTTCGAGGTGATCAATGTGGCTTTTCATCTTAAAGACATAAGATTAGTCCGATTGGGTTTCCTCCATTCGACATGCATGAAGCGCTCAAACCGTTTTGAAGCGTTCTACCCTTAGGAACATTTCCTACAACTGGGTAATCATGTCTTATGCTCATGATGTTCAAAACCTTTTGAATCTCGGGAATCATAATTCCTAACATGAGGCAAGAGGCTTGCGTAGTATCCTCGATATACTTAATCCAATCGTTATAGGCATCCTTATCTTCCATAAGATGTTCATCGGGATGAGGATCGTTTTCAATGATAGGTTACGGACGGTTTGGGTAATATTGTTAGCGGCCATCTACAAAATTTTACAAGGTTCAATTTTAGTATTTTCGATATTATTATATTTTAATCATTAATACCCTTTTGTGTCTCATAGACAATTAATAATTAAAATCTAGAATCCAATGTTACATTTAAATATTGGTTAGGTGACCTTTATCCCTCTATTTAAATTAACAAGGTAGTCAACGTTTGACAATTGCAACTCTTTGCAACTTCTAGCCATATGGGATCGGTTAAACATCTTTATGTTTAGTTGGCATGTTTAATCCCATCATCACCTTTTGTTCGCCATGCTTCGGTGACCCTAAGTTCATGGTTTCCAAATCAAGTCGTCCAACTTACACACACGTGTGAGTCTATTCACATAAGTGGTTAGGTGACCTTTATCCCACAAACATGGTAAACCCACCTCGAATATACAAGTTCCCTCAAATGTGGTTAGGTGACCTTTATCCCACAAAAGAGTTCCCAAGTGATTCGAGTGTTGTATAAAAGGATGGTGTTTGACTTGTTTTATAAAAGGAATTTTGAGTTTTCAAAAATCTAGTTTAGAAAACTTTATGTACCATACATTTGCATGCATTCAAATCCTTGGTACTTTAGTGAAAACAAAATTTTAAGGTTCTTTTTAATAAAACCCATTTTATTATAAAATCATTAATTTTTAATAACCTTTTATTAACCATTTTAATGATTTTGTAAAGAACCAATTTTACGCTTGTTGTTGATTATTAGTTTGTTAAGGATGCATATCCAAATATCATCAAAACAATATAAATAAGCAACCACACAAGCACAACACATATATCAATAGGTGCATAACCATAGCCAACTATTTTGACCACACTTGTTAGCCGAAACAAGTGTGCCAAAAGGTCCTTCCTAAAGGGTGAAAAATGACACAAGCGATGTGTCGTTGAACTCCCACTTGATCCCACATCCAAATGCTTCAAGTCTCCCTTTTGTGTTGTGATTTCTCCACTTTCTTTGAGCTTCCAAAATGTCCTTTAATTCAGCTCCAAACTCCTTTGGACTTCAAAAATGTGTTTTGGTTATCGGGCTAAAATCCCGTTAAGAACTATGAAGTCCTTTAGGCCCAAAATTAGCCAAAACCAAAACCGCATTTTTGTGTGCATCTTCTTTTACAAAAAAAATATCCTAATACATTTTTTCTAGTAAAATAAAATGCACCTAATCTATTTATTTACATGCCAGATGAAAATAAATAAATTACATAACATTACAAATGGAAGAACAAAATTAATTAATTATTACAACCTTTGAAATAATTAAATACAAATCACAACCACAAATACTCAACATGTTCACATAAGGTCATGGCTAGGTTATGAACACCAAAATATATATATATATATATCCAAATATATAAAATTCAAGAAGCAAAATGGTTTCCCTTTTGCAACCTACTTTTCGGTCAAGAATGAAAAAACCGAAAAAGTGGGTTTTTGTCCAAACAAACAAATCATCCAAATGAAATAATTTTTCAAGATTCATTTATGCATTTAAGAATATAATCTTGAAAAACAAAGGGATAACCATGGTGAAAATTTCGGCCATGGGGTTTTACCTAAACCCGAAACCCGAAATTTTCATATCCTTGTAGGATCGTGAAACGATCTAACGAGTCGATCAGAAGAGTGCTCAGACCGAATCAAAGGCGGAATTCATTGATTCGGTCTTCGTTTAGCTTGGATTCACTATTAATTGTCTTGTTTATTGATCTTGAACACTTTACAGTACAGAGACACTTCGACAGCACTTCGGCGTCGGAAATCAGAAAGTTACAAATGATGACAGTTTGAAGGGTATATATAGGAATGAACCCCTGACCGTTTGAAGATGACACACCACCTTTCAAACGGTCACCTAATTTCAAACGGTCATGCACATGCTTCAAACGGACATCTACTTTCAAATGTAAATGACATTTAAACGGTCAACTATCTTCAAACGTTCAACCATCTAATTCTTGTTTTGTCTTCATGTGATGATTCAATGATGATGTCACATATATGATGTCATCATCATATATGATGACATCACTCTTGTTCAGCAGTTCAACGAACCCGAGACTCGACATAAGACGAAGACGACAGATGAATGCACCAACAGACTCCCCCTCAGATGTTGACGAGTCTTAAGTGTCGAGTCTTCGCATCTTCAGTCTTTATCAATCTCTCTTTTCTTTCTTAGCATATACCAGGATCTTCTCTTTGGCTCTAACCTCGTCAGACTCCCCCTCTCATCATGATGGGATTGCTGTCTGGAATTAGCTATCACCTTGAGATCAATCCCTGGCTTTATCTCTGATTAGCTTATTACCTGCACACATTTTCTCATCAAAACATAAGTTTTTACTTAAATCATTAAGAAAAACTTACTAGTAATAGTTACACCAAGTTCAAATTAATGATCTCGATTAACTAATCAAACATTCTTTCTCAAAATAAATTTTTCAATTCAGTACACACACTCCCAAACCAGTTCATCATGTTCAGCACTTGAAATTTTGAATATCAGCTTTCCAACATCAGTTGTCGAAAATCTTTTTGTATTTTTCAAAATTTATGCTAACACACACTAATTTTTTTTCATTTTGAATGTAATGAAAGGCAATAAAGAAATATTTACAAACAATATTTTTGTGAGTTTGTGTAAGAGGATCATATCAGTTTATGTGACCAATCACTAGCACCGTTAAGCTTTAAACATTTTCAGTTCTAAACGATTCACATAGATTGACGATATATTTGTCCACTTAAACTCAATCTAAAAACTTTCGAAATGCTTACCGATACATTAGGGTATATTAATTTTGCACTAAATTCTTATAGACCCCACGATCTCAGCATATCCCCTCATCATGCAATACACTAACTCAAGTAATGCCTTTAAACTTTTATCAACTGTGAATTGTGCGAAAACAAAGCAGAATGTTTAAACATTAACAATCAGGTCGATACTTCCGTATACGCAGAGAAAGTCCAATGTTTAAACAAAATAAGAAAATAAAAATAAGTTGAAGTTGTTTAGGCTTTAACCACCAGGTCGATACTCCCGTATACGCAGAGGAGGTCCAAAGCTTAAACGAAACACCAAAGAAAATAAAGCAGAACGTTTAGGCAACAACATCCAGGTCGATACTCACGTATACGCAGAGGATATCCGATGCTTAAACAAAATAAAGAAATAAAACAAGTTTAAATCTTTGCAAAATGAAATGCACAATCACAGTGACTTTTCAGCAAAGTTGTGAAAGTTCACAAACTTAACCAGTTTTATGTCTTTCGACAATCAGCAATTACTGAGTAGGCACACAATCAAGAAAGACAAAACTAAGTACTATGCTTTCAATCATGTTTCCCACTAGAACTAGGCTTTTTCATTTTAGGTTTGTATCGTTATCGCAAATCTACTAGTCTAGCTGAGCCTACCGTCACATCTTTAGTAAGATCGTTTATCACATTTTATCTCTCCATTTCTTTAGCATGCTGTGACAGTCCAACTGATCTACTATCATTTCCTCTTTTTCACAACAAAACTCATTTTTAAATTTTTCAATGTTTTTGACATTTTCAAATTTTCTAATTTTTTTAAAATTTTTACTCCCCCTAAAATCAAAATATGTCTCAATTTTGATTTTCTGGGAAAATTTGAAAACAAACTATACAAGCTTGACAACATGATGAGAATCACTTCAATTCTCCATCCACTTGGCATGAACAATCAGAACTCCCCCTGACAACAAAACATTTTCCCATAGTGATCTCAAAACACTTAAGTTTGTTTTAATCAAAATGGTTTTTCTGGAAAATAAGTTTTGTGTGTCTTTTCACAAATTCGGGGTTTCATCCATCACTTTGTTTTCTTCAATCACTTGTAAAAACTAACATTTTTAAGATCTATCCACAAACATCACTTGTAGAAAATCAAGTACAATTTAATGTCCCTGATTTACCACTTGTAAGTCGAAATCACTTTCGTGAATTTCTCAAGAAATATGCCGATTCATGTTCCACGCTTACCAACCTGGGAACTCCGGCAAGTCAGGTTTTTCATTTAAACAGATTCACCCAAGCCTGACGGTCCTTGGGTGATTTTGAATTCTTGTTCAACAATGGTGGAAAATTTTCATCATCCATTGTTAGACCAGAATTCTCAACTTTTACCTCAACTACCGGCTCTTCTGGCTTTACCGTACCAGAATCATTACCTGAATGTGGCTTGTCTGACTTTGATGAGCCAGATTCATCACCGACAACTTTCTTCTTCTTCTTTCTCTCTTCTGTCCTCATATTTGTATCTGATGAACTCGTCTTGTTTGACTTTGCAGTTGAGGAAAGCGGTTCATCAGAACTCTTATTTTTACCAACGGATGAACCCGAGGACAAAATCTTCTCGAGATACTCTCTCGCCTTCTTCCTCTTCTTCCTCAGTCTGTCTTTTTGCCCTTGAGAAAGCTTCACTTTCGTTTCTTGAACTTTAGGTTCTTGAACCTTCTGTTCTTTGGGCTTGACATTGACTGATTTCTTTGCCATTTTCTGAGAATTAACCCTCAATCTTTCATTTGATCTCCTTGGGCAATCTCTGGCAATGTGACCTCTGATGTTGCAGTTAAAGCATCTTCTCGTCTCATAACTCCAACCTTGGCAGTTAACAGCAATGTGTCCTTGATAACCACATCGGTAACACATTCTGTTATCGTACCAATCACCATTTTCAGTCCAAACATTCAGATCAAAGCACTGTTTGGCTTGGTGATAATCCTTGCTCCTCTTGTTTGCTTGATTTGACTTTTAAGCACTGTGGTCCAACCTGCACCACTTATTGGCAACAATTTTTGAATTTTCAATTTTTACTTTTTGTAATTTTTGATTGCGATTGGATGATTAATCTGATGAACTTTTATTTTCTTTTTGAACATTTTTCAAAATTTTCTCTTTTTGTTTTTGTTCCACTTTCTTCTTCAAAGGTTTTTGCTTAGAGCATTCTCCCTTTTCAGTTGATTGTGAAACAGTTTCTTGAAATTTTTCTTTTAATTTCAAAAACAAATTCTTTTTTTCAATTTTTTCATTTACGTCATCAGATTTTTCATCGCAATCTTCAACTTTGACTTTGTCAAAGTTTGTGACATCGTCACTTATTGGAACAGAATTTAAAGGTTTTGGGCAAAGAATAGCTGAAGTATTCACAAACACCTTCAACTTTTCTTCCCATTCCTTGATTTTCTTTTGAGCACACTTTGCTTCCTTTTCAAGTTGAATAATCTTTTCAAGATGAGAATTGATTTCAATTTGTTTTTCAAGATTGTTTTTACCAAACATATCTCTCTCATCTTCTAAAATTTTTATTTGACTTTGAAAATCTTTCTCAATTTTTAATTTTTCATTTTCAAAATCTTTTTCTTTTTCTTTCAAAATTTTGTTTTCTAATGTCAAACTGTCCAAACCATTCAACAGTTTGACATTTTCAGATTTCAACTTCTCAAAATTTTCCTGCAAAACAAAAATATGTTTTTCATCAAATTGCTTTTCATCTTTCAACTTCTTGATTTCCAATGTCAATCTTTCTGCATCCTTCAAGAGTTTGCCATTGTCAGTCTTAAAGTTGTCACATTTGGAGCACACTGATTCAGAATTTGAAGATTCATTCTTCACAGATTCTTCATTCTTTAGATCTTGCTCTTTCTCTATCTTATAAGTACCTGCACCAAAGATTGTAACGAAATCAAGAGGATTTTCATTATCATCAATATAACAACCCCTTTTCATATCATATATCAAATTTCTTTTTGCTGCCCAATAAACATTGATTCTTTTGTTTATTTCATTTATTACATCTAAATTCAACTCATCTAAATTCATTTTTATTTTATCAATTACATCTTTCTTCTTTTGATGAATTTCATAATGGTGATTTTGAAGTTTACTAGTGAATTTGTTCAGAGATAATTTTGAAAAACTATAATTTTCTCTCAAATTTTTCAAGCAATCATCCCATTCAGCTGGTAATCCATTAGCAAACTTTGATACCATATCAGCTTCTGTTATTACTATTTGATTTTCCTTCAAATAGTCAATCAAAAGATCAAAACGCTTCTCCAAATCATCCAATTTTTCATCTTTCTTACACAGAAAACATTCGAACCGGTTACTCCAAACCTCTTTGGGTAATTTCTGATAAGAACTACTGAAATATCCTCGATACCAATCATTTAACCTTTTAAGATCATTGTTTTCCTTTTCATCAAACATCATTGTCATCTTTTAAACTGTCCCGATAAATTTTCTTCAAAACACACTTTCAATTTTTCCGAGGCTGCACTAAACAATGATTTGGTCGATGATAATTAAATGCAATCGCAAATCTCAATCTCACTAAGCTTGATCCAAGCCTACTTAATCTCAAATTCTTGATTCAAATATAAATGGCCGACAACAAATAGTGGGCTTCAGTAGTTCACGTGAATTTTCTTCTATATCTCGTGGCCAACAACTTTAATTCACCAAATAATCCTATTGGACCGATGAAATGATTGCAATAAATGAATTCAGAGATTCACTTAATATGGCTGACAAACTCAATGTTATTCAACGAATCCAATTTGACCTATAAATCCACTAACTCGACAATCAATATTACTAAATTGTTTGAATCTTGGGCTGATAAACCTTGACCACAAATAAGACTTTATCAAGTCTAGTATATCACGTGATTTTTTGTTCCCAAGTTCCAATAATTTCTTCACAAAACACAATGCAATTTCAATCGGTTCACACTAATCAAAGTACAATCACATGAAGACTGAACCACTTTCGAACTGGAACCAAATTTTCAAACAGTCACGATGACAACTTTCAAACGGTGATCATGTTTCAAACTGTCATGTTGTCAACTTTCAAACGGTGATCATGTTTCAAACTGACATGTTGCATTTTCAAACTATCACGTCCAGTTTCAAACGGGAAGGTGCATTTTCAAACTGTAAGGTGGCAGTTTCAAACGGTCAGGTGCAATTTCGAACGGTCAGGTGCAGTTTCAAACTGTCACGGTCAATTTCAAACGGACAGGTATGTATTTTCAAACGGTCAAGGGGCAGTTTCAAACTGACAGCCAAGTCTCGTTCAAACGGTCAGCAATTTTCAGTCCATTTTTACCATTTTTTCTTCGAATTTTGAGCTGAAACTCTCAAGGGTTTGTTAAAATACAATTACGCACATATTGTGAAAGTTTTAGCCGATTTTATCCGTGAAAAATATCAATTTTATGAAAGAAGGTGTAGAAAATCAGAATTTGCTAGCGAAAACGAGCTAAACGGTAAGAACTCTTCCTCCTGAACTCTGATACCACTTGTAGGATCGTGAAACGATCTCACGAGTCGATCAGAAGAGTGCTCAGACCGAATCAAAGGCGGAATTCATTGATTCGGTCTTCGTTTAGCTTGGATTCACTATTAATTGTCTTGTTTATTGATCTTGAACACTTTACAGTACAGAGACACTTCGACAGCACTTCGGCGTCGGAAATCAGAAAGTTACAAATGATGACAGTTTGAAGGGTATATATAGGAATGAACCCCTGACCGTTTGAAGATGACACACCACCTTTCAAACGGTCACCTAATTTCAAACGGTCATGCACATGCTTCAAACGGACATCTACTTTCAAATGTAAATGACATTCAAACGGTCAACTATCTTCAAACGTTCAACCATCTAATTCTTGTTTTGTCTTCATGTGATGATTCAATGATGATGTCACATATATGATGTCATCATCATATATGATGACATCACTCTTTTTCAGCAGTTCAACGAACCCGAGACTCGACATAAGACGAAGACGACAGATGAATGCACCAACAATATCCTATGAAGCATGCATTCATATAACCTGGCTCTGATACCATTACTGGGATTTTGACATGTTTATCAAAGTATTTTATCCATATAAAATAAAACGCAGCGGAAATAATTATTTAAGACATGTTACTTACAAGATATAAAAACCCATTTTATATGTAAAACCCAATCCCGGATCCATATACGAACATGCATGCTATCAAAATAAAACATAGGGTGTTTAGAAAACTACCTTCTTGGAGTAAAGAACTTGAAATGGATGATACTTCTTGAATGGTTGCCTTCAAGAGTAGAAGACCTCAAGCTTGTATACCCCAAGCTTCCAACAAACACCACGAGTTTAGCTAGGATTTCTCACACTTGAATCAAAACCGAAAAACTCCTTGAACAACCTCTTATGGCCGAAATTTTGAGAGAGTTTTTAACAAGTCTTGCACTTTGAGATTATCTCTTGTATCTTTTTATTTTTTTCATACAAAAATATATAAAAGATGAGAGAAGAGCCACCTCCTTTTTGCCCAATCAAGAGGCTTCTTCCACATGCAAAAGTATGTAAGATAATTGGCCAAAATATTTAGGGAAGACCACCCAATGAAAACACATGCAAATGCATGAAATACTATTGGACCAATTTCTTTGTTAAGAGAGAAAGGGGGGCCGGCCCCATGTGGGTGTTTTTTTAAAAAAAAAAATCAATTTTATTTTATTAAATAAAGTCTTGTTTATTTTATAACTTTTATAAAATAAAACAATATATGTTTTTCAAGACTTTATGCACCCTTTTAAAATTGTTATTTATCCTATTAAATAACAAAATAAAATATTCTCTCATAAATTATCCACATAATTTATTGGTTTCTCAAGTGTAATTATTTAGAAAACCAATTTCTAAATCTTGTAAGTGTTAATATTTATTTGTTTGATCATATCACAAATAAATAATATAAGTGTTTGTCTAGCTTGTTATTGGGTATGACTCGACTTGGATCATAACGTACTAGCCACGTCAATTTAATATGTGTCTTGGGCATACAGAGTCCAACATACATCATCCATTCCATTCACACTAACATTCTCATATTTTTACAACTAACACTTTAACCCATACTAAGCTAACCCAACATCATTTCAACGTAATATCCACATGAACTATATCTAAATCACACTTCTCATGTTAGTTTACTATCAATTTCATTATTCTCACGTTCTATACATGTTTACCGATTACTTGCATATAATTTCACATATTATTGTCATTTAGACATTTCGTCAAACACTTGGTGTGCGTACTACTTTCTAAGCATAATGTACAAGTATTTCATGCTTTTCTTCCTACTTATCACTTTCATTCATCAACACAAGTAAATATCAAACAAATTCCATACCATACTCAACCTATATAACGATTACACATCACATACTACATAATACATCTAATTTGCGTAACAATTGGACATGGGTGATCCACCCATGTCGCCATCTTCATCATCACCAAATGGGTTTATAACTAAAGTTTTATTTGGTGATTCTAACACACCTTCATACTAAATTTCATACAAATTCAAGAATTTATCATACACCAATTACTTGCAAAATCATCAAATCAATTTCTATGACTTACCACATGCTTGTTAAGGATAGATGACGCTAAATATTAATCCATGCACATAATCATCAAGCCAAATGCCTTCAATTTGTTGAATTTCTTCAAAACTAGAATGGGTTTTCTTTCTCCCCTTGAAATGTAGAACATCAGACATTGTTTTGATGTTCCTCTCATTCTCCACTAACTAGTAATAACATTTTTTACAATATACACATTTGGTCCCTCAAGCTTTCTTGCTTATTTTTACTTGGTCATAACTTATTTATTTAGCTAACAATAACCCTAACCAAGTTAGCTAGTGACTTATTTATTTCATGCCATATCCCAAGAAGCTTTACTAGCTAATTAAGCCCTTGGGTTTTGGGGTGTTACACCAGTCTTCTCCCCATTTTTTTTTATCAAATTCAACAGGTACCACCTGCATTAACATTGTTATATTATACATAAAAAATTATTTAAATAAGTCATATGTTTACAACGTTTAATTTAATCAGACTTGAAACGGAAAGTATACATACCAATGAAAGATCTTTAGGTTCATCCATCAGTTGAACAAACGATAAAACCATCTTCTAAACTGCAATTTATGACATCTATTATTTCATATTCATAATATTTGTGGTTAATTTTGTTATTGTAAAATTACTTTAAAACATCAAGAACACATAAGTTTAGCATATTGCACCCAAGCATCTTTTCTGACTATAAGCCAAACTTTTTACTCTTATCAATATTTCATAAATCAACGTTAGTTACTTACAAAGTATTTCAACAAAATTGTCGAGCAAACAATAAGTTATGATTTTTGTTGAAAAAAATCAGTTTTTTTACACATTCATTATTAACTTATTTTTGCCTAAATCTATTCTGTAACTTAATCTTATATGGTTTACCTAATTTTAGCCAAAAATTAATAATTTTAACCATTACTTTCTTTATGCTTTTTCTGAGTTAGAGCATCTATAAACTTTGTTGGTGCATCCGTCTGTCGTCTACGTCTTGTATCGAGTCTTGTACTGTAATAGTTAGATCAGGGCATGAAAAACGAGATAGTGATTTTTAGGGGTGATTCCGCTCGAAATGACACCATGTCATTTCGAGCTAAATCACATACAAGTCTGATTCCGCTCGAAATGACACCTTGTCATTTCGAGCTAAATCACATATAACTTCTGATTCCGCTCGAAAGGCTTAAAGTCTGATTCCGCTCGAAATGACACCTTGTCATTTCGAGCTAAATCAGAATCCCTATATAAAGGGTCATTTGGAGCTAAATCAGAAGTAAGTCTTCCGGTTTGCAACGAAGTGCTGCCGAAGTGTCGAGTCATTGTAAAAGTTGTTCAATCAATACAAATCGACAGTTTAAAGTGTATACTCGCTGAATTGAACTCAGTTTGTTTGTTTCCGCCGCTCAAACTGAGAAAAGCTCTTCTGATAGACTCGTTTGGGTCCGAATTCGATCCTACAAGTGGTATCAGAGCTCAGGAGGTTGAGATTGTCTGATTCCGCTCCAAATCTTGATTCCGCTCGAAAGTTCCCGGTTGATTCCGCTCCAAACTGCATTTTTCTGATTCCGCTCCAAACTGCATTCTTCTGATTCCACTCCAAACTGCATTTTTGTGATTCCGCTCCAAAGTGTTGTCGTGATTCCGCTCCAAAGTGTTGTTGTGTTTCTGCTTCAAATTAGTGATATCGTTTGAACACGGATTTCGCTTGAGTTTTGCTATTTCACTTGAAAGACTAGGTTGATAATTTCTTGAAATTCAAAAAATGGACGAGGAATTTTACAATGCGTTCTCTACTCCGGTTACCCCGATCAGTATTGCCCAAACACGATGTTGGAAAACGAAATGGGAACAATGCAAAAACCGCCCAAGCTAATGAACATCGAGGAGTATAAGGGTTGGGAAGGTCGTTTCGAGAACTGGGTACAAGCAAACTATCTTGATGCTTGGGAATGTGTCGAGACGAAATACATTCGACCGATGAATGATGATGAAGAAGTGATTGCTATCAAAGATCTAAGTGCAGATGCTAGAAAGAAATACAAAGATGAGAAAATGATGCTAAGTCTTCTACAACAAGCAGTGAAAGAAGATATCTTGGTTCTCTTGCAACACAATGGAACTTCTTACTCAATTTGGAAAGCATTAAAATCAAAATTTCATGGAAGTCAAGAGATGGTTAAGAACAAGAAATCACTTTTGAAGAAAGAGTTCGATCTATTTCGTGGTTTGAAGAATGAAAGCACAAGACAGATCATAGAAAGATATTGTAATTTGCTAGCAAACATGAAGAGATTGAGTATCGAGAAAGACAATGAAGAGTTTATCGAAAAGCTTGCTGATGCTTTACCACACGAGACAAGGGGTACATATCTGATGATGCTCAGAAACAAGAAAGGATTCAATACACTCACTCTGAGTAAGTTCATTGAGAAGTTGGAAGCTCAAGAGATGGAGCAAAGGAAGACTGTTCGAATGAAAGATTTTGATGGTGAACAGGATATTGGGTGGTATTACAAAACAGGGTTGAATGAGAAAACCACAATTTTTTCTCCAAAAGTGGAAACTGCTTACAACGCCAAGAATTCATCCGGAAGTTCATCAAAAGGATCAAGCAGCAACACAAGTTTCTCATCATTTCCATCATTTGATCCGAACATTTCAGCAACAAAGAATGGGAGAAAACTTCAATGCAACATTGTTTTAAATCTTGAGAATGATCAAGATTACTCCGAGGAAGTTGCTAAAAATCATATGTCTTTGTTAGGAATGGTGTTGGAATCTTACAGTAGTTTTGTGGCCGGAAAGATAGGGAATCCTATGCTTACAAAAGAGGATTACGATCAGATCGATGCTGAAGAGATGGAGCTTATGGATATTAAGTGGTGTTTGGCCAGTGTTCTAAGGAGAGCTGAGAAATTTAAGCAAATCACAGGAAGAAATGATCTTCAAGAAGCTAGCATTTCTACTTTAGGTTTGGATAAATCTAAAGTTACTTGTTTTCGTTGCAGGGAGAAAGGACACTTCAAGAGGGAGTGTACAAATCATGAAGCAAGTGGAGCTCAGAATCCTTTCAACAACAACAATGATTACTATCGAAAGGCCATCTACCATCAAGTTGCTCAACAACAACAACATCAGGCACAAACTGCGCATGGAAGAAATGTGATTGAAGATTCTGGAAAGAGAGCTTGTGTGGTTAATCAAGAAGAAAAGAAGTCATCAACAGGGTTCAACTAGAATAAGTATATTTCATCTTATACAAAAGCTTGTGTGATTGATCAAGATGATGAAAAGATGCCTGAAGGGTTTAGCTGGGAAAATTTTACATGGGATGATTATATTCCAGATCAAACTCCAGCTCACACAGCTTTTGTTGCTAGGATTGAAGAAGATAGTGATGATGATCGTGAGTATTGGTCAAAGAAAATGGCAGATCATTTGTGTAGGTCCCTCTCGGAGGATGAGGTTCAACCTTAACCTTGTTATACTAACACACTAGCAAGTGCGGAATCCAAGCTAGCATGCAACCCGGGATGAAACAAGCACAAACACAACACACAAAGATTCACCGATTAACACCACTTGTATTAATGCGAATGAAAGGTTCCGGTTACAAGCTCAATGTTTACAAATCAGTTTTGCAAACTCTCTAGTGTGTGTGTGTTCTTGACAGAATGCTCTCTATCTCTCGAGTGTCTCTTTCTGTTTGCCTATCTCTCTATGTGTTGAACACACACTGCATGGGTATATATATACCCAGCACAGGTTGTATGGTCGAAGGATCATGTGGACTGCCCGAAAGATGATCTGTCGATCATGAAGCCATCGAAGGATCCACAAACACTTCGAAGGATGGCATATCCTTCGAAGTCCATCAGTATCCTTCGTGGGATATCTTTCGAGCTCATCGAAGGATAGAAACAATCCTTCGAAAGCCCAACCTTCGACACAGAACATTATACAACCATTTTCTAACTGTTTGGCCAAGTCAAACCAGGAGGATGGTTGACTTGGTCAAACTTACAGGACTAACAAAGACATCGTTTTGTATCAAGACAAAATACAGACAAAGTACAGACACAAGTGCACCAACAAACTCCCCCTTGGCTGTAGCTTTGTCTGGCTGTAGCTTTGTCTCGATCTTGGTCTTGTGGGTCTCTCGTGTCTCGATCTTTGTCTCGATCTTCATGACTTCAAGCCTTTGACGTCCTTTCAAGTCTTCAATGTCGGAGGATCTTTAAAGTCTTCACGTCTTGAAAGCAGAAAGTGTACCAACAAACTACCCGTTTTATGTAGGAAGTGTGTTGACAAACTCCCCCTTAACATAAGCTCCCCCTTGAGTTATGCTCGTGAATGTCTTGATCTTAATGAATTGAGATCCTTGTGGTGTTGATGATGGCCAGCAACTCGACAGCAACTCGATCATCTTCATCACTCGATCGCCTTCACGTCGTGTCTTCATTCCGAAGCTTGTCATCTACCATGTTCTCCTTGCCTTTAGAATCTGCACATGCAAGAAATCTAAACGCGTAATGAGAACAACTGCTTGGAACATCATAAGTAAACGACACACATGAGACCATTGCATAATCAAACACCGTCCGACAGTTTGAAAGTTTTAACAATTTTTATCAATTTTAGTTTTTAACTTTCAAAACTTGCAAATTTCGACCGTTTATGAAGATTTAGTCGTTTCGGTTTTCTTTCAGGTTTCAGGTAACGAAGACTCGAGCTCCAACATCGTACGATCGAAAATAAAATAGAAATAGAATCTTTTTGGCTTTTATAAAGTTTATATTAAAACACACCTAAAATCTTTTTGGTATTTTGAATATTTCAAATGTAAAGACTGAAAGCAGTAAATAAATATATACAAAGATGCAGAAACTGAAAGCATTAAATAAATATTTACAGACATTCTTTTTGCGAGTTTCGAGGGTAAGAGAATCATATCAGTGTACGGTCATGCCAAAACGCTCTTGTTGTTCAATTAATTAACATTAAGATAAGCATCCCATAACAATTATCGGTATTGTTGTCCACATAAACTCAACTTATCATTTGTAATCATGGCGCGGGGATACGTTAAGGTATGATTTATACTTACCGACCGGTGTGCATCCACATCACGACACATTCCCGTATCAAGGTATGCACGAGGGTTCATCTTACCGGTGAGTATACCGATTATCATCTGTTTGACCGTATATGATGTGAGATTCTCACTTATTTTGATTTGAAAACAAGCCCTATGTGATAGAATCACTTATTGATGAGGAACTTGATTTTCGATGCATGAGGGCACAGGAGCAAGTCCGTGAACAGGTCAGTACTTTCGTACAGCAGAGAGACGAACTCTACTCCCGGATAAAGAATTTGTGATATATTATCACTTATTTTGAGGGACATGTGATTGTTGATCACTTATTGAGGTCGTATGCAATATGTACACGTATGTATAGTATCATGGAAGATCTAGACTTGCGTCCCCGTTATTTTTCGGTAAAAGATACAACCATGATACCCAGATGATAAGCAGCATAAAGACCGAATATCTCAGAACCTCGGCAATCTCTCAAACGAAATTTCGGTACCAAGACCATATGCCAATGAATGGTTCCCACCCAGTCTTCAGTCGGATTAAGTTTATATCACCCTGCACACTTTAAAATGATTGTGAGCCTACCGATACATCTTATATAGAGCTGCTTATCGTTTTTCATTTAAGGTTTAAAGAGGTTTAGACAGACCACTGATGTACTATCATTTTCTCTTTTGCTCGCCAGGAAACTCATTTTTGTTTTTCTATTGTTTTTGTGTTTTTGAATTTTTTTTAATGTTTTTGGTTTTTCCAAATTTGGATTTACTCCCCCTAAAATCAATAAACTAAGACAAATTTAAAACACAAAGGTATTTACAAAAATGATTTTCCGATGTTGGTTTTACTCTTGCTTGACCTTAATGCCGTTTACCAATAATAAATAGTCAAATCTTGATTTGTCAAATGCTTTGGTAAAAAGGTCGGCACGTTGGTCATCGGTGTGGACGTAAGAAACATCGATTAGCCTTTTCTCAAAGCAATCACGTATGAAGTGATACTTAATATCGATGTGCTTAGTCTTTGAATGCTGCACAGGATTTTTAGTGATCTGTAAGGCAGCAGAATTATCAACGTAAATAGGAGTAGTTAGGAATTCAAAACCGTAGTCGCGCATTTGTTGTTGGATCCATAGGACTTGGGAGCAACAACTTGAGGCAGCAATGTATTCAGCTTCGCATGTTGATGTAGCGACACAAGTCTGCTTCTTGCACTGCCATGTGACTAGGCGATTTCCCAAAAACTGACATCCAGCCGTTGTGGATTTGCCGTCGATTTTGCATCCGCCAAAATCAGAATCACTGAATGCGATCAAGTCAAAGTTATTATCCCTAGGGTACCACAGACCGGTGTCAGGGTAACCCTTCAAATAACGAAAAATCCTTTTTACAGCTGCAAGATGTGAGGCCTTCGGGTTGACTTGATATCTGGCAAGGAGGCACGTTGGGTACATTATATCTGGTCTTGATGCTGTGAGGTACATAAGAGATCCGATCATCGCGCGATAGTATGAGGGGCTAACAGCTTCACCCTTCAAGTCTGGAGTAATTCCGTGATTTTGCGGCAATGGGGTACCGATGGGCGTTGCATCAGACATCTGGAACCGGCTCAAGATGTCACCAACATATTTAGTCTGATGGATGAATATCCCAGACTCAGTTTGTTGTACTTGTAGGCCCAAAAAGAAAGTCATTTCCCCCATAGCACTCATCTCGAATTTATCCTGCATAATGCGCTCGAAATTCCTACACAAAACATCATTAGTAGAACCAAATATAATATCATCAACGTATACCTGTACCAGTAGAAGATCTCCATCTTGTTCTTTGACGAAAAGAGTACAATCAATAAGACCTCTGCGAAATCCATTCTCCAGCAGATAATTAGATAAGGTTGCGTACCAAGCTCGCGGTGCTTGATGAAGACCATAGAGAGCTTTGTTGAGCAACCAAACCCGATCGGGATGGATAGGATCTTCAAAACCTGGAGGCTGTTCGACGTACACCTCTTCTTCTACCACACCATGTAAGAATGCACTTTTCACGTCCATCTGGTATACCTTGAAACCTTTGAATGAGGCATAAGCCAGAAAGATCCGAATTGCTTCTAGACGTGCAACAGGTGCATACACTTCGTTGTAGTCGATTCCTTCTATCTGACGAAAACCTTGAACGACTAGCCTTGCTTTGTTTCGAATAACGATTCCACGGTCATCCTTTTTGCATTTAAACACCCAACGGGTACTAATCTTCTTGTAGCCAGCAGGTTTCTCTACGAGTTTCCAGACACCAAGCTTCTGGAATTGTTGCAGTTCTTCCTGCATCGCTTCAACCCAAGAGTTATCTTTCAAAGCTTCTTTCCAAGTTCTTGGCTCTTCCTGTGAGACATAACACGCGAAAGACCAATCGTTTTGTTGACCAGCTTCTCGGATAGTTGTATACAAGCCTGCATTGTTGTTGTTTCGCAACATGTTTCTTGTTTGAACGCCACTTTGTACATTTCCGATGATGTTTTGTTGAGGATGGGTATTGTGAATCCTTGTTTCTGGATTATCTTGAACATGAATGTTTGTACCCAGATTGTTGAGATTGAGATCAACAACTAATTCAATGCCCGGAATTGACGAAGAGGATGATGCAGTAGCTTCAGCTGTTCCAGGGACGCCCACTGGAGGAGTACCCTCTGAAGTACCATGAACTGCTGTTATTGGAGCTTCTTGATCTGCATCGAGAAATTCATCATCCTCTGAAGATTCGTTCAATTCGGTAGCATCGTGAAAATCCTCATTGTCGAGAGCATTATTGTTCACTGAAGATGGTTCTTGATTGACAATAATGGGACGAACCAATGGTGAATCTGTTGCATTGTCACTCTCGAAAAACATCCTTGCTGCAGCATTTTCTTCAACTGCTTCAACATTGATCGAATTGAAAAAGTCATCGTACTCAAACATCCAAGGCTGACCAGGATTTTTGACTGGTAAAGTGTGCCTTTGTACTCTGACTTCTGACCATTCCTCGACCCTTTTAGTCTCTAGATTCCAGACTCTTAAGTTCGGGGTGGAATACCCAAGAAAGTATCCCTCAATGGCTCTTGCCCCAAACTTTCCATTAGGATCGATTATTGTGCACGGAGCTCCAAACGGTTCAAGATATGACAAATCTGGTTTCCGTTTGTTAATAAGCTCGAAGCAGGTCTTGTTGTGCCTTTTGACTGTAAGGACTCGGTTCAACGTATAACATGCAGAGGCCACAGCTTCAGTCCAAAATGGAATTGGCAACTGTGACTCTACCAACATAGTCCTAGCAGTCTCGATCAATGTGCGGTTCTTACGTTCAGCGACGCCATTCTGTTGAGGAGTATAAGCTACACTAAATTCGTGAAGAATACCTTTTGAAGTGCAAAACTCCGCCATGGCATGATTTTTGAATTCAGTACCATTGTCGCTGCGTATCCGCCTAACCTTCAACTTATATAGATTCTCAATCTGAATGATCAAGTTTTTGATAATACCGAAGGTTTCACTCTTATGTGCCATGAACGCCACCCAAGAAAATCTTGAATAATCATCAGTTATCACAAGGCAGTATTGATCATTCCTAATACTTTTGTGCTTGACAGGACCGAACAAATCCATGTGCAAACGTTCAAGAGGAACAGCCACCGTGTTGATTTTCTTTGAAGGATGTCGCTTCTTCGTTTGTTTTCCTTTCTGGCATGAGACACAGATGTCTTGAAGATGAAAGTTTTTAAGAGGAACACCATTCACTAACTCATTTGACACCAAATGATTCATTTTGCGTAAGTGAATGTGACCCATTCGTCTGTGCCAAGAGATTGTGTCTTTTTCTGTGGCTTTGGAAACGAAACAAGTTGCTTGTGCAGACGTAGTAATAGCTTGGCTCATATCAAGGACATACAGATCATTTATCCTTGGAGCCGACAAGAGAATCCATTCTTTTGGAATTTTGAAGCCGGGTTTCAGCACATAACATCCATTTGCATCAAAGTGTACTGAGAACTGCTTATCACAAATTTGAGAAACACTAAGAAGATTGTGATCAAGTTGATCTTGTCAAAACTAACAACCCCGTTGGAAATCATTCCTTCACCCGTAATATATCCGCCTTTATCTCCAGCAAAAGCAACATAACCTCCTCTAATAGATTTGACGTCGTAGAGAAGCTTCATGTCGCCTGTCATGTGCCTGGATGCCCCACTATCAACAATCCAATGACTACTGATAGTTCCTCCTGGAACACCCTGCACGTGAACTCACACAATTAGTTGGAGATGGGGACCCAAGCCATTGTGGTCTTGGGTCTTCCATTTTCATCAATAACAATAACTTCTATTCTTTGATGATTTGAAAATTGTGATGGTCCCCCTGAATTTTTAACCGTTTTTGGTTTCCAGATCTGTTTTGGTTTACCAGTGTCATTCTTTAAAAACTTAACTTCATGGTTATCAGAAGTTTTTGAATTTTCTGGTTTGACAGAAACAGATGGTTTGTTAACCACATCGGTTTTAATTGCCCTTTCAATTTTCTTGACCTGTTGGCGTTTCTGTTTCTTTTCCCTTTCTTTTACAAGGCGGGGATCTTGTTTTACAGAAACAGATCGTTTGCGGTCAGTTTTGTCACGGGGATCATCTTCTTTGGCTTTCAATTTATGAAGATACGGGCAATTTCGAATGATATGCCCAATTGTACCACATTCAAAACATGATCTTCGTTCAACAAACCCCGAAGTATCATGTGGTCGTCTTGCCGATGATGAAGATGAACTTTGTGATCTCGAGGTACTAGGTTTCGAACAACTTGGTTCATTCCTTTTCATCACTGTTGCTTTCTTGACAAAATCTAAGATAGATTGATTTTCAAATGTTTCAATCTTGTCCGTTCCCTTAGATTTCACAAAGTTCACATTCTTTTTCTTCTTTTGATTCGGCTTCCTTTGACCTTGAGCCGGTAATTTTCCTTTTGGTTTGGCATGATTTTGCTGTTTTTGCACTGTTGGTAATTTTTTATTGCCAAATTGTTTTCGAACTTCGGCCTTTGGGATAGGAGGGCACTGTGTTACAGTAACATGTGATCCTGTCTTTCCCAAAAACTTACTTGTTGAATTTTCAAAGACTTTACTGATTAATGATTGATTAACATTCTTAATAGGAAAATCTTTGTCTGAATAAACTTTATCATCACCAACAAGAGTGTACAGCAAATCCACACTCTCCGACTCTTTTGCAGACGAGGACTCAATCGCAACAGTCTTAGCGGGTTTTGGTGGAGGATCACATAGAATATGATTCTCAAGAGGTATGTCCTCTTCTTTTATCACCGCATCAGACTTTGCTGAATCAGTATCATCAGACTCATCATCAGAAGAATCAGAATCCTCACTGTATATCACAACTGGAGGAACCTGATTCGGTTCAGCAGAGGACACACATGTATCTGCTGACACATCCGAATCTGAAGATACTTCTTTCTTGTATCCGAGTCCAGCTGCAAATTCCTTAACGTCTAGAGGAACAGATGGTTCAAAGAAAGTTCTATTCTCCTCGTCAGGCATGGCATCATAATTGTTTCTCACGGGTGGTGGACATTTCTTGTAGCCTATGCATGTGACATCCCGTTTCTCTTTCTGTACATCAATGATGTGATCCAACACATAGCTAGAGCTTAAATAACTGTCTAACTTGAGTCGAATCGCCTCACTTTCAGTTTTAACACAAGCCATTTCCTTTTGCATTACCTCAAGACGAGTTATATACAAATTAATGTCAGTTTGTTTTCTGGAAACCATTTTAGTTAACTCGGTTTTATCTTTCTTTAATTTTTCAATTACCGATTTAAACTCCTTTTCATGGTTTTCATAAAACATGTTGGCTTCTGTGCACTTAGAAAGATCCACGGTCAATTTCTGATTGTGGATAAATGTCACATCATATTTCTCCTGCAAAGCCTCGTGTTTGCTTTGCAATTCACACCACTTATCATTCAATGAAACATGTTTGTCTTGCAAGTCAAACAAACTAGCTTGTACAGCATCATGTTTGCCTTGCAACTCAGACATGTTTGCTTCTAAATCAGCATATTTAACATGCAAACTATCACAGTTATCACAGCTACCAGAAGTGGGTTCATCGACACATACCTGACTTGATGAACTGTCGACATTAGCCATAAAGGCTGAATGGAGAGAAGACGAAGAATAAGCAGCTTGATCCACCAAAATAGATCTTCTTTGAGTTTCTGCTGCAGCTTCTCCCAATAGCTCATCAATATTAGCATCGACTGACGCACTTGATGTCTCATCCACATGATCATCGCCTGAACTCGAGGATTCTTCATCTGAACTTCTACTATAACCAGAAGAGTCTTCATCCTCAGAAGAGTCACCACCATTGGCGGAAGATTCTCCACCACTGGCGTGATTTAAATCCTTGACAATTTCAGCAAAACAAGCTGTTCCATCTGGAGCATCATTTCCCAACTGGATTGACCAATCACATCCTTCATCTACTTGAACCACAAGTGCCTGGTTGGCATTAGATGGTCCTGCTTGACTCTGGTTGTTGACAGGCACCAATGTTTGTTGGGTCAAAATGGAGAATGATGTTATCAATTACACCGACGTTATTTAGCATCTTTATTGTTTTGTATAGGATGACGTTTTTATTTGTGATAGTCGGATATTTTAGTGAGTTTAGTAGGTTCTCCAAGCAAGAGGCGGCTTGCTTGGAGGACAAAGCTCAAGGGGCTATAAATAGAATACTAATCACCACTTGTAGGGTGTGCATTTTGGGAGCCACCACCCCGGGGGAGCTAACCCGGGGTGGATCATTAGCTTTTGTATTTGTTCATCACTATCAATCAAAATAGCTTTGTTCCAATCCTTAAAGTTCATATCTTTATTGTTTATTATCGATTGTTCTTGGCTCGAATCACCCGTCTCCATATTTTTCACCGAACCGAAACTGAAATCGGATCGTTACGGACCTATCATTTGGTATCAGAGCCTCGGTGGCTCGTTTCAGCTTTTGGTTCGGTCGGATCTTCACCGGAAAACCGCCGGAGACGTTAAAAGGTGGCAGATCTGAAGATTTCTTGTTGGTTCTAGGATTTGTTTCAGATCTGGTGTTTTTATTCCATGTATCTTGCAGATCTAGCGTTTTTTTTTTTTTTCATATGGTGAAGAAAGAGTAGAAAAAGAATCTGTTTCAAAGTTTTGAATCACAACTAGGGTTCCGACGAATAACTCCGGCGCCACCTTCACTAAAAATGCAAATACAGCCTGCACGCAACTCAAAAAAAAAAAAAGTTTGTTTTTGTCCCGTTCACATCTGCTATTGTACAAAAAGTAGAAGTTTTTGGAAACAAAAATGTCAAAGCGAGCTCAGGACTGGGAGAACTTGGCGGATACTTATCGTCCTCATTGTCGGAATACAGCTTTATGTGAACTTTTTGGACACTATGTGGAGGCGTGGAAATCATGGCATGTTGAAGCAGATGAGAAGAAGCTGGTAAGCCAGTCCCATGAATCTTTATCTGATTTTTAGTGGTAGTACTTGTTGTTGGAGATAAGAGAGAGAGAAATGAAAAGTTGTCGGCTGCGATGATGTAGTTGTCGGCTGGGTTTCAATGGTGGCGATAGAAGGTTATTGACAGTGGCTTTTCGGTGAGCTACGGTGGCGTATGAGGACGGTGGTGTCTGGTGCATCGACGGAGAATCAGGTGTTAAGTGGTCGGTGGTCGAATGACGGTGAGAAAGATGACGATAGTATTGATGGTCGGAGTCGAAGTGTTTCCGGTGACAATAGTAGATGCGATCGAAATATTTTTCCGATGATGGTGTGGCGGCTGGTGCGAGATGTCTTGCGTCGGCTGGTTGGAGACTATCAAAATTTGAATCATTCGATTTAGTTTTGATGGCTGAAACAACAGTGGCTGAGTATTGTGATAAAGATGATCGGAATCGGAATCTGTTTTCCGGTGAAGTCGGCAGGAAAATGATATTTACGGCTAGGGTTTTGGTCGTTGCAACTTGCATGGGCTTGTGTGATAATGGGCCAATGATTGGCCTAATCATTCCTTGGGCCAACATGGAGAATGACGGCTGGTGGTGATGTCTTTGAATGCAGATGTATTTTTGATGGGCCAATCAACGGATGAGAAAATGTTTGTTATTTTGGTGGGGCCCACATTGGAGCATGATTCCTGTTGATGTAATTTTGAAGAATGGTTGCTGACATATGATATTCGACATGCTCTGATGATTGCAATTTTTTTTGGGCCTTATAATTTACATCAGGTTTGGAACGACTTTATTGGCTAGCGACTTTATTTGTTGTGGTTGTGTCACCCAAAGAAATTACCAGCGACTTTAGTGGAAGATCGAGAGCTTATATATGCAATCTGATAGACTTGAACATCTTTACAATGAAGCTAGTTATTTGATTTTTATCATTGGAGTTCGAACCCTATCACATGCCTATTACAATTTTATCTTTAATAAGATACGGAGCTTTGATTGACGAGATATAGGAGGGTCTACATTTGCGGGGGAAAACGACAATGAAAATTTTAGGTATTTAGCCGATTTGTGAAGATTTGAAGACGACGTCAGATTTATTTTTGAAGATCAATTGAAGAATTGATAGCATCATTCTCGGGGGAATATTGTTGGGTCAAAATGGAGAATGATGTTATCAATTACACCGACGTTATTTAGCATCTTTATTGTTTTGTATAGGATGACGTTTTTATTTGTGATAGTCGGATATTTTAGTGAGTTTAGTAGGTTCTCCAAGCAAGAGGCGGCTTGCTTGGAGGACAAAGCTCAAGGGGCTATAAATAGAATACTAATCACCACTTGTAGGGTGTGCATTTTGGGAGCCACCACCCCGGGGGAGCTAACCCGGGGTGGATCATTAGCTTTTGTATTTGTTCATCACTATCAATCAAAATAGCTTTGTTCCAATCCTTAAAGTTCATATCTTTATTGTTTATTATCGATTGTTCTTGGCTCGAATCACCCGTCTCCATATTTTTCACCGAACCGAAACTGAAATCGGATCGTTACGGACCTATCAATGTTCGCTCATTGTTCCTTCCTTGGTTCTGATTTGCCCTGTTGCCTTGACCTCTGAAAGGATTTTGGTTTCCCTGTTGAGATGGCCTCGTACATTCACGTTTGAAATGACCACGTTCACCACAATTGAAGCATTTAACAGCCTGCTTATCAAACCCATACTTGGTGTATTTCTTGCTTTCCAAGCTGGTTCTGCCAGTTCTTTCCATGAAATCCTTTGCTCGCCTAACAGCACTGGCAAAGGCCCACTTGATGTCCATCATCTCCATCTCCTCTTTATCGATCTGCTGATAGTCTTCTTGAGTCAGATTAATGTTGCCAATCTGACCTTCCACTAATCCACAGTATGCGCTCACCAAAGTGTTGAGAAGCTCCATATGTTCTTTTGCTACTTCAACACTGACTTTAGAGAAACTTGAGGTGTCGAGCCGTACTGTATTTGGCTTTGATTGCTGACTAGCAGATGATGTGCTTCCATAACATGCTTGCTGTTGAGGAGGAAGTGGTTGAGGGACTGGTTCAAGCGGATTTCCATACATGTCTGTTGTTGGAGGAGGAATGCCATACAAGCTAGTGCTAGACACAAACGCTGTTTCAATTGGAGCGTGTGAAGAAGGTTTTGTAGAAGTGCCAGAAGTTCCATAATACATTTCAGGATTTTGTGGCACTGGAACTCTTTTTGCCTTGAGAGTTTCTTCCTGATTCTTGTTTTCCAGGAGTTGAGCAAAGTCATTGAAGTTTGTTGTAGCTAAAGTGCCATTGTACTTCATGATTTCCAAGAAGGTATTCCATTGAGGTGGCAGTGCATCTGCAAACTTTTTCACTATCTCTGCTGAAGTTGTTACAACCCCAATATTTCCCAATTCAGTCAGCAAATGATTGAATCGACTTGTCAAATCTCCTAAAGATTCATTCTCCATACAAGTAAAACCATCAAACTCTTTCTTTAGCAGGTCTTTTCTCAATTGACGTGTCGCTTCATTTCCCACGCCCCTTATCTTCAATGCGTCCCACAACGTCTTCGTTGTCTTGTAACTGACAAATTGATGATAAATATCTTTACTTAACGCCTGAGTAAGAATGGCATATGCCTTCTTTTCCAAATCATAGACCTTCTTCTGATCTTCCGTAAGATCTGCAAACGTAGCAGCAGATGATGCGGCAAGCTCTATTGTTTGATCAAAATCTGTGATGAAACGCAACCACAATTCTGTATTTTGACCAAGGACGTATGTATGAAATCTATCAAACCATCCCGGATATTCACTTAAGTGCATCAACTTTGGAGGCCTATTCAAACTTCCCGTTTCACTCTCGCTTAACAAAATGCTTTGAACACTTGGAGTTTGATTTGATACGAATGCCCATTGACCAGTAGATATAGCATTAGCTTGCGAAGATACAGGTACGGGAGATTCGGCCTATGCAGGAGATGCAGGTAAGGGAATACCCCACATCGAATTCATTTTTGATCAAGAAAAAGAATACCTGAAAATCACAAACTTGTTAAACATAAACAGATTATGATCGAAGGATCAAGACTTGTTCGAAGGATCAACAGTGTTCGAAAGATCACTGTTGAATCTCGAACAATGATTTCGAAAGATTCACAAACTCGAAAGATTCACAATTTGAAAGATCCTTATCTTTCGAGTATATATCCTTATCTTTCGAATAACTATCCTTCGAATAGATTCCCTTGATCGAAGGATAAGCCTCTGACTTCGAAGGATGGGTCGAAAGATGATTATCTATCGAGCCTTTCTTGGTCGAAAGATGATCTTTCGATGTCGAAAGATATCCTTCGATTGCAACTGACACAACTGACACAAGAGTGACAGGTTGGTGAAAAAGGTGACAAGTTGGTAGAAACTTTCGGCAGACAGTATAGTTCAGACCATCATTTTTCACCTAAACAGATTTGAACAATAAAATATTGCATAAAAATCGAAGCTTCTGTCCAGAAACCGGTCACCGGAGTAAGCCGGAGTATGGCCGGAAATGACCAAACATCTTAGAAACAGATTTTTAAGTTACCCAAACCTTCCTTTAACACACCCGAAAGGTTTAGAACGCGTTTTTATGTTTATAGATGCAAGAAAAACCACCAAAAACGGTTACTAAACCAAGTGTCCAAACACACCAAGAACTTGAACAAGCCCGGTTTTAAACAAGGTAAAGAGCCACGGCTCTGATACCACTTGTAGGTCCCTCTCGGAGGATGAGGTTCAACCTTAACCTTGTTATACTAACACACTAGCAAGTGCGGAATCCAAGCTAGCATGCAACCCGGGATGAAACAAGCACAAACACAACACACAAAGATTCACCGATTAACACCACTTGTATTAATGCGAATGAAAGGTTCCGGTTACAAGCTCAATGTTTACAAATCAGTTTTGCAAACTCTCTAGTGTGTGTGTGTTCTTGACAGAATGCTCTCTATCTCTCGAGTGTCTCTTTCTGTTTGCCTATCTCTCTATGTGTTGAACACACACTGCATGGGTATATATATACCCAGCACAGGTTGTATGGTCGAAGGATCATGTGGACTGCCCGAAAGATGATATGTCGATCATGAAGCCATCGAAGGATCCACAAACACTTCGAAGGATGGCATATCCTTCGAAGTCCATCAGTATCCTTCGTGGGATATCTTTCGAGCTCATCGAAGGATAGAAACAATCCTTCGAAAGCCCAACCTTCGACACAGAACATTATACAACCATTTTCTAACTGTTTGGCCAAGTCAAACCAGGAGGATGGTTGACTTGGTCAAACTTACAGGACTAACAAAGACATCGTTTTGTATCAAGACAAAATACAGACACAAGTGCACCAACAATTTGAAAATGATGGCAGAAAGTGACAGTGAAGATGAGAAAGTAAAGAACAAAAAGAAAAAGGTAAAGACACCAGTTAGCAGTGACGACAAAGAAGTTCCAATGATCAAAAGGAAAGTAAAGGTTGAAGTTCCAAAATTCAAGGTTGATGAAGAAGTTGATGCTAAAAAGATTCCTGTAAAGTGTGACACTTGTGAAGCTATAAAGAAGCAGAACAACACATTGATTTATAACTTGAACAGTTTGAAGGAATCTTATGATGTCCTGAACAAAGGTATGAATCAATACAATCATACAAGTGAAGAGCAAGCAACTGCAATGAAGACGCTTCAGGGTGCTTTCATGATAAAGCAAAAAGTGGTGAACAATTACATTGAGAAGTGTGCTATGCTAGAACAAAAACTGGAGTTGCAAAGAATTGAGACTGAAAGAGTAAACCGTTTGTTAAAAAGTTACTCATGTACTTCTTATGTCATTGACAGGATTTATCCAACTGTTGAAGGCATGAAGGCATTTGAAGAGGATGAAGTAACTGAAGAAAAGAATGCTGAAAAAGTCTCTGAACAAAGGACCCCAGAAGAGAAAACTGAAAAGAAGAGTGACACAAAGAAAAAGACTGACAAGAAAAATTCTGGTAAGAAACAAGATGTCAGTTACAACAAGTGTCCACCCCAGCTAGAAAATGGATATTTGCCCAGAAATCCAAATCAGGAAAGAGTCGAAAAAGCAACAAATTTACAGTGGGAGTCGGAGTCCTCAGTCAATTTGCCAGAAAATATTGATGTTACGTTTACAACATCTGACACTGATCATGAGTCCGAGTTAATAAAGAAAGTGGTCGATCAGGTGTTGGATAAAGATGAATCTGAGGAGTCAAAGTCGGAGTCTATGACAGAGTCAAAGTCTGAGTCCAGCACTTCGGGTCAACAAGAAAAACAGGGCAAAAGAGTTTACAGTAATGAATTCATGTTATCAAAATCTAATTTGAATGACGAAACGTTTAAAGTTACATATACTTTGAATGATTCTGACAAATTATATTCTGATGAGGAATTTCCAATAAGAGGTGTAAAAACTGAGATGATAAAAAAGGTTTTCAAACTTACAGAAATTAACATTTCTGAAATAAAAGATTTAAATCTTACTGATAAACCTAAAAAATACACTTCAAGAGTACAACAAAGATTAAACAAGAAAAAAGGTTACAATTCTGGTTCTGATTTTCACCAGAAACCAAACCCTAACCGTAATTTCAAAAAGAAAGGTCTTGGTTTTACTCCAACAGAAAAATGAAAAATATGTTCGTGGTTTTAAAGCAAAGATGACATTTGTTTCAGGTACTTCATCAGAAGAAAAAGAAAAGAAAGCATTTTGGAGACAGTCAAACAGAGAGTTCCTTGCAAAGAAGCAAGAAGAAATGATGAATGCTAATCAGAGAAAGAAAACTCGAACCTGTTTCAAATGTGGTAGAATTGGACATCTTGCGGTGAACTGTTCGCAAGCAATTCAAACCAAACAGGGAGTTTCTAAACTCAAAGAGAAAGTGGTTGAGTTTGAACCACCAATTGACCGAACCAAATTATTCAAAAACTCAATATTTGAAATTGGTGAATGTTCAAACAAGTTTTACAACAAAAGAGCTAAATCTGACAACCAGAAATGGGTTGTTAAGAAGTCTGTTGATAGTTCTAGCAATGATTCTGATAGGTCGAAATCAGAGGAGCTATCTTCTGGCGATGAACCTGATTCCACAAAATCAGAGGAGCCACAGGTTGTTTCAAAAAGTGAAGGATCAGTTTCGATTATGGATGATGAGAATTTTCCACCACTTCGGGCTGAAAATTTTAAAAAGAAAATTGGTAAAGTTGAGATATCAAACCAATTTTATGATGATAAAAAGGTTTTGATGTTGAAAAAGTTTTTAACCCCACTGTAAAACATATTTTTGGAAAAATGATTGATCAAAAAGTCAAAAGGGTTAAAGAGTTTTACGAGAAGAAGATGAAGAAAGATAAAGTTGAACCATCCCTGGTTTGTGACTGGGATGGTACATATTATGAACAAGAAGTCTCTGGACTTGCTGAAGATCCCAAGTTTGTAATCGTGGATCAGGAATCGGCATCATTTATAAAAATTGTTGTTTGGAAAATTTTTTAAAAAAATGTTTAAATGTATACAGGTGATGGACTATGCCGGAACTCCCAGGTTGGTAAGTGTGGAGTAGGTATCGGCATTTATCTTGAAATTTACTTTGATAAGTTCATCGTACAAGTGATACAGAGGTTTGTTTTGACATAGTGATTACTCAAGGTCATTAATTGAACTTGATGTAATCTTCATACAAGTGGTTGAAAGACAATATGATGAACCATGCCCCTACAAGTGGTAAAAAGAAACTTATTTTCCGGAAAAATCATTTTGATTAAAACAAACTTAAGTGTTTTGAAATCTAAATGAGAAAATAGGTTGTTGAAAGGGGGAATTCTGATTGTTTATGCCAAGTGAATGGCGATTTGAAGCAATTTGATATCAGTTGTCACGTTGTTTGTACAGTTTATTTTCAAATTTCCTAAAATGTGTTTGCATTTTAGGGGGAGTAGAAATTATTTCAGAAAATCCAAAAACATTAGAAATTTTGAAAAAATACAAAAACATGATAAAATGAAAATGAGTTTTGGTGTATAAAAGAGGAAATGATAGTACATCAGTGGACTATCACAACATGCTAAAGAAATGGAAAGTTTAAAAGTGATAAACAGTCTCACTGATGATATGCCAATAGGTTTTTGCACATTTAGTAAATTGTGACGAGATATAAACATAAATTTCAAACTTGCTTAATTCGTGGGTAACAACTTCTTGGATATATGGGTAACCCCCGAAATCTTGTTTGAAAGGTCCCTCTTTCTGAGATACTAGGTCTTTATACGCAGTGATATCTGGGGTATTATCCCGGGACTTCTGATTTTGCGGAAGCAATGGCCTAGTCCCCGGAGAATACTTTCCGCTTGCTTGAAATATAGCGCCGCCCTCAGCAACTTGATGAAACAATAAAATTGATAGTCATTGTTGTTGTAATCAAAAGATCCTCTAAAGGGGACACACCAAAAGTCGAACCGTCATCTCTCTGTTGAACGGAAGTTCTGACCTGAGCTCTCACGGTTTCGTACTATAATTTATTCCCTTACAGATATCATATGTGGTATACTCACCTGTAAGACTGAATATTGGGATCTGGATACAGGAGTATATTCTGAGGTGGGACACGCGATTAAGTTTAAGTGCTTAAGACATTAATCTGTATCTCAAAACAGTTGAAATTTGTGTGAAAATTTAAGTGGACCAGTATACTAACAATCTAAGTGAATCGTTTAGAACTTAAAATGAAATGAAGCTTAACGGTGTTGGTGATTTGTCTCAAAAACTGATATGATACTCTTACACAAACTCACAAAAATATTGTTTGTAAATATTTCTTTACTACATTTCTTTTAATTTCAAAAATCCCAAAAGATTTTAGTGTGTCTTAGCATAAATTTTTGAAAATACAAAAAGATTTTCGACAACTGGTATTGAAGAGCTGATTTTCAAAATTCCAAATGCTAGACATGATGACAATTGGTTTGGGAGAATGTGTTTAAGAGTTTAAATCTTACAAGTGATCATCGAAAGTAAAGAAAATGATATTTCTTCAAGTGGTTCATCAGAGACTATAAATGTTAGATCATTTTTGTGATATTTACAAGTGGTGTCTGAGTGTGTTAAAGTTTAATATTAGAAAACTTATGTTTGTGGTAGAAAATGTACAGGTTTAGGAAGAGCCAGGTTCCGATATCTGAGGATTCTGTAAGATTAACAAGCCAGGCTACGATCCCAGCATATCGAAAGGGGGAGTCTGAAGACACTTAAAGGAAGGAGTATGTTGGTGATGAAAGGTGAAAAAGAAGATAGAGATTGAGGATACTTACAGTGTCAAATACTTCAAAGAGAAGCCCAAAGACTGATAAAGACTGAAGATGCGAAGACTCGACACTAAAGACTCCGTCAACATCCGAGGGGGAGTTTGTTGGTGCATTCGTCTGTCATCTACGTCTTGTATCGAGTCTTGTACTGTAATAGTTAGATCAGGGCATGAAAACGAGATAGTGATTTTTAGGGGTGATTCCGCTCGAAATGACACCATGTCATTTCGAGCTAAATCACATAAAAGTCCGATTCCGCTCGAAATGACACCTTGTCATTTCGAGCTAAATCACATATAACTTCTGATTCCGCTCGAAAGGCTTAAAGTCTGATTCCGCTCGAAATGACACCTTGTCATTTCGAGCTAAATCAGAATCCCTATATAAAGGGTCATTTGGAGCTAAATCAGAAGTAAGTCTTCCGGTTTGCAACGAAGTGCTGCCGAAGTGTCGAGTCATTGTAAAAGTTGTTCAATCAATACAAATCGACAGTTTAAAGTGTATACTCGCTGAATTGAACTCAGTTTATTTGTTTCCGCCGCTCAAACTGAGAAAAGCTCTTCTGATAGACTCGTTTGGGTCCGAATTCGATCCTACAAACTTCATCAACACATTAAATCTTTGATATTCTAAACATGCAATCTATAAATACTACTGATTTTTTGTTTCAACTTGTTTCCCTGTTCTTCCTACATCAGAATTTCATTTACATATCGATTTAATTGATTTTAATCATTCAAAAATTACTAAATGTTTGAAATTAACCAACAACGTATGTTCGAAATCCTCTGATTCTTTTCGTAGTGATGTAAGAAAGCTTTGTTGAAAACCCTAGCCGATGATGAGGATGAGTTATGTTTAGTAAATGTGTTGAAGGAATAGAAATTTAGATGGTAATAATTTGTGTGCTTGGAAGAAGATATTGATGTGATGGTATAGCTAAACAACAGCTATGTCATCATTATTTTTTTAGTTTTGTATTATTTAAATTAATTCTTATATTTGTTTTGTTTATCTAATATAGCAAATGACAAATAAGAGAAGATTAGAAAATACACCGTTGATTGATACTGGTTTAGTTGGAGAATCATCTAAATCTAACGGTAAGTTGTTTGAATACATTTCGTTTTTCGTTAACACTTAAATTTATAGCATCTAATACTAAATATCTATTCATGCCCTTATGTTACCAAATAATTATTTCGGTACACTTAAAAGAACACCATTGTCAAATATCACCAATGGTAAAATTTTACTTTTTATTAGTCTTCTTATAGAATTTTACATTAATTTTTCTTTTTTTATTGTACAATTTAAATGTATTTCTAATATGCTAATTTTTTGATCCACTATTTTAGGTATATCATTCAGGACGACACCTCAATCATCTATCGGTATCGTACATTTTTAATTACTTTTAATTATTTAAAGATCGTGTATGATGTGTTGTAATTACATGTTTTTATATACGTACATTGTTAGGTACAAATGATGCAGTTCCATTAGCTTGTAACTCAAACGGTATGTCATATGTTAACGTAACGTTTTACGAGCGAAAATAATTGATACACTGTTTTTTTAACACATTTATGAATTAGTATTATTTTATATAAAAATTAATAATATGAACATTTCAGCATTACTTGCTGCTCAGAGAAGAAAAATACGCAAGATTTGTCTCGATAGTAGGCGAACAAATTTAAATAAACAAAATACTGGTCCGTGTGGTAGAGGATCCTCAAAAGTTGTTAACAGATCCGAGTTCATCGACCAAGAGAATTATAATCCTAATCTTCCTTCTTCATCTAATAGTTTCCACACAGTGCGTAACTTGAAATCTTTAACCACAACAACACCCTTAAGTGGCATAACAACTGGTACGTAATCTCATAAAATGTTATATCTCAATCTATATATATATATATATATATATATAAATTAAAATACAAATATAATCGTAACTTTATGTTACTATCTTTTATTTGTGACTTTTACATGTACTCTTACATTGAATAACCAATTAACCCCTACTTCTAGCGGTTCTCCGTTTTCTATTGTTTCAAACATTGTTACACAAAATAGTAACTCCATTCAATCTTCTTCGTTGACTAAGCTTAAATCTGGTAAACAAAAGATTTTACCTAAGAAACGCGTTATCGAACCTATTCCAATGGTAGATCTTACTTCTGATGATAAGAATGAAGAGTTACATTCCATTCAAGACCCTTTTAAAGGTGTATCGACAGGTAATAATAATGGTACATATGTTTTTAGTTAAATAAACGCTATTTATTAATTTATTCTTTATTGGTCAATCAATTTTATGTTTTCAGAGTACTTGGATCATGGTAATCAAAGCCTTAGATGTGAGATGTGTGATTCATTATTATGGTCTGACGAAGGTGGTAAAGGGAGAATTACATTGGGTAAATTAACTTATAGCTTATGTTGTGGTTATGGAAAAGTGGAGCTTCCAGATTTGAAAGAGCCTCCTTCAATATACAAGGATCTATTTGCAAATTCTAATGAAAACAACAAGTACTTTTTAAAAAATATCCGTCGATACAATTCGATGTTCTCCTTCACATCAATCGATGGAAAAGTAGATTCGAGCATCAACAGTGGTAGGGAACCATATGTATTTCGTATAAGTGGACAAAATTTTCATACATTAGGTGGTTTGGTACCTGCACCTGGAAAAGATCCAAAGTTCTCTCAGCTTTATATTTATGATACGGATAATGAAGTTTCAAATCGAAAAAGGTTGTTCAGGTAATATCATACCAAAGTATTTATGCATTTAGTATTTTTAATATACCAATATTTAGATGTTACATATTATTTTGTATTTACTTTATACCTTTTTATTTTGACAGTGACTCTACAAATAAGGCTGATTCGCATTTAAAGCAGATATATATTCAGCTCATTAAGTTTATAAAAGACTTCCTGGATCATAATAATGAGTTGGTTAAAAGTTATAGAATGGAAAGAAACCACTTCAATGACAATCCTAATGAAAACTTCAAGCTTCGTCTCATTTACAAAAGAGATCTTGATGGTCGAACTTACAACTTGCCCTCAACTTCAGAAGTTGCTGTATTGATTGTTGGCGATCTCCAACAAATTATTGATCATCGTGATATTGTTGTTGAGTCGCACACTGAAGGTCTTCAACGAATCAGTGAACTTCATCCATCATATCTAGCCCTTCAGTATCCAATCCTTTTTCCCAATGGTGATGACGGATATAGAATAGACATTCCACATAGGGATGGTATACGTACGTTAAAAAAAATTCGACCCAAATGTATAATGAGAGAATTCTTTGCTTATAGAATTCAGGATCGATCTACTGCTTTTTCTCTAATTTTAAATGCTCGGAGATTGTTCCAACTATTTTTGGTAGATGCATATACCATGATTGAGAGTGAAAGGCTTAATTATATCCATTTTCAACAGAAACATCTTAGGTCTGAAACATACGAAAATCTTCAAAAGTTGAACAATCAAGGAAAAGATGATTTATCTAATACCGGTATACGGGTAGTCTTACCATCTTCTTTTACCGGTGGTTCTCGGTATATGCAGCAAAACTATCTAGATGCTATGGCTATATGTAAATGGTTTGGATATCCGGATTTTTTCATTACCGTTACATGTAATCCGAAGTGGCCAGAGATTAAACGATACCTTCGAAATACTTCAATTAACCCTGAGGACAGACCATACATTTTGTGTCGATTGTTTAAGATAAAGCTCGATTCAATTACAAAGGATCTGAAGGACAAAAAAATATTTGGAGAACTAAGTGTAGGTATGAAGGTTTTGTTATATGATTATTATAATACCAAAAATATTACTAATGTTTTTTTTACAATTTTCTGAATATCATTATTTTTATTGTAGCCGTTTATACTGTGGAATTTCAAAAACGTGGATTGCCTCATGCTCACATTTGCATATTTTTGAAACTGGAATCCAAACTTCTGTTCGTTGATCATCTAGACAAATTTGTTTCTGCTGAGATACCGGATAAAATGGAAGATCCTAGCCTTTATGCACTTGTATCTGAATTTATGATTCATGGTCCATGTGGGAATGCAAATCCCAATTGTCCTTGTATGGTTGATAGTAGATGTTCAAAAAATTATCCAAAAAAATTCAACCCTGAAACAACCACTGATGCTGACGGTTTCCCTGTATATAGAAGAAGAGACAATGGTAAGACTATTATAAAGTCCAAAGTTCAATTAGACAACAGAAGTGATGTTCCTTATAGTCCGGTTCTTTTAAAAAGATACCAAGCACACATTAATGTTGAATGGTGCAATCAAGCTGGTTCTATCAAATATATGTTTAAGTACATTAATAAAGGTGCAAACAGAGCCTCGCTTGTGGTGTCAAACGGAGATGGTATAGAAAATGAAGAAACAGCAAAGGATGAGATCAAAGCCTATTACGATTGTAGGTACGTTTCCGCCTGTGAAGCTTCTTGGAGGATATTTGCAAATGAAGTTCACTACAAGTTTCCTCCAGTTATGAGACTTCCTTTTCATCTCAAAGGTCAACAAAATGTTGTGTTTGGCGCCGAAGACGATATACAAGATGTTTTGGAAAAGCCATCAGTGTCTTCTTCGATTTTTCTAAAGTGGTTGGAGATGAACATAAATAATGAAGATACCCGGAAACCTACGTATGTTAAGTTTCCTACGAAATTCTATTGGAAATTAACAGATAGAGAATGGGCACCACGTAAAAGAAAACTGTTACAGATCGGACGCATTCATTCTGTTTCCCCTGTTGTGGGTGAACCGTATTTTCTTAGAATTCTGTTAAACAAATTTAAAGGACCAAGATCGTTTGAAGAAATTAGAACTGTTGATGGTCAGTTGTTTCCAACTTTCAGGGATTCGTGTTACACTATGGGTTTGTTAGATGATGACATGGAATATATTGAAGCTATTAAAGAAGCCAGTTTTGCGGGAGATGGTCGTTATACTCGTGCACTGTTTGTTACTTTGCTTTTGTCAAACACATTATCAAGACCTGAATATGTATTTGAACAAACATGGAAATACTTGGGTGATGACATTTTATACAACAGAAGAAAAGCAACAAAGAACAAAGGTTTGTTTTTAATATATTACCCAGAACATTATTCAGTACATTTTATTCACATTTTTTATATTTATTTACTTTTTTTCTTTTCAGAACTTGTAATGGCGGATGAGAGATTGAAGAACCAAACATTGGTGGAGATTGAAAAGTACCTGATTCGAAATGGTTCGTCATTGACACGATGGTCAACCATTCCTTATCCTAATTATGATTCCTTTGCTGTTGGAAACAATCGTTTGGTTGACGAAGAACTGTCTTTTGATATTCCTCAAATTCAAAGCGAGTTAGTTACTCTAAAATCTTCACTGACTGATGAACAACTCTCCGTTTATAATCAAATAATGACAGACGTCGAAGGTGACAAAGGAGGCGTATTTTTTGTTTACGGATATGGAGGCACAAGTAAGACATTTTTGTGGAAGACATTAGCCTTATCTGTTAGACCATGGGGTATGGTGGGGCGGGGGTTTGGGGCATGGGTTGACACGTGGCTTGGGGGGGCTTCACTGGGCTAACCCACATTGAAGACGGAATGGTGGGTGACGTGCTGTCGTGGTCACAATCAAATTTAATCCAAATTACAACTAGTAGATAGCAGTAAATGGGTATCGAACAAAGGGAGTTTGTGGAAAATGTGTTAATTCTATAGTCTTGCAAATTAACTACAATTAACCTAATGTGCATAAATTAAAGATCAAGAGTTTGGATTGTTTGATTTAAAACTAAGGTATCAACTAATTGCTAATCAAGATTGGATTTTTATTTCAGATTATGAGAACAATGACCATCTTAGGTTTAAGTTTCTTTTAACACTTGTGCAAAATTCCAACTAGAAAGAGTTACATAGACATAACTCGTGTATAAACATTTGTTGTGATAAAAGGGAACAAAGTACTCAGATTATATCAATGCGAGGTCATTTCTCGATGATCAATCAATCAATATCCAACCCTAACCCTTCCCGTGATATCTCGATTGTCAACGACACCAAGAACGTACGATTTAGACTAGAATTGAAATACCAATTAACAAGCTACAATCAAATATTCATACACCATGATAATCAAAGTAAACACACAAAGTTATCATTCTAGAAATTAAGGAAAAGCACACAAGAGTTGTAGAGAAACCTTCACCTAAGATGATCACCACAAATTTAGCCGGACATTGTTCGGTTGATCATCATAACATCAAAGTTAAAGTTCATACGAATCAAAAACTAAAACGGAATGTTAGAAATTGTTCCCAAATGATATCCAAAGCTAAAATTCTCCCACAAAGTGCAGAGTAACGTTCCCAATCATGAATCACTTGAAAAGACACAAGAAAACCGTTTTTAATGAGCAGTTAAGTCTTTTCCTCGTCGCCTCTACTGTAACTTACGGTAGCTACTGTAAGTTACGGTAGCCTTCAAATCGATACGGTGGATCTCTACTGTGGTACGGTGGAAAAATGGGAATTTCAGGGCTACCGTAATTTATGGTAGCCACCGTAAATTACGGTGGACCCCTGGTTCTTCTGTTTTGTTTCTTCTTTCCTTCCATGCTTGACCCATTCCATCCAAAACAACGATTTATCCATTTTAAGCTCCAAAACATACCTGAAACATAAGCAACTGTAGTCATCTAATTCAAGATAATTACGCGATCAAATGAGGGATAACTCGTCTGTTAACTCTATTAAGGGTTGTTCTATGGACCACCCGTCACATCCCCACACTTAACTGTTGCTTGTCCCAAGCAACTCATCAAAACCATTTTCAAAACAAGCAATCAACATAAACCAAGCATAAACATGTTGTCCTTTTACTAACCCTTTCTTAACACCCAAAATAACACACCCCTCGCTATATCTCTCCTCTCGGCAACAAGTAAGCACTAGCATTTGTAAGCTAGACACACAAAAGGCAAACGGGTGATTGCACAACTATAGGCTTGTACCTAAATTGGTCCTTCTCCTAACAAGTGCCAAACATGAATGCAAATCAAAGGGGCTTTAAGGTTGTAACGTGGCTAGGTGTACGGGTAGGAAATGGAATATATATATATATAGTAGCGAAGAACTTAACCCGGTCTTTTATTACACAATAAAACAAACAAATAACTTCCAAACTTAAACTTCTATATACAAGACAACTCAACATCATTTTTTCTTTTTCATTGCTTTTTCCATTTTTTATTTTGTTTTCTTTTCTCTCTCTTTTTTTTCAACATACCAAAGCAAACATTCAACATAACATCAAAACATATCTACACAATACGAAAACAACTACTAACACCATAAGACCGGGTCAAGTCGGGTAAATTTTTGGGTAACTAGCTAAGTGTTGGTGCACTTGTGTCTGTACTTTGTCTGTATTTTGTAATGATATAAAACGATGTCTTTTGTTGTCGTGTTACGTCTTAGATGTGTTTATGTGTGTGCTTAATGTAAGTTTGACCAGTCAACCATCCTCCTGGTTTGACTTGGTCAAACAGTTAGAAAAAGTTTGTAAGTTCGTGTGTGTCGAAGGATGGTCATCGAAGGATTGTTTATATCCTTCGATGAGCTCGAAGGATAACCTTCGATGGATACAGATGGACCTCGAAGGATGTCAATCCTTCGAGGTATATGTGGATCCTTCGATAGGCTGTATCTCGATAGATGATCTTACGATCAGTCTAATTGATCCTTCGACCAGACGACCTGTGATGGATATATATACTGATGTAATGTGTTCACTTCACGTGTGTGAGTGAACTTAGTCTTGCAGAGAGCGTATTTTCAGTTTGGTCAAGGGCTGTAACCGTGTCCACTGAAATACAAGAGAAAACTTTGATATCTTGTGTGTCTACCTTTCTCTTTGTAGCTTGTGTTCTCATTATAAACTACCGGTTTGCATTCTAGCTTGGATTCCGCACTTGCTAGTGTGTTAAACTTAACAAGGATAAGGTTTAACCTCAACCTCCGAGGGACCTACAAGTGGTATCAGAGCCGTGGCTCTTTTCCTTGTTAAAAACCGAGTTTATACAAGACTTTGGAGTGTTTGGACAAAAACTCACACGGGTTAACATCTGTTTTTAGTGTTTTTCTCACAGTTCTTGACGTAAAAACGTGTTCTAAACTAACCGGTTGTGTTAAAGAACGGGTTGGGTAACTTAAAAACTTGTTTTTAAGAAGTTTGGTAATTTCCGGCCAAATTCCGGCTTACTCCGGTGACCGGTTTCTGGATAAGAACCTTCTTTTTAGGCAATATTTTATTAGTCAAATCTGGGTTGGCAGAAAGTATGGTCTGAACATACCTTCTGCCGAAAGTTTTTACCAACCAATCACCTTTTCACCAACCTGTCAACTTTTGTCAACTGTGTCAGCTGTGTCAGTGCAGATCGAAGGATATCCTTCGAAGTCGAAAGAGCATCTTTCGATCAAAGGAGGTTCGATAGATAACCATCTTTCGAACATCCTTCGAAGTCTGTGACTTATCTTTCGATCCAAGGAATCTTTTCGAAGGATATATCTGTCGATCTACAGGTCTTATTCGAAAGACAAGGATCCTTCGATTGGAGAGTCTTTCGATATCATTGTTCGAATCTCAACAGTGATCTTTCGAACACTGTTGATCCTTCGAACAAGTTCTAATCTTTCGATCCTAATCTATTTAAGCTTAACAAGTTTGTGTTTTTCAGGTCTTTCGATCAAAGATCCTTCGGCTGTTTGTTATCCTTCGAGATTTTAACATAGTTTGTGAAAAATTAAATTTTAAAAGGGGAAAACTTGTTTTTCAAATTTTAAATATATTTTTCACTTAATATATTTATTGTCTTTATAAAATGGGAACAAACGGTCAGTGGGATCCAACCGCGTGGACTCAAACAACTTTGACTCCACAATCATCAGCTACGCAATCTCAGTCAGATTTCAACAAAAATGCATGGATGCAGGCTATTGCCCCGCCTCAAGCTGCAATGATAACTGCAAATCAATGGGCATTGGTCACAAATCAAAGCAGCAGCATTCAAGCTATGATGCAGAACGACAGTGAAACTGGTACAAGCACAAAACCGCCAAAGCTGAATCACATCAATGATTGGGGATGGTGGAAAGAAAGGCTGAGAACTTATGTTCAGGGGCAAGGTCAAGATCTATGGATGTGCTTCTTTACTCCATTTGAAAATGAATTGGAAGTTGCAGGATCTAATCCACAAACTTACAGCACTATGTCTGAAGATGATAAGAAGAAATTTGAGTTAGAAAAGAAAGCATTCATGATTCTCACACAAGCTCTTCACAGAGACATTTACCACCAGTTTGTTTACTGCACGACTACTAAAAGCTTGTGGGATATGCTCACGTTGCGATGTGAAGGAAATGCTCAATCTAGAAAGATCAAGCAAGATTTACTGAAGAAAGAGTTTGAAGGTTTCACGTGTATGGAGAATGAGATCTTGGCAGAGTTATCTACAAGGTTCCATCACTTGTTGAGCGAGATGTTTGCTTTTAGAGTCACTGCCACTCCACAAGAAATGGTGAAGAGATTCGCTGATAGCTTACCAGCAAAGTGGAGCAGTTATCTTGAAATTCTCAAAGAAAATGGTGTTCTAGACACAATCACCGTTTATGAGTTAATTCAGAAATTGGAGAACAAGGATGTAGAAGAAAAGCTTAAGGCAAAAAGAACATTAACTCCTCAAAATCCAGAGATGTACTTTGGGATTGCAGGAGGTATCAGTGGAGAAAAACCAGTTCCTCAACATGCGAAGCTTCAAACAGCCTTCATCTCAAACACCGGGCCTTCCACAACAAATCAGTTTGATCCTTCAGCATACACGATGTTCTCAAGACCAGATTCTTCTTCTCTACAACAGGACGTGCAACCTGCTCCTCAATTTACACCACCGCCTTTCTTAGACCCAAGCAGAGCTCAGCAGCAACAACCGCAACAGCAAGGGTTTTATGGAAGCTCTTCAAACTTTCAAGCCACTTCCAATCCGAACACAGTCAGATTAGACACTTCCAGCTTTTCCAAAGTCAGTGTCGAAGTAGCCAAGGAGCATATGGAGATGTTGAACACCTTGGTTAGTGCCTATTGTGGATTGGTTGCAGGTCAGATTGGGAATATCAATCTAACCAATGAAGATTATCAGCAAGTGGATAGGGAAGAGTTTGAAATGATGGATATCAAATGGGCTCTTGCTAGTGCAATTCGAAGAGCAAAGGAGTTTATGGAAAGGACGGGGAGAACCAACTTGAATAGCAACAACAACACCAAGTATGGTTTTGATAAGAATGCTGTCACTTGCTTCAATTGTGGTGAAAAGGGTCACTTCAAGCGGGAGTGTCAGAAGCCTCCTAAGCAAGGAAATCAGAATCCCTTCAGGAATCAAGGACAGCCACAACAGCAACAGAACAACAATGACAGATCAATAGTGCCGGTTGGAGGAAATGCATCTGGATCCACAAACACTAATCCCCACAGAGGATTGGTTGTTCAAGCTGATGAAATCTGCAATTGGAACCTTCAGCTTGGAGAAGGAGGAAATGGTGGAACAGCATGTTATGCTAAAGTGATTGAGAAGGTAGTAGAACCCGTGTCTGCTGGTGAATCTTCAGAAGATGAAGATAGTTCGGGTTATAGTGGGAGCATGGATGGGGAATCACTTGATGCTGGTGATTTATCAAGTGATGCTTTAGATTTGGAAGTTGATGAGCTTTTGGCTGAAGCTGAAGCATTATGCAAGAGGAGATCTATTCTTTGCCAGAAATCTGCTGGAACTTCCGAGAAGCTTGCTCAGTTCTTCTCTGAAGATGGATCTTTTTCTTTCCATTCAGCCTTTATGGCTAATGTCGACAGTTCATCAAGTCAGGTACGTGTCGATGAACCCACTGTAGTTAGCTGTGAAAATTGTGATAGCTTAAATGTTAAATATGCTGAAAAGGAAAGTCAGTTTGAAATCACATACAAACACAATCAAGAATTGATTGTAGATCTTTCTAAAGCAACTGAAGCTAACTTGTTTTTAACCAGAAATGAAAAGGAATTTAAAGCAACAATTGCGTCATTAAAACATGATGTTTCAGAATTACAAAAGGCTGTTTTGCGAAAACAACATGCTAACAACAATCTTATTGACACAATTGAAAAGCAAATGGTAGAGTTGGCAACAGCTCGTTGTGAATGTGAAACAATTAAGCAGAAACTGGAAAGCTATTCCAATTCCCGCTTTGTATTGGATCACATCATTGACGTTCAAGAGAGAAAGAAAAAGGGGGATAAACCATGTATTGGATTCAAATCATGTCCTCCCCCAATGAATCACAATTACTCCAAATTGCCTGATGACGAGGATATGCCCCGTTTTGAACCTACTGTGCCACTCGGTCTAGATGACTTTGCAGCAGGCCTCAGGTTCACAACTGGTACATCATCCTCGGGTCAATCAGAATCTGAGAATGTGACAGATTCATCGTGTGTTAAGGAACAGAGTCCTCCCATTGTTGAGGATGCTGATTCTTCGGATGATGAATCTGAAGAGATTGTGAAACAACAGTCTAACTCGGTTACAACAGATATTCCAATTGAGAATCACATCCTATGTGATCCACCAGTGAAACCGAGTAAGACTGAAACGTCAAAAGCAATGGAGTCCCTTGTATCTAGCCGTGAAGAGAATAACTTGTTGTACACGCTCAAAGGAGACAGCAAAATCTACTCTAACAAAGATTTTCCACTTAAAAATGTAAATCAAGATTTAATTGAGCAAATTTTTGAAGGATGCACTGATAAGTTTTTGGGGAACAAAAGTGGCAAAGTTACCGTCACTCAATGTGATCCAATTCCGTGTGAACAAATTAGAAAACAATACGGAAACCAAAAACTACCAATTGAGCGAAAACAACAAGTCAATTCCGGAAAGGGTAAGGTACAGGGAAAGAAGGCTCAGAACAAGAATGTTCAAGCACCTAAAGTTCAGCAGCCTAAGACTGAACAACCAAAGGTTCAACAACCTAAAGTTGAACAGTCTAAGGCTACTCAACCTAAGGCTGCACAACCTAAAATTCAACAATCAAGGGTTGAGCAACCTAAGGTTCAACAACAAAAGGTGCAAAATAAAAGTGCTCCTGTTAAGAAGCAAGGACCGAAAATGAACTTTGTTGGATCCACGGGCTCAGACAAACTTGAAACATTTCAGGATAAATCTAACCTTGAGTTTATACAACAGTTTAGAATTTTAAAACGAAATGATCAGAATAATTACACCCAACACACCAACGGATGTGATTTAGGCCCAAGCACGTCTAGATCACAAAGTTCATTGTCTGGTTCTCCGTCTGGTCATCAACATGTTTCTCCGAAGTTTGTAGAGCGGAGAACATGTTTTGAATGTGGGACAGTTGGGCATATTGTAAGATATTGCCCACACGTACAAAAGCTGAAGTTAATAACGAGTGCTCCCCAAGAAATCGATTACCGAAAACGATCAGTTTCCCCTAAACAAGACCCACGTGTCTTGAAAGAAAGGGAAAAGAAGTTAAAGCAAAAGAATCAAAAGGTAATTGAAAGGGCCTTAAAATCAGAGGTCAAAGAAGAAAAACCTGTACAAGCAAAATCTGAAACTGTAAAACCAGTAAATGCTAAAACAATAAATTCAAATACTGGTAAAGGTCAAACAGCTTGGAAGCAAAAGCAGGTAATTCAATCAGGGGAAGCACCACAGGTTCTTTTTCCTAATCATCAAGTGATTGAAATCACTTTCCTTGATGATCAAGGACGACCCAAGTCCACAAAGGCTTGGGTCCCCCTCTCAAACTGATAAGTTAATTGCATGTGCAGGCGGCTCCAGGAGAAACTATTAATAGTCATTGGATTGTTGATAGTGGGGCTTCCAGGCACATGACGGGCGACTACCGTCTTCTTTTCGATGTGCGAAGTATAAGAGGAGGATATGTTGCATTTGCTGGAGACAAAGGAGGGTATATCACCGGCGAGGGAATGATCTCAAATGGAGTTGTGAGTTTCGACAAAATCAATTATGTGCAACAGTTGGATCACAATCTCCTGAGTGTTTCTCAGATCTGCGACAAGAAGTTCACCGTGCATTTTGATGATGCCGGTTGTTATGTGCTGAAGCCAGGATTCAAGATTCCCGAAGAATGGATTCTCTTATCAGCACCAAGAGTAAATGATTTGTATGTCCTCGATATGAGCCAAGCAATAACCAAGTCCAAACAAGTTACTTGCTTTATTTCAAAAGCCACTGAAAAGGAGACGATTTCTTGGCACAGACGGATGGGTCATATTCACCTCAGAAAAATGAATCACCTTGTCAAAAACAATCTGGTGAGAGGTGTCAATGTGAAGAATTTTCAACTTCAAGATGTCTGTGTGCCGTGTCAGAAAGGGAAGCAGATCAAGAAATCACATCCATTGAAGAAGGTTAACACTGTAAACATGCCACTCGAACGTCTGCATATGGACCTTTTCGGCCCAGTCAAACATAAGAGTGTGCACGGGGAAGTTTTCTGCTTGGTAGTCACTGATGACTATTCAAGATTTTCATGGGTTGATTTCATGGTCCACAAGAGCGAGACTCCAGAAATTCTAAAGAATTTGATCACCTTGTTGGAAAATCTTTATAATCTAAAGGTGAGGCGAATTCGAAGCGACAACGGAACCGAGTTCAAAAACAGGGTTATGGATGAATTTTGCACTGCAAAAGGAATCCTTCATGAATACAGCTCTCGGTACACGCCACAACAAAACGGAGTCGCTGAAAGAAAGAACAGAACCTTAATTGAAACTGCAAGAACCATGTTGGTTGAGTCTCAGCTTCCAGTTCGATTCTGGACTGAAGCTGTTGCCTCGGCTTGCTACACGTTAAACAGGGTTCTCACAGTGAAAAGACATGGCAAAACGTGCTTCGAACTCCTACACAAGAAGACTCCTGACTTGGAATATCTAGAACCTTTTGGTGCACCATGTACCATGATTGAGCCTGACGGGAAGTTTGGTGCCAAAGCTATCGAAGGTTACTTCCTTGGGTATGCTACTCCTAATCTGCGAGTATGGAACCTAACTACCAAGAAGATTGAAGAATGGGGTGAAGTAAGAGTTCAAAGATATTCTAATCCTCCGAAGCCTTCTGGAGATCCATGGATGTTCGATTATGATGGTCTTTTCGACTCATTCAATCTGCCGACATTTGATGATGACAATGCAATTGCTCAAATGTTGTCTGAAAGCGAGAATGCGACTGGCTCTCAGTTAGCTCGCCCAATCATTGTTGACTCACAAGCATCTTCTTCTGTCAACAATCTCGCTTCAGATGAGGTGTTTAATGATGCTGTAGACTACAATTTGTCGTCGGAAGATGAGGAGTATGTTGATGCAAATGATGGTGAATCACGGGGTCCGGTTCAAGGTACTTCAGAAGCAACGGATCCAGTGTCTGCGCCAATTGTCCAAGAAGAAAATGCATCATCTTCTACAACTCAACAGCTTCAGAATGATATCGGGAATTTAAATATCAATAACTTGAGGACCAATGTTGACATTCCTCTAGTACCTGAAACCCGAATTCATAACATTCATCCTCAGCAGAATATTATAGGTGATGTTCTCAGTGGTGTAAGGACAAGAAATCAAATCAGAAATAATGAAAATGCTGGCTTGTATGCTGAGATACGAGAATCGGGACAACAAAATGATTGGTCTTTCGCCTGCTATGTTAGCCAAGAAGAGCCTAGATCTTGGAAGGATGCATTGAAAGATGATTCCTGGGTGGAAGCCATGCAAGAAGAACTTCAGCAGTTCGAGAAGTTGGGCGTATGGAAATTGGTTGATAGGCCCGACAACTACAAGAAGATCGGAACTCGTTGGGTGTTTAAGTGCAAAAAGGACGACCGTGGGATTGTTGTCCGAAACAAAGCAAGGTTAGTTGTTCAAGGCTTCAGTCAGATAGAAGGTATTGACTACAATGAAGTGTATGCTCCTGTTGCACGTCTGGAGGCTATTAGAATCTTTCTAGCCTACGCATCATTCAAGAAATTCAAGGTGTACCAGATGGATGTTAAGAGTGCATTTCTACATGGAGTAGTCGAAGAGGAAGTATATGTCGAGCAACCACCGGGGTTTGAAGATCCATTACATCCTGACAGAGTTTTACTACTTAACAAAGCATTATATGGTCTTCATCAAGCACCTCGAGCCTGGTATGAGACATTGTCTACCTACTTGCTGAACAACGGGTTTAGACGGGGTTTGATCGACTGTACCCTCTTCATCAAAGAAAAAGGTGAAGATCTTCTGTTGGTACAAGTATACGTCGATGACATTATCTTTGGTTCTACCGATGATAATCTATGCAAGGAATTTGAGAAGGTGATGCAAGATCGATTCGAGATGAGTGCGATGGGTGAAATGACGTTCTTTTTGGGTTTGCAAGTTAATCAGTCCGAATCTGGAATTTTTATCCATCAAACCAAGTACGTCGGAGACATCTTGAGCCGGTTCCAGATGTCCGATTCGAAGCCAATTTCTACTCCTCTTCCGCAGAATCACGGGATTACTCCGGATGAAAAAGGGGAAGCTGTGGATTCTTCACTCTATCGTGCTATGATTGGATCTTTAATGTATCTCACTGCATCAAGACCCGACATTATGTATCCAACGTGCCTTCTCGTCAGATACCAAGCAAATCCGAAGGTCTCTCACTATGCTGCTGTCAAAATGATTTTTCGTTATCTGAAGGGTTGCCCTGACACCGGGTTATGGTACCCTAAGGATGATAACTTCGATCTCAAAGCTTACAGTGATTCTGATTTCGGCGGCTGCAAGAAAGATGGAAAATCAACTACAGCAGGATGTCAGTTCTTAGGCACTCGCCTAGTCACTTGGCAGTGCAAGAAGCAGACATGTGTGGCTACGTCTACATGTGAAGCGGAATACATTGCTGCGTCTAGTTGCTGCTCTCAGGTTCTATGGATCCAACAACAGATGCGGGACTACGGTTTTGAATTCCTAACTACTCCTATTTTTGTTGATAATGAAGCTGCTTTACAGATCACTAGAAATCCTGTACAGCACTCAAAAACGAAGCACATCGATATTAAATATCACTTAATACGTGATTGCTTTGAAAAGAGACTTATCGATGTGGTTCACATTCATACCGATCACCAACGTGCCGACCTTTTTACCAAAGCTTTTGATAAATCAAGATTCGATTATTTACTTTTGGTAAACGGCATAAAGGTGAAGCAAGAGTAACCGACATCGGAAAATCGTTTTTGTAAATATTTTTCTTAAAAAAAAAATAATAAATAAAAAAAAAATGTGTCTTTATTGTCTTTGTTTTTAAATTTTAGGGGGAGAAAGCTTCAAAGAAAATTCAAAAACATTGAAAAACCGCAAAAATACAAAAATATGTCTTTACTTTATTTACTTTCTGCATTTAAGGGGGAGAAAATTCAAAAAAAAAAAAAAACAACACAAAAACAATAGAAAAACAAAAATGAGTTTCTTGGTAATATAAGAGAAAATGATATTACATCAGAGGTCGGTCGAAACATGTTTCTAGAAATCAAAAGAAAAGAAAAAGATAAGTAGCTCTACTAATGATGTACCGGTAGACTCACGATCATTTTAAAGTGTGCAGGGGATATAAATATAACAAACTGAAAACCGCGTGGGAACCGCTCATTGGCATATGGTCTTGGTACCGAAATTTCGTTTGATAGATTGCCGAGGTTCTGAGATATTTGGGGTTTATGCTGTTTATCATCTGGGTATCATGGTTGTATCTTTTACCGAAAAATAACGGGGACGCAAGTCTAGATCTTCCATGATACCATACATACGTGTACATATTGCATTCGACCTCAATAAGTGATAAACAATCACATGTCCAAACAAATAAGTGATAAAATATCACATTTATCCGGGAGTCAAGTTCGTCTCTCTGCTGTACGGAAGTACTGACCTGTTCACGGACTTACTCCTGTGCCCTCATGCATATGAAAATCAAGTTCCTCATCAATAAGTGATTCTATCACATAGGGCTTGTTTTCAAATCAAATAAGTGACTTGTTCACATTTTATATACGTTAAAAACGGATGATAAATGGTATACTCCCCAGTAAGATGAACTCTCGTGCATACCTTGATACGGGAATGTGTCGTGAGTGGATGAACACCGGTCGGTAAGTATAAATCATACCTTAACGTATCTCAATGCATTATGATTACACTTGATCGCTGAGTTTAAGTGGATAACAATATCGGTAATTGTGGTAGAATACTTATCCTCTTCTGTAAAAGAATATTAAAAGGAAATGTGTTTTGACAAAAGACCGCAAACTGATATGATTCTCTTCGCCAGAAACTCGCAAAAATATTGTTGTGTTTGTACATATTTATTTACTGCTTAACTTTAGTGATTAACTTTTATTGTCTTTTTAAACAGTTTTTGTCGTTTGGTGCATATCAGCACGACATTAGCGGTGATGTCATTTGATAACATTCAAAGGATTCTAAAATTGTTGTCTTTTATTGTTGTCTTTTATTTTATCAAAATCCAAAAAGATTTTCAATTTAATCTTATTTTTGATTAACCGATGCTGGTACTCGATCAGATATCTGACAAGCCGAAATACTTCATAAAACTGACCTTTGCAGAACTTCATAACGGACAATTTTTCAAAACGGTCATTTCTGAAAGCCTTTTAAGAATTTGAAGGGCTTAAATTGAAAATTCCCAAAAATCCAAAGTGTTGGTGGAAATCTGATCCTTCGAGGAAGCAATGGCCCTCGAAAGATCAGAAGGTCAATGAAAGTCAATGAAAGTCAATCATCTCAGTCGAAAGATGAATTGGTCAACGAAAGTTTTGACCAATTGGATCCTTCAAGCTGATCAGACTTTTCGAAGGATGAATCAGGTCGAAAGATATCCTTCGAGGATCATCTTTCGAAGTTGTTGAGGGTTCCAAAAATATCTGGTATCTTTCGATCTAGATCTGGATCCTTCGACCAAATATCTCATCCTTCGAACACCTTTTCATCTTTCGAAAGATCATCTATCCTTCGAGACGGTTCGACTTTCGAGATCAAGCAATGAAGTTTCAGAAGATGGCCCGGTACTGCTTCAATCTACTGGTTAATGCGGGAAGTACATGGTCATCACATCATTTGACAGTTGAAAGGACGTCAGAGACTTGAAGACACAAAGATCGAGACAAAGCTACAGCCAAGGGGGAGTTTGTTGGTGCACTTGTGTCTGTACTTTGTCTGTATTTTGTAATGATATAAAACGATGTCTTTTGTTGTCGTGTTACGTCTTAGATGTGTTTATGTGTGTGCTTAATGTAAGTTTGACCAGTCAACCATCCTCCTGGTTTGACTTGGTCAAACAGTTAGAAAAAGTTTGTAAGTTCGTGTGTGTCGAAGGATGGTCATCGAAGGATTGTTTATATCCTTCGATGAGCTCGAAGGATAACCTTCGATGGATACAGATGGACCTCGAAGGATGTCAATCCTTCGAGGTATATGTGGATCCTTCGATAGGCTGTATCTCGATAGATGATCTTACGATCAGTCTAATTGATCCTTCGACCAGACGACCTGTGATGGATATATATACTGATGTAATGTGTTCACGTCACGTGTGTGAGTGAACTTAGTCTTGCAGAGAGCGTATTTTCAGTTTGGTCAAGGGCTGTAACCGTGTCCACTGAAATACAAGAGAAAACTTTGATATCTTGTGTGTCTACCTTTCTCTTTGTAGCTTGTGTTCTCATTATAAACTACCGGTTTGCATTCTAGCTTGGATTCCGCACTTGCTAGTGTGTTAAACTTAACAAGGATAAGGTTTAACCTCAACCTCCGAGGGACCTACACTAAGGGTAACAAATGATCGGCTTTAGGCACAAAAATGGGCAACTAAATGTCCAAACCCCCGCCCCTCTCGCAACCATGCTCATATATATAATTAATGAGGTCCAACCCCCCAAAACCCACACTTGCACACACTATGACGAGGCTACCTAAATGCCCTTATCCTTTCTACATTCATATCCAACTAAGGCCTCGAACCGTATTCAAGCACAAGTTCTAATGCACCCCCACCCGTTGCCACTCTCATCAAAGACAAGTATTATTTATATACAAGTGTGGCTTCAACTCTCACCAAGAAAAAAAGGTATTAAGGGTTGCCGGTGTGTCACTTGGGGTTAGTCCAAGGTGTTCAAATTCTCACAATGTTTTACTTGATTTAAATTTTTTTGCAAAAACCTCAAAATTTCTCCCCATCCCCACACTTGGGATACATTGACCCCAATGTATGGTTTTGGGAAGACTTGATCGCTAAACCCTTCAACATCAACTAAAAGCTTCAACTCTCAAACCTCAAGTTTCTTTTTGGTATTTTTCATTTTATATATTTTTTTAATATTTTTCTTCTTTTAAAAACATAACACCACCAGCTCTCACAACCCAAAACATAACATCACAAACTAAACATCACCCATCCACCCGACCATAAACATAACAGACCAACAAATATTCACAAAATATACAAGAAAGAGCACGACCTGACTAATAGTAGCGTGGCTGAGGAGGCCCGAAAATGGAAGACATCATCTCATTCCATTCTCCGAAAGCAAACGCGCCGCTACCACTTCCACTTTTTTGCGAAGCTCCTTGTTGTTGTTGACGCGGGTCCATCCACTGCGAATGATGGAGCGGCGGGGTCAGATACGATACACTACCATCATATGGTGGTAGAGACGCATAATCCACCGGAGGTGGATCCACAACCACGGGCCGCCCCGCATGCCAATCCGCATGCATCCTTCGGGCTTGATCATCATTGTATCGGTTATTCATCTCCAACTCATGGGAATAAGCATGTGCACGGTTCCATGATTCGGTTCGGTCAAAATTGTGCTTTAAGGCTCGCTCCATACTAGCACTCAACATTGTTTGGTGATCAAAGAAAGTATGCTCCGACCCCGACCACGTGTCAAAAATCGATGCCGGAGGACGTTGGTTCTCGATGACTTCTTGCATAGTACCATCATAAGCCCAATTCGGCTCGTATGAGCGCTCCGTATAGTCAAAGAAAGCACCACCATATCCCTTACTTGGGCCCCCTTGGCCCACATCCACGTTCTCACCGTGAGGCTCATCCGCATAGTCGTCATCCCCACTTGGAGGTTCATTTTCACTTTCCGGTTCATCCTCTTCACCCGGTAAGAGTGCTCTTGCATCAACTTTTAAGGCTCTCCATCTTTGACCCTCCGATTTGAGCTTGTGGTATCTTTCCAACTGATCGTAGGTCCATCCAATACCCATCCTTTGTATATCAAAAGGCTTGTGCCTTTTTGGTGCTCCTCTATCCTCCGATGTGATCGCTTTGAACTGCTTCAACAACCCAGTAATAATTCGACAATACAAAATGATGCTCCTCCCCACTTTGTTACGGCATATCCAAAGATGGTTCATGATAAAATACCGTATCGGAAAGCGAGGAGACCCATGGAGCAACGAATAAAGAGCGGGTATCTCCGGAAACCTTACCTCTTGCTTATCTCCTCTTCGTGGAATGACATTCAAGATGCAAATAGTTAGCAGCAATTTTGCCTCAATCTTTAAATTCCTTCGAAACAAAGTACCACTATAAGTACCCGGCAAGAACAAGGCCGCTAACATGTCATTCCACCTCGGATGTTTCTCCGGTTTAATCAACAGATCATCAAGACTAGGGATTGTATAATCACAAGCAGGTAGATTGTCATATTTCACCAACTTCCGCAATGTGTCAAACGACATTTCCACCTTTATCCCATTAACCTCGCCCGTTACCTTCATCTGTGATGGCCTATCATACTTATTGCATTTCAAAGTAGCCATCCATTCCTGAATCTCATCCATAAACAAGCTCTTATTGTCTTTGTCGTAACAACTAAGCGCCTCCTCCCATCCTAAGGCGCGAAACTGGGCAAACACATTAAATGGCCCAAACTCAACTTCTCTAACTTCCCTCTCACAGTTAAACGCATCAACTTTGTTTTTTAACCGGTTCATTCGATCATGAAATAGTGTCGGCTGCCACTCCTCCGGCTGCTCGTCCAATGGACCCGCTTCCCACGTTGGTTTATCGACCGGGTCCAATTCCACCATCTCTCCATCATCACTTCCACTGTCATCATCTCTACCCAAATATCTCCTCTTCTTTGGTTATTGTTCCGGTTGTTTTCCCTTTCCTTTTGAAGAAGATGAACTAGCTCCCGTTTTTTCCTTCGTCCTCACCATTTTCCTACACACACACAAAAACAAACAACACAACCAAACACAAAAATCAGCCCCTTTTTCTCCAAAAATCCCCACACTTGCTTGTTACTATGGTTGTAGATGCTAGTGAACAAAATTTTTCATACTTGTTTTCACAAAAATTGGGCATGATGCCTCTACAATGTAGAGGTTCCCAAAAGTTCACAACTTTAACATCAATCCTACATCTACAACCAAAACAATGCTCTAAGTAACAATTTTTCATGATAAAATCTAAGAACAAGCAAGTGTGTGTAAACAAGTAACAAGAATAACCTTCATCTTCACAATGCATCATCAAAAATAACATATAAACATCACATACCTTGGATTGAAGATGCTAGAACACAAGAAACTCAAAAACTTCAGAAAGCCCCAAAAATTTTCGGCTAAGGGTTTGTCAATCGGCCAATAAAACGCGTTTTTCTTGCAAATCTTTCCTCAAAATCGGCAAGTATGTGAAATTTCAGTCAAGATAGACCCAAATTTCATAAGATTTGACCAAGAATTGAAGAAGATATGAAGATATGAAGGTTTGAATGGTTATGGAGTTTGTGAGATCTTGTGTGGGGTTTGTGATAGAGATAGATGATGTTTGTGGTTGGGGATAGATGAAAGAAACGAGTGGTTAGGGATAGATTCACGTGAGTTGTTGTTATTATTATTATTATTATTATTATTTTATATGTAACCGCTGACCTGCTGCACCCTTTCATTCGCCAGGGCTACCGTAAATTACAGTAGCCACCATAATTTACGGTGGCACCTGGCAATCAAAACCCACCGTAAACCAGTAGGTTTCTACCGTAAGTCCAAAAGTTTTTTAAAGCCACCGTAATTTACGGTGCCTACCGTAAATTATGGTAGGCACTGGGCATTCACTTTTCGCCTAAAATTTCAACTTTAAGTGTTTTTCTTTTTATTTTTTCAGTTTTTTAATTTTTTTATGTTTTTATAATTTTTCAAAAACATGGAGAAATTACCCTACCCCCTCGAAAATCTCTTATTGTCCTCAACACGATGCTAGAACTATTCGCAACCCAAACGTCCCCACACTTGTTTCAAACACGGGCTTCAAGCGAATACGGTAATTACACAAACTAAACAAAACAAACAAAATAAAATACTAACTATGTACACTACCAAACCTAGGCCTCTCATGGTTGTTCATCATCCACCGGGCGTAGAATGTAGCCCGCTTTGTCAAGCTCCAAGTTGTTGATGTCGTTCCCTTCCAAGTATGGCTTTAACCGATGGCCATTCACCGTTTGTTGTTTGTTGGTTTGCTCATCTTGGATATCCACATCACCAAATCTACCGACTCGCCGAATAACATATGGGCCCATCCATTTGCTTTTAAGTTTGCCCGCAAATATCTTTAGCCTTGAGTTGTACAACCATACCTTTTGACCCACTTCAAAGGTTTTCTTTCTCAACTTTGCATCATGGACCTTTTTGAGCTTGTCTTTGTAAGCCGATGCACACTCGTACGCTTCGTCTCTAATTTCTTCTATTTCACTCAATTGCAACTTCCTCATCTTCCCTGCTTCATCATAGTCTGCATTCATCGTCTTGATTGCCCAATGCGCCCGATGAGCTAACTCCATTGGCAAATGACAACCCTTTCCATACACCATCCGGTAAGGTGTTGTGCCAATTGGAGTCTTGTTGGCCGTCCGGTATGCCCACAACGCATCATCTAACTTGCTCGACCAATCCGTCCTATCCGTTCTAACCGTCTTCATGAGGATTTCTTTAATTTGACGGTTGGACACTTCGACTTGTCCACTGGTTTGCGGATGGTAAGGTGTGGCAATCCGGTGATTCACGCTATACCGCTTCAAAAATTTCCCAAATTAAAGTTCTTGAAATGCGAACCGCCATCACTAATAATAACTCTCGGAATACTAAAACGGGAAAAGATGTTGGATTGAACAAATTTACAAACAACCGAATGGTAATTTGTTCTTGTTGCAATAGCTTCAATCCACTTAGAGACGTAGTCCACCGCTACCAAAATGTATAAAAACCCATTGGAATTCGGAAAGGGACCCATAAAGTCAATGCCACATACATCAAATATTTCCACAACCAAAATTGGTTGTAATGGCATCTCGTCCCTCTTTGAAATGCTTCCCATCCTTTGATAATTTACACAATTTCTTGCAAATTCACACGCATCCTTGAAAATTGTGGGCCAATAAAACCCACATGACAAAACCCGATAACCCGTTTTATGCCCGCTAAAGTGACCTCCACATGCGGATGAGTGGGCATGAGTCAAGATTTCCAACACCTCCGTTTCGGACACACACCTCCGAATGACTTGATCAGGCCCGATCTTGAAAAGGTCTGGTTCATCCCAAATGTATTGCTTCACTTGGACCATAAATTTTTGTCTTCGCTTCTTGGTCCAATGATTTGGGATGGCACCCGTGGCTAAGTAATTTACATAGTGGGCATACCACGGTGCAACAAAGGTGGACACGGCTAGTAGTTGCTCATCAGGAAACCTTTCATTTATTTCTCTCAAATCATCGATCCCTTCCACCGGAATTCGAGACAAGTGATCCGCAGCTACGTTCTCACTTCCCTTTTTGTCTCGGATCTCTAAATCAAACTCTTGTAACAACAACACCCACCGAATTAAATAGGGCTTCGCGTCTTTTTTCTCCATCAAATACCGGACCGCACTATGATCCGAATAGACAACCACTTTCCTCCCCCAAATGTACGAACGAAACTTATCCAAAGCATACACCACCGCTAATAACTCCTTTTTGGTTGTGGTGTAATTCAGTTGCGCTTCGGATAAAGTCTTACTTGCATAGTAAATTACCACCAGATTTTTGTCAACTCGTTGACCCAAAACTGCACTAATTGTAGTGTCGCTTGCGTCACACATGATTTCGAATGGCTTTGACCAATCCGGCGGTTGCAAAATGGGAGCTTTCACCAAGTGTTCCTTCAAAACATTAAAGGCTTGCAAACACTCATTAGTAAAATCAAATGGAACATCCTTTAACAACAAGTTACATAACGGTTTGGTGATAACACTAAAACCTTTTATGAAACGTCTATAAAATCCTGTGTGTCCCAAAAATGACCTTACACCCTTAACATTTTTCGGTGGTGGCAAAGATGATATAACCCGTATTTTTGCCTTATCCACCTCCATACCCCTCTCCGAGATTACATGGCCTAACACAATTCCCTCTTGCACCATGAAATGACTTTTCTCCCAATTAAGCACTAAATTTTTCTCAACACATCTTTTTAAAAAAATTTTTAATTCATTGAGAAATGATTCAAAACTAGTGCCAAAAATTGAAAAGTCGTCCATAAACACTTCAAGCGACTCTCCAACCATGTCCGAGAAAATACCCATCATACATCGTTGGAAAGTTGTCGGTGCATTGCACAAGCCAAATGGCATTCGCCGAAAGGCGAAGGTACCATATTGATTGCAACCCGAGTACCCGTCCAAAAAGCAGTAATATTTTTGACCCGACAATTTTTCAATGATTTGGTCAATAAAAGGTAGCGGGAAATGGTCCTTAGAAGTGGCGGCATTCAATTTGCGATAGTCAATACATACACGCCACCCGGTAACCGGTCGGGTGGCGATTTGTTCACCATTTTCATCCTTGACTACTTGAATGCCGGCCTTCTTAGGCACAACTTGGGTAGGACTTACCCAAGCACTATCCGAAATCGGATAGATAATTCCCACATCCAACCATTTAATTACCTCTTTCTTTACTACCTCCCTTAGGTTCGGATTCAATCGTCGTTGTGCTTCTCTTGTCGGTTTTTCATCCTCGGTGGTGATTATCTTGTGCATGACGATTGATGGACTAATTCATTTAAGATCGGCAATCGTCCATCCGATAGCTCCTTTGTTCTCTTTCAAGACTTCCAATAAAGCTTTTTCTTGCGCCATCTCTCAATTAGAGGCAATAATGACCGGTAGAGTGTCATTATCCCTTAGAAAAGCATACTTCAAATGGCTTGGTAAGTCTTTGAGCTCCAACTTTGGTGGTTCTTCTAGTGATGGTTTAGTACCCGAGCTTTCAAATTGGTGGGTCCATGGCGGTCGACCTTCTTTCAATGCCATAGCATCTTGTTTCTCCTCTTCAACCCTTAGCGCACAAGCATGTACCTGTTCAGAAAAATCACAAAGACAAACATCCATACTATCCTCCTCGTACTCGTGCGGGTTGCATCCGTCGGCTAAGCCTGCCATAAAACACTCATCAACAAAAACAGCATTAGAATTGTTAGTAAAAACATTCAAGCGCATTTCTCGATTTCCAAAGGTCATATCGACTGTACCAAATCTACAATCGATCACGGCATGCGCGGTGCTCAAAAATGGTCGACCCAAAATAATATTTTGTTGTTGTTTTGGGTCAGCGGATGAGTAGTCCAAGACCAAAAAGTCAACCGGGTAGTAAAACTCATCAATTTTCACAATCACATTTTGAACCATCCCCCGAGGTAGCTTATGAGACAAGTCGGCCAAAACAACCGTTGTCTCTACCCTTGCTAACGGACCAAAATCGTATTGGTCATATAAATCCCCCGGTAAAATGCTCACCCCGGCTCCAAGATCTAGTAACGCCTTTGCCATTTGAAAATTACCAACTTGTATATTTATTTATGGCGTGTCCGGATCTTGGAGCTTCGGGGGAAGCTCTCCATTCAACATCACGCTCACTTGCCCGGTTAAATCTACCCGCTTAGGCATTTTCTTCTTTTGTTGCCTTTTTTGTGAACATAATTCCTTTAAAAATTTAGCGTATGCGGGAACTTGTTTTATTGCATCAAGTAATGGAAGGTTGATTTTTACTTGTTTGAACATGTCCCACAACTCTTCTTTTTGGGGACCTTGTGATGCAATAACATTTTTCCTACCCGGGTCAAGTAAGGCCGATGGAAACGGGACTTGACTCGGTTCACCTTCATCTTTTTCATTCTTTTCATTTTCACCCAACCCCGGTTTTTTAACATTTGATTCTTTAGATACCACCGGTGAAACTTCATCATCACTTTCATTACCTGTGACATCCTCTACTACCCCCTCAACCAAACCCGGTGACAAATTGGCTTTAAATTCTTTGCCACTTCTTAACACACTAACATGATGAACATTAACATTGTTACCTCGTGACAAACTATGGGAAGGATTTACCTTGGTGTCACTAGGAAGTTGACCTTTGTTTTTCTTCAACTCCGCCACGTCGGTTGCCAATTGACCCATTTGAGTTGTTAATGTTTGAATGCTTTTGTCACGAACCTCGTCCTTTTTCATCCGAACTTCATCAAGTTGATTCCGTTTTTGCATGTCTTGTTGCATTGCCCGGAGCATATCCATGACTTCATTCCCGCTTGATGAATTTTGACCCGAACCACTTTGACCCGTTTGTTGAAATTGCCCTTAGTAGCCATAATTGTTTCCACCTCCATAGTTGCCTTGATTGTATTGTTGGCGAGGTGCAAAGTTACCTTGAGCTCCTTGAAAGTTTGGGTTAGCTTGGTTCGTCGCGTTCCCGTAGCGGAAATTAGGATGGTTTCGTAACCCGGGGTGGTATGTGTTGGAGTTCATATTGAAATTTCGACCACCCCCTTGAATAGCATTCACTTCTTCTATTTTCTCATCAACCACTCCCACTACACAAACTTCCGCCGTGTGGCCTATTTCATTGCAATTAGTGCACACGTTGTACACTTGATTCGTGGTTTGAACATTGCCACTCTCTACTCCATGCACTTGTGGCCTTTGTATCACATGTCTTGCCCGTCTTGAGGATTGGGCCTTCCTTTTGGAAGTCACCGCCATTTGTTCTAAAAATGCCCAATCATCTTGTTCAAAATTTGTACCAAACGTACCATTAGTAATCGACATCAAGTCACGTGCATCCTCCGAACTCAACCCTTCATGAAACGCTTTCAATAATTCCCAAAGTTGGATACCATGATGAGGGCAATTTCGTAGCATCATATTGAACCTTTCAAACGCTTCGTGAAACATTTCCCCGATTGTTGTTGGAAGCTTCTCAAACCTCTCCTTGCATCATTAGTCTTTTGGGAAGTGTAAAGCTCATCCAAGAAAATCTGTTGCATATCGGCCCATGTAAAAATCAATGCGGAGGGTAAAGTGTGAAACCATCTCTTCGCTTTGTCTTCCAAAGAAAATTGGAAGAGAACCAACTTGACATCATTCGAAGAGAAACCTTGACCTCCAATGGTGTTGCAAATAGAGTCGTACGTCTCCAAATGAAAATAAGGTTTTTCCGTTGCTAACCCCTTAAATTTTGGTAGACTTTGGAGGGCGGTTGTTCTAACTTTAAAAGTTCTTCCGTCCGCATGATGAGGAATCACTACCGGTGAAGGATTTTTAGTGATAATATGCCGGAAGTGAGCTTCGATTCCCCGGACTACTTCCCGGTGATGTCTTCGAGGGGCACCCAATGGTGCTCTTGGTTGACCCATTTGCCCTTGCATAGGTCCTTGAGGAGCAAATGGTGGTTGGTATTGATATTGATGCATTGGTGGTTGTTGTTGAATCGGCCTTTGAAATTGCGGTTGTGTATTTTGAGGACGCACTTGATGTAGCGGTGTAGGGCGTTGCAATTGTGGCCCTTGTGGTCTAATATGTTGCACCCCGACCGGTAATCTGCTCGTGTCTTGAAATTGTTGTATCAGTTGACTTTGTAGACCCGCTCCTCCTTGAGGTCCCAAAAATCCTCCATCACCCCCATAATAAAAACCTTCCTCTTCATACCCTCTAAAATCCTCTTCATAACCATCATCATATCCATCCCCTTGAATACCCGAGGATTGCCTGAATGGAAGGGATGAATATTGGAAGCCCAATTGGTTCGATGGTCGGTATGATTAAGTAGCATGAACAATGGTGGAATTGGGTGGTATTGGATAAGTAGAGGATGATTGACCCGTAGTTGGGGGAAAGAAGTGTGACAATGGTGGAATTGTGGTAGAAGGGATAAAGGTAAGATGGGGTTCAACTTGAGTAGTAATCGGTTGCGTGGTGTTGGTTGGTGTAACGTCATGAAAGGAGTAGGATTAGTAGTGGTATTAGGCATGGTGGTGTTTAGTGATGGTTGTGTGGAGGTAGGTATCAATGATGAGGTCGTTTGACCCGTTGTGGGTGGTACTTGGGTTTCTTGCATGATGTTTCGTGGTGTAATGGGTGAAGTAGGTGAACCAATAATTCTGTTTTCTCATACCAAAACTCGGTTTTGCCTTAGCGTTCTTTCAATTTCCGGATCAAACGATAGTGGTGAAGACTTGTGAGAGCCTCTAGTATGCATACACCTGTAGTACCTGCACACTAAACACAACCAGCGTAAACCCGAAAATAACAAAACAAAACTATTAAACTAACACACGTTGCGCACTACTACTCGGCAACGGCGCCAAAATTTGGCGTGCTGTCGTGGTCACAATCAAATTTAATCCAAATTACAACTAGTAGATTGCAGTAAATGGGTATCGAACACAGGGAGTTTGTGGAAAATGTGTTGATTCTATAGTCTTGCAAATTAACTACAATTAACCTAATGTGTAGAAATTAAAGATCAAGAGTTTGGATTGTTTGATTTAAAACTAAGGTATCAACTAATTGCTAATCAAGATTGGATTTTTAATTGAGATTATGAGAACAATGACCATCTTAGGTTTAAGTTTCTTTTAACACTTGTGCAAAATTCCAACTAGAAAGAGTTACATAGATATAACTTGTGTATAAACATTTGTTGTGATAAAAGGGAACAAAGTACTCGGATTATATCAATGCGAGGTCGTTTCCCGATGATCAATCAATCAATATCCAACCCTAACCCTTCCCGTGATATCTCGATTGTCAACGACACCAAGAACGTACGATTTAGACTAGAATTGAAATACCAATTAACAAGCTACAATCAAATATTCATACACCATGATAATCAAAGCAAACACACAAAGTTATCATTCTAGAAATTGAGGAAAATCACACAAGAGTTGTAGAGAAACCTTCACCTAAGATGATCACCACAAATTTAGTCGGACATTGTTCGGTTGATCATCATAACATCAAAGTTAAAGTTCATACGAATCAAAAACTAAAACGGAATGTTAGAAATTGTTCCCAAATGATATCTGTTTTGGTAAAAAATCAAGCAATGACAATGTAACCAAACTTTCTGTTGTGAGGTATGATGCTTGAATTAATGAACAACAATAAAGATCACTATGAAGTGTAATGAACAAGTGACACGAAGATTTATACGAGGAAAAAGCCCTTGATCAATGAATGATCTTCGGCATAAAAAACCTCGGGTGATGGAAACTACCGATCACCAACTCAAATTAAACAAGAAATGTATTACAACTTCGGATGATAGCGAGCTAAGTACAAGGATCACTAAAGTGTATTGTGTAGAAAATGTGTGTAATCGCCAAGTGTGTTAGCGAGAACTGATGAGAGCGATTGTATGAGTGTGTGTGTGTGTAGCCAAAAATAGCCAAGTCCCCAAAAAATAGCTCGCTACCCCCTTAAAATTAGATAATATCTAGCCTAACTAACTGTCCGCAAATCGTGCACGTCCTCCACGACTCCACAACGTCCATTTCTGAACAAGCACGTGCGGAATAGATTTAGAATATTCTCCAGGAATATCGCCAAGAACAAGTCCAAGTTGATACTCCTGGAAAACAATTACGAATTCAAAGTAGACAATCATTAGTACAGGGATCCTTATAGTGATCCATGATACTGATCCTGCAACACTTCTGAGGATCACTACTTCAGACAGAATTGAGGATCACTAAACCCAACAGTAAATAAGGATCACTGATTATTTAGAAATCCACCCCTAACAATTGCCCCCAAAATATAAGGAGTAATATTGTAAATAAATGAGTTATATTTTGTTCTTATCCGTAACGAATTAATCAGATAACTAGCCGTTGGAGTCGGACTAGCCGTTACGATCATGACGTCACTGAGGTGACTATCCTGCAGAATCATTATTATAAATAGGAGTTAGAGATAGGGATCATTTCACATTTAAGTTCAAGAGAACTCCCTTTATAATCTCATCCGACGATCAAGCAGGTAACTCTTTTCCTTTTCTTCCTTCTCTTACTCTGCTTTTCTTTCTTTACCATCATCTCGTCAAAAATGATGCTCCTAAACTCACCGGGCAAGGATCACAAGAAGAACAGCCCTCTTAAAAGCCAAGGGATCATCAAAGATTCACCGAAAGAAAGATGTTGTTTCAATGATGCACAAATAGACAGAATTCGCCACTGTTTTCCAGCGAATACCGTTATCAAGCCATTTGACCCCACCGCTTTGAGTGACTATATCTCTGAAACTTGGATTGCCTTTCCTGTTACCCCATTCACCATAGGATACACCTATCCTTTTCCAGCCTTTACCCAATCCTTTTTCTCCCTTACCGGCATCTCCTATATCCAGGCTATGTCGATGATCTGGAGGGTCTTATATACCCTTGAAAGGATCATCGAGCAGGAAGGGATCGACCTAGGAATGTCGGAGTTGGCTGAGATGTATGATCTCACAACGTTTGGATCCCACCGATATTTGTTTAAACGAAAACCTGGTGAAGAACACCCTATTTTTAAAGCCACCAAGAATGATACAAACTGGAAACGACGCTTTTCCTTTGTCAGAAGAGACTCTATCCCAAACGGAAAGGATCTACCCAGGAAGTGGTCCACCCATGGTAGGACAGAGGGTCCTGAGTAGGATCACCAGATAATCTTGCTCTTGTGATAGGATCACTAACCCCCTTTTGTTTTATGTTATGCAGCTGTCACTGTTTCACACCTCATACCGTCTCCTGCTACCAAGGAAAGGCTTGCTGTTTTTAGAAGACTCGATCCTGAAACAAGATCATTCAAGACAATCACCCAGGATTCTCAAGAGGTATCCTCAGGCTCTGTCACCATGTCAAGTAAGTATCCTGTTCTTTTTATATTCAAATGATTAAATAAATAGTTATATATGAATAGAATAAGGACACTTATCTGTTTTGGGTGTGTAGGCGCTGGAAAATCATCAAGATCTGCTTCCAAATTTAGTGTCACTGAGCTTGACACCGTACGATCCAAGAAAAAATCTGCTGCTAGCCCCTCCGTTGTAATCCCCAAGGCTACCACTTCAAAGGGAAGAGGTGGAAAGAAGAGAAAGACTTCCAAAGCCAACAACCTACAAGGCCTGCCTCTAATTCGCCATCAATTCCTCGAGTACTTCAATGATGTAAGGATCACTTACTCAGCTTAATTACCCTATCCACTTGAGGATCACTTAATTCTAATATTTGCCTTGTCTTCTTTGTAGAAATTTGCTGAGATAGAGGACTATGTTGGGAATGTTGAGGAGCTTGAGGAGAAGCATTCTGACCTTCAAAAGGTTGCGGTGCTCAAGGATCACAAAATTGCTTCCCTTGAAAAGGATCTACCTGATGCCAAAGCTCAAACAGCTGCTATTCTGATCAACTTCGATTATGAAAAGCACGAGATCACACAGGATGCTAAAGTCTCTGCTGCCATAGCGATGTACAAGACCAAATTGCAGATGGCCTCGGAAGCTCAGGATCCTGCCTTTGATAGGAGCAGCTGGGATATGGAAGGCTGGAAGGCTAGGCTGGCTGAATTGGAGGATGAGGATGAGGCTGATGAGGTTCTGGCAATTGAGGCTAGTGGTAGTGGCAAGGATCATGCAAAGGATACTGGAGCTGGAGGGGATGATGATGCAGTGAAGGTGTAGGCTGCTTGAATGGGCGATGAAGGACATTTCTAGACGTAGCCGGAACCCATTTTTTAGTTTGGTTATGGTTTTTTGTTTTGATGATGTTTTGATAAACAATGGTTGGTCTGTAGTTGAACAATAGTAATTAGGGTTAAGGATCATGGATGATCCTTTGAACAATAGGTAGGATTACAAATGGTGGAGGGATCCTCTGTTTGGGGGATGAAGCCATTGTGATCCTGCCGTCTTTAATTTCCTGCACTTGTTAGACCTATAAACAATGGACGCCCTTTGCCAACCCATGTGGACGGGCCACGTTTTGCTGGTAGAAACGTGGGTTGGCAATTTTGACAACCTTAAAAGGGTTTAAGCTTTTGTGAATAAAATGACTTTAACTTTTTGGCTATATCCTGTGTTGATATACTTATTGTTATTTTATTTTTCAATCTTTTGTGATGTTCATGTCGTTTAAACTCACTAAGTAAGGAAAAATTTAAAAAATATCCCTTAAGAGTTAAGGATATGATCAAGGATCACATAAAAATAGTTTAAGGATAATAAGTTCAGTTGTCAAAGGATAAGTGTCACTTAAGTACATAATGAATAAAATCAAAATAGTTAAGGATCATACCTGCGAATCCAAGTTAGGATCCTATCCTTTAACACTTAAAATTAGGATAACCCAAGATACAAACCTTAGTTGAAAGTAAGGATCAAGAATCCTTAGTCATTTATCTTCACAAGCCTGAAATAAGATATTACTTGGGACTGAGCCAATATAAGATGAATGTTAGTAACTGGGGACAAGCCCAACAATTCTGGGGACAAGCCCAAAAGATAACTGGGGACAAGCCCAAAGGATAACTGGGGACAAGCCCAAAGGATCGTATGTAAACTGGAGTATGGCCCTCACTGGCGACTATCCAAACTTAGTGACATGAAAATGCCAAAACCTTAGCTAATGTGAAAACGTTAGAAACCTTAGGAACGGATGTATGGTACGTCTACCATTATACGTAGGATCCTGAATATAGCCAGTACAATGAAATTGTCAGCCCCTAAAGCGGGTACTGGTCCCATTGCCATGAACTATACTAGGATCATCGTGCGCTACTGGCGAAACTGGGGACAGGCCCAAACTGGGGACTAGCCCAAAGAACTGGGGTCAAGCCCAAATAGCTGGGGTCAAGCCCAAATAACTGGAGTCAAGCCCAAATAACTAGATACTTCTGTGGATATTCAATCCTTAGTTAAGGATACCTAAACCTTCAAAACTCAGAATCAAGTAAAAGGAGGATAAAGGACGCAGGATCCTTATCCTTGTAAGAGAATAAAAAGAATGAAATAGTTTGAGATTGGAATGTTACCAGAAAGAGGATCATCTGTCAGTGGGGATCCTTCGAGGACACTTGTCTGGCAAGGATCACGGATCATGATCACATGAAATATTTCTTCAAATGGACAGCATTCCAAGCTCTAGGTAGCAAATCACCTTCCATTGTTAGCAATCGATATGCCCCCTTTCCTGCTTCAGCTTCAATCAAATAGGGGCCTTCCCACTTTGGTGCTAGTTTTCCATCAGCAGGATTGGTGGTGTTTTGAAATGCTTTCCTTAATACCATATCCCCAACTTGGAATTTCCTGAGCCTGACATTTTTGTTGTAAGCTCCAGCCATCCTTTGTTGATAACTGGCCATCCTTATCCTTGCTAAATCCCTGATTTCTTCTATAGTATCCAAGTCTTGAATCAAGTTTTCAGCATTTTCTTCAGGATCACGAATGCTTGTTCTTGCAGTTGGAACCACCATCTCTGTAGGGATCACTAATTCTGCCCCAAATACCAAAGAAAATGAAGTTTGGCCTGTAGCATTCTTGGGAGTTGTCCTATCAGCCCAAAGCACATAAGGTAGTTCTTCTGCCCATTTTCCTTTCTTGGATCCAAGCTTCTTCTTCAAATTGTTGATGATGATCTTGTTGGATGACTCTGCCTGACCATTAGCTTGTGGATGGACTGGTGTTGATGTTATCATCTTAATCCCCCAACTGTCACAAAAGTTAGTGGTTCTATTCCCAATAAATTGGGATCCATTATCACAAATAATCTCAGAAGGGATACCAAATCTAGTAATAATGTTTCTTTTAATAAAGGATATAACTTCCTTTTCTCTGACTTGAGCAAAGGCTTCAGCCTCTATCCACTTAGAGAAGTAATCAGTCATAGCAAGCATGAATACTTTTCCACCAGGTGCCTTAGGAAGCTTTCCAACAATATCCATTCCCCATCTCATGAATGGCCAAGAAGAGGATATAGGATGCAAGAGCTCTGCTGGTTGGTGAATGATATTACTATGCCTCTGACAAGGATCACACCTCTTGGCATACTCCACAGCATCCTTCTTCATAGTGGGCCAATAGTATCCTGTCCTCAGGATCCTCGAGAATAATGCCCTGCCCCTAGTGTGGTTTCCACAATCTCCTTCATGGAAATCCTTTAGGACTTCTTGAATTTCAGGATCCTCAATGCATCTTAAATATGGTCCTGCAAGAGATCGTTTATACAACATATTATTTAATATTGTAAATTGAGATACCTTAATTTTGAAAGCCCTTGGGTTTTCTCCTGTAGGAATTTCTCCATGTTGTATGTATCTCATGATTGGGAGTATCCATGATCCTGAATGAGATTGGGTATTATCACTAGGGATGATTGCAGAATCTTCTCCTATCTCCATAGCTACATGATCCTTGATAGCAGGGGTCAGGATATGGATAATAGGGATCTTGATATCCTCAGGAATTTTCAAAGATGATCCTAGATTGGCTAATGCATCCGTTTCTGCATTCTCTTCCCTTGGTACCTGTGTCAAACTAAAGGATACAAAAGAGAGTGCCAATTCTTTGACTATCTCCAAATATTTGATTAGCTTTTCACCTTTAACAGCATAGGATCCATTAAATAGATTAGTGATCAATAAAGAATCTACATGTACCTCAAGATACCTGATGCTCATGTGCTTTGCAATTTGCAAACCAGCTATCAAGGCTTCATATTCAGCCTCATTGTTGGTAGTTTGAAATTCACAAACTATGGAGTGGGGTATTATGTCCCCCTGTGGCGATTTTAGTAGTATTCCAAGCCCTGTTCCATTTACATTGGAGGATCCATCAGTGAACAGTATCCAAGGATCCTTGGTTTCTTCAAGCTGTTGGACTTCTAGTGCAGCCTCCTTTTGAAAATCACTACTAAAATCTGCCACAAAGTCAGCTAAGGCTTGGGATTTGATGGCAGTCCTTGGTTCATATCTTATATCATATGCACTCAACTTCACTGCCCACTTGGCCATCCTTCCTGACATTTCAGGTTTCCTGAGAACATTCTTAATTGGGAAATTAGTTTTAACAATAATGGCATGAGTCTCAAAATAATGCCTTAATTTAGTGGATGCCATACTTAATGCAAGGATAAGTTTTTTCTAAATGTGAATACGTGGATTCAACATCAAGTAAGCTCTTACTTACATAATAAACAGGATGTTGTGTACCTTGGGGATCCTTAACAAGGACCGCACTTACTGCTTTTGAGGATACCGCCAAGTATAAGGATAGCACATCTCCCTTTTCTGGTTTCATCAAGGCTGGGGCTGAGGATAGATAATCCTTAAGAGCTTTAAGGGAACTTTCATGCTTCTCAGTCCATTCAAATTTCTTGTTCTTCCTCAGGATGTCATAGAATTCCTTGCACTTTTTTGAGGATTTGGATATGAATCTGTTCAAGGCTGCGATCCTGCCAGTCAACCTTTGCACATCCTTAGCATTGGCAGGAGATTTGATATTCACAATAGCCTTAATCTTCTCTGGACTTGCTTCAATGCCCCTCTTTGTCACCATATATCCTAAGAATTTACCTGCCCTTACACCAAAATGACACTTAGAAGGATTAAGTTTCATATTATATTTATCAAGGATACTGAACGCTTCCTTCAAGTGTTTAAGATGATCCTCAGCTTTCTTGGACTTAACCACCATGTCATCAATATAGACTTCCATAGTGTGTCCAATTTGCTCCTTGAACATCATATTGACTAGCCTTTGATAAGTAGCACCTGCATTCCTTAATCCAAATGGCATAGCAATATAACAGTATATACCAGTTGGGGTCATAAAGGCTGTATCCTCTTGATCGGATGATTCCATCTGAATTTGTTGAAATCCAGATGAAGCATCCATAAAAGTTAACAACTCATGACCCGCGGTAGCATCCACCATGGAGTCAATCTGGGGTAATGGGAAAGGATCCTTGGGACATGCCTTGTTTAAATCTGTAAAATCGACACATACCCTCCACTTTCCATTTTTCTTTTGAACAACAACCACATTGGCTAACCATCTTGGATACTTAACCTCTCTAATCATACCTGCACGAAGTAGCTTATCTACCTCTTCCTGGATAATAGCATTTCTTTCAGGTGCAAACTTCCTCCTCTTTTGATGAATTGGCTTGAATGACCTGTCAATGCCAAGTTTGTGAGTAATTATATCTTTAGATATACCTGTCATGTCTTCATGTTTCTAGGCAAAGGTGGTTTTCCTTCTTTTGAAAAAGGATACTAGCTCCCGTTCAATATCGCTAAGGATCCCTGACCCTATGAAGATCTTGGATTCAGGATCATCAGGATCCATGAGGATTTCTTTCAAATCCTGTTCTCTTGCCTCCAAGACATCTCTTGAAGGATACTTTAATTGCTATTGCTCCCTTGGTCTTGAGGCTGGTTTCATTGATGAGGTATAGCAATTCTTAGCCTCCTGTTGATCACTCTCAATTTTCACCACTCCCCATGGACTTGGAAGCTTTACACACTGATGATAGGTGGATGGGACTGCCTTCATATCATGTATCCATGGCCTGCCAAGGATAACATTACAACACGACAAGCAATCAATAACACAAAACTTTTGATAAGAATGCAATCCTTCAATATAGATTGGGAGTTTGATGTCCCCCAATGTATTCTTTGTTTCCCCACTGAATCCCACAAGTACTGAGGATCTTGGGATAATATCAGACTCTGGGATATTCATTTTCTTGAGAACATCCAGCTGAATGATATTCACAGAGCTTCCTCCATCTATAAGGATCCTGCGAACAAAGTGGTTAGAAATAAACAATGTAATTACAAGACCGTCATGATGAGGATCCTGGATGTTAACACGATCATCCTCATCAAAAGTAATGACTTTATCCTGGGTGACAACGGAGGTCCAGACGGGTCTGTCTCCATTATCCATCTTGGTTTCCTTAGCGTGTCTTTTTGCTGCTGAGAAGGATGTACCACAGATGTCTGATCCACCGGATATGAAATTTATGACTTGTGCATCTGCAGGAGGAGCAGGAGCCCTTTCCGGGATCCTTTCAGGATCCTGGGTCCTTGACTTCTTTCATCCCAAGAGTTCTTTTAAATGCCCCTTGCTTAACAAGTAACCAATTTCCTTTCTAAGTGCAATACACTCTTCAGTGAGATGCCCAAAATCCTCATGATATGCACACCACTTGGATTTATCCTTTGTAGCAGCTGGTTTATCGCTTTTCCTTGGCCACCTAGCTTTCTCACCTAGATTCTGCATCGCAAGGATTAGTTCATTGTTATCAACAGAAAAACAATATTCGGAAATAGGAGGATAATCCTCATCATCCTCTTCTTGTTCCACTGCGTGCACATTCTGGTTATCAGATCTGTTGTAGGACTTGGATTTGTTGTTCCGGAAGTAGGATCCTTGTTTATCCTGTTTTGAGGATCCTGTCAACCTGTCCTGGATCCTTTTGTCATCCTCTAGGCGGATGAACCTAAGGGCCCTAGTCCTTACTTCATCAAGATTCCTGCAAGGTGTCATAACAAGATCATCATAGAATAATGAATCCCTAAGCAATCCCATTTTAAAGGCTTCTACAGCCGTAGCAATATCCAAATTAGGAATATCTAAGGATTCTTTACTAAACTTAGCGATATAATCTCTAAGTGATTCATTTTGACCTTGTGTTACCCTATATAAATCACTAGTTAATCGTTCAAACTTTCTACTTCAAGAGAATTGACTATTGAACAAGTTAACTAAATTAGCAAATGAAGTAATAGAGTAAGGGGGAAGACTTAGCAGCCATTTAAGAGCAGATCCTATAAGTGTGGATCCAAATCCCTTGCATAGACATGCTTCTTTCAACCTTTCAGGAATTGGATTGATCTCCATCCTCTCCCTGTACTGAGCTACATGCTCTTCTGGATCCGTTGAACCATCATATAGCTTCATTGATGGTATCTGGAATCTTTTAGGTTTCTCAGCATCACATAAAGGTGGTGCAAAACGAGATATCCTATGGCTACCATCCGCAATCTCAGGAATGGGTTTAACCACTCCTGGTACACTGGATATCATATCCTTAAGCTTCTGTATCTCCCTAGCCATGGCCTGATTGATACTTGTATCCTGCATAAAGCCATGGTTAGTGTTATATAAATTATTAAAAGTGTTACCTCCCACAGGATTCGAGTTTGGAATTGCGGATGTGAATCCATCTTGTCGAGACTCTGGCATGATTGAGGGACCAGAGGAGGCAATGGTCTGCATTGGTATGAAGTCTCCTTGATGAACGTCCGAGTTCTGAGGCTGCATACTTCTCAAGGATCCTTGATTTTGAAGGAGGTTGGATCCTTGGAATTGAGGTGATCCTTGAACCTGAAAGGATCCTGGGACCAGGGAGGATCCTTGAACAAGGGGGAATCCTGGGACCAAAGAGGATCCTGGGATCTGGGAGGATCCTTGGACTTGGGAGGATCCTTGGACTCGAGAGGATCCTTGGACCTGGGAGGATCCTTGGACCTGGGAGGATCCTTGGACCTGGGAGGATCCTTGTACTTAGGAAGATCCTTGGACCTGGGAGGATCCTTGTACTGCATGCATTCCCACATATCCTCCTGACGTGAAGTATCCCTGGTGCTGAGAGGAGGATCCTGATAGTTGAGAAGAGGATTCCTGCGGCTGGAAGTAAGAGCCAAATGCCTGACTCATTGTTGTTGTTCCATAACGCCTTCCTGGTAGTTCACCCAAGTATTGCACGTCAGGAACTGCTGAGTGTTGGGAAGTTATGACCGGAGTGTTGAAGTTCAGCGACCTTGGCATCAGAGGGGAGTGATCCTCCACTGATTTCTTCTGTTTCTTGATTTCATCGATCTCCCGGAGGATCCTTTCTTTGGTTTTATCCTGCTCTTGTGCATGATTCCTCATCTGCAAAATCAGGGAATAAAGATCATTAGTACTAGGATTAGTTGAAACAGAAGAAGTAGGTGGTTTTTGGAAAATAGGAGTTGGTTTCTTCTCAGCATTCTTCTGGGATCCAGAAGGTGGTGGAGGCAAATGAGGAACGCCTTGTGAAGAACTGAATAAGGGCATCAAACTTGAAGTATTCTTCACTGAGGAAGCCATCTGTTTGGTTGTAGCGAATCGAAATGACCACAAAAACACGAATCTTTCTAGGAATGAAGCACCAATTGCCCCACGGTGGGCGCCAAACTGTTTTGGTCAAAAATCAAGCAATGACAACGTAACCAAACTTTCTGTTGTGAGGTATGATGCTTGAATTGATGAACAACAATAAAGATCACTTTGAAGTGTAATGAACAAGTGACACGAAGATTTATACGAGGAAAAAGCCCTTGATCAATGAATGATCTCCGGCATAAAAAACCTCGGGTGATGGAAACTACCAATCACCAACTCAAATTAAACAAGAAATGTATTACAACTTCGGATGATAGCGAGCTAAGTACAAGGATCACTAAAGTGTATTGTGTAGAAAATGTGTGTAATCGCCAAGTGTGTTAGCGAGAACTGATGAGAGCGATTGTATGAGTGTGTGTGTGTAGCCAAAAATAGCCAAGTCCCCAAAAAATAGCTCGCTACCCCCTTAAAATTAGAAAATATCTAGCCTAACTAACTGTCCGCAAATCGTGCAAGTCCTCCACGACTCCACAACGTCCATTTCTGACCAAGCACGTGCGAAATAGATTTAGAATATTCTCCAGGAATATCGCCAAGAACAAGTCCAAGTTGATACTCCTGCAAAACAATTACGAATTCAAAGTAGACAATCGTTAGTGCAGGGATCCTTATAGTGATCCATGATACTGATCCTGCAACACTTCCGAGGATCACTACTTCAGACAGAATTGAGGATCACTAAACCCAACAGTAAATATGGATCACTGATTATTTAGAAATCCACCCCTAACAATATCCAAAGCTAAAATTCGCCCACAAAGTGCAGAGTAACGTTCCCAATCATGAATCACTTGAAAAGACACAAGAAAACCATTTTTAATGAGCAGTTACGTCTTTTCCTCATCGCCTCTACCGTAACTTACGGTAGCTACCGTAAGTTACGGTAGCCTTCAAATCGATACGGTGGATCTCTACTGTGGTACGGTGGAAAAATAGGAATTTCAGGGCTACCGTAATTTACGGTAGCCACCGTAAATTACGGTGGACCCCTGATTCTTATATTTTGTTTCTTTTTTTCCTTCCATGCTTGTCCCGTTCCACTCCAGTCCATCCAAAATAGCGATTTATCCATTTTAAGCTCCAAAACGTACCTGAAACATAAGCAATTGTAGTCATCTAATTCAAGATAATTACGCGATCAAATGAGGGATAACTCATCTTTTAACACTATTAAGGGTTGTCCTATGGACCACCCGTCAGTGGGGCGGGGGTTTGGGGCGTGGCCAGCCCAAACCACTATTTGAATATTTTTTAAAACAACAAATTTAATTTTTTTAATATTTTTAAATAAAGAAAATTACATAAAAAAATCCTAACGCTTATATTGTTTCTTTTTCTCTTCTCTCATCTCCAAGATTAGTTCCAACTCTTCACCCTCTAGGTGATCAATGGGCTGGGATAGAAATTTCAAATCATCTCGTTTTTGTTTCAGGGCATCTCTAGCTTCTTTGCTTTTTCGAACTTCGGCCCTTTATTGTTGGAATACGTTGAATGTATCTAGCTTGCATGCAATGTCATCCAACTGATTGCTGTACATTCCCCTACGCAAGCCCGAACTCCCAACTGAAGGCGATGCCGTATCCAATCTTGATTTTTGAGCGCGCTTTTTTGCGGCATCTCTTCCATATTCAGGCCGGTTTGGCGAATCATCCAAAAGGTCCTCAAACTCTTGATCTCGTGCATCAGATTGGGCTTGGGACGAGGCCCTTGACCTTTTGGAAGACGTGTTAGTTTCGCTACCACTGGGGATATTCGCCCACTTTGGATGGAACTTACAAATCTCCCAACAATGCATGAAACGGAAGTCGCTCCCCACATTTGTTTTGAATGTAATCAATGCATTTTTCACACAGTCGGCTTCCGTTTCACCACTTTTTGGGTTTTGCTTTGCTTTATTCTAAAAAGCACTAAATTTTGTAAGTTGGTCGCTTATCTCGCTTCACTTCGAGGAAAAGCTATCGTTTTCACGATAAGTCTCCCTTCCCCTTCTTCATGGAATGCTTTACTAATCGCTTCCCACAAATGGCTTCGATGTTGAGAATTTCCTATTTTAATAAAAACAAAATTTAATATATTACAAAGTTATATAAAAAATAACCATAAATATTAAAATAAGGGCTACAAAATATTTAAAAATACCTAAAGTTGGATGTTGAGATTGTTGAAACCAAGCCCTCGCCAATGCAAGTTCTTCATTAACGACCGATTTTTGTTGTTTTCATTTGGTGGTATCAAGTGCTTTCTCCGCCTCGGTTTTTTTCTTATGACTTCTCTTTTTGATGGGTTTGGAAGCGGAAGGACCATCGTTGGGTGGTTGAGTTTCGAGGACGGTTTCGATTTGGGAAAGGTTGATGGAGGTTGGTGAAAGGTTGATGAGCGTTTGTGTAAACGGGCTAGGTATCGAATTGTAGGTGTGTGGGAAGTTAGTAAACACACGACCACCGATATATGATGCGTAACTAGCCATATCGGGCATAGGGGAGTGTATTAAAATTGAACGAGGCATTGGACGATTGGGTGGTGGGCTAGGATTATTTTCTTGGAATGCAAACGGGTTGTTCGGGTCATAACCACGATTATGAGGATGCATTTTTCATTTTGTAGAATGAGAATAGAGATGATTATAGGAATTGAAGATGATTATTGTGGTTGAATGTGGTAAAAATAGGAATTGAAGTGTGATATTTATAGTGAAAAAAAATTTAACATAGTCGTTGGCCAACGGCTAGTTTGGTTTGGCCATTGAGAGCCCGCCATGTCACCTTGCTAGACCCGCCCCACGCCCGGCTTCAAACTCCCGCCCCTTGGGCCACGCCCCAACCCATGCCCCAACCCAATCCCCATACCCCATAGTCTTAGGTCTAGAGAGCAGATTGTTCTAAATGTTGCTTCCAGTTGTATTGCTTCTTTATTAATGTCAAGAGGTAGAACGGCCCATTCTAGATTTCACATCCCCATAAATTTAGATGAGGGTTCTATGTGTCACATAAGGCCTGATGGTGATGTAGCTTACTTGCTTGAGCATACTAGGTTGATTATATGGGACGAAGCACCCATGGTACACAGACATGCGTTCGAAGCTTTAGACAGAACATTTAAAGATGTGTTGGTCGATAAAAGCAATCGTCATTCAGATGGTTTGTTTGGAGGTAAAGTAATCGTGTTTGGTGGAGATTTTAGACAGATTCTTCCAGTTATTCCAAACGGAAGTAGGCAAGAAATTGTGAACGCTTCGTTGAGTTCATCGTATATATGGTCCCATTGTTAATTACTTACTTTGACCAAAAACATGAGATTGACTATCGGTGCTTTACAATCTAGATTGGAGGAGACACATAAATTTGCCAAATGGCTTCTCGATATTGGCGAGGGTAAAGTTGGAGGGGACAACGACGGTGTAGCAACTGTACAAATACCTTCTGATCTTCTAATCACAGATTCTTTGGATCCCATTGAAAGCTTGATTCAATTTGTATATCCATCGGTTTTAGAAAGATATATGGATCGAGATTATTTTTCTGAAAGGGCGATTCTGACACCAAAAAATGAGGTCGTACATGAAATAAATGATCGATTGTTAGAGTTGTTTCCTGGTGAACCAACAGAGTACCTAAGCTCTAATAGTATATGTCAAACGGAACAAGGTATAGATTCCTTCCAGCAAGAGTTGTATTCACCTGATGTCCTGAATGGTTTAAAGATATATGGTTTACCAAATCATCATCTAGTTCTAAAATTCGGTGTTCCAATTATGCTTCTTAGGAACATTGACCAACAAAATAGATTATGTAATGGTACAAGGTTGCAGGTTACATTTCTTGGAAAGAGGGTTATGGAAGCTGAAATTATATCAGGTACTAATGTTGGAACTAGAACGTTCATTCCAAGAATTAGCATGATTCCGTCCGACAAAAAAATACCTTTTGCTTTTCAACGACGACAGTTTCGTGTTGCTGTGTGTTTTGCTATGACAATCAATAAGAGTCAAGGCCAGTCTTTGTCTAAGGTTGGACTTTTTTTAAAAGAGCCAGTTTTCACACATGGGCAGTTATATGTAGCATTATCAAGAGTTAAATCAAGAGAAGGGGTGAAGATATTAATTCTCGATAAGGATGGGAAACCTACAAATACAACAACCAATGTTGTTTATAAAGAAGTGTTCACACACCTATGATATGTTTTTTATTTTAATTTCTATTATAATTACTTTAATAAAACTTGATTCATTGGTTGAGATTATTATATATTATTATGAACATACGTTAATTGTTTAATTTGTTTAGTAATTTTCCATATAATAATTTAGTGAAAGTAATCATTAAATCATATATTTTTTATCTACATATAGATAGTCATCGGTTATATAGACTCATTTTTTAACACTTGATTGAAGCCCGAAATGAATAACCCGAGCCATCCATGTGGATCGTATTTAAAGTATTTTCATCTAAAGTTGGAGAAATTATATGTTTTCTTCTTCGTTCATTGCACAAATTTATCTATAAACAATTAACTTATTTATATAAATTTAATAAAAAAAATGAAACATTAATATATATAATTTAAAAAAAAGTTAACAGTTTACAAATTCTCTTAAATATGTATTAATAACTACACACTTGGTTGAAATTATATAAAGATTTAGAAAATATTAGGGTGTTGTTGTAACTGATGATTAAATTCTTATCAATATTGTCACATTTGAAATTATAGTGGGTGTAGATGTAAAAATCTTAAATGACGGTTGTGTAAATATAGTGTATATCCTTACATCAAGTACCTAACCGTTTTAATATAATTATTTTTTAATAACTTTACTATAATGATTAAGGAACAATCATCATTGTCAATGACTTTGGAATAAGTAAACCATAATTAATAAGGGATTTACGTTGTCTTTATATCATAGTTTGTTTAATATGGAAGTTAGACAACTATATTTTAGTATTTACAAATTTTCCATATAATATAATATTTTTAAATTTAAGTACTGGATTGCAGAGCATATTAGCATATTGTGATTATCAACTGTAAAGATTAAAGATTAAACATTAAACATATAACAATCACAACATAAAATAAGTTATATACCATTTAGTAGTCTAAAAAGGTTTACATCAGCTAATGTTAATACATTCAAAAAAGATTATAAGATAAAGATGCAAAATGATGTTTCTAAAGTAGCCAACCAACAAAATTAACACAAACCCAAATTATAGTTATATTGTTTAGAAAGTGCGAAAGGAACTACTTGACAACATTCTTTAGAATCAATTTGTTTTGAACTGGGCAATAAACAAACGTGCACCTAGCAGGAGGATTGATACCATTTGGTTTCGAAAATTTCATACGCCATTCCAAAGCCTCATAGCGAAAAACACCACCGTGTTTCTCAGCACGAAATGAAATCAACGTATCCACTCCAGCCAAGTTCTGGACGTACATCTCCATAGTGATGTCAATTCTGGATGCTTCAGCAACATCGGCATTTAGACGCTACGATAAATAATTAAAGCAAAATATTAGAGTATGATCTATACAACACGGCAAAATTAAATACTAAAAACAAATTATGTTTTTATACTATTTTAGATCTAAATAATACGAATATTAACTTAACTTACAAAACGCCTGTCGTACTTCCATTCAAACTCAATAGGATGGTAGTCCAGATCAACCTTCTTATCTTCTTCAGAATCTGAAACTTCAACATCTTCCTCGTCAGACATTCCATCGCTATCAGAGTTAGTTATAATGGAAGAAACGTCGGCAGAATTATCATCCATGGATTCATTATAATCTGGATCAGATTCATCGTCATCATTTTCATGATCGGTTTCAGCATCGATGTCTTGTATTTCAATAATTGAAGGACCTGGTTTAGGTATGTTTACAGCAGCAGGCGTGTATACACCCTTCGGCACAAGAACCTCACAACAATTCAAGTCATAAACAATCAGCTGGAATTTTTTTCAAAAATGTACCTCATCACAACGTAATAGTCCGGGTATATAGGTACGTAAGAAACAACATTGTCCCATCCATCGTAAATAAAATACACCTTAGTATCCCGGTCTTTATCAATCATCACATCAAAACTGTCCCACAAATTAACATGGACCTTGAATGTTAACTTGCAAATAGATGGTAAACGTATTGTTCCTTCAACGAAATCAGCAGGAATGATCTGCGTATAATATTAATCCTGGTTATATAACTTAAATTTGTTATTGAAAAACATAACAAATTAAACTTCGTATACTAACCAAATTATCATTGGACTCTTGTGTGAAGCATTGGCAGAAGTACTCGACATTGCTTATCGTTTTCTCCGTAGACATGGAGGTAAATAAAGGAACATTAGATCTGAAGATCGGATGGGGTTGCATCTTCTTAAAGGGTGTTAACAAATACGAATATAAGTCAATTTGCTTAAACATCAGAAAACAAACCTCCGTAAATGATAGTTTAGATACAATATCTTCCCAACCATCCATGAACACAAACGCAACTTTATGCTTAGTAAAAAGAACTTCAAATTCCTTACCGTTAACACATTTGATAACGGCTTGATTGTTTGGCTCAGCATTCATTAGGAACCTGTTGCTATATTGATATGGTATTTCCTTGAAAAAAATAACATGTATTAAAATAAATAAATAAGGAAAAAATAATGTACTTATAAGATTCATAAACTTACAAGAGATATTGAGAAGAGTCGGAGGAAAATATTTTATAAAAAGACGTCAGACTGATCTGCGTATGAACAAACATGTAGTAATTAGAATAGGAGCTCCGGTGAATAAAGAACATCATCAATGTAATGACCATAATCCAAAAAAAACATCCACATAACAAAATTATATAAAACAATAACCATAATGCAAAAATAATGATGATGCATAAAAAAATCAAATGAATAGATCAAGAAACTAACCTAATAACATCAACATACAGTATATCATAAGAGAAATCTAACATACACTTACGAAGATAACATCTTCCATATGAATAATACAAAGTAATCGGTTACACTAAGACATGAAATAAGAAAAATTGTTCAAAGTAACACATAAAAAACACAGCCGCCTATAATAAATGGATTTAAAAACATCACAAACACTTGTGACATAAAAATATAACTTCTTCTTCAATATCAAGAACAAAAACAAAATCGACAAATGGATTGCAACATTTAACCAAAAGATAGTACACAAACTTCAACATCGCATTTGTTCAACCATACCTTTAACATGTCTATTATTATATATTGCATGTAATACATCAAAATAACACAAATCGTTGAACTAAACACATAAAAAAACAGCCGACTATGATAAATAGATTTACAAACATCAATAGAAAACAAAATCGACAATGGAAAGAAGAAAACTTCAAAATTAACAATGGATTGCAAGATTTAACAAAAACAGAGTAAACAAACTTCAAAATTGAAGTTATTCAATCATACCTGTAACATCCGATTACTTGAATAAGATGAAGATGCTGATGTAACTGATGAAGACGAAGGAGTTTATGGGGGAGTGTGAGAGGATCTTTGAAGATAGAGAAGACAAATGATGTTAGAAGATTTGGTGAATAAAATAAAAGAATTATATAGTATCCATATTTTACGGGTCGGTCTACTAAAAACAAGGATCCGCGAGAAATTTGATATCCATGTCTATTATTAAAACGTTTTTCCATGACATATTTTTCGAATTATTGAATTATTAATGAATAGATGGCCGATTAGTTAGAGAATTGATTATTTAAAAAAATCAAATCATAAAAATGAAATCAAGATTCCATTACTAAACCAATATTACGGCTGACTAATTTATAATTACTTAATTCAATTTTGAATTATGAAATACAAAATATATAACGAATACACATTAACATTTATAAAGGAATTACCATATTTAATTTTGAATTGGCTTTTTTATGTTTCTTTAAATAGGCCAAATTTGATCTTATATATAAATAATCTACATAGCATATTGAATTATAGGTTTCAACTTTTTTACATAATGGTTTCTCTTCCTTTTGATATTCTACTTTTTGAGATTTTAATGAGACTCAATGCTAGATCGATTGATCGCTGCAAATGTGTATGTAGAGAATGGCGTCACGGGCTATCATCATGGGAGTTTGTGTGGCTACACTATGCTGAAAATTATCTGGTAATATATTATTGTTGTGTTTTAGTTATCTTGAATTTAAAATACTTTTTATCAAACATTGTTCTTATTAATTCAAAATTATTTACCTTTTATGAACGCAAGAAACTCTATGGGAGGATAGCCCGTCGTTGTATAAAGTAGTTTATACATAATATTTTCCTCCTGAAATGTATCGCAAAAGAATAGAAGATTACGATGAAATGAAGGAAGATAAAACGACTAAGAATAAAGAGAACATCAGTGATGATGTGCAGAAGAATGAAAATGGCAAACGCACTATTAGTGAATTGAATGATGTTGATGCTACATTGCCTACCTCTACTTCAAAACGTATGTTCTACATAGGCAACATTGGTGATAAAGACAATTAGTATTTTTGAACATTTGAGTTATGGGTTATTTGTTTGGAATAATAAGTGTTTCCTTTATTTGAATAACAATTTCAGTTTTTATGTTTTTTGTATTGAACACAAACATTTGTATTATGCTTTCAAGGAATCTTTGAAAAAATAATAAGTCAACCGATTAAATATTTTAAATCAATTATACAATAAAGGTCAAACAACCTATTGAGCATTAGAATAAACGCGGACTATATTTAGAAAAAAATGAAAGCCAATTAATTACAGCATCCCATTATTATTATTTAAATATTGCATATATTTTACCAATAATATAAAATGTAAATTCAGCCGTCAATTTAGTTAATATAAAATGTAAATTTCGGTTTTTTAAATATATAAGGAAGTTATTAAATTGGAGTTAAAAATTATTAAGTATATATAAATATTGAGTTACAGTTTGTTAATTATTATAATTATAATATAGGTTTTAAATTTCTAAAAAATATGAAAAGATACTTTCAATACTTATACAATCGATGGTTCATTAGTTCATTTTTAAATTTGATATTTTTAAATACATAATTAATATGAATTTTCGATGCTTGGATTAATTCCAAAAACTGATATTTTTTTTAATATTTATAAATTACGTGTATGAATATGTATGTTAACAGAATTGTCAAACTATTTCTAAAAAAAATATTTAATATGAATTTTCGAAATCCAACCATAAATACCATCATCTTATTTATTTTATGTATTGTATCCTAATATATCAATTTCAATTAAACAACTTCCTAAATTAAAACTTTACTATAAATACATGTTCAAAGTTGTTAGAAATTCATACATTAGAAGAGAAAATTCTGTATTTGAGGTTGAATTTGAGAAGGTATGAATTTATATTTTTTTACTCTAATCTACAAGAACTCTATTAATTTATTAATTCCAATTTTTAGTTTATGTTGTTCATATAAAAAAAAACTTTTCGTTTATATTTTGTAGATGTCAACTGATAAATTTATCATAAAGATTCCTTTGAGAAACATATATGACCTTTGGCAAATTATGAAGGTTTGTATAAATTTAATGCCAAAAGTATGATTTTTTTTGTTTAAATTAATGATTTTCGTATTTTTAAATTTATACAGCCTCAATTTGTTATCATACTTGGTACTATTAAGGCTATAGATAAGCATTTTGGTTGGCACTATATGGAGTGTCCTAAATGTTTAATGGAGGCGGGTACAGATTTTATAGACTGCGTGGATTTGGAGGAACATTTTTTCATGTGTGCAACAACCGTGATTGTGATGAAAGGGTTATATATCCAGTTCCAAGGTAATATGAGCCTTTTTTATCTATTTTAATATTTATATGTTTTTTAAAATAATCGATTTCTATATATGTGTTTTTATATTTAAATTAACTAGATTCAAAATAAAAGTTTAAGTGGAAGACAATACTGATGATGTTCCACTAATATTATTTCATCCTCTGGTTGATGAAATCATTGAAAAGGTTGTTCTCAAGTCGGCTGAACAATTGTTTCAAGAAAACACAACACATGTATGTATAAATAATTTTTACTTCTCCTATATTTTTTTCATTATATTTATAAAAAAAATATATTAATTTTATCATAAAATATTTTGATTCACGGGATGTTGAAGAAGTAATGTTTCCCGTGGATTTAAACAAGTTGATTGGAAAGATGTTTACTTTTAAAATTGAGATAACAATTATAATCTGACTAACTTTGATGAGATGTATGTTGTCACTAACATGACTGATGATGAGTCAATTATTAATGAGCTCAAAGAAAAGATGAAGATTACTGAGGTATTTTTTATTTCAATACACGATTCATATTAATACATTAATATTTACATCATATTTAATTCTATTATTATTTACTTAATTTTGGCATTTGTTTTAGGGAAATGATATAGAATTTATCAAAAAGAAAAGTCACATTCCAAGTGTTAAGGATGATGATGCTAACACCAGTTGTGATACCAATAAAATCAACAAACGTAAATTGGCTGACGTCTACAAGTCTTCAACTCCAAGTAATTTCAAGGATTTGGAGAAAGTTAGCAAGAAATAAACTTAGCTCATATCTCTATTAATTTAAATAAGTTGTTATGATTTTTACGTTTTTAACAATGGTATTTTGAATTTTTGAGTATTTTGATGTGGTTATTTGAACTTTATATGTTTTTTTAATATCTATGAATAAATCTATGCTTTTTAATCATTTTTTTCCTTTCAGTTTAATCAACTTATGATCTGTCGTGAACGGATGACGTCACAATTATTAAATTACTAAGTTTAACATTATTTGATGATTATTAATAAAATAAAAAAATACATATAAATTCCTAAGACACGTTTATAGTGTGTTTATCAATATTATTAGTTTAAAAGTCAACTTAAAGAGTAATATAACATAATTAAAAAACAAACAATATAAGATTTTATATCGGTTCACGAAACAACTTGTAATTCAGATGTCAATAAGAATTAAAAGGTAATAAGTTTTACACGAAAACTATGAATACACATGTAAACAAACTTATGATACCGATGAAATGAAAAAAACAAATTATTGTCAGAATGAAAGAAGATACTAACGACTTTCAATATGTTGTTTGTGTACCTTTTATTATCGAAAACTAAATTTTCCTAACCCGGGATGTTTCCGGGTGATAGCCTAGTATATATATAGGGGATGGATCATGAGAAAACTAGTTTAAATGAGAAAACCAAAAAACTAACTAAAAAAGCCAAAAAAACATGCCAAAATTTTTTTAAAATTTTTATAAAAAAATCGCAGCTTTTTATGCATGGAAAAAAAATTTCAAAAAAAATTAAAAAAAAAAGTTTTTGGTTGTATTGCACATGTGAACTATTACGGATATAGTGCACATGTGTAGAGTGTAGTACATATGTAGTACACATATAATCACATATATTGCACATGTGCAGTACAACAAAAAAAAAATTGAAAATTTTTTTCTAAGCATAAAAACTAGCGATTTTTTTATTAAAAATTGTAAAAAAAAATTGGTATATTTTTTAGCTTTTTTTTAGTTAGTTTTCTAGTTTTCTCATTTATATGTAGTTTTCTCATGATCCTCTCCCTATATATATATATATATGTATATATATATGTATATATATATGTATATATATACATAACCATATATTTTTTACTTATACATAGCCTACATACATGTAGGTAATTTAGCCTATGCATAACCTACAAATGTGTAGGTTATATCAAAACTGAAATTTTTTCATATTTTGTTTTAAATCCTAGCGTGAGAAAAATAAATCTTACATTTATAAAATTTTTCATTTACTTTTTAGGTTTTTAGGATTGGAAAAACGAATGATTCATCTTGTTCTGCGTCTTCTCACAATATTTTGTGTTATGCATAAAACATTCCCATATATATATAGGGAAAGGGTAAAAATGAGAACCAACTTAGGTTGTGAGAACCATGAAAACTAGACTTTAAATAAGGTTTTTTTTAAGTTCTTAAAAATCTTTTAGAAAACACCTATTTCAGTAAAAAAAAACGCCACCTACAAAAAAATTATATTAACATAACAAAAAATTATTGGTGATGTCATCATTCTGTAAAAAATTACATCAGGAATAACCAGCGGCTCGACACTTTTTTACAGATGTCTTTGTAACATTTTCATCTACATTTGTGCAAAAAATAGTGGCCAAACTCGCGTGGAAAGTAAGAGTTCTCATAGTTCTCACAACTCGTAGTGAAATCTTAATTGAACCGGATCATATATATATAGTGTTGGGTTCGGCTAAAAATGCCCAAAACTGTGAAAATGCTAGAAACGATTCTCAGCCATAAGATCTAGTGATTTGTAGCTAAGATTGATGCAGTGGCATTTTCATAAATATTGGGAACCTTAGAACAATCAGGTGGGGTAGAATGGGTGGGTTTTTATAGCGCTTTCAAGTGAGTTTTTATAGCGTTTTTATTTAACTGAGTGTTTTTATATCGTTTTCAATTGAGTTTTTCATGGTGTTTTTTTTTTTTTTTTTTTTTGAATTTGATGTTTTTGTAGCGTTTTCAACTTAATATTTTATGGTGTTTTTTTAAATTGTGTTTTTATGGTGTTTTCAACTGACATATTATTGTGTTTTTCTGAACTAAGTATTATGATGACGTTTTTAAATTGAAGACATTATTTTGTGTGTTTCTGAATTAGATTTTTATGTCATTTTTAATTGGATTTGAATTTAATAGTACAATATAACATGAATTGCTGAACCTATTAGAAAACTACATATACGTAGTTTTGGATGTTTAATTAAAACTAGTAAATAATGGATAGTTGACGAGAGACGGCTACAACCATTGATAACTAGTGTCGTTCAAATCGCTCGCTGCTTGTCGCTCATTTGTTCGGAAATTGCTCGTTCGATTTGATACCTTGTTGTAAACGAGCCGCTCTGCTTGGTTCGGTTTGTAAACGAACCAAACATGAGTAAAGGTCCGCTCAGCTTGGTTTGGCTCGAATTATTATTATTTTTAATCAGTATGTGTATACATATACATATACACATACATATATAAACATATATATATACAAATATAAATTATACATATATATACACACACACCTATAATAATACACACATACATATAACTTAAATATAAATACAATTTATAATTGTATATATACCACTGTATTAGATTTTGGTCCATTATGTACAAATTTACAACTATATCTATACGTACTAGCTCAATCACACCAATAAAAAAATTAATATCAAATCTAAAAGTTAAACCCTAACCGATAACGACAATTTGTTCATCACCTCAATTTTTCATGCCGTTACCCTAAGTCGATCATCCGCTTCTCTCGACGTCATTGTTCGTGCAATATGATCATCAACCTCGTCGACAACAACATTGTTATTCATAAGAAACTAATCATGCCATGAAATGTGTCTGTTTTTAAAAGACATAAAAACTTAAGTCACAAAATTGTCACTATCACTCTCAGCAAATTTAAATCGGGCGACACGGTTGTCCAAATCGCTCGAACTTCGCTCGGAAAATACTCGCTTGATTTGAGGCTCGGTTTTAAATGAGCCACCCCGCTCTATTCGGTTTGTAAACGAGCCATGCACGAGCAAAGGTCCGTTCAGTTCGACTCGGCTCGTGAACAACCCTGTTGATAACGAAGATAGTTACTACCAATCACCATCAAGCCTAACCCTATAATCCTATATATTTCCGTTTGCTTTACATTTAACTTTATCAGTATATTAGTATTAAGCCCCTGCGTTGCAACGGTTGTCAGAAAAATGTTTTAAGTAGTAGCAATACTATACCATTGTCAGCGACCACCAACACCGGAAAAGCTCGTAAAAATAAAATAAATAAAAACGAGAAAAAAGTAACGCAGAGCGAAAAACAGACGTAAAATCTTTGAATCACGCACGCTCGTTGCTGAGAAATTAAATCGAAACGTAAAACACAGAAAAAAATAACTAAGTCCATCCAGGACCCGCGTGTTGACGAACTTGTCAAACGCAGAAAAATAGATGTGACGCGAACGTGCCAGTCAAACGGGAAAAATATACGAAAAATGTGAACCCCACACGCAAGTTTCGGTGCGTAACTTACAAAATTTAGAACGAAACGAAAAACTTGGGAAAGATGAAAAGTATGGTGGACCAAAATTGAAAATAAAAAAGAGTTAGAATTAAATTGCAAAAAAATGAAAAACTTTGGGTTAAAAGTAAAAAAAAAAACAAAGGATCTAAATTGCAAAATTGAAGTTATTTATTAATTTTAGATAAAGATAATGATAAAAAATAAGTGATATCTATATATTGGTTATTAATTAATATTAACTAGAACATTGACCCGCGCGCGTTGCGTCGCGGCCAACGAAATTGACACGCTGTTGATCAGATTCACATTTACAATGTGTTAAAAATGTTTTTTGTCGGTTAAGTCTTTATAACTATCTTATGCAAATAAGTAATTCACCAAATAAGCTCAATACAATTAATGGTATCATAATTACTACGTTACATAACTTGTATCCATATAAATAACTTATCGTGTTAAGCCGGCGGGGGCATAAGACCGTGACAAATAGCACCAACGCCACACTATAGCCAACGACCACCAACATTGAAGTTGTGGCTTTTTTATGTGGAGAAATTTGACCGACATATAAAACATAGAAAATAATAACTAACTCGATTTAGGACTCGCGCATTGTGACGAACTTATTAAATGGGAAAAAATAGATGGCGTATGTGACAATCCGAACTTTCAGGTTAGTGTCATTTTGGTTTCCTTCTCATTATTTTTCTTTCCTACGCTTACGCTTGTGTTAAACTTGTTAAACGTCATATTCTATACTAAACATAAAAGGAATTGGAGTGTGTGCTTGTACCTTTGGGCCGCGTAGGATGGGTCATCTACATATTCCCTCCTGTTACGCCATGACTTCAGCTCACACACAATCGGGCCTCACAGGCTTTAACTAGAACAGAAACGATCACGACGTGGTAATGGGCCGGTTGGTGTGATACTTTCCTTGTGGGCCGGTTACTTTAGAATGGTAGGCTGGATGTTTGAAATTTACTACATAACAAGACCCCTTCCCTTTTTGATTGTGCGACGGTTTAATGTATTGGGCTTGAGCCCATTTTGATGAGAGCATGAACCGCCCAAACCCATGTATATATACTATTATGTATTAATTGTTATTTCATAAGATAAAATTCTAAACAAAGAAAACAAACCCTACCCTTTCAAACCTCCTGCGCACGGCAATTTTGAACAACCGGTTAGTAATATTCACTTATTAATTTTCGTGTTGTGTGATTATTTGTTAAATAGATGTTTTAAGTCTTGGCCTGAATATTGATATGATAATGACTGATATGATGGAATGAGTTGTAATAATCAGATTGTTGTTCTAGGATTCCTATGAGTCAAGGTAATTAATGTGATCATATGTTACTTTTGCATTCAGTCTTGATATTTCATGTTGTGCCTTGTACGGTTACTACTAATGATGATATTTAATAACAATAATTGCTAAACATGAATTCAAAGTTAGTGGCCATGTGAAGTTAAGTCAATAGTCTTACCATATGCCATTAATGATGAGATGAGGTTGGCTATTAATTGATGTGTGTGCATAAAGTCAGTGGGTGATTCCAATCAGTTTTATGGTCCAATAGATTTGCATATAATGGTTAATAAGGAGGATAGCTTAGGAATAAGGAAATTGGCGGTTGTAAACTGTATTGAATATTGTGCATTACATCTTGTTTATACGTGCAAATGATTAGCATAATCATGATAGTCTTGATGTTTGTATTAATTGATAAAAGGATGTTATTAATCTAGGGAGTTGATTTATGTCGATATGTATGTCAGTAGCTTTTAGAAATCGGTCCAATATGGTTGAAGGATATGGCATGATGAGGGTTATTAATCTTGGGCCTGTTAGAGGCCGCGGCAAACATACGAATGGTGCACAAGAACTAAACAAACTATATTGGTTTATGCATGTTACATGGACTGTTTTAGTGTTGGGTTTGGATTAAATGGTTGGGTCGAATTGTTTGTGGGTAGTTGTGATGTGTTGGGTAATGCTTGTGATCTAATGCGTGTAACAGTTTAGATGTCTTGAATTGGTAAATGTTTTCGTGAGGCATGGACATTGTTGATTGACTAATACCACTTGCACAACCTGTTTAATACTAGTGCACTATCTGATGAATACATGCGAAACAATATGCACTAAGCTTGTATGCGAACTGACTGTTATGTGCAACTATCATAGGATTCGATTGATCATTTCTGTTAAACGTGTAATTAATCTTACCGAGCAAGTCTAAGGTGAGTTCATTGCTCTTTCTCAAGCATGGATCCCAGGGAAGGGATAACGGGTAACGTTCCGAAGAGGAATGCATGTGTAATGGGATGTTGGTTATCGTACTCAGTTTTCTATCATTGTAAGACCACAATATCTACCGGCACGTTGCTTGTAGGGCAACGGGGGTTATTAGTTGATAGCGCTATTAGGTTTGGCACCCTCACGACGTTCGAGGAGAACGGGCGTGAACTAATTACCTTAAAACATGACCAATGCTTTGATAGAGGCATTGGGGTTGGCAATCACATATCATATGGCCATTCGGTAATCGAGTAATAACAACATCAAAACATCAAACGTCATAACAACAAACAACATATCGTCTTGTACACTATTTTACTCACATGATTGGTAACACAACTTGGTAAACAAACACAAACCTTGAACTCACCAGCGTAGTCTGACACACTTGTTTACATGCTTGTAGGTAATCATTGAAGGAACTTGGGAACTTGCTGTCTGATGCTGCTGGAGTGGTTGTGGTCATGATAAACAATTACATTGATTTGGTTTTGATACATTTACACACTTATACATTTATGCTTCCGCTCAATACTTTGGTTTTGGTTTAAAACGATACATTTCATTCAATTGAGTATTTCAATACATTATTACTTGTGTTTGATATGATTGGTGGCTCTTTGTTGGATCGTTGCACCTCCATTAGGGACATGCCCTAGGTGGTAATTTGGGGGTGTGACAGTTTGGTATCAGAGCCACCGGTTATAGAGAACTTGGTTTTAAAACGTTTTCATAAAACCAGACTATAACCGAATTGACCAAACGATGACCATGACACTCAGCTTCAGATTGCAAGGTTCGTTCCTCGTTACAGTATACATCACATGTTTAGTAGACATATCTATATACATAGCATGCACGATACAACAAGATAGATACCGTGACACATCGATAGCATAACACAACACTTGCATCTTGTAAATCCTAGTCTTGCTGTTAGTACATACCTGTGTTGATTGGAGTGGGAGAAACTTCGAACATAAGTTAAGAAGCGTCGAGAGGAGCATGCAAACCGCCTTATTATCATGGGTGCACACATAATAATAATGCGTGGTGCATGCAATTCCCAATGAGGCTTAACGAGTGCAAGAGGGAATCTCCCCTACTGTATGTGAACTTGAAAGTTGTAGACTTTAAGGTGATACTTGATTCTATCTCATTCTGAACTATCATTTGATCGATGCGAAACCTGATAACCTATAGGAGAAATAGTAGAGATTGTCTCCTACACGAATGTGATCTTTCCATTTTTTTCCTTTGAAACCTTTCGAATTCCGATGCTATCGAGTATTACCTGAACACCCAACTGAACGCCTAGTGGACTGTGTAGAGTGCTAGGTGCTTATACGAACATCCCCGAGTGGGGTGATGCACAACGATGAACGATCTATATCTTTCCCATTTTTTTTCTTCGTTTGTTGGAACTTGACATATTGACGTCTCGAATCTCGAATCACGACCATTTCTGTAACGCCCTCGCAACAGACTGTGTAATACATAGACAACTTGCAACATCGTTGGATGAGAGGGTAAATGTAGTACTTCACCAACCTCAAACATTGGACGACTCTGATGACCGGCAGCGAACACCAACGAATAGAATACAATCGACTCTTTAACCTCTGCCAGTGACTCATGGGAGTCAGCTTTTATGAATCACTCGGAACGTAAGTAATGACAATCGAATACGGTGTGGAATGCACCGCTGTCAGCACAATGAGTAGCATCTTAGAACGTGGCACAGAACAGTAGAAGATGGATCCTGTCAGTGGAGGATCATAGGACTCCGCTTCATGAAACAATAAGCAGAAGTAACAGTTACGACAACATCAGGGTACTCGTAATAGTAGCCCTCACTATGGGAGTGAAAAACGTTTACCACATGGATTGGCCGTTGGTCAATCAAGACAGCAACAACCAAGGGAACGACGGCAGTACTGGAAATTCTCGTGACGAAAACAACACTGGAAATGAAGCTCATGGAAGGACACTTGGTATTGGCATAGACTATACCAGGCGTAATAGCAACACGATAGCTTGGATGGGTAGCTGTTCGCTTCGTCTCCGATCTGTTTGCCCTGATGTTTCTTGAAACCTCATATGCCCGCTGCGATGTAAACTCGACCATGTGGGACAAGTGTTCGACGTCAACCTTCCTTCTACTACCCTTGATGGTTGCAATACAGTAGTTAGTGTGGATTGGTTATCCAGAGATCGCGCAGATACACCAGTGAGGAAAAAATTTTGTGTGGAAAATCGTTATTTGTTCTAAAGCGTCAGAGTGGTACAAAGGATAGCGCCATTTCAGCTATGAAGGCCAGAAGTGTCTACGGAGGGATTACGCCGCTATACTAGCAACCGTTACTGATGTTAGGGCTAAGGGAACAGAGGATCGATGATCCACCAATCATTCGTGATTCCTTTCGGTGTGCTACCCAAGGAACTTTCGGGTTTACTTCAACGACTGTTAGGCGAAATCTCAGCCTGATCTCACGCCAAGGGCAGCCCTGACTACACGCACTCTTACCATCTTGCACCAGGAGGGTTGCAAGAATTGTCTAATCAACTACAGAAACAGTTGGGGAGGAGTTTGTAGGACCTAGTTTTCACTTTGGGGAGCCACAGTTATATTTGTGAAGATACGCCTTTTCGTATGTGTACTGATTATCGAAAACTCATCAAGGTGGCGGTCAAGAACCGTTGGCCTCGATCATGTATTAACAACCTGTCAACCAGCTGCGAGGGTCAAGCCCCATTCGAGGATTGACTAACGAGTGAGCTATCACCAGATGGAAGTTCGAGGGGAGAATGTTCCTACAACAACATATTAAACGCAATGCGGCCAGTGCGACTTGGTATTTCATGACCGTTGGGTTAATCAACACACCAGCAGCTTAATGGATCACATGAATCGACCGTGTTTTGATGAAGTTTTAAATCGCTTCCAGGAGGAAGGAACAACATGGGTGGCATATGTATCTCGTTTTAGAGCTCCTGAGGGAGGAGCCACTCCGCGCGAAGTCTTGCTAAATGTAACATCTAGATTCGAGAAATGCATTTGATCATGTAACCAACGAAGTGGGAATACGCGTGGAATGTGCTAGGATCCATTTTATTAGAAACTGATTGACACCAAAGATTCCTTCGGGGGTACAACAATTTCCTGGTTTCGGTGGATGCTATTGTAGATTCATCACAGGGTTTTCGAAGATCGCGCATCTTGACTCCCTTGAGCACAGCAGGGTGCTGTGTTCGTGGGAGACAAACAGGAGAACGCCTTTTCAGCTTTTGAAACTCAACTCTACAATGCACTGGGTATTGTTTTTACCCGAGGGTACATGTGATCTGGTGGTATACTATGATGATTCGAATCAGATTCTCAGTTACACGCCGATACAACATGAGAAAGTGATGGCTTACGTAGTGGAATTACAAGAAGAGTTGCACGAATCACAACCTACGATGGAAACCATGGTCTTTGGATTTAAGTTGGAGGCACTATCTCTACGGTACCAAATGCACCATCTACGTCGATCACAGAAGCCTTCAGCATATCTACAACCAGAAAGAATTGAATATGCGGCAACGGCATTGGATAGAGCTTTTGAACGATTGTGATTGCGCTATCAAGTATCATCCGGGTAAAGCTAATGTGGTAGCTGATGCACTTAGCCGAAAGGAGACGAAGTCTAAACGTGTTCGCGCATTACAACTCACTATTCATTCCAATCTTTCTGATAAGATTCGTACGGCTCAGACTGAGGCATTGAAGGGAGAAAACATCGAAGCTGAGAGTTTACGGGGTATGAAAAAGCAACTCGAGCAGAGATCTGATGGCATCTATTATATTATGGAAAGAGTATGGATTCCTCTGTTTGGTGATCTCAGAGTGTAACGCCCCAAATTCCGAATGTTTATATATTCACCATATGTTCCGGTATGTTATAATATGAAACAAATAACTAGGCTAACTAACCTAGTTAAGTGTAGGGTAAAAACTATTAAAGGTTTAAAAGTTTGTGCCAATTATATTTAAAAAGGTGAACACGAGGGGCTAAATCGTAACATGGAAACTTATGTTTTATAAAACAACAATTTAACACACAACACACATTAAGTGTGTGTGTGTGTGTCGAATGTTCAGGAGAAGAACAAGGGGTTCAAACCCTAGTTCTTCAAGAAAGCTTCAAGTTGGATGATGAATTAAAGCTCAAACTCAGAACCGAACACGAATTTGTGATCACCTACACTAGGGGATCATAAGGTATGTCTTAGATTCTAGATTGGTGATTACCCACGAAGTGGGTTATGTTGTAAATCATGAAATTGTATGAAATTAAGCATGTAGAGGTGTTAGAAACACCAAATAGAACTTGTGTTATAAATAATTTCAAGTAATTGAGTGATTTAGAATGAAACCCATTTCATGAGTGTGAAGATGATGATCATGATGAACTTGTAGATGTTATAGTGTGATCTTTTGATGTATAAGGTGTTGTATGATAGGCTAGGATAGATAAACTTGATGTGGAATTTATGATTATGAGATTTTGCTTGAATGTAATGGTTCATAATATGAAATAAGGAAGAACATGCTTTAAGCACTTGTACATTATGCTTAGAAAGTGTTATGCACACCAAGTGTTTGATGAAATGCTTAGGAGAAAATGATAAGTGAGATTGTATGCTAATAATGAATGTGATGACATGTATGGATAGGAGTAGTGTCAACATGGACACAAGCATGGAAGGGCAACGGGCCAAGGATAAACACGGAAGCTATGCTTGAACTCGGACGCACGAGGTAAGTGCACTCCGAACTTACCCTTTTTGTTTGGTACAGTAATTATGATATATGGTATTTATTGAATGTAGTGTGAGAAGATATGAATCGAGGTTATTATTAAGTTAAGTTCAAGTACAAATGAGTTGGGAGTGGTTAAGAAAAGAGATTCGATTAAGTTTGGGGTAAGAAAGGGAAGTTACATAATGAATTAGGCATAAAGATGAGTTATGGGTAAATCGAGAATATGTTTATATGAAGGGAAGTTAATGATACTAACCGTTTCTATTGAGAGTTAATGTAAAGTATAGGCATGTTAACAATGAAAGTGAAGGTAGTTGCGCAATCCGATGCTAGGGAAGGAATGGATGCATGAAAGGGGTTGGTATAAGAGAAAGCAGGATATGTTGACGTCTTACTATGCATGTGTTAAGATTTATTTTTATTATGTCACCTGTTGCTATTAATTTGATTGAATGTGGTGACTGCAGGCCGTACAGGGTTTTGGATGTTTCATCAAGAAGTGTACGAGGTTGAAGATCGAGTCAATACATGGATTGTACAGGGGTGTGTTTGTTGTCACTTAAATTGATACAAGTATGTTTCTTTTTTATTAAAACAAGAAAAAGGGATTAATGTATTTAATTGAAAGAAAGATTATTATGAAAGAAATTTTAAGTGTATACTTTCCGCTGCGATAAATTGGGTTATAATGTTTTAGGGCGTCACACAGAGAACTTGTGATGGATGAAGCGCACAAGTCACGATACTCTATTCATCCGGGATCGGATAAGATGTATCGAGACCTTAAAGTTCTGTATTGGTGGCCGAACATGAAAGCTATTATTGCCACCTACGTGAGTAAGTGTTTGACCTGTGCTAGGGTCAAGGCAGAGTACCAGAAGCCTTCGGGTCTACTTCAGCAGCCAGAGATACCCATGTGGAAATGGGAACAGATCGCTATGGATTTTGTTACGGGGTTACCTAGAACACAGGCTGGGAACGATACTATATGGGTGATTGTCGACCGTCTCACCAAGTCAGCACATTTCCTAGCAATCAAGGAGACAGATAAGTATTCGCAGCTCGCAGCAGTGTACCTTAAAGAGGTGGTTTCTAGGCACGGGGTGCCGACTTCTATTATTTCTGATCGAGATCCTCGTTTTACTTCGGAGTTATGGCAGGCTATGCATAAGTCGTTCGGCTCACGTCTCGATATGAGCACGGCTTATCATCCACAAACGGATGGTCAGAGTGAGCGCACTATTCAGACACTAGAGGATATGCTGCGGGCATGTGTTATTGATTTTGGGAAAGGATGGGAGAAGCACTTGCCGTTGGTAGAGTTTTCCTACAATAACAGCTACCACACCAGTATCAAAGCGGCACCATTTGAGGCACTGTACGGGAGGAAGTGTCGTTCACCTCTCTGCTGGGCTGAAGTGGGTGATAGTCAGATCACAGGTCCTGAGATGGTACTCGAAACTTCAGATATGATTGTGAAAATCAGGGAACGTATGGCAGCTGCTCGTGACCGCCAGAAAGCCTATGCTGACGAGCGTGCCAAAGAAGTAGTGTTTGAAGTGAATGACCGTGTTATGTTGAAAGTTTCACCGTGGAAGGGCGTTGTATGTTTTGGAAAGCGTGGCAAGCTTAATCCATGCTACGTTGGGCCGTTTAGAGTTCTTGAGCGCATCGGTACAGTGGCTTACAAGCTAGAATTACCTGCTGAGCTGGGTAATGTTCACGATGTTTTCCACGTTTCACAGCTGAAGAAGTGTTTTGCAGACGACCCGCTAGTGGTACCATATCAAGAGTTGAAGATCGACGACAAGTTGCATTTTGTCGAAGAACCTATTGAGATCATGGATAGGGAGGTCAAAGTACGCAAGCATAGTCGTATTCCGATTGTTCGAGTCCGTTGGAACTCGCGGCGTGGACCGGAGTTCACATGGGAGCGAGAAGATCAAATGAAGCTCAAGTATCCACACCTTTTTCCTAAAGACAAACCTGAATCTAGTAAAGCTGGTGAATCTCGGGACGAGATTCCTCTTCAAGTTGGGGATGGTGTCACACCTGAGCAAAATCCGCAACAATCTTGATTCCTCACTTCACCCCCTTGTGTTAGTTGTCAAATTTCGGGACGAAATTTCTTTCAAGTTGGGGATGATGTGACAATCCGAACTTTCAGGTTAGTGTCATTTTGGTTTCCTTCTCATTATTTTTCTTTCCTACGCTTACGCTTGTGTTAAACTTGTTAAACGTCATATTCTATACTAAACATAAAAGGAATTGGACTGTGTGCTTGTACCTTTGGGCCGCGTAGGATGGGTCATCTACATATTCCCTCCTGTTACGCCATGACTTCAGCTCACACACAATCGGGCCTCACAGGCTTTAACTAGAACAGAAACGATCACGACGTGGTAATGGGCCGGTTGGTGTGATACTTTCCTTGTGGGCCGGTTACTTTAGAATGGTAGGCTGGATGTTTGAAATTTACTACATAACAAGACCCCTTCCCTTTTTGATTGTGCGACGGTTTAATGTATTGGGCTTGAGCCCATTTTGATGAGAGCATGAACCGCCCAAACCCATGTATATATACTATTATGTATTAATTGTTATTTCATAAGATAAAATTCTAAACAAAGAAAACAAACACTACCCTTTCAAACCTCCTGCGCACGGCAATTTTGAACAACCGGTTAGTAATATTCACTTATTAATTTTCGTGTTGTGTGATTATTTGTTAAATAGATGTTTTAAGTCTTGGCCTGAATATTGATATTATAATGACTGATATGATGGAATGAGTTGTAATAATCAGATTGTTGTTCTAGGATTCCTATGAGTCAAGGTAATTAATGTGATCATATGTTACTTTTGCATTCAGTATTGATATTTCATGTTGTGCCTTGTACGGTTACTACTAATGATGATATTTAATAACAATAATTGCTAAACATGAATTCAAAGTTAGTGGCCATGTGAAGTTAAGTCAATAGTCTTACCATATGCCATTAATGATGAGATGAGGTTGGCTATTAATTGATGTGTGTGCATAAAGTCAGTGGGTGATTCCAATCAGTTTTATGGTCCAATAGATTTGCATATAATGGTTAATAAGGAGGATAGCTTAGGAATAAGGAAATTGGCGGTTGTAAACTGTATTGAATATTGTGCATTACATCTTGTTTATACGTGCAAATGATTAGCATAATCATGATAGTCTTGATGTTTGTATTAATTGATAAAAGGATGTTATTAATCTAGGGAGTTGATTTATGTCGATATGTATGTCAGTAGCTTTTAGAAATCGGTCCAATATGGTTGAAGGATATGGCATGATGAGGGTTATTAATCTTGGGCCTGTTAGAGGCCGCGGCAAACATACGAATGGTGCACAAGAACTAAACAAACTATATTGGTTTATGCATGTTACATGGACTGTTTTAGTGTTGGGTTTGGATTAAATGGTTGGGTCGAATTGTTTGTGGGTAGTTGTGATGTGTTGGGTAATGCTTGTGATCTAATGCGTGTAACAGTTTAGATGTCTTGAATTGGTAAATGTTTTTGTGAGGCATGGACATTGTTGATTGACTAATACCACTTGCACAACCTGTTTAATACTAGTGCACTATCTGATGAATACATGCGAAACAATATGCACTAAGCTTGTATGCGAACTGACTGTTATGTGCAACTATCATAGGATTCGATTGATCATTTCTGTTAAACGTGTAATTAATCTTACCGAGCAAGTCTAAGGTGAGTTCATTGCTCTTTCTCAAGCATGGATCCCAGGGAAGGGATAACGGGTAACGTTCCGAAGAGGAATGCATGTGTAATGGGATGTTGGTTATCGTACTCAGTTTTCTATCATTGTAAGACCACAATATCTACCGGCACGTTGCTTGTAGGGCAACGGGGGTTATTAGTTGATAGCGCTATTAGGTTTGGCACCCTCACGACGTTCGAGGAGAACGGGCGTGAACTAATTACCTTAAAACATGACCAATGCTTTGATAGAGGCATTGGGGTTGGCAATCACATATCATATGGCCATTCGGTAATCGAGTAATAACAACATCAAAACATCAAACGTCATAACAACAAACAACATATCGTCTTGTACACTATTTTACTCACATGATTGGTAACACAACTTGGTAAACAAACACAAACCTTGAACTCACCAGCGTAGTCTGACACACTTGTTTACATGCTTGTAGGTAATCATTGAAGGAACTTGGGAACTTGCTGTCTGATGCTGCTGGAGTGGTTGTGGTCATGATAAACAATTACATTGATTTGGTTTTGATACATTTACACACTTATACATTTATGCTTCCACTCAATACTTTGGTTTTGGTTTAAAACGATACATTTCATTCAATTGAGTATTTCAATACATTATTACTTGTGTTTGATATGATTGGTGGCTCTTTGTTGGATCGTTGCACCTCCATTAGGGACATGCCCTAGGTGGTAATTTGGGGGTGTGACAGTTTGGTATCAGAGCCACTGGTTATAGAGAACTTGGTTTTAAAACGTTTTCATAAAACCAGACTATAACCGAATTGACCAAACGATGACCATGACACTCAGCTTCAGATTGCAAGGTTCGTTCCTCGTTACAGTATACATCACATGTTTAGTAGACATATCTATATACATAGCATGCACGATACAACAAGATAGATACCGTGACACATCGATAGCATAACACAACACTTGCATCTTGTAAATCCTAGTCTTGCTGTTAGTACATACCTGTGTTGATTGGAGTGGGAGAAACTTCGAACATAAGTTAAGAAGCGTCGAGAGGAGCATGCAAACCGCCTTATTATCATGGGTGCACACATAATAATAATGCGTGGTGCATGCAATTCCCAATGAGGCTTAACGAGTGCAAGAGGGAATCTCCCCTACTGTATGTGAACTTGAAAGTTGTAGACTTTAAGGTGATACTTGATTCTATCTCATTCTGAACTATCATTTGATCGATGCGAAACCTGATAACCTATAGGAGAAATAGTAGAGATTGTCTCCTACACGAATGTGATCTTTCCATTTTTTTCCTTTGAAACCTTTCGAATTCCGATGCTATCGAGTATTACCTGAACACCCAACTGAACGCCTAGTGGACTGTGTAGAGTGCTAGGTGCTTATACGAACATCCCCGAGTGGGGTGATGCACAACGATGAACGATCTATATCTTTCCCATTTTTTTTCTTCGTTTGTTGGAACTTGACATATTGACGTCTCGAATCTCGAATCACGACCATTTCTGTAACGCCCTCGCAACAGACTGTGTAATACATAGACAACTTGCAACATCGTTGGATGAGAGGGTAAATGTAGTACTTCACCAACCTCAAACATTGGACGACTCTGATGACCGGCAGCGAACACCAACGAATAGAATACAATCGACTCTTTAACCTCTGCCAGTGACTCATGGGAGTCAGCTTTTATGAATCACTCGGAACGTAAGTAATGACAATCGAATACGGTGTGGAATGCACCGCTGTCAGCACAATGAGTAGCATCTTAGAACGTGGCACAGAACAGTAGAAGATGGATCCTGTCAGTGGAGGATCATAGGACTCCGCTTCATGAAACAATAAGCAGAAGTAACAGTTACGACAACATCAGGGTACTCGTAATAGTAGCCCTCACTATGGGAGTGAAAAACGTTTACCACATGGATTGGCCGTTGGTCAATCAAGACAGCAACAACCAAGGGAACGACGGCAGTACTGGAAATTCTCGTGACGAAAACAACACTGGAAATGAAGCTCATGGAAGGACACTTGGTATTGGCATAGACTATACCAGGCGTAATAGCAACACGATAGCTTGGATGGGTAGCTGTTCGCTTCGTCTCCGATCTGTTTGCCCTGATGTTTCTTGAAACCTCATATGCCCGCTGCGATGTAAACTCGACCATGTGGGACAAGTGTTCGACGTCAACCTTCCTTCTACTACCCTTGATGGTTGCAATACAGTAGTTAGTGTGGATTGGTTATCCAGAGATCGCGCAGATACACCAGTGAGGAAAAAATTTTGTGTGGAAAATCGTTATTTGTTCTAAAGCGTCAGAGTGGTACAAAGGATAGCGCCATTTCAGCTATGAAGGCCAGAAGTGTCTACGGAGGGATTACGCCGCTATACTAGCAACCGTTACTGATGTTAGGGCTAAGGGAACAGAGGATCGATGATCCACCAATCATTCGTGATTCCTTTCGGTGTGCTACCCAAGGAACTTTCGGGTTTACTTCAACGACTGTTAGGCGAAATCTCAGCCTGATCTCACGCCAAGGGCAGCCCTGACTACACGCACTCTTACCATCTTGCACCAGGAGGGTTGCAAGAATTGTCTAATCAACTACAGAAACAGTTGGGGAGGAGTTTGTAGGACCTAGTTTTCACTTTGGGGAGCCACAGTTATATTTGTGAAGATACGCCTTTTCGTATGTGTACTGATTATCGAAAACTCATCAAGGTGGCGGTCAAGAACCGTTGGCCTCGATCATGTATTAACAACCTGTCAACCAGCTGCGAGGGTCAAGCCCCATTCGAGGATTGACTAACGAGTGAGCTATCACCAGATGGAAGTTCGAGGGGAGAATGTTCCTACAACAACATATTAAACGCAATGCGGCCAGTGCGACTTGGTATTTCATGACCGTTGGGTTAATCAACACACCAGCAGCTTAATGGATCACATGAATCGACCGTGTTTTGATGAAGTTTTAAATCGCTTCCAGGAGGAAGGAACAACATGGGTGGCATATGTATCTCGTTTTAGAGCTCCTGAGGGAGGAGCCACTCCGCGCGAAGTCTTGCTAAATGTAACATCTAGATTCGAGAAATGCATTTGATCATGTAACCAACGAAGTGGGAATACGCGTGGAATGTGCTAGGATCCATTTTATTAGAAACTGATTGACACCAAAGATTCCTTCGGGGGTACAACAATTTCCTGGTTTCGGTGGATGCTATTGTAGATTCATCACAGGGTTTTCGAAGATCGCGCATCTTGACTCCCTTGAGCACAGCAGGGTGCTGTGTTCGTGGGAGACAAAACAGGAGAACGCCTTTTCAGCTTTTGAAACGCAACTCTACAATGCACTGGGTATTGTTTTTACCCGAGGGTACATGTGATCTGGTGGTATACTATGATGATTCGAATCAGATTCTCAGTTACACGCCGATACAACATGAGAAAGTGATGGCTTACGTAGTGGAATTACAAGAAGAGTTGCACGAATCACAACCTACGATGGAAACCATGGTCTTTGGATTTAAGTTGGAGGCACTATCTCTACGGTACCAAATGCACCATCTACGCCGATCACAGAAGCCTTCAGCATATCTACAACCAGAAAGAATTGAATATGCGGCAACGGCATTGGATAGAGCTTTTGAACGATTGTGATTGCGCTATCAAGTATCATCCGGGTAAAGCTAATGTGGTAGCTGATGCACTTAGCCGAAAGGAGACGAAGTCTAAACGTGTTCGCGCATTACAACTCACTATTCATTCCAATCTTTCTGATAAGATTCGTACGGCTCAGACTGAGGCATTGAAGGGAGAAAACATCGAAGCTGAGAGTTTACGGGGTATGAAAAAGCAACTCGAGCAGAGATCTGATGGCATCTATTATATTATGGAAAGAGTATGGATTCCTCTGTTTGGTGATCTCAGAGAACTTGTGATGGATGAAGCGCACAAGTCACGATACTCTATTCATCCGGGATCGGATAAGATGTATTGAGACCTTAAAGTTCTGTATTGGTGGCCGAACATGAAATCTATTATTGCCACCTACGTGAGTAAGTGTTTGACCTGTGCTAGGGTCAAGGCAGAGTACCAGAAGCCTTCGGGTCTACTTCAGCAGCCAGAGATACCCATGTGGAAATGGGAACAGATCGCTATGGATTTTGTTACGGGGTTACCTAGAACACAGGCTGGGAACGATACTATATGGGTGATTGTCGACCGTCTCACCAAGTCAGCACATTTCCTAGCAATCAAGGAGACAGATAAGTATTCGCAGCTCGCAGCAGTGTACCTTAAAGAGGTGGTTTCTAGGCACGGGGTGCCGACTTCTATTATTTCTGATCGAGATCCTCGTTTTACTTCGGAGTTATGGCAGGCTATGCATAAGTCGTTCGGCTCACGTCTCGATATGAGCACGGCTTATCATCCACAAACGGATGGTCAGAGTGAGCGCACTATTCAGACACTAGAGGATATGCTGCGGGCATGTGTTATTGATTTTGGGAAAGGATGGGAGAAGCACTTGCCGTTGGTAGAGTTTTCCTACAATAACAGCTACCACACCAGTATCAAAGCGGCACCATTTGAGGCACTGTACGGGAGGAAGTGCCGTTCACCTCTCTGCTGGGCTGAGGTGGGTGATAGTCAGATCACAGGTCCTGAGATGGTACTCGAAACTTCAGATATGATTGTGAAAATCAGGGAACGTATGGCAGCTGCTCGTGACCGCCAGAAAGCCTATGCTGACGAGCGTGCCAAAGAAGTAGTGTTTGAAGTGAATGACCGTGTTATGTTGAAAGTTTCACCGTGGAAGGGCGTTGTATGTTTTGGAAAGCGTGGCAAGCTTAATCCACGCTACGTTGGGCCGTTTAGAGTTCTTGAGCGCATCGGTACAGTGGCTTACAAGCTAGAATTACCTGCTGAGCTGGGTAATGTTCACGATGTTTTCCACGTTTCACAGCTGAAGAAGTGTTTTGCAGACGACCCGCTAGTGGTACCATATCAAGAGTTGAAGATCGACGACAAGTTGCATTTTGTCGAAGAACCTATTGAGATCATGGATAGGGAGGTCAAAGTACGCAAGCATAGTCGTATTCCGATTGTTCGAGTCCGTTGGAACTCGCGGCGTGGACCGGAGTTCACATGGGAGCGAGAAGATCAAATGAAGCTCAAGTATCCACACCTTTTTCCTAAAGACAAGCCTGAATCTAGTAAAGCTGGTGAATCTCGGGACGAGATTCCTCTTCAAGTTGGGGATGGTGTCACACCTGAGCAAAATCCGCAACAATCTTGATTCCTCACTTCACCCCCTTGTGTTACTTGTCAAATTTCGGGACGAAATTTCTTTCAAGTTGGGGATGATGTGACAATCCGAACTTTCAGGTTAGTGTCATTTTGGTTTCCTTCTCATTATTTTTCTTTCCTACGCTTACGCTTGTGTTAAACTTGTTAAACGTCATATTCTATACTAAACATAAAAGGAATTGGACTGTGTGCTTGTACCTTTGGGCCGCGTAGGATGGGTCATCTACATATTCCCTCCTGTTACGCCATGACTTCAGCTCACACACAATCGGGCCTCACAGGCTTTAACTAGGACAGAAACGATCACGACGTGGTAATGGGCCGGTTGGTGTGATACTTTCCTTGTGGGCCGGTTACTTTAGAATGGTAGGCTGGATGTTTGAAATTTACTACATAACAAGACCCCTTCCCTTTTTTATTGTGCGTCGGTTTAATGTATTGGGCTTGAGCCCATTTTGATGAGAGCATGAACCGCCCAAACCCATGTATATATACTATTATGTATTAATTGTTATTTCATAAGATAAAATTCTAAACAAAGAAAACAAACACTACCCTTTCAAACCTCCTGCGCACGGCAATTTTGAACAACCGGTTAGTAATATTCACTTATTAATTTTCGTGTTGTGTGATTATTTGTTAAATAGATGTTTTAAGTCTTGGCCTGAATATTGATATGATAATGACTGATATGATGGAATGAGTTGTAATAATCAGATTGTTGTTCTAGGATTCCTATGAGTCAAGGTAATTAATGTGATCATATGTTACTTTTGCATTCAGTATTGATATTTCATGTTGTGCCTTGTACGGTTACTACTAATGATGATATTTAATAACAATAATTGCTAAACATGAATTCAAAGTTAGTGGCCATGTGAAGTTAAGTCAATAGTCTTACCATATGCCATTAATGATGAGATGAGGTTGGCTATTAATTGATGTGTGTGCATAAAGTCAGTGGGTGATTCCAATCAGTTTTATGGTCCAATAGATTTGCATATAATGGTTAATAAGGAGGATAGCTTAGGAATAAGGAAATTGGCGGTTGTAAACTGTATTGAATATTGTGCATTACATCTTGTTTATACGTGCAAATGATTAGCATAATCATGATAGTCTTGATGTTTGTATTAATTGACAAAAGGATGTTATTAATCTAGGGAGTTGATTTATGTCGATATGTATGTCAGTAGCTTTTAGAAATCGGTCCAATATGGTTGAAGGATATGGCATGATGAGGGTTATTAATCTTGGGCCTGTTAGAGGCCGCGGCAAACATACGAATGGTGCACAAGAACTAAACAAACTATATTGGTTTATGCATGTTACATGGACTGTTTTAGTGTTGGGTTTGGATTAAATGGTTGGGTCGAATTGTTTGTGGGTAGTTGTGATGTGTTGGGTAATGCTTGTGATCTAATGCGTGTAACAGTTTAGATGTCTTGAATTGGTAAATGTTTTCGTGAGGCATGGACATTGTTGATTGACTAATACCACTTGCACAACCTGTTTAATACTAGTGCACTATCTGATGAATACATGCGAAACAATATGCACTAAGCTTGTATGCGAACTGACTGTTATGTGCAACTATCATAGGATTCGATTGATCATTTCTGTTAAACGTGTAATTAATCTTACCGAGCAAGTCTAAGGTGAGTTCATTGCTCTTTCTCAAGCATGGATCCCAGGGAAGGGATAACGGGTAACGTTCCGAAGAGGAATGCATGTGTAATGGGATGTTGGTTATCGTACTCAGTTTTCTATCATTGTAAGACCACAATATCTACCGACACGTTGCTTGTAGGGCAACGGGGGTTATTAGTTGATAGCGCTATTAGGTTTGGCACCCTCACGACGTTCGAGGAGAACGGGCGTGAACTAATTACCTTAAAACATGACCAATGCTTTGATAGAGGCATTGGGGTTGGCAATCACATATCATATGGCCATTCGGTAATCGAGTAATAACAACATCAAAACATCAAACGTCATAACAACAAACAACATATCGTCTTGTAAACTATTTTACTCACATGATTGGTAACACAACTTGGTAAACAAACACAAACCTTGAACTCACCAGCGTAGTCTGACACACTTGTTTACATGCTTGTAGGTAATCATTGAAGGAACTTGGGAACTTGCTGTCTGATGCTGCTGGAGTGGTTATGGTCATGATAAACAATTACATTGATTTGGTTTTGATACATTTACACACTTATACATTTATGCTTCCGCTCAATAATTTGGTTTTGGTTTAAAACGATACATTTCATTCAATTGAGTATTTCAATACATTATTACTTGTGTTTGATATGATTGGTGGCTCTTTGTTGGATCGTTGCACCTCCATTAGGGACATGCCCTAGGTGGTAATTTGGGGGTGTGACAGCGTAAATACACTGAACCACACACGTACGTTACGCCATGTTCACTCGTAAAATTTAGAACGAAGCGTATAACAAAACGTAAAATCGTTGATTCACACACAAATTGTGTCGTGTTAACTCACAAAATTTAGAACCAAAGGCAAAACGAAAAATTTTGCAAAATAGGAAAACATAGGGGATCAAAGTTGAAAGTAAAAAAGTTGTTAGGTTAAATTGGAAAAAAAAAAACTTTGGGTTAAACCTACAATATCAAGTACTTTTGGGTTTAAAGTGAATTATCAACAATTTTTTTTGAAAAACCTCCAAAACATAGGGTACAACACCTAATGCCTCCATTTGTTGCTAATTTATATGATATAAATATTAAAAGAAATTTATTAAACAAATATAAATAAAATTTATGAGGTTGAAAGAGAAAATGCTATGTGTCATTATTTAGAGTCTTTTATTATAAGTTAGATTAGAAAAACAATATTAAAACATTTTATTCACACGAGGGTCTCGGCTAATATAATAATGTACTAGGTTAGAACCTCGTGTATTACACGGGTTGAATAATTGTAATTTTATATATTAAAATAATAAAAAGTTATATCTTTATGAACCCCGTATATTGTACGGGTTAAATAAATATAATTTTATATATCAAATAATAAAAAAAGTTATATCTTTAAAAACCATGTATATTACACAGATCAAATAAATGTAATTTTGTATACTAAATACTAAAAACGTCGTATCTTTAAAAAAACCCGTGTATAATCGGGTTGAATAAATTAGGAATGAGCTCGGACCATCCGGTACCGAAAGAACCGGTACCAAAAATCCTCAAAAGTAGGTACTGGTACCGGTACAAAATATACCTGATTCGGTACCGGTACGGTACCAGTATTTGAGGGTAAAAACCGGTAAATACCGGTACCGAAAATGCTAAAAGTCGGTATCGAATCGATACCGAAAAAGTACCTGGTTCGGAAATTCGGTACCTGTTCGGTACCGGTACCGGGAACGATTTGCTCATCCCTAAAATAAATTTACCAAATAATAAAAAATTACATCCTTAAAAACCCCGTATATTACACGTGTTGAATAGATCTAAAAAAGAGTTATATCTTTAAAAACCATGTGTATTACACATATTAAATAAATTTAATTTTGTATATTAAATACTAAAAACGTCGTATCTTTAAAAAACTCATGTATAGTCGGGTTGAAAAATCTACCAAATAATAAAAAAAATTATATCCTTAAAAAACCATGTGTATTACACGTGTTGAATAAATTTAATTTTACATAGCAAATGATAAAAAAATTATATCTTTAAAAACTTCGTGTATTACACGGGTTATATAAATGTAACTTTGTATAGTAAATAATAAAAAAATTTATATTTTTAAAAACCCCCCAATTTTACACGAGTTAAATAAATATAATTTTGTATACGAAATAATAAAAAAGTTATATTTTTAATAAATTAGGCTAACATTTAGATTTGAGTATAATATTTTATTAAAATATGATAGATTTAATTATAATTTACTTTTATATAGTTAATATAAGATTTAAGAATATCTTCAATGAATGACATATGTACAAAAGTTAGTTTCTTTTATTGTATAAAAGTTAGTTTCTTTTCTTTGGGTTGAGTTATAATGCAAAGGATTTAAAAATAAGAAGGGTAAGAAGCCACCAGAGAGTGACAAGTGTCCTAGGAGGAATTAAATGAAAAGGGTAATTTTGTCTACAAGATGAAAGAGAATATGCACATGCAAGTCACATGCTATTCCCCCCCCCCCCCCCCCCCAATTTATAAACGTCCGTAACTTTTTTATACATCGTTTGTTTAAAAAAAATATACCATAAAATCGAGCGTTTTTTTATCTTTAATATGAGTACCATATTGTTATATTTTTTAAAAAAATCAAAAACCCAGTTACATATTACACAATGGACATGGTGTAAAACACAATGTAAAGTAGATAAAAACACAATCAATGACAAACAGATAAAGACACAATGGACAACATACTAAAACACAATGACCATAACGTATAACACAATGGCGATAACATATAACACAATAAATATCAGACTAAATAAAAACACAATTGATGACAACAGATAAAAGACACAATTAATGACAGCAGATAAAAGACACAATGTAGAGCAGTGAAAACACAATAGAAAATAAACTAAAAACACAATACACAACAAACTAAAACACAATGAACAAGATAATAAAAAAAATTGAACAAATTATTAAAACACAATAGAAAACATATTAAACACAATGACCTGAACTAATAACACAATTTATAGAAAACCCAGATATAACACCATCTTCATTGTGTCATATATTGTGTTATAGGTTCTTATAAAAACGCAATGGATAGAACCCAAATTAGCATTGTGTTATAGGTTTTGATAATAACACAATGTATAGAAACTCTACTAAAACTTAATGACCAAAACCCAGTTAAAAGACACAATGAACTGAACCTTTAACACAATGCGAAAAACCCCAGTAAAAATGAAAATTTTTATTTTACTTTTATATGATAATATGTTACCCATGTTAAAGATAAAAAAACGCTCGTTATTATGGTGAATTTTTTTTTTTTAAATGTCGTATGAAAAAGTTATGGACGTTTTAAATCGATGGGGTAATTGACATGTAACTTGCATGTGGAGAGAGAGAAAATCCATAAATATAGGATTCGCTTTATGCCCTTCTATTATCTTCTTTTCCCTACAACTAATCTCAATCCTCCAATTCTAAAATCAATAGACTAGAAACCTTCTTACCATTCTTATTTATTTGATCCTTTGTATTTGATCCTAATACTCTTTTATTATATCAGAAAGATGTGGTTGACAACGTGTGTTTTCACTTGTTTGTGTATTGTGTGCTAGTGTGTTTATGTTGCGTGTGCATGTGGTGTGTGTGCGAGGGGAGAAAGGTGTAACACATTACACATAGACACATGGCATTCCAAGTTGGTTGCTTTTTTATTATTAAATTAAATTCCGGTCATTAAAGTTAACATAATTAAATAATCCTTGATAACATTATACCCATTTGATTTTATTTAGTAATTAAATTATATTTATCTATTATCTATAATTAATATAATAATAGAAAAAAGGTTTGATAAGTTTGTAATGGGAATATTTTTAAATTTTCTGTTATTTTTGTTTGAAATAATGAAATTTATTTTTGAACGACAAAGAATCTCACGTTTAAACCCATCTTGTTCGGGGCTATGTCCCAGGGCCGTTCCTACGTTTTTGAAAACCCTAAGCGAACTATGAAGTGGGGGCCCTAATTTCGCCAATAAACTATCCTACAAACCCGACGCAATGGGTGATTACTCTTACTTGTTTCGTCTAGTGATAGCCGATAGCCTAGATATTGAAAGCAGGTTGCGATAGGAAGTGGGAGCGATGATTGTGGCTATATTTAGGGGCTTTAGGCCGCTAAATATTGATGATTAGGTCGATGGTTGTTGTGTTGTAATAGTTGGAAATCAAGGCGAAATGGGTTTTGAAACTTGGCATTTTGTTTGCTAAACAATATTTATTTTGGGTTACTTCAATGAAAAACCAGTTTAGTTTTGAAATAAACGTATTTATTTGGGCCTAATACATATAATATATATAAAAACTTTCTAAAAACTTGGAGACCCTTATTTTTTGGTTGCCCTAGGCCCGTGCCTAGATTGCCAAGCCTATGGAGCCGGCCCTGCTATGTCCAAGGTCGACTCATTGACCACCATGAGACCGTACCCACTAATGTGAAATATACTATTATCTATATTAATTGAAAGTGTTGATGAACAGTAACCATATTTTATTAATTTCCTTTTATTATTATATATATTTTATTAGCATATTATAATAATTAATATTAATAGTTATTATAATTAATTAATTGATTTTACCCTATACTGTATATACTATTTAATAATTTGATTTTTATTCAATTTCTTGCATTCTTTTGTTTAAAAAAAAAGTTAAATATGAAGTTGTGTTTGTTTTTTTTTTCTCAACGTTCATGTATAATTTTCATTAAAAACGCAGTTTGTTCGAAATATGGTCTTTTTGGTATCTGGTATGTATCAAGTGTTGGTGTCATAGCGGTATCATGGCGAACGAAAATGACACCGACACCGACCGAGCCATGTTGATACCCATATCGGTATTCTCGGAACCGGTATCGATATATACTAACAAAAATATATGCTTTTTACCCGTTTAGTTTTATATTATTTGATTTTCATCTGATATATCGCGTTCAAAATATTTATTATAAAGTAGAATATGTGACTTTGTTTTAAAAAAAAATCTCACCAGTCAACCGATACAGACATTGGTACTCTGCTTTAGTTATCATTGGAACCCACACCGGTATTCGTTTCTTTATGATTTTCAATGTAAATCACACTCTTTTCTGGACATATCATGACTTTAAGCCGAGTGTCGGTACTATAATGATATGTATGGTAAAAAACTGAACCGAACCGACCGAATTCCCGCCGCATTGCGCGGGCAAATCCACCTAGTTAGAAAATTATATGTGATTATTTATATATAACGTTAATAATTATAACAATAAATACTTGTAGTCAATAATAGAAAAGAGTTTGGCGTAAAATAAAGTACTTGAAAAAGGAAAAGGGTTAAATGAAAAAGAACATGCCTAAGGGAAAGAGCTAGTCATGACTCATGAGGCACTGCATCTCACCTTTATTAACTGCATAACAATAACAGTCCCTATTGTTTGTTTGATATGACAAATACTTCCCTCACTTTGAAGAATTTGCATAAATGTTCATCAAACATTGCTTTTATCACATTTCTACGAGTAATGCACTCATTGTAAACGAACATGAACAAAGTTTTGTTCTTGTTCGTGATTATTCATTACGGGAATGAAAGCATTGGTTATGTCATATGATAATACGTTAAACAAACATATTAATTAAAATAATAATCAATATTTTTAATCTTAATATTAACTAGGTTTATCATCGTCGCCGCGTTGCGACGAATTTCTTTTGTTATTTAGTCTATGTTTACATGTGTTTTGAAATCACTACGAGCGTGTTGCGCACGGAACTCTGACAAGAATAAAAAGAAAATGTAGAAAAAAACACTAAAAGATAACCGAAAGAAAATTAACAAAAAAGTTGTATGGTAATGATGTTGTTTGTAACACCCGTCTCATTTAATTAAGATTTTAACATAAAAGTACGCATTTTTAAACCAAATGCATCATTTCGAAAAGTTAGATAAGATGATAAGTTTGCATAGTGATAGTATTCTAGTTAACTAGCTAACTAGTTTAAACATCGAAACGTTAAGTTAAGTGTTTACAAAATGAACATTGTCTACAACAAAATTAGATTAACGCGGAAGCTTCAAAACGTTGTGTTCGGTTCTTGGATTCTTGCTTGATCGCCATTCGGAGTAAGACCAACTTCACCTAATGTCAAAACCACGTCAAATGTTAGTTTTGACAACATTAAAACATGTATAATCAAATTCTAATATCAAACAATTAAAACAAAAATAAAAATTCGGAATTAGGTCTGTCGCGCCACGCGACAGGCTCTCTTTAATCTTTCGCGGGCCGCGAGCGACCCCGCGTGTCGCGCCAGGATTTCTGCTCCCCGCCGCGTGCCGCAGGGGAGCCTCTTTTCCAGCAGGTGCAGGTCTGAATCCTGCATATCTGCCCAGCACCAAATTTTCTATAAACTCAACTTCAAATATTCATAACTTTTTATCTAATGGTCTGTTTTAGGTGATTATTTTTCCTACGCGTCCGTAATTTAATTACCAACGCATCTTTCATTTTTATTATATCAAAAGCTCGGTTTACGAACAGAAAGCCTATAAGTCCCTTTTGTATTTATTCAACCCGCATCGTTTCGCATCATATTTTTATTACTCATAATTTATGACCTCTAGACATATTTACCCATTCCCTAGGCTTGTGATCGTTGGCGTATCATTACCAATTCCATGGTTTTACGTTTTTGTGATCCACAATCGCCAAGTGACATTCAAATCACATCCATAGTATCTACTAAACATTTATTTGACCAGTTTGGCTGATTTATGGAATCCACCATTTTCAATGACAACCAAACATAATCCAACCAATCTTTTCGTTTAGTTAAGTAGTGAACATCGTCACTTCTACCAACGCTACATTTCTTATAACACAATTTCAAACAACTATAATTTCAAATCAAACATAATGTAACGAAACCAAGGTTACATACATTTAAAGTGCTCCCTTCAAACGCGTATCACCACTGGCTTGACCGCTTGACGTCCCGGTTTCCTTGCCTATAGAGTTCAACCACGAATCGTTTAGAACTCTTTTCATATCACATAACGCATAGTTCGCCATAATATACAAGTATGCGTTTTAGTTCAAATTTCCAACTTTTAGCTTTCTTTTAGGCATTTCTACAAACACCTAAAGGGCATAATTTCATTCAATTTACAATCAAGTACATGACTAATTATTTAGCCAATATTAAACATCAATTAGGCAAGTTCATGTCAAATTTTCACATCAACAATCTGAAATTACTTCATAGAGCTCAAAATACTCTAGAATGATAATCATAATCCTAGTGTTTAACATGTTTCTACAAAACCCACTAAACACCTATATAGGTGATTATGAATTTTCACAATGACAAACACAATTCAACAAACTAATGGCTAAGGTTTATTCATAGACATGATTTCATCTCAAATTCACCCAAACAACGATCATGCAAGCTCAAATCTCGAATCTCATGTGTTCATCTAGAGTTCAAGATGGAATCATTCAATGAAATTTTACATATCTTATGATCCCTTTACTGAGGAGATCACTAATCTATACTTGGATTTCGATTTGGGACAGATTTGTGCCTTCAATTTGATCAATTTAGCAAGAACTAGGGTTTGGAGGAGAAGTCTTGGTCGCCCCCTGTGTTTAATCGAACTAGACACGCACACAAGTGTGTTTGGGTTTTAATTTTTTGTTTTAATAAAACTTGTTTCAGATTAAACACCTTTAGCCCTCCAACTATTATTAGGTTTTTATTTTAGGTGTTTTTAACCCACTAACATATTACTACAAGCTTCTATCTAACTAGGTTATTGTAACACCACGTAAAAACGTGTCCAATTATGTATAGACACGTGTCCTAAACCCAAGATATGTGAAAGGTTGAGTTTGAAGGACTAAAGTTGACAAACAGTGAAATTATGTGTCTGGAGGGACTAAAAGTGTCAACATGCCAAACTTGAGCCTCTGAATGACCATACATGATGAATATATTCTTAAACGAGAGATTGATTGGATACTAGAAGCCGTTTGTGAAAATAATCAGAAGATTATAAAACTACGAGGGTTAAACGTGTCAACATGTTAATTTTGACCTCTGAGTGACCTTTTAACGAATCTGAGGTTTCGAAATATCAAAATGTACTCTCAAGAATAAGTGGTATAAATTTCACGTGGTTTCGAGATCGTTAAGCATGTTTTCAAGACTTTGGGCTATAAGTGTCAACTTCACGAAACTTGCATTTATAATGATATTTAACGGAACCGAGCCTAACGAAGTTTGTTTATACATCCTTGAGCCTCAATAAACTAACTACAAGGGCCTTACATGTCAAAAAGGAGATTAAATAAGGTTTAAAAGGTGCAGGGACTGAAATGGTAAACATTGAAACTTGTTTGGCTGGTTAGCCAGCTGGTCGCGTCACGCGACCTTGATGTCATCCAGCCGTCGCGCAGCGCGACGGCACTCAGTTCACAGCAACATGCTTCCAGGTGCGGGTTTCAGCTCTGCACCGCCTCAAACTCGATTGTAACGATCCTAGGGGCTCTTACACGGTAATTTAAACCCACTAGGACACCTGGGTGATCCTAGGAGGTCCCATAACAGCTGGAAGTGATCCAAACACCTGGGAATTGCTATATAAAGAGCCCTTGTGTAGTGTTCTTGTGCACACTTCATTTGCAACATTCAAAGGGACTTGTCTCTGGAGCTTGCAAGGATTAGGAGAAGATTTGGAAGTGTAGAAAAGATAGCAAGGACCATTAGTAAGAGTCTTATTACTTGCTTAGTCGTTTTAATTAGCTTAATTACCGAAAAGTCAAACTTGTCGTAATTTAGCTTTGACTTTCGATTTAATCTCATATGTTCCAGCCACAGACCCAAACGAAAGTGGTTATGGAACCATATTAATGTAGGTGATTAACCCTTAAAAGGGCACCTCCTAATTATTTCGTTTGACTAGTTAATTGTCGGGTCAAACTAGTTTGACAAAAAGTCAAACTGGACAGAAAGTTTAAAAATGAATAAAATTAATAAACCAGAGGTTCTAAATTATATTTTAACATTCTAATGACTTGGTAATTAATATTAGAACATGTTTTATCAGTCCTAACTCGACAATTATCAGTCTAAGGTCAAATTATAACCGAAAGTCACAAAAGCTTGACTTTTGCTATGACTTTCAGTTCTGACCCGTTCAAGCTTAATTCTCCCATGTTTTAAGATTCCATTAGACCCACATTACTCAGTAGTATAACCCCCTGGAGTTATAGTACATGGTTCTAAATGGTTTGAATTATATGCTCTTGATCGTTAATATGCTTATAAATGTCACAAACGCCCTTTTGACACACAAACGAGATTTTTAGAAGTGTGAGAGGACAAAAACCTTTGTTACTGATTTATAAACTTGTCCTAAAAAAATTGATATCAATTTGAGGTCTAGATTAGGAGTTATGCTCAATAGCGTAATTAGAAAGCTTTTTATTAATTAAACGGCATAATTAGCATAAAGCCTATCTAAACCCAAATTTTGACACCAAACTTTTTACCCACTGATGTAATATAATATTTTGTGATTTTTGAAAATTTTTAATTATTTTTAAACTGATCATATCATAGGGTTCTAGCTTTAATTCGGCAATTGTCGGTTATACCCTTCTCTTGAATAAAATGAGTTTTACATAATATTTTGATACCAAACTTTTTACTACTGACTCTATATGATAAATAAAATATTTTGAACTCTATAAACTGATCAAAAACTCAGATTTCCTATTATGACCTGAAAATCGCTTAAAAACCGACTTTTACGCGTTTTAAGCGCATAGTATGGGTTAAAACTATTTTTAACATATAAGACTTGATACCTACTGATGTTTTTAATAAATTTCTATACTTTAATAGTAAGCAACAGTTTTAAACTCAGATTTCCAAAATTGACCTTTAAAGCTTATGTGAAATTACCAAAATGCCCCTTCGGTGCATAAATTGGTTATAAAGGATAAATTTCACATATAGGCAATAACCTACTTATATAACTTGTTAAATTAAATATTTTCACTGATTTCAAAAGACCAGAACTTCAGTTTATTATAAAATCTCTATTATAAGTATTAAAATTACCAAAATGCCCCTTCGGGACTTAAATTGGTTTAAATTACTTTTTGGGCATATATGTTAACATCCTACTGATGTATTAACATATTTTAAGTATAATAACAATTAAGACCTGTATACAATTCATTTGGTTACCCGTTACGCGTTTACGCGTTCGGATCGGTGTATGTGACTAGTTTACATGTAATAGCCGAAACGGGCTTAACCTTACCATTTAATCCTCAAATTACAGAATGTGATTAGTTTACCCATATTATACAAGTATCCAAGCTTGTTGGGTTAAAGCACATTCTATTCCGGTCTCCGCTTAATCTAGCGTTTAGAACCGTAAAGTTTCTTTCTAGCTAGCCGGTCTAAGTCCTTGACTTAACTAAAGGCTCGTTAGCACCCTAATAGGTTATTAAACCTTCTATATAGATTAAGTAGCATCCAGTAGAAGGTATCACCATACAGCTTTAGGATTTACGGCTGAGTTACTTTTACCTTTGAACTCAGGTAAATACTTTTAACTTATTTTTCCTTATACGGACTTGGGATATGGTATTATAATAATACCACTCGGTCGGGTATGAAATCATTTAATCGGATTGTGATTAATAAATTTACATAACCCATTTTAATTTGTCTTGTTTGATAACATAAGCATTGGGGGTTAATACGACCGTGTCCTGGATATCCTCGGCTCATTTCATTTGAAAATGGCCACGGCCTATGCACGGGGTGTAGGCATACACCTGACAGATGCAAATGCTAAAATATAAACCCACATGTTGGGGATAACTCCTTTGTGGGTTCTATAAGTGGTGAGTCGGTTAATCACGACCGGCTTCCAACCGGCCCCAATTGTAAGACAAACATGTAAATCTGTATACAAGATTATATTTAAATAATTGTCCCAAGTTATAAAAGATTTGTACCATGTGCATTAAAACCAATTTTATAAATACTTTTCAAAAGATTCAGTTAATTGTATTTACCAGTGTAAACTGACGTATTTTCTTAAAAGCTGATTTGACAGGTACCTCTCGGAATAGGCTGGAGCTATTAGGTGTCATAAGAGGATCTTGCAAATCCATAGATACCTGAAGTCTGTTATTTTGTTTCCTTGTATTTATTTATGATCCGCCTGTGGATCTCATTACATTCCAGTCTGTATATTCTTTCACTCGGACACTCAGACATTATGGTTTGTAATAGTTTATTCACCAAGCCTTCCGCTGTGCTATTATATTGTGTGTATTGACTATGATGATATCAACTACGTCACGATACTTGATGCGCGTGAAGTGTCGTATATATTAGGTGTATATTTTAAGCCCTTTTTAACACTTATTTTAGCCAAGTTTTAAATTTATAAAACACGATATTTCACTAACACTAAACACACATATGGGCAAGTGCACCCATCGTTGAGTGTAGTATAGCGTTGGTAAGATACCGAGGTCGTCCAAGGACACAAGAGCTTTTAGTACCGGTTTATCCTCAACGTCTAATCAAAATAAAAGTTTTAGAAAAATGTTTAAAACTAGGAAAAATAAAAACTAACTAAAATGCTGAAAATAAAAATAAAAGAAAAAACAGAAAGACAAGATGAATCACTTGGTTCCGACTCGTATCTAGTATAACCTTTGATTATTTCCGCACTTTTGCACATAATTAAGAGATTATCTTAGTTATTGTAGTAGGCCCCTCTTTTGAAGGTGACGTTACCCTCACCCCAGTAGTTTGAGTCAGCAAGGATACAATCCTAAAAGGGTGGATTATTGGAAGATAATGAATTAAGTTATTAATGCAGTATTGTGGTAGGCCCCGCTTTTGGCGGTGACGTTACCCTCGGCTAAGTAGTCTGAGTCAGCAGGGATACAGTCCTAAGTAGCCGGGTTATAGTATTAATAGTAGTTAACTTATGAGGGGATCAAAGAGTTTGGACCCCCGCCATCCAATACCGTGAAGCATTGAAGGAGGTCCTACTAAATTTGACCCAGGTCCATTGCAGGACCTCTAAACGCTGAACAATGGCAAGACCTTTACCAAACCGTTCCCTTAACCCCCGACCAGGTAGCCAACATACCTCCATATAGACCGTGGAGATATGAATGGTGAAAATCCTTTATTTTATATAGACAGTAAAATAATGCCAAGACACCACGGACAAACGATAAGGAAAGATCACCTTCAACATAAGCAACTAGTTATTAAAGTCATTAATACAAAACCAAATAAAAAGTGCAAAAGATTAGAAATAAAAAGTATTATACTAGACACTTTGTCTTCACCAAGTGATGTAAGAGACTTAGGCAAACATGGCCTTGATTGTCAAGAACTCTTACGATCAATCTTGGATCCCGAGACGACTCACACACTCTACGATGGACAATGGATGATGGTGGTGGATGATGGTGTTGTGATGGTGGTGGGTGGTGGATGAGGTGTGAGAGAGGTGGTGTGCCAAGGGATGAGATGAAATGAATCCAAGCACTCCTATTTATAGGCTGAACAGAGAGCTGGGCACGGCCCCGTGCCTGTCTGACACTCTCTCTCCTCATTAATTGTAATTCGCAATTACAATAAATGCGCCTGCTGTACTTTCGACACGCCCCCGTGTCCGCTGGGCACGGCCCGTGGTGGGCAATAGAAGCTTCTATAGATTTGTCTTTTCTGCTGCTTCATGGGCACGGCCCCGTGCTGGCTGAGCACGGGGCGTGTTCAGTCTTCTGACTTCTCTAATTTGCTTTGGAAGGTGCCGTTGAGGGGTCGGGCAGTCCACTAATGTTCCTTTCCTTGTATTTATGTTGGATTTAGCTGTCTTTTTGCTTCTTTTGTGTTTTTGAGCTCATTTAATCCTGAAAATACAAAAGGAAGACAAAAACACTCTTTTTCCAATATTAGTACTTAAAAAGGGTTAGTTTTATGCCTTGTTTGATGTAATTTATATGTTGCATTTTGCACACATCAATACTCCCCGCCGGGCCCACCGGTAATATGTGGAAATATCGGGGTGTGGCAGGTTGGTATCAGAGCCAACTTTGAGTGAATTAAACACTAACCTTCTGTGTTTAATCTCAATGACACAATAAGCACATTCCTTAGACTTCCGAGTCTAGGCTAATGACCTAGGATTTATTCTTAACCTTCATTTTCTTGTCTATATTATATCTACTTGTTTTGACAGGTTACCAATTGGAAAATGCCACCACGAGTGAGAGGCAAAGGAAAAGGACCAATGCGAGGAGGGCCATCAGGCCACACGGGACCCTCCCACCGACGTACCCCATCCAATTCACTCTCTGGCTCCGACTCACGGGACCATTGGAGTCATAACTTCGAGCCAGCAAGGCATTCAGTCTCACTAGGATCCTCACCATCCGACCCTCCATACTTTGGGTTACCCATCCCTATTGAACCCCAACATTCCCATCATTCACAAGGATCACATCACTCGAACCAATCACACCACTCCTTTAACTCTCATCCTTTTCCTCACTCGGATTCTACCTACTCTCCGGCTCAGTTTAATCCCAATGAATACGTCAACGACTTTTTGGATTTCAATACTCTTGGACCTGAGGATCATTTCTCTCAGGAGATGGAAATGGACGACGACCCGGACCCTGAAATGCAAACCGGAACACCGGGCCATCCTATTAGCATATCGAGCGGTTCTCCCTATCAAGGATCGCCGTACCGAGGGCCTGATTCGTATGCTGAGAGAATGACTCAGTATGATTGGTTCTTTACCCCTTCACATCACAATTCCCCGGCTCAACCTCCTTTGGTTGAACCACAACTTCAAGCTGTTACCCCACCACCTTTACCAGTTGAGGAACCACCTCAACAGCCTCCCGAGCCCCCAAGGCGAAGGAGAAATGCTCGAATGTCTGTACGTGGGGGACCACGGTTCACATCCCCTCATGGTTCAAGTTCTTACCCTCCTATTCCAGAGGACCCCCAAATGGGTGGACCCTCATACACGGTGCCGGAAGTCAACCCTCCACCAATTTCTCATGCACCACTGCAGCCTCCGTTGGGTTTTGACAACCCGATCCCGACATACCCAGGTTCATCTGAGTATAATCCATCTGGATACCCATCAGATTATGGAAATCATGATCTATACCTTACAGTTGCTCAGTACAATGCACTTTATCCTTCTTCTTACCCACCAGTTTATCCAACTGGATATCAGGTGCAGGGATACCAATACCCACCTTACCAGCAACCTCCTCCTCACCAACAGGAACAAACTCAGGAGATTTTACAGAGGTTAGATCGAGTTGAACGTGAAGCCAGTGAAACTAAGAAGAAGCATAATGGCTTTCTCAAAGGCCTTGCGAAACTCATTAAAGGCAAGAAGAAGTAGGAAGTTGTTGTTTTATGTTGTTTTGTCTTTCAATAAGTCCCTGCGAGGACATTATTTTATTTTCGTGTACCAAGTCCTTGCGTGGACTTACTTTCTATTTCTGTAGCCCCTGCATGGGCAGTGTGTTGTTTTCAAGTCCCGTTTAGGGCATTCGTGTACTAGTTTTGTGATTCCATAAAGGTATTTTCGATTTTAAATATGTATTTTATTACATCATACTACATCATTTCAAATTTGATTGATCTACCAAAGAAACTCTTAGAGGTATAACCTAGCCAAAATATTAAATGGCTATGATGGTACAACCTTTTTAAGATAATAACTCTCTGTTAACATCTGAAAATATGTTAACATTCCTGGCTGTGTGGTACGAGAAACCACACAAGCTTCCAAATGTACTTGGACTTTCCAAGTCACTTATATATAGCCTATATGATCAATGTAAATCATGGCTAATAAACGTCAATAAGGTGTATACACCAAAACATCCATTTGAGATGTATGCTTATAAGCAAAGGTGTAATAATGACAATGAAAGTTTTTAATTTATAGACTTCTTGTCAAAAAGGCGATGAACTTTGTTCGACCCTTAAAGAAATCACTGATCCAAGAAATAAATGATCATAATCGTCCTTATGACAAGGCTTTTATGCCATCTAAATGTCCTTCGAGATGAGCCTTGTGCTATATGAATATGTCTTCCATGACATTGGCAGTGTGATTTATATTCCCATGTCTAATAAAATATAAAGAATTATATCTCCTTGATTATTATTATTTTCTTAAAATGGTCCTTATGGTTTAATACCATGACCATCTAATCATTAATATGATGATTTATTGCATAATTTAAATATAACATTATTGTTTATTATAGTACCCAAATCATGGCTGGATCTGATGAAGTAAACAGTCATTTACGGGAAGGAAACAATAATGAGACTAAGATAAATCTTACAAACGCTGAACTGTAAGCTATGATTGATACAGCGGTTGCTCAAGCGGTAGATAAGATATTCAAGGAACCGAGTAATGTTCGGTCCAAAACTCACTCAAAACCCTTATCATAGTCACATGCATCAAGAAGGGATGAATCTCAGAATTCATCCAATCAAAGATCTGAGCCTCAAAGAGTGGTGTTAAACCAGGCTCCTAAGTACAAAAAGAGTTGTACTTATAAGTACTTCATCTCCTGTAAACCGAGGGATTTTACAGGAGAAAAGGGAGTAATTGACCGCATGAAATGGTTAGACGAAATGGAGACTGTGATTGACATCAGTGGATGTGCTAAGGAAGACATAGTCATGTTTGTGTCTCAATCTTTCAAGGGAGATGCCCTCACTTGGTGGAAAGCGTTAGTACAGTCCACTGGAAAGGTTCATCTGTATAACCTTTCGTGGAACAAGTTTGTAGATCTTGTGAAAGATACATATTGTCCTCAGCACGAAGTTGAGAGGATTGAAACTGACTTCCTCACCTTGGTGATGAAGGATTTAGACTGTAGGTCCTATGTGACCAGTTTTAATTCGATGTCGAGGCTTGTACCATATTTAGTCACTCCTGAACCCAAACGCATTGCGCGTTTCATCGGTGGTTTAGCTTCCGAAGTGAAAGGAAACGTCAAGGCTTCTAAGCCTACTACGTATAGATCTGCTGTGGATCTGTCTTTGTCCCTCACTCTTGATATTGTGAGAAGTAGGGCAAAGAAAGCTATCGATGATGGGAAGAGGAAGAGGGATGAAGAAAAGTCCCCTCAGTCTAACAAGAAGAGCAAAGGGAACTTTAGTTTTAAGAAGGGGCAGTCAAATGACAAGCCCAGGTGTAAGACTTGCAACAAAAGGCACTTTGGAAAGTGCAACCAGGACCCACAAGCCAAACCATGTGGGATTTGTAAAAAGAATGGGCACAAATCTGTAGAGTGCCGGAACATTAAGGATGCAACCTGTTACGGTTGCAATGAAAAGGGGCACATCAAGACCAATTGCCCCAAGAATGCTAAGAAGCCCGAGGAGGCAAAGAAAACCAATGCAAGGGTTTTCCAAATGAATGCTAGGGAAGCGGTGAACGACGAGAACGTCATAACAGGTACCTTCATCATTAATAATAATTATGCTAGAGTCTTATTTGATTCAGGTGCTGATAAGTCTTTTGTAGACCATAAGTTTTGTAAATCACTGAATTTGCCTATTAAGACTCTAGACATAAAATATGAGGTAGAACTTGCTGATGGTACCTTAGAAACAGCTTCGACTCTTCTTGATGGAAGCTTTATATCCATCAAGAATCATTCTATCCCGCTATCCCTCTTGCCAATGAAATTGGCTGGGTTTGATATAGTTTTGGGCATGGATTCGGTGTCGCATAACCAAGCCCAAATTGCCTGTGATAAAAAGCTAGTTATTATCAAAACCCCTTCTAGTGAATCCGTCACTATTCAAGGAGATACGCAATACGGGTTGCCCAACAATGTGTCTATTCTTAAGGTATCACGGTGTTTAAAGAGCGGATGTGTCATCTACATGGCACAAGTGACTGTGAATGATCCAAAGCCTAAGATTGAAGACATCCCAATCATCTCCAAGTATCCTGATGTCTTTCCTGACGAGTTTCCTGGATTACCTCCTAAGAGGCAAGTAGAGTTCAGGATAGACATTCTACCAGGAGCTGCACCTATTGCACGAGCTCCTTATCGTCTAGCACCTACTGAAATGAAAGAGCTCAGGACTCAATTAGATGACTTACTGGAAAAGGGTTTTATACAACCTAGCTCTTCGCCTTGTGGGGCTCCAATATTATTTGTGAAAAAAGAAGGATGGATCAATGCGCTTATGCATTGATTATCGTGAGCTAAATAAGGTAACGATCAAGAATCATTATCCCTTACCTAGGATCGACGACTTATTTGATCAGCTTCAAGGAGCGAGCTTCTTCTCTAAGATTGATTTGAGATCTGGGTATCATCAACTCAAAGTTGGGAATGAAGATGTGCCTAAGACGGCATTCAGAACAAGATATGGACATTACGAGTTTTTAGTGATGCCATTTGGGCTCACTAATGCACCAGCAGCATTCATGGACCTCATGAATAGAGTCTGCAAACCATACTTAGATAAGCTTGTCATCGTCTTCATTGATGACATACTTATCTACTCTCGTAATCAAGATGATCATGAGAAGCACCTTCGATGCATCTTAGGATTACTTCAACAAGAGAAACTGTACGCTAAGTTTTCTAAATGTGAATTCTGGCTTTGTGAAATCCAATTCCCTGGACATGTTGTCAGTGAGCGTGGTATCCAAGTAGATCCCGCTAAGGTAGAAGCCGTGATGAATTGGGAAGCACCAAAGACTCCAACCGAAATTTGTAGCTTTCTGGGTTTGGCAGGTTACTATAGAAGATTCATTAAGAACTTTTTAAGGATAGCCTCACCATTGACTTCTTTGACCCGTAAGAATGTTAAGTTTGATTGGGGTCCGAAACAACAAGAATCCTTTGAGATTCTCAAGCAGAAATTAAGCAATGCTCCAGTGCTAACATTACCTGATGGAATTGAAGAGTTTGTCGTATACTGTGATTCTTCACACACCGGTATGGGTTATGTGCTTATGCAGCGAGGCAAGGTGATTGCCTATGCATCACGACAATTAAAAGTTCATGAAAAGAATTACACCACCCACGATTTAGAATTGGGTGTCGTTGTATTTGCACTCAAGTTGTGGAGACATTATTTGTATGGAACTAAATGCGTGATCTATTCGGATCACAAAAGTCTCCAACACTTGTTCAATCAAAAAGAGCTCAATATGTGACAGCGCCGCTGGATGGAAACCTTAAATGATTATGATTGTGAAATTCGCTACCAGCATGGTAAAGCGAATGTGGTCGCAGATGCTCTAAGCCAAAAGGAAAGAGTTAAACCTGTCATGATCAATGCTAAGAGCATTGAATTAAAGAATAGCCTGAATGAAAGGCTGTTAGCTGCACATAAAGATGTTGTTTCGGAAACTAACCTTCCAGACGAAAAGTTAGGCATAACTGCGGAACAGTTAATACCTGGCAAGGATGGAATTCACAGACTCAATGGAAGAATCTAGGTTCCCATTCATGGAGGACTTCGAGATGTAATCCTCTAGGAAGCTCACAACTCCAAATATTCAGTTCACCCTGGAGGTGACAAGATGTATCAAGACTTGAAAGCTAATTATTGGTGGATAGGGTTGAATAAATCTATTGCCACCCATGTAGCTAAGTGCTTGACCTATGCTCAGATTAAAGCAGAGCATCAAAAACCATCAGGTCTGCTACAACAGCCAGAACTTCCCACATGGAAGTGGGAGATGGTAACTATGGACTTTATAACCAAGTTACCGAAGACAAAGCACAGAAATGATACCATATGGGTCATAGTTGACAGACTGACTAAGTCAGCGCACTTCTTACCCATTAAAGAAACTCATAGCTCTGACAAGCTAGCTCAGCTTTACGTGGATAAGATCGTATCCCTTCACGGAGTGCCGGTGTCTATTATCTCCGATAGGGATACTAGATACACCTCTCACTTTTGGAAAAGTTTCCAACAATCTTTGGGCACTCGTTTGAATTTTAGTACTGCGTACCATCCTCAGACAGATGGACAGAGCGAGCATACAATTCAAACTTTGGAAGACATGCTTCGTGCATGTGTTATTGATTTAGGTGGTAGTTGGGATGACCATCTACCCTTGATCGAGTTCTCCTATAACAATAGCTACCATATAAGCATTTAGGCTGCGCCTTTTGAGGCATTATATGGTAGGAAATGCAGAACGCATGTCTGTTGGGCGGAAGTAGGAGAAGCTCAGCTATCAGGACCGGATATAGTCCTTGAAACGACTGACAAGATTGTCCAAATTTGTGATCGCCTGAAAGCTGCCAGGGATAGGCAAAAAAGTTATGCTGACAAGAGGCGAAAACCTCTAAAGTTTGAGGTTGGTAACAAAGTCTTACTGAAAGTGTCACCCTGGAAGGGTGTGATGCGTTTTGGTAAGAAAGGCAAGCTAAGCCCTAGGTATACCGGACCATTCGAGATTATCGAATGTGTCGGCAGTGTAGCTTATAAGCTAAACTTGCCTGGGGAGCTGAGTGGAATCCATAATGTGTTCCACATCTGTAATCTCAAGAAGTGTCTAGCTGATGAATCGCTAGCCATGTCTCATAAGGACGTACAGATTGATGAAAGCCTAAGGGGCTGTTTGGTAGCCTCTGAATGGTCATTAAGAGGCTACCTCTTAATGGAACCATTAAGAATTTTAACAATGAGAAGATAGAAGAATGTGACATGGATGATTTACCATTCAGAGGTTACCTCTTAACCATTCAGACTTGAGGTTACCTCTTATTCATTCAGAGGTTTTAAACCATTAAGAGGTATCATCTGAATGGTCATTAAGAGGCTACCAAACAGCCCCTAAGTTTTGTTGAAAGACCTATATCGATCGAGGATCGTCAGGTTAAAAAGCTCTGAAGGAAACATGTGCCTATAGTAAAGGTTAAATGGGATGCCCGTAAAGGTCCCGAATATACGTGGGAAGTTGAGTCCACTATGCGACAGAAGTACCCTCACTTATTCAAGTAAATCTCGGGGTCAAGATTTCTTTTAAGGGGGTGAGGATGTAACACCACGTAAAAACGTGTCCAATTATGTATAGACACATGTCCTAAACCCAAGATATGTGAAAGATTGAGTTTGAAGGACTAAAGTTAACAAACAATGAAATTATGTGTCCGGAGGGACTAAAAGTGTCAACATGCCAAACTTGAGCCTCTGAATGACCATACATGATGAATATATTCTTAAACGAGAGATTGATTGGATACTAGAAGCCGTTTGTGAAAATAATCGGAAGATTATAAAACTACGAGGGTTAAACGTGTCAACATGTTAATTTTGACCTCTGAGTGACCTTTTAATGAATCCGAGGTTTCGAAATATCCAAATGTACTCTCAAGAATAAGTGGTATAAATTTCACGTGGTTTCGAGATCGTTAAGCATGTTTTCAAGACTTTGGGCTATAAGTGTCAACTTCACGAAACTTGCATTTATAGTGATATTTAACGGAATCGAGCCTAACGAAGTTTGTTTATACATCCTTGAGCCTCAATAAACTAACTACAAGGGCCTTACATGTAAAAAAGGAGATTAAATAAGGTTTAAAAGGTGTAGGGACTGAAATGGTAAACATTGAAACTTGTTTGGCTGGTTAGCCAGCTGGTCGCGTCGCGCGACCTTGATGTCATCCAGCCGTCGCGCAGCGCGATGGCACTCTGTTCACAGCAACATGCTGCCAGGTGCGGGTTTTAGCTCTGCACCGCCTCAAACTCGATTGTAACGATCCTAGGGGCTCTTACAGGGTAATTTAAACCCACTAGGACACCTGGGGGTGATCCTAGGAGGTCCCAAAACAGCTGGAAATGATCCAAACACCTGGGAATTGCTATATAAAGAGCCCTTGTGTAGTGTTCTTGTGCACACTTCATTTGCAACATTCAAAGGGACTTGTCTCTGGAGCTTGCAAGGATTAGGAGAAGATTTGGAAGTGTAGGAAAGATAGCAAGGACCATTAGTAAGAGTCTTATTACTTGCTTAGTCGTTTTAATTAGCTTAATTACCGAAAAATCAAACTTGTCGTAATTTAGCTTTGACTTTCGATTTAATCTCATATGTTCCAGCCACTGACCCAAACGAAAGTGGTTATGGAACCATATTAATGTAGGTGATTAACCCTTAAAAGGGCACCTCCTAATTATTTCGTTTGACTAGTTAATTGTCGGGTCAAACTAGTTTGACAAAAAGTCAAACTGGACAGAAAGTTTAAAAATGAATAAAATTAATAAACCAGAGGTTCTAAATTATATTTTAACATTCTAATGACTTGGTAATTAGTATTAGAACATGTTTTATCAGTCCTAACTCGACAATTATCAGTCTAAGGTTAAATTATAACCGAAAGTCACAAAAGCTTGACTTTTGCTTTGACTTTCAGTTCTGACCCGTTCAAGCTTAATTCTCCCATGTTTTAAGCTTCCATTAGAACCACATTACTCAGTAGTATAACCCCCTGGAATTATAGTACATGGTTCTTAATGGTTTGAATTATATGCTCTTGATCGTTAATATGCTTATAAATGCCATAAACGCCCTTTTGACACCAAATGAGATTTTTAAAAGTGTGAGAGGACAAAAACCTTTGTTACTGATTTATAAACTTGTCCTAAAAAATTTGACATCAATTTGAGGTCTAGATTAGGAGTTATGCTCAATAGCGTAATTAGAAAGCTTTTTATTAATTAAACGGTATAATTAGCATAAAGCCTATCTAAACCTAAATTTTGACACCAAACTTTTTACCCACTGATGTAATATAATATTTTGTGATTTTTGAAGATTTTTAATTATTTTTAAACTGATCATATCATAGGGTTCTAGCTTTAATTCGGCAATTATCGGTTATACCCTTCTCTTGAATAAAATGAGTTTTACATAATATTTTGATACCAAACTTTTTACTACTGACTCAATATGATAAATAAAATATTTTGAACTCTATAAACTGATCAAAAACTCAGATTTCCTATTATGACCCGAAAATCGCTTAAAACCCGACTTTTACGCGTTTTAAGCGCATAGTATGGGTTAAAACTATTTTTAACATATAAGACTTGATACCTAATGATGTTTTTAATAAATTTATATACTTTAACAGTAAGCAAAAGTTTTAAACTCAGATTTCCAAAATTGACCTTTAAAGCTTATGTGAAATTACCAAAATGCCCCTTCGGTGCATAAATTGGTTATAAAGGATAAATTTCACATATAGGCAATACCCTAGTGATATAACTTGTTAAATTAAATATTTTCACTGATTTCAAAACACCAGAACTTCTGTTTATTATAAAATCTCTATTATAAGTATTAAAATTGTAACACCCCGAAAAATATAAAACTTTATATTAGAATTATAAAGTATAAATAAAAGAGAAATTACTAACTAGAAATTTTTTTACCTAGTTAGTTAATAGATTAGAAATAGCTTATGATGGGGTAAAAGCTACTAAACAATAAGTAGAACAAAGTTGAGGGGCCTAAGTTGTCAAAATTGGAACTTGATTTGTTAAAACAAATGAAAATAAACCAAACACCCCCAAAAGAAGGGTGTGGTCGATCAGAAGAAAGACCAGGTCGACACCCCCCAAGCTTCAAACCCTAAATTCACTAAAACTCTCAAATTGGATGTGCAAATCTGGTCCAAAACGAAATCCGAGCCTAGAATCGTGATCCTCATCGCAAGAGGATTAAAAGGTATGTAAAATCTGATGAAATCTCTAAACTTGAAAATCTCATGATTTTGGAAAATCTGAAATTAGATGTTGCATGTGAGTTATGTGGTTAGATTAGGGATGATATAGTTTCTAGGAGTGAAACCTAGACAACTACATGTGAAATCATGCTCAAATTCAGGAAAATTCCATGAACACCTTGAAGGTGGGTTGTGGGTTTTACAAGATAATGATGAACATTAGGGTTTAGAATGATTATCCTAGTGTAATTTGATTATAGAAAGTGATTTCAGAAAGGTATGACGATTAAAATGCTATATGAGGGCTTTATTGATGTTAAGTTAGCTAATTAGCAAACTATGAACTTGAATACAAAGGATATAAAAATTCTGCCTTTATAGTGTTTGTTGAAATGCCTAAAAGAAGGCTTGAAACTGAATTGTTAAGTTAAAAACTCATAACTATGATGTATGACAAAGTGTGCGTTATGTATGTGAAACCAAGAGTTCTAAACATGTCTTGAATTGAACTCTATAGGAAAGGATACCGGAACGTCGAGTGGACAAGCCGGTGGTGATTTGCGGTTGAAGGGCGTACACTAAGGTATGTAACTTGACCCGTTACATTAAGTAAATTTTGATAATTGTAATATGCATAGTTGAAATTTAGAATAAAAGGTTGCTATGAATTAAAGCGGTGATGTCGCTATATTGAATAATTGGTAAAAAGTTGGTTAGAACTCGTTGGTAGTCGTCATAAGGAAGGAATTCCGTAGACGAGCCAAACGGGTCGAATAATCAAGTAAGGCACGGTTAATGCTCCGGATAATGATGGATTGATCTTTGATATTGGATATTATATAACATATTAAAGGTACGACATTTCAATGTATTGGTATCTTAGAAAACTGAAATCCGTGAGTTGGGTTTTAGTGTAATGAACAAATCAAACAAAAACATAAATCTCCAGGAACTACCGTAAATTACGGTAGTACCGTAATTTACGGTAGATGTCAAGAAGTTACGGTGGTTCGCCCCTGTTTTACGGTGGACCAAATGTTTCCAGGACTCACCGTAACTTACGGTGATACCGTAAGTTACGGTGTAATCAGAAAAACTTTAAATTTTTTTTTATTTAAAATCGATGTTGGATAATATGTTTATGTCTTATATATCAAAGTCAAAAATAATGTTTTAATGGTTTTGACCCTAGGTGTCAAGGTGGACCTTACGGATGGTGGTCAAGCAATGTCGAAGAACCGAACACGTCTTTTGAAGCTTCCGCTATGTTTTAATCTTACTTAAACCTTGTTCATGGGTTGTAAACAATTTCTTAAACAACTTTTGAATGTTCCAACTTAGTCATTAGTTGATTAAGGTTTATGATACTTGTGAACTTGACTTATGAAACTTACTGTAATTAATATCTTTTGTATAAAAATGTATAAAATTAGTCTTAAATGTCAAGAAATTTTGAGGTTGTTACAAAAATTACCAAAATGCCCTTTTGGGACTTAAATTGGTTTAAATTACTTTTTGGGCATATATGTTAACATCCTACTGATGTATTAACATATTTTAAGCATAATAACAATTAAGACCTGTATATAATTCATTTGGTTACCCGTTACGCGTTTACGCGTTCGGATCGGTGTATGTGACTAGTTTACATGTAATAGCCGAAACGGGCTTAACCTTACCATTTAATCCTCAAATTCCAGAATGTGATTAGTTTACCCATATTATACAAGTATCCAAGCTTGTCGGGTCTAAACCACATTCTATTCCGGTCTCCGCTTAATCTAGCGTTTAGAACCGTAAAGTTTCTTTCTAGCTAGCCGGTCTAAGTCCTTGACTTAACTAATGGCCCGTTAGCACCCTAATAGGTTATTAAACCTTCTATACATATTAAGTAGCATCCAGTAGAAGGTATCACCATACAACTTTAGGATTTACGGCTGAGTTACTTTCACCTTTGAGCTCAGGTAAATACTTTTAACTTATTTTCCCTTATACGGGCTTGGGATATGGTATTATAATAATACTACTTGGTTGGGTATGAAATCATTTAATCGGATTGTTATTAATAAATTTACATAACCCGTTTTAATATGTCTTGTTTGATAACATAAGCATTGGGCGTTAATACGACCGTGTCCTGGATATCCTCGGCTCATTTTATTTGAAAATGGCCACGACCTATGCAAGGGGTGTAGGCATACACCTGACAGATGCAAATGTTAAAATATAAACCCACATGTTGGGGATAACTCCTTTGTGGGTTTTATAAGTGGCGAGTCGGTTAATCACGACCGGCTTCCAACCGGCCCCAATTGTAAGACAAACATGTAAATCTGTATACAAGATTATATTTAAATAATTGTCCCACGTTATAAAAGATTTGTACCATGTGCATTAAAACCAATTTTATAAATACTTTTCAAAAGAGTCAGTTAATTGTATTACCAGTGTAAACTGACGTATTTTCTTAAAGGCTGATTTGACAGGTACCTCTCGTAATAGGCTGGAGCTATTAGGTGTCATAAGAGGATCTTGCAAATCCATAGATACCTGAAGTCTGTTATTTTGTTTCCTTGTATTTATTTATGATCCGCCTGTGGATCTCATTACATTCCAGTCTGTATATTCTTTCACTCGGACACTCAGACATTATGGTTTGTAATAGTTTATTCACCAAGCCTTCCGCTGTGCTATTATATTGTGTGTATTGACTATGATGATATCAACTACGTCACGATACTCCCCACCGGGCCCACCGGTAATATGTGGAAATATCGGGGTGTGACAGGTTGGTATCAGAGCCAACATTAAGTGAATTAAACACTAACCTTCTGTGTTTAATCTCAATGACACAATAAGCACATTCCTTAGACTTCCGAGTAGTCTAGGCTAATGACCTAGGATTTATTCTTAACCTTCCTTTTATTGTCTATATTATATCTACTTGTTTTGACAGGTTACCAATTGGAAAATTCCACCACGAGTGAGAGGCAAAGGAAAAGGACCAATGCAAGGAGGGCCATCAGGCCACGCGGGACCCTCCCACCGACGTACCCCATCCGATTCACTCTCTGGCTCCGACTCACGGGACCATTGGAGTCATAACTTCGAGCCGGCAAGGCATTCAGTCTCACTAGGATCCTCACCATCCGACCCTCCATACTTTGGGTTACCCATCCCTATTGAACCCCAACATTCCCATCATTCACAGGGATCACATTACTCGAACCAATCACACCACTCCTTTAACTCTCATCCTCTTCCTCACTCGGATTCTACCTACTCTCCGGCTCAGTTTAATCCCAATGAATACGTCAACAACTATTTGGGTTTTAATCCTCTTGGACCTGAGGATCATTTCTCTCAGGAGATGGAAATGGACGACGACTCGACCCTGAAATTTTTTATCTAACATTCTAGATGGTATGCTATACATTACCTTATACATGTATACATTATCAATGTGTTTTCTAACTTAATTTTTTAAAAAATTTAGTTATTTCTTGCAATTTGTACTCCCGATAATGATTATACCAACGCTACCGAGAAACTTAAATTAAAAAAATGTTGTAGAATTATCATAAATTAAATATGATACCAAAAACAATAAATTCTAACAAGATATCATTATCGAATAATAATATTTAAGAGTAACTTAACTAAATCTATTTATATTTAATAAATGTTTTAAATAAAGTTTATCCTCATCGTTTAAAAAAGGTTTACAATATATTGCAATTTATTTATTAGACATTTTTAGGCTCTAGCATAAAGTTTTACAATATGTGTATAGCTGAAGAAAGTTTCCAATACATTCTAATCCTGTCATATTTAATTAAGATTGTATTATTAATTTTGAGATGAAAATATAATCCCAATACGTCTTAACCCTCTCATATTTTAATAGATAAATTGTAACACCCCAAAACCCGAATGTTTATATTCGTTAAATGTTATGCTATGGTACATTAAGAAATAAATGACTAGGCTATTTAACCTAATAAGGTGTATGATAAAAACTATTAAAAAGATGAAAGATATGCCAATCATGTTTTAGTGGCAAACATGGAGGGGTTAAATGGAATAAGATGAAAGTTAGGTTACTAAATAACAAAACACACACACAAACACACATAGTGCGTTCGTGAAAGAGCAGGAAGCTCCCTTGGAGCCAAGAACCCTAACTTTCATCTATTTCCTCAAATTGGAAGGCTAAACGAAGCTCAAATTCATAACCAAACACGGATTAATGATCACCTTCACAAGGGGATCGTAAGGTATGTCTTAAAAGTTAGATTGGTGATCTTTCATGAAGTGGGTTATGATATAAATTGCGAATTTGTTCGAAATTGAGAATGAGTGTGTGTTAGAATCATCATCTAGAACATGGATTATGCATGAATTAGGTTAATTTGATGTTTAAGGGTGAAACCCATTAGTTATGGTGAGAATGATGATTTGAATCATCATCCATGTCTAATTCTTGTTGAATGTTGATGTATTTTGATTTGTATGATGGATTCTTGTTAGAGGAATTAAAAGAAATGTGATACTAGTATGTTTGATGCTCATGCATGTATGATTCATGTTGATTAGAAGGAAGAAATTGATGAAATATGTATAAGATTAGAAGGATATGCATGAACTAGTTGTACACTATGCTTAGGAGGTAGTACACACATCAAAAGCATGAAGAAATTATGAAGAACTTAAGATTAGATCACTTGTAAGTGATTAGAAAAATAGTTATGAAGTGGGTTTTGATGATATGATGAAAATGATAATATGTTCATATTATTGATGTGTGATTTTAAATACCACATGTTGATTAGTAGAAGGATTTGATGAACTGTGTATGAATTTAGAAGATTGTGCATGAATTAGTTGTACGTTATGCTTAAAAGGTGGTACGCACACCAATCGTATGATAAAATGTATATAGTGTCGTCCGTATAGTCTATCATGATGATACGGGTATAAAATGATAAGTCGAAAGTTAAATAAAATGAATTGTTGACTTTCTGGAAGTCAACTACGAACAAGAAGCATAATTTAACTTCTTGTTGTGAAGGTAGGATATTAGGAAGTCGTACGTTACATGTTACATCAATACACGTTATATGTAATGACATGATGAACTACATGAGGGCAAACGGATATGGATATGACTATATGGGTTATGCTTGTTAGAAACGACTAATGATATGATCGTCAACATGTACAAATGAATATGCTAATAAGAATGTGATTTCGATGACATGGAAGTATAGGAATCATGTCGAGACGGAATCAAGCACGGAAGGATAATGGGTCAAGAAGTGGCGAGGAAACGAATATGAACACGGATGCATGAGGTAAGTGATTCCGTAATCACTTCTTAGTTGTTTATGTAAAGTTAGATGCAACTTAATTAAATATGATAATTGAGGTCAAATAGGAATGAATTGTATGATGTCGATGAAGTATTAAACGGATCTTAGTTTAGATCCGAGCAAGGTAAGTGTGATTAAGAATTGTAACTAGGTAGTAGGATTGGTTACCTATGTAAGGAATTCTTTTGTTGTTAAGGATAGAGCGAAATTGACAAAAACGCCCTTGATAGGTATATCGGGCAAACGACCTTAAATATCTATCGGAAACAAGTGAATCGATTAGAGTAATGTTTTGGTCATGTGTGAAAGCGAAGAGTACGATCTTGGTATGTCAACAACCAATTAATGCGCAATTACCCATAACGGGTCAAATAATTAGAATATGATAAGAAGCCGATAGGGCGTAAGATAAGAATTTCTTTAATCCGGATGTGGGATTTTAAGTTCATAAGATAGAATGTGAATTTACAAGCTTGTAGGAAGAAACGGGAGGTTAAACGGATAAACGATTCAAAAGTTACGTGCGTTTTAGTGCGTACGGACGTTGAAACGGAGCTGCAGAAAAATGAAGAATGTAGAGGGCGTCGCCGACGGGCCTGGCCCCCGTCGCCGACGGGCTTCGGATTGTTGAAATTGGCCGACGGCCTATGCACCTGTCTACGGGAACTATCAGCCGACGGGTGAAATTACAACCCGTCACCGACGGCTTGGGACCCCGTCGGCGACGGGCTCTCTTTTGTGAGAATTTTGTTTCTCCGCTTTTGAACTCCCGGTTGCTCCGCAACGCGTCCTGGTGCTCCGTTTTTCGACCCGGTGACCAGTTAAGCTCCCGAAAAGTTCCTTAACTCTGTTAAAGTTGCATAAACACAAATTTTAATCAAAAGAAGGCCATTCAAGTTTCACGCTCATATAACAACATAAAGTTACACGATTTTGAGGACCGGTTTTCAACCATGTATCAGTAAGTGGTAAGTACGAGTTAGCATGTATGTATGAATATAATTAGGTAATTACGAAAGTATATGTACGCGTGAGCGAAGGTATGCATGAGTGTAGTTAAAATTCATTTTCTTATGAATGCATGTAAGTATATAGTTATGTATGCAAGTATGTATATATGTAGGTAACGGTGTAAGTATGTACGTAAGTAGTTATATAGGAGTATGAGCATTATGTATTCAAATATGAAGGTACATACGTGTGTAAGAATGAACGAATATATGTGGATGCAAGTATGTAAGTATGTATGTGAGTAAGTAGTAATGTATGTGCTTATGTAGATGCGTAATTATGTATATGTAAAGACCCGTATGTGTAAATGTACGTATGTAGAGACGTAGTAATTTAGGGGTATATGTAGATGCGTAATTTGCACATATGAGTGTATGCATGTATGTAGAGATATAGAAAAGGCATGTACGCTTGTAGATGTGTATGTATGCATGTAAGAATGAATGTATGCATGATTTAGTTATGTCGTGTACTACGTTATTAATTGGGTGCCTTGAGAATGAAAGGTAATGCAGGTACATTATTGAAGCCTCACCAGGATAGGGATACGCAGATGAAATGCTTAAAGCTAGAATGATAATGACATGGAAAGTGTACGAGATCGAATCTTGTTTATGTATTATGTACTAATGTTATGAATGTATGTGGTGAATGCAGGTTGTACGAATCACGGGAGGTTATCACAAGTATTAGAGACCGAAGATCGAGTCACAAGATGGATTGTACGGAAATAAATGAGCATGTACTATTAGTATACAGGACTTATGCTTTATTTTGTAAAAGATACATATTAAAAAGAACCTTTATATAACTCGAGACGTTTGTAACGAAAGAAATTTTATGGCACGAATTTCCGCTGCAACTTTTTGTCAAATACGAATTAGGGTCTTACATAAATAGAACATCAAAGTTTATTTTTTTAAAACATATCTTAACGACTATACGTGTTAACTGATTACATTATATTTATTCAACATGTGCAATACATGGGTTTATTCAACCGGTGCATTGCAATACACATGTTTTTATTAAAGATATATTTTTTTATTATTTAATATATAAAACTATATTAATTCAACCCGTGTAATACACGGGGTTCTAACCTAGTATAAGATAAGTATATATTTGAGGATGCCTCCAATGAATGACACGTGTCTAAAACTTGGTTCCAATTAATGACACGTGTTCAAAACTTGGTTTCTTTTATTATAGTAGATAGATATCTAAATATAGTGTTTCTTGTCCTTGCTCAATATAAAAAAAATATTATTGTTTTTCTACAACTAACAACGAAAATCAGCGTTAGTAATGAAATGATTAATAAACTAATATTGCTATACTAATAAATGAAAATCTATTTTGGACACGTGTCACTTACTCATGCTTTCTCACATTATTTTCTTATTTATCTCTCATGTTAAATAATAATAATAATAATAATAATAATAATTTTAAACTAAAAATTAGTTAAGAATAAATATTTGTTTTTCTATAGATAACTTTAAACAAAAATTTAGATAAGGATAAACATTTTTTTATAAAATATTTTCATTTACTATATAAAAGATAAAATCTTAATAATAATAATAACAACAATAATAATGAAAAGTATACAATACTAAAAAAAAATTATACGGCTTATCATTAACAATATAATTATATAAATAAATAACATTAAATAATAATAATAATAATAATAAAGATAAAAAGATAAAGATCATATATTAACAATATTAGTTTGATATAATAATAATCTAATATACTAATATTAATAATATTATTATTAAAATAAATGATATTTGGAATCCTTTATTAGAATTAGATTAGATTGCATTATTGGTTTTTTATTAGAATTAAATAATTATTATAGGTCTGGGCATTTGCTTCTATCAAACTATAAGTGTTTTTAGACGCATCATTATCATGGTTTGGACTCACCGTTATAGTCGCACAATTCTTTCAAATGTCAAATCTAGACAACTTAGTTTCACCTTTGCAATGTTAAACGTAGTGTTATAATTGGTTTAAGCCATCATTTATCGCACATTGTATCAACATACAGAAAGAACACTATTTTTAGAAATATAACAATTCTATACTCCATTCAAATAGAATTTAATTCTTACGGTACAATTCAATAAAAAATGATGAAATATATAAAAAAATTTGAGACTGCATCTCATAATTTGAATGTATCATGAAAACATTATTCAACCCCATGTAATACATCTGTTTTAACCTAATAATATATAAAAAAACAAAGTAAAATGTTGTGATAAGTAAATAGTAAGATAAAGTTCATTTTTGAAAGATAAATCATGCTGACTGTATGTAGTAACATATGACATTATATTTTATTTAACTCGTTCAATACACGACTTTTTTTAAAGATATATCGTTTTCATTATGTATTATATAAAATTACACTTATTCAACCCGTGTTATACACGGGCTTGTAACCTAGTTATTATAATAAAGCCGAATATTTATCTATCATAACATGTACGTCTGTGTTTCGGTTACTTGTACATACTACTCATAACACGATCTCAAAATAATTACACTGACTCAAACAATTAAATTAAAACACTATCATACTTTTGTTTAAGAAAAACAAAAACGATAGAAAAACAATAATTTTAAACTGGGGGCAAATTTGTAAATTTTCAAGATAAATGAGCGTGTGCCAGGCAGCCGCCTGACACAAATAAAAACTACATCGAGTCAAACAATTAAAACAAAACACTACTATAGATTTGTAAAAAAAAAAAAACTAAAACGATGGCATGACTGTAATTTTACACTGGGGGCAAAATCGTAATTTGACTGGGAAAGCAAAGAAAAACGATGGCAAAAATGTAAATTTAGATTGAGGGCAAAATTGTAATTTGGCTAGGTGGGGAAAAAACAAAACTAATGACAAAACTCTAAATTTAAACGGGTCAAAATCGTAATTTTTAATTAGGAGCAAAAGTATAATTTTATTTTGAACTTCGAGTAAAAACGTAATTTTGAACTGATGGAAAAATCGCAATTTTAAAGCGGAGATAAAATCGTAAATTGGTTGGGCCAATGGGTGATTTCCAGACAGCTTCCTAGCACTATTCCCCCCATCTTGTGTCTATAGTTATACACTGGGGGCAAAATCGTAATTTTACTGGGAAAGCAAACAAAAACGAAGACAAAAATGTAAATTTAAATTGAGGGCAAAATCGTAATTTAGCTGGGAGGAACAAAACAAAAATAATGGCAAAACTGTAAATTTAAACTGGGCAAAATCGTAATTTTGAACCGAGGGCAAAATTGTAATTTTAAACTCGGGCAAAAGCATAATTTTTTTTTGAACGGGAGGTAAAATCGTAATTTTAAACTGATGAAAAATCGTAAATTTAAAGCGGGGAATTTTACTGGGAAAACAAACCAAAACGAAGACAAAATGTAAATTTAAATTGAGGGCAAAATCGTAATTTAGCTGGGAGGAACAAAACAAAAATAATGGCAAAACTGTAAATTTAAACGTGGCAAAATCGTAATTTTGAACCGAGGGAAAAATTGTAATTTTTAACTGGGGCAAAAGCATATTTTGATTTTGAACCGGAGGTAAAACCGTAATTTTAAACTGATGAAAAAATCACAATTTTAAAGCGGGGACAAAACCGTAATTTGATTTGACCCAAAGCAGGTGAACTACTGTTAGAGTTAATAATAATAATAATGATTTAAGTATATATAATAATAATCATAGAAATCAATTAAATATCAAAAGTATAAATGACATTATAAAAAATTGAGTACTGTTCATGGCCAGTTTGGTTTAATATGTACTAGGTGTACACCCGTGTGAACACACGGGTTTGTTTTAATAACGATCGGAAGCAAATACTAAAAAACATATTATAATATATTAAATCAATTCTTTATGTTTAGTTACATATCTTTATAAAACAATGTTAAAGACAATTTGTTTTAGTGTACATGTTTGATATAGAAATAAGGTAAATAATTGATAATATTTTGTAGAAAATGAAAGCATGACCTAATTTTATGTTGTCTAATAACTTCTTATATATGATGTTAATTTTTTTTAACACATTGTTAGTGTAAAATTCAGTAAAGGTCCATTGTTATTGTATAATTCGATAATACTAAAAACAGATTATAATATATGATTTAAATTCTTTGCATTTAGTTACATATCTTTATAAAACAATGTTAATGAAATTATGTGTTAGTGTACATGGTTGATATACAAATAAGCAAAGTACTTGGTAATATGTTGTCTAAAATGAAAACATGAACTAATATGTTGTTTAAAATGAATACATATCTTTATAAAATGTCTTTTTTATACCCTCAAATCTTAATGATAAACATATATGATTAGAACATTCACACTTCTCAATAAAATCATTTTTATCTTCTCTCAAGTCCCAAAACACAGAACTTCATCTTCATCTTCAATCATCTTCATCGGATCATCTTCATCTTCATCGAAATCATCTTCATCGGAATCATCTTCCTCTTCTGTAATCTCCACCGATCATCAGCTTCATCTTCATCTTCTATAACAATCGAAGGTAATATCACATACCTAAAACATGATTGACACTATGTTTTTGATATGCTAGAATGTAACAGTTTTTGTGTGAAAATATTGTTTGATTCTTGTGGGTTTTTGTCTCGGGTATCAAAACAGAGGTTTGGGTTTTGTTTATTATGAAGGTTTGTTTCAGGTTTTATATGAAAATATTGTTTGATTCTTGTGGGTTTTTATCTCGGGTATCAAAACAGAGGTTTTGTTTGATTCTTGTGGGTTTTTGTCTCGGGTAGCAAAACAGGGGGTTTGAATGTGTTTTCGGTTCCTCATATGAGATCAACTGTGTTTTGGTTTTGATTCTTGTGGGTTTTTGTCTCGGGTATCAACTGAGTATATTGTTCAAAATGTATCATTGATTTCTATAGTTTCAGATCTCATGTGATCATTTGGCTGATTCTTGTGTGTTTTTCTCTAAAAACAATTAGAGCACAGATCTAGGTTGTTTATTGAAACTATGATACTTGTGGGTTTTAATTTTAGAATCAAATGCGAAGAAACAAATGATGGAAATTGATAAAGCGCATCAGTGTGTAGTTATTTGAACACATCAATATTGATACTTGAAATGTGAAAATTGATTTTTGGTTATTTGAGAATTGTTTAAAAAGATGAACTAAATCAGAATTAAATTTTATACAAATGAACTGATCGGATCAGTCTCGGATTTAAGTGTTCATCATATTGATTTTTGGTTTGATTCGATGATATGTGTTCCTCATATTTGTCATTTGAATGTGTTTATATTGGTCATTTGAGAATTGTTTAATAAGATGAACTAAATCAGAATTAAATTTTATACAAATGAACTGATCGGATCAGTTTCGGATTGATGTGTTCCTCATATTGATTTTTGGTTTGATTCGATGATATGGGTTCCTCATATTGGTCATTTGAATGTGTTTATATTGGTCATTTGAATGTGTTTTTTTGTACAAAATGGCTGCGGATGTAAAGATATGCAAAAAACCAAGCACGAAGGCGAGAACACTTGACAACCTCCTAGAAGATGGTGCGGTGCACATAAGGAAGTAATTGATCAGAACGATCAATTGTATATGAATGAATATAACCCCAGTGGCAGATATGTAATTAGCGAGCTCTGGAATTTCAAGGAAAATCGAAGAGCTACACTGGGGTTATATTCATTCATATATGAATGAATATAACCCAAGTGGTAGATATGTAATTACCTACACTGGGATTATATTCATTCATATCTGCTACATTCCGAAGTGCACCCATCAGCAAGGATCCACAATTGCTTGTGGTGATACGACATTTTGTCTCTGTATTGTATGTTACGGTCTTTTGTTATCGAGTCTGTAAGTCCTGTCAAGTCTACGAAGTTGGTATGACGTGTTTTCTCTATATTGTATGTATTAAAACTTTACATTTAATATACAATTTAGGCTTTAATAATTTGTTATATATAGTATACACATAATTATTAGATTGCATTTATTTAAAAAAGATTTGATTATTAGATTGCATTTATTAGATTTAATATACAATTTAAGCTTTAATTTTTCTCAAAAAATTATTTGTTCAGGTTTGATATAGAAATAATCTAAGTAATTGATAATATGTTGTCTACAAATCCGATTATTAATCATTTCTAAATGTTTTCTAACCATTTGTATCTAAAAATCAGATTATTAATCATTTCTTCATGTTTTCTAACCATTTGTGTCTAAGTAACCCGAACAACATGCCATATACTTGTATATAGACATGTATGCAAAGGCAATGTCATTTTATTGCCCACTATGCCGTCGATCGCCTAAAACCACTTGGAATGCCCTGCCAAAGTATAGATACCATGATTGCATATCGAACAACAAACGCAAAGCTGATTTTAAGGAACCTTTACTTTAGTTAATGCATCATCTTTTATCATTTTACGTTTTTAAAGACACTCGCATTCTAAGAAAAGCAGAACAATTATATTTCTTAAACTGAGTTTGTATTTTTTTTTTTCATGTCTAACTGGGATATAAGGTGTGGCCATAAGCATCAGTATCACTAATAAGAAGAAAATAACCAAAATTCTGATAAAGTATAAAATTTCAAAATTTGACAAATCAAAACAAACTCTTAAATAATAAGTCAAGAAGTCGAACACATACAAAAGAGAAATATTGATCATGGTGTTTTCACTTCCATGTTTATAAACTTACATATTTTTTTCTATTACATATCAAATTAGACTCTACATACAAAACATGGAATAGAGATAACCTTTAACATACCCTAAAAATACCTTACGAACTCACAATTTGTAAACTATGATTAAACCCGAAAACCGACCCAGAATCATTTAAGCATGGTTTCCTCTTTCTGAACTGTTTTGGCAGCCGCAACCATCGCTTATAACGGTTGTTTAGACACCATTACCAGTCCCAAAACTGTACCTAATTGCATGTTGTTGGTATTCCTTTTCTTGTTTTGTTATGGTACTCGTTACCCCTACTATCCAATGTTATTTGACCACTGTTTACAGCATCGAGGCACCACCCACGCAGCCACAAACAACCCAAATCGTTGCTGCCCCAACACAAGGATTTGCTCCAGAAACCGTAGGACGCATGACAATGTGGTCTGGTTCACTGCACTTTTATAACAAAGTCCTTATGTTAGTTTTTCAATTATAATTAAATCTCCTTTTACTACACCATTACCTATAGAGTAAACTCAATAGGAAGTATCTAATCGTTAATACGAATCAAGTTACCAGAGACTATCATAAATAAGCCTTGTGTAAATTTACCTGTTTAAATACGTTGATTTTTTTTGTCCAAATAAGCACCAAGCAATATCAAATCCATTCCACAATGAGCATTTTTATGCACTTGATTTTTAAGTCCAGTTGAATGTAAAAACACATCTGCATCAACATCAACATCATCAAATAAAGTCTAAGTTTTTAGCACATGAATGAATAAAATTTCGTTCAAAAAGGTCAAAATAATACACTTAATACTCCAATCAATTCTTAATGTTAAACTATGTTTATAATAATAATAAACGATGTTAAAGCTATATATGGGGTATGTCAGTCAAAATTCAATAATCTCAGCATGTACCCTATGATAGAGATTCATTATCTCTATAACTTATCAGTTTATATTCTACAAACTCTTAGCGACCAATTGGGATGAATTTCATTTTAGAACGAACATAACTAAAAGGTTTAACTTTATCACAATTATAATTAACTCATGATTAATAACAGTTTTAAAATCTAACCATTACCTTGAACCTAATGACTTTCATGCCAAGATCCAGGGATGTTTGGGATACTTAGCAGCAACCTTTCGTACAATATCGTAGGAAAACCCAAACAGTGTTTCTGGCTTTGGTGCAGCCTTTCTTGCATTGTCAATGTCTGCAAAAAACCTAAATCAGAAAGGTTGGAAATAAAATTTGAAATCGGTAAATATAATAAACCTGCCACTTACGTAGATTCAGGCCATCCTCATTCATAATGCTTTTTCCTAATGTTTTCTTTGCTTTTTAGGGGGAAGATGGGTGCTTCTCTCCATAGGGCATACAAAGCACAGATTGTTGGCGGAAGCCCGCCACATTTAACATATAAAGTTTTTTTATATGTTAAATATGGCGGGCTACCGCCAATAACCTGTGTTTTGTATGCCCTAGGAGAGAAGCAGCTATGTTCCCCTTAAAAAGCAAAGAAAACATTAGATTTTTGGATTTGATGTTTTTCGATGCTGAAAGGTCATTAGTGATGACTGTGTGATCATGCTTTACCTGAGAACAAATGCACCAAGTTAAGCTCAAGGTTTTTCAACTTGATCAAATGTCACTTATACCCTTTAATAAAGACCTTGTTCGTTTTTTGCACGCCCTGTTCGTTTTTTTTAATGTTGAAACAACGTTAAAACCTAAAACCCTATGCTGAAGTGTTGTTTTTTGCACCTGATTGGGCCGAGGCGTCGCCTCAAAACGCTTCACGTGTTTTGACGCTTCAGAGCAAATAAAACGTTTTGCCAAACGGTTAACACTTTAAGCGAGCTTAAAGCGCGCTTTTTTAAACTAAGTTTCCAACACAAGAAAACTACACAATTGTTTTATTCTATTTTTTACTATTTTCTTCTTTAGCACATTAAATGTAATAATTGAATGTGATAAGAAAAGCAGTGTGACTTACAGGAAGTGACTCCCATATGGCTTCATCAGTCAAATGTTCTTCATTTACTGGAAGTAACGCCTTGCACATTCTGTACACATTACAAATCTTGTTTTCAGATTATAGGGTTACTTATTTCAATATTCATTTACAAAATCACCCACAAATAAAACTAAAGCGACCTAATGGTCGGACCATCGGTTCCCCTTTAATAATCAGATTAACAAACTTAGAATGCTTGTACTCCAATTACTGTGTAGGTCTCAGTTGATATGGAAGCAACCATAACAGAGGATACTCAATGGTATTTAATGCTCGGACCATCGGTTCCCCTTCAACAATAACTTGAGGTAAGCCTACAACAGGAAACAACACGTCATAAACCCAAAATTTTAACCAAATTTTAACGAAACAACACGTCATAAACCCAAAATTTTAACCAACCAGTAGCAATCTTGGATAAAAGAAACTGGTAAAACTAAAATTGCAAAATTATGAAAGCAGTGAAACTTTGAATATTCAATAATAAACCATAGTATTACAAAATTATGATTTAGAAAAATAATAAAAATTAAAAATTAAACATTACAATTAACACTTAATAGAATATCTCGTTCTCTCGCCTTCTTCCATGCAATTTCGTTTTTTGTTTTAATTTGTAGATCAGCTAGCATATCACAGGTCTTCTGATCCTGTTTCAGCAAATTTGTAATAAACTCTTCTGCTTTTTGTTTAAACTCTGTTGGAGTAGAAGAGGCAACTTCATCTAGCAGTGCAATGCTACTCCAGGTTTGCTTATAATATTTATCACTAACAATAGCAACCTTTTGGTTGAGTTCTTCAGCGTTTCTTTGTTCTTGGAGTGACCAGGTTGAAAATTCGATTTTAAGGTCAGTGGTATCGGACCAGTGGTAGAAGGTTTTCCTTGCCATTTAGGAAGAATGTAAGTGTTTTTGGACAATTTGTTTTAGGATGAATGTTTTTTTTTTAAACTGAAGTGTTGATGTTTTCAAGTAAAATAATAATGATGCTTTATAGTGTTTAAAATCTTTGATAGAGAAAATGAAGAGACATCTCCTAATTATGATAACCTTTTTTTGAAGGTTTCAATTTTGTTCCTTGGTTTTTTACATATTTAATTTTACTTGTTTTCCCATGAAAACTCATTTTTCAAAGGTTTTGCATTAAAATGCTTAATAGGATAACTGAACAGGCAATTCCCATATACACGTTTTTTACTCTTAAATCATTAAATGTACATGGTTTTTAAGTATAAATGTTAATTTAATGTTTGCCTTTAAAGCTGACCTTTGGGCTGTTACATATAGTATATAATAGCATTGCCAATAAATTTTTTTTTTCATCAAAACAGATTCATTCAGTGAAACAAAAGTGCAACTATTATTGTTTTGCCTTTGTTCTTATAAATATATTAGAATGGAGTCATATACTTCTGCAAAATCTGACGATTTCAAGCAACGCTTTATTAAACAAATCGAAGACCAAGTCTTGGCTGATAGATCTACTCTTCAAGAGTTAAAGAGGTGTTTTAACGGACTGGAACTTGGTCTGCTGACAAGAGACCAAGTTTCGAGGGACTTGAGGGCAATGCAGACTACTTCCGTTCGTGACCTGTGTGTTGCGAGTAATATAGAATGTGGAGAAAGAGATCTGGAGTTCATGAGAAAGATCAATGAGATACACAGAGAGGTTCAGTGCTCCATGGAGTTGAAGTTAAAGTTCCTTGATTCTTGCAATTAGAGTTAGATGTCTCTGATTAGTTTTCTTTTTTATATGTAATTCCTACTTTCTTAATACTTCATATTTTATAAGTATTATTTTTTTTATCACAGTTTAGTTTTACATCTTTTCATGAGTTTGAAGATAAAGAGACGGTCTTCCATTTTCGATAAATTAGAAAATATTTCATCTAAATTTTTTTTCTTAACATTGTTGTTTGGTACCATGGATGATCTGTTTAATGTTCATTTATGTGCTAACTTTAACAATTTTGGAAGCGAAATAGTTTCAACAAACACGGGTAACTTTTTCCTTAATTTTAATTAAATTAAGATTATTTGGTACTTGTAGATATTCTGGGGCTAAAGTCAAAAGCTACATTAGGGACAACAGCACTCAATATGGTACTCTTACAGACTCAAGTGTAGTTGTTTGATCAATTGATTCTAATGTTTTATTAGCATTTTATTGATTCTTTGTTAGTTACATTTGATGGTGATCATATGAATAGTTAAGATCTATGAAAAACTTCAATTCAACGAAAGTTAAGTACCTTTTCAAGCTGATGTATAAAAATACTTCTACAAACTTCAATTCGATTATATCTCGGTCACACAGCCACCACAACTTCCGGTCGTTCCCAACTCTCCTGCAGAATCAAAACTTAATTAGGTATTTAATTAAAAACTTGATGAACACAATTCAAAGAACAATTCTGCCTTGTCCTGTATCTGAGCATGATGTGCACATTATACAAGATTAACTACTTACATGACAGTTAATTTATACAAGATTGTTTGGTAGTTGTATATATTCTAGGGCTAAAGTCGAAAGGTCCATTGGTGGGAGCAGCAATCAATATGCTAGTCTTATAGACTCAAGTTTATATCTTTTAATATATGTTCGTTTATTTAACAACATATTTTGATAACAAACGAATGTGCACACGAAAATAATTTTATAGCCCTGAGATTAGAAAAAGACGTATAACAGGCAAGAAAGTAATTTTATGAAACCATGTTGAGGTAAAATGAGAAAAACAACCATGTAGTCATTTAAGATGATTTTCGTCCTAATTTACAGCATACGGGTGACAATAAAAACCCTAATGAAGGCTACCTTCAACCTAAATAATCCTAGAAATCAACCTAAAACAGTCTACAACACCCAAAAGTTAGAGTTTATACTATGCGGCTTGCTTAAAAAAGCCCTCGGAAACACACAAAAAGATTCAAACTGAAACGAAGTTACAACATAGCAATGTTGAACTTCTACTCTAATCACATTGTTTTACACCATGAATGACAATATAAAGTACACGCGTTTGATACATACCAGAAGTCTTTACGATAGAACAACCATTAGTTGTTGGAAACATGAAGCTTTGACCTATCAAAAAGTTTGATGGTTGTTTTGGTATCTCCAATGGCCTAACTACACTTTCAAGCCATTCAATAGCTTTAAACCTTGTCATAGCTACAAAAAATGAAAAAAAAAAATCAAATAATCAACAACGTTTCTATTGTTTTGTTAGAAAGAATTTGAAGGCAAAATTTAAAATTATACCTTAGGGTTTAGGACTTTCCTTGAAGGTAGAGTAACACTAAACAATACCGTTTCAAACTTTAGCGAAAACAACACTAAAGGATACCGTTTCGTAATTATGACATCAGCGAGGACTACATAGCATACCTGAGAAGTTGACACGTAGCCAATTCTATGTCATTATCTAAGCTCCCTTAATAGATAACATCATGTTCAAGATAACCTCTTTCGTGTTCATGTGAGCAAGAAGAGAGAAAGACACAAAGGATGTGTCAAACACAGTTCACATGATACGGATTTGACACCTGAACCTGTATCATCTGAACTATGTTTCACACCTCCTTTGTGTCTTCCTCTCTTCTTGCTCACATGAACACGAAAGAGCTTATCTTGAACATGAGTAATGACACAGTTGTCTTCTACCTCCATCGCTAGATTCAAAGGGCAAATATGGTCAAAATCAACAAACACAAGATTCATAATATTTAATGTTTTGAATGTGATGGTTCATACCTTTAAGATGAAATCGAAGTTGGTGAACAGTCTTACATCAGATGCAATGTACCTACGCAAGAGACATCAATTAGTTTGAGCAAATAGAAAAACTCATTTAAATTACCTAAATACCTAATTTCATGACCTAAACTCTACACAATTTAAATTATCAACAATTTTCATCATCCAGAAATAAACCAATTTGACGATTAAACAACTCCTCTTAACAGTTTTAATAGAATTAATAGCACACGCGAGTTTTAAAACAATTAATAACAGTTTTAATAACAATAGATTGCAGCAATCTATATAATATTTACCGTAGGAAAGTATTGGCAGCCCAATCATCAATGTTCGTTTCATCGTCACTTCTTTCTTCTTCGTTCTCGGATCTTTAGCAGGCTGCACAACAATTACCATAGCTTTACCTAAACAATAATCCATGGGCATATTAAAAATCAAATCTTTTTTAACCCCAAATCGAAAAACATCCAAAACACGATGGAAAATCAATAAACTTATGATTGATTTAGCAATTTATGATAAGAAGATCTAAAATCACCAATTCTATTAACACGATGGTCAAACACCAAGATTTATCATAAAAAGAACAAAAGGTTTAATTTTTTCTATCTTTTCAGTCAATAAAAAGAACATAACAAAAGGCACAATTCATTTACAGAAAACCAAAATTACCTGCCCACATGACAACCCCACCAGCATTTTCAATTCTCCCCCTTTCATCACTAAATCAAAGGTTCTCGCAGGTCAGAACCACAAAAAGCTCACCCCTAGACTCATTCATTCAACCTAAAATCAATATAAGACAAATAGAGTAGAGTGTGAGGTTGGTTTAAATATAACAATTGATTAAATGAGCTAAAATGAGATGATACGTACAACTGTCATACCTTCTCCACTTTTTCTTGGTATAGATTTGTTCAGTAATATGCAGTCGAAAACAACAAATTTGGATTAAATTAGCTTGTATCAAAGTTGAAAGCTCCTAAATTAACTGTCATAACAGTAGTATTTACATTTAGAAGACTTGTAAATGCTCTTTTTTAAAACCTCCTAAATCCTTTTTTATTAGAAAAAGTTAGATTATTACTTAAATAATAAATAAATATGTTCAAAGAAGAAGCTAGCAGCAAAACATACCACCCAAGGTGTTCGTCTATGCCCACTCAAAACCTTTAAACACTTTCCAGTTTGGCAGTAAATTATTTTAACAGTATGATCACCACTGTCAAATCCAAAAAAATGAGCGAGTTCAATTATTTAAAAATATAGAGATAACATCTTATAAGATAACAAAGACAACCAAGAACATACTGAGTAGAAGCAAGAATTTTCCCATCCGGACTAAATGATGCTGCAAAAGTCGACCTTGGTGAAGGCATTAATGAACAATATTTGGCTGATAACCACCCCGAAGACTCGGTTTCCACCCTATACAAGCAATCAAATTGAAACATCATACAATTGCTTTTACATATTTTAATTTACATCAAATAAACAACTTAGAGGTGACAAAATAAGCGGGTCGGGACTCATTCACCTATAAAGATAAAATCCAACCCAAATGGACTCATTCATAAGCAAACAGGTCAAATTTGTCACCTTTAAGACAGATATATGACAGTATGAGCAACATAAATAAAACTTTGGGATCTACGTAAGTACCATGAAAGAAGTTCACGCCTTGAATCCCTTGCACTTTCACTGTTCGGCTTAACATATCTTCTATGGTTGAGATCAAAATTTCTACCCCTATGCCTTCTCGGCACATGCTTTTTTATTCTTGGAGCTATCTCTCTCTTGGTGAACATTTGGAACACATTTCTACTACTGAAAAATTAACCAGTTAGACGCCTAGAATACAACAAATCTCATCACAGCATAATTGTAGTAGCTTTCAACATTAAGAAAACAATTCACTTGTTTCAAAGCTACAATTTCTAAGAAACAAAATCCGAAAAACAACATACTTCCCATAACCTCATGAAACAAAACCGAATCGGACTACTAAACTGTATAATTCACACCTCACACAAAATTCAGCATCAATCAATCGAGATTCCTAAATTTTACATTAAGAAACTGAATCTTCAAATTATAAAACAAAATCATATCAACTAATATACTGCAGTAACTCTCGTAACCTTAAATTGATACTATAAACAATTTGTTCATCTTCAAATAATATCATACACCATCAAAATAACAAAATTGAACCTAATCACACACACACAACCTAATTTCTCTAATCGATCACAAATATATCGTGATCCTACTAATCATCTCAGATCTGATCATCCTAACTAATAATCATGAACAAAATATTGACCTAATCAACGAAACAGCCAAGATCAAATCTTTTTTAGGTTTGACTGAATACCCCACAATCTTAACTCAAATTCAACCAAAACCCATATCACAGAAACTCCAAATTCCTAAATTTCTACAAACATATGTTATGATCAAGAACACAAACCCTAGAAGCAAAATCAGAATGAAATCAACAACGAATGGAATGAAATTGATGGGGCTATTGATGCAAACCTGAAGAGAAAGTAGAAGAAGATTTGGGTTTGGAATGTCTGGTGTGAGACCTAGCTGATGCTGCTGAAATCTTCTTCTTTACTTCATCATCATCACGATTTAACCCTATTTTTCCAACAAACTCAACTGAAATCATCATCATCAATTTACCGAGTTGATATTGAAGAAAAGAATTAATAGAAACTACATACACACACGTACACAAACCTGTTGAGTAAATTAGAGATATGTGGAGATGAAGTTGTGTTTATGTTACTTGCAGACAACCGGATCGAAGATGTTCTTCTGAGTTGAAGAGAGAGAGAGAGGTGTGAAGATTATGTTTTCAATTTTGAAAATGAGCTGGACTATATTTGATTGAGAGAGAATAAAAGATTAAAATTACCATTTGAATTTGATTTTTGAAATTCCCTCCTAAAAACTCTGACCTTATTTTCAATTTTGAAATATAGATAGATTATATTTTAAAGGTGGAGATTGAAATTATGACATCAGCGTTATGACATCAGCGGAGTCTATGTGGCATCCAATGTGGCATATCTAAGAAGATGACACATAAGCAAAGTGAGGTCATGCTCTAAGCTCCTTTTATAGTATAGATAGATAATAGGCTTTGGTTTTGAGTTATGGAAAATCAGCAAATAGAGTTGGAACTTGGAAGTGTTCTAAGTATGAAGATTAAACTTTACGTACGAATTCTTCTAGGCTAGCTAATCTCAAAAAAATGTCAATCTTAAAACTAGAAACGAGCTCTTTTAGAAATCACATAGGTGTTTAAAATAAATATTGAGGTGATTAATTATGTGAGAAGTTCATATATGCCCTTCTAAACTTTCTAAATATAATTTTTTAGAGTAAGCTTCCATTTTGGTTACCGAGGTTTGGACATTTTTACCACTTTAGTTTAAATTTCAAATCTTTTGCATCTGGGTATCTGTGATTTCAGTTTTGTTACCAATTTGGTTCAAAAGTAAAATCAGCTCAAATTCCTCAAATTAAATCCTGATGTTTTGTCATTTTACTCAGGAGTAATTTGGTCATTACAGGTATTATTTTAACAAATTATTAATTAAAATAATTAAATTAATTAATCCCTTTACCTTATAAAAGAAGCATATACCCAACCATCTTCTTCTCCAAACCCAACTGAGAACATCAGTTCAAAAACCCTAACTCACAGATGACGGCGCCGGTAATGATTACGGCCGGCGTTTTCTTCCTCCATTTCCCTCAAAATTGCAGATTTGTTCAATTTTTCCCGTAAAATGTTGCCATCTGCCAGTGGGTCTCCCCCACCGGACCAAAATCATTTCCTAAACAACTCCGCTGTTGGAGATTTCCCCCCTTTACGACGTGTTTCAACTCGTTCTTCTAGTTCCGCCAAAAACCTTGAACATCAAGAGGATTTGCCTAACAAAATTGGAAACAATGCTCTGAATCCAAGCAAAAGTTCTCTCAAATCTGGGAGATCTGATAGAAATCGACGTCCTCTATCTAACTTGAGTGACAATGATCAGCGGCAAACTAAGGTGCTCGAATTCACCCCTAATAAGAACTTGTTGGGGGCAGAAAGTTTGGATAATGGTGCTGATCTAGCTGACTCGGTGATGGCAGAAGAGTCTTCGCCGAGATGCGCTGATGCTGGAACCAACAACTCTGTTTCGTTTGACCAGGCTATACAGGCCATTAATCAAGGTAACCCTCTATCCAATTCTCCTTTAACCCCATCGAAATCCCCCTGTCTGGTTAATTCGAGTGCTGTAGAAATTCCCACCCCTGTTAGAAATCTGGACTCTGCCTTTGAAGATGACACTGAAAGTGTTGAGATATGTGATACTGATGATGATGATGATGATGATGATGGGGGTGACAACTCAAACATGCCCCAAAATAATGAACCCTGCCAGACATCTCACCCATCGGAAAACCCTGATACGAATGTTTTGTCTAGCCCTCATGCTGATCTAACCACTTCTATGTTTGGTACATCGGTTGTTCCTGCAGCAGGTGCATACTCTGCACAACAAAATGTTTGGAAGCCTAATGGTAGAGCAGGGATGAATATAGTTGACCGAATTCGGCAAAGTCAACAGACTGTGAGAAGGAGGTGGTGGTGGTGGTGGCAGTGGTGAGAAGGTAGTGGTGGTGGTGGCGAGAGGGGGGAGGAGGTGGTGGTGGTGTTAGAGAGAGGAGAGAGTGGTGGCGGTGGTGAGAAGGGGGGGGGGGGTCTGTGCTTCTTTTATAAGGTCAAAGGATTAAATAATTTAATTATTTTATTTAATAATTTGTTATAATAAAACTCATAATGACCATTTTACCTTTGAGAGAAAGGACAAAAAACCAGGATTTAATTTGTGAAGTATGAGTTGATTTCATTTTTGGATCAAAATGGAAAAAAATGAAACAACGGGGACCTAGTTGTAAAAAATTTCAAATTTGGACTAAAGTGATAAAGTGACCAAACCTCAGGGACCAAAATAAAGTTTACTCAATTTTTTATTAAAGAAAATAGAACAAACATGTTCTGGTTTCTCTTTTCTGGCCATTTAGTGGGAGACGAGTTTGATAGCTTGAGTCTCGAAAGAACTTCATCAACAAAGTGATGTGGCACAAGAAAACCATGTCCAATTTAATTCACTCATTAAATCATATTCATACCAAGGAGTGTAATAAAGAAATATATATATAAAAGACTATTTTTAACAATATGTATTGAATTCCATTTCAATCACCAATTCACTCTTTAAATCATACAATTCGAAGGGAGGTAGGAGACAACACTAGTCTAAAAAGGCACCTCATGGTCACCAATTGCAATCGCAATCGCAAATCAAAGAAGTTATTGTAGTGTTAAAGTATGTATGGCTTGGCGAAGCACACTAGTGTTTCTACTTTCTAGCAATCTTTAACTTAAGAGTTTTTGTATTAGACGTTAAATAACATACCTATATTACATTTTTATCAATAAGTACATATTTTTTTAAACAAATAATCACAATTACATTAACAAGAAATCAATTACACTAAATACACATATACGTTCACATAAACAAACGAATATAAATAAATTGTAATAAACAAACATTCATGAATGTAAGTATGTAACTAGCCACACAAAACATATATGTTCGTAAATTTATTAAAGAGTAAATTTCAAAGTTCGTCCTTTATGTATGTCTAATATATCAAAGTATGTCATTTATCTTTAATATATTCAAGAAACATACTTAATGTTTGAAAAACCATTCAGGTTATGTCCTTTACCCAAAACCTGGTTTGTTTTCCCAGTTAAGTCAGGTCATGTGAGAGGCACATGAGGGTATTAATGTCATTCTACCTACCAATTAATATGCACTGTTATAAAAACCCTAAAACCTCACCATCTTCTTCTCCATCTTTCAAAGATTCAGCTGCACATACATGCCACCACCATCACCACCACCACCGATCTGCCACCACTTTCACTCTCTTACTCTACCTGCTCTCTCTCAATCTCTCTCTACAATCTCCTCTTTCTCTCTCTCTCTCTAAACTTCTGTTGCAAGGATTTTGGAGAATCAAAGCAGTCCATCACCGCCGGTACCGAAACGGCGTTTGTTTCCTCACTCGGTCTCAACTCTCTCTGTATATAAAAGTACCCTACCACCACCACCCACCCATCAAAACTTCCACAATCCACAGTGTCACCCTCGCATCCTCATCATTCACCTCTCCAGATCTAGGGTTTCTTCAACCTCCAAATCCCCCAATTCTCACATAAACGCATCAACCGAATCCGATTAGCACTTTTCGGATCATGTGAGACAGATTGATGACGATAAAGAACGGCAGTGGGAATGAAGGTGATCGAAGGTAGTGGTCAGAGGTGTTGGTGTAGAAAGGTGGATGAGGTGATGACCGGAGACTTGCAGGTGATGGTGGTGGTGTTTGAATGAAGTGGTGGCTGAGGCGGTAGTTACGATGATGGCCAGAGGAGTTTTGAGTGTTGACGGTGAGTTGTACGGTGGTCGGTGTTTGCTGGTTGTAGATTGGATTGAAGAAAGTGAAGGCTGCAGTTAGGTTCTTGAAGGATATGGAGATGAAAGGGTTCATTTCAGCTGCGAAGACTTATAATGTTTTGATATTTTGGGTTCTGTGAGTTAGGTTTGTTAATTTGGCTATTGGTATGTTTGATGAGATGAAAACAGTTGGGATCGATTGTCTGTTAGATAAATCTTTTTGTTTCTACCCTTTATTTTGTAAATAGATTTGGGGAGATGAGGGTTTTACAATCAATTCGATCGATCTGTTAAGTTGTTTACTATACGAGGAGTATGAAATCGGTGCAATCGTCGTCGTATAGAGATCGTACACTGGTTTGGAGCAGAGTAAACTTGCAGGTGAAGTGGTGGTGGTGGCAGATCGGTGGCGGTGGCGGTGGCGGTGGCGGTAGCAGGTGGGTTGTGGTTGTGGTTGTGGGGGTAGGATAATTTATTATAATATTTAGGATAAAATGACTAAAATACCCTTATGTGAGGTTGACTTAGTCAACTTTAACCATGAAAACTAATTGTGTTATGACTAAAGGACATAACCTGAATGGTTTTTCAAACATTAAGTATGTTTCTTGAAGATATTAAAGATAAAAGACATACTTTGATATATTAGACATACATAAAGGACGAACTTTGTAATTTACTCTTTATTAAATAAACAAACTTCCTTCAAACCGAGCAAGACCAGCTCGATTCAAGTTTCAACTACCATATGGGTGACTAACAGCAATTTATAAAAAGATAAAGGACTAATCATGAATAATCCTAAAGTTGGTGGAATTCATGTTCAGATTACACTCTTTCCTCATTTGTCTGATTGCTCAACCATTTTTCCACACATTAAAACACAATAAAACCCTCAAAAACATTTATGGAATCCTGACTTAGAATCCAACACTCAAAATCCCAAAAAAAAAAAAAAAAAACATCATGACTTTATGCGCCGCCGTAGACTCCGCTAGAACCCTCGCATGCCGCGACGGCGCCGCGGCGGCGACACTCAAATTCATCTCAATGTTCGTCATATTCTTCACAAGCGTCATCGGAATATCGGCTCCAGTGCTACTCGCGCGTCTGTTTCACGGCAAACCGTTGTACGATAAAGCAATTCTAATCATCAAATGTTTCGCCGCCGGCGTAATATTATCCACTTCCCTCGTTCACGTGCTTCCCGACGCGTACGATGCACTCGCCGATTGCCAGGTGTCATCTCATCATCCTTGGAAAGACTTCCCGTTCTCCGGATTGATTACTTTAATCGGAGTGTTGACGGCGCTGTTAGTGGACTTAACGGCGACGTCACACGTTGACGGTTACAGTCACGGACATGTTCACGGTAACACGCCTCACATGATTAAACCTGTTTAATAAAAAGTACACTATTTATTTTTATAACCAAAAGGCCTTCTGGTCTAGCGGCACTCTGTGTCTCTCCAAAGGGAAACCGGGTTCAAATTTTGTTGCACCGAATTTCTCCTGAAAATTAATTCAGATGGTTTTACGAGCCGGTTGGTTTCCTCCTAGAACGTTGTGGCGCCATCCTCGAGCGTCAAACTAATAATAGAAGCAGTGGCGGATCTAAAAAATCCACATAGGGGTAACATTTCAGAAAAGGGTAACGAAATCGAAAAAATATTAAATTTTTCCGAAATTTACACGACCATAGGTGTACCCCTAAATGGACGGTTGTAATTCTGTCTGAAACTGGCACCATCCTCGAACGTCAAACTAATAGATAATTGTAATTCCGTCTTAAGTATGGATATATACCTAGGTTATGACGCAGTCGTTTAAAAAATTATATAATTATATATTTATAAAAAAAATAATTAAAATTAGAAGGCTAGTATCCGTTATATTTGTTATATATTTTTAATGTTAGATTAACCGTGTAATTTGTCTTACCTGTTAAACACGATTAGACCTGTTTTGTCAGGTGGTGGAAACAAGGAGACTACCGGTTACACGCGGCTAGGGGAGGATGAGGAGATGAAGAAGACGGTGGTGGAGATAGAGACGGTGGAGGCGGAGGAGGAGCGGCGGCGCGTGAAGGAGGAGGAGATGGTGAAACTGAAACAGAGAATGGTGTCACAAGTGTTGGAAATTGGGATTATATTTCATTCAGTGATTATTGGAGTAACGATGGGGATGTCGCAAAACCAGTGTACGATAAAGCCGTTAGTGGCGGCGTTAGCGTTTCATCAGATTTTTGAAGGGATGGGTCTCGGCGGTTGTATTGCTCAGGTAACCACCGTTATTAATATGTTGATAGATACGTTTACCGTTCATTTTGCATTGATTTCTGAAGTAGAGGTTGTTTAGAGCCCACGTACATGTTATGTCACGTGACTGGTGTCTGTCCTTATTAACACTTGATTTTATGAAAGCCACATAATTTTTTTGCTTTGGAATGTTTAAAAATATTCTTCGCAAAATATTGTTGGGTTGTAGTAATTGCTAGTCGTCAGTTAGGTAAGTTATATTGTATTTTTTTTTATGTGTAGGCGGGATTCAAACTCGGAACAACGGCTTACATGTGCATAATGTTTTCTGTCACGACACCGATGGGAATAGCGTTGGGGATGATATTGTTCTCGATGACAGGGTACGATGATAGCAACCCGAACGCGTTGATCATGGAAGGGCTTTTGGGGTCACTATCTTCAGGGATACTTATATACATGGGTCTTGTGGACCTGATTGCTCTTGATTTCTTTCATAACAAGTTGATGAGTTCCGAAACTTGGTTAAAAAAGATATCTTTTGTGGCCCTTGTGCTTGGCTCTACCTCCATGTCTATTCTTGCTCTTTGGGCTTGAAAGTTGTGCAAACTACATACACTTTTATGTAAGACTGTGTGTTCTCGTTTTGGAGTGGTTTGATTACTCTTGTGAACGAGAAAACAAATGTTGTTTTGTACAATGTAAATGATATGTTTTACATCATAAACGTGTGTGTGACAGTGAGAGAGACAAGGTCATAATGGGTTCGAGTTGAAAAGAATCTATAATCTAGGTTGAAACGGGCCCTAGAATGTGTAATCCAGGTTGAAATGGGCCCGGCTTGGTTGACTACTTGACTTGTTATTGTTATGAATAATTATTTGTTATAATAATCTAGAAAGTTCATACAAATTCCTCATCCAAATTCCAAACTGATTTTTTTTTATTTGTACACGCTTGAATGATTCATAACGTATATTTAATACGTAGTTCAAAATTAGGGTTGTAAATGAACCGAACATTTAGCAAATAGTTCGTGAATCGTTCGGCGGAAAGTTCGTTTATGTTCGTTTGTTTAATAAATGAACAAACAAGAACAAGAAATTCCGTTCGATTAGTTAATTGAACGAACATGAACAGAGGTCTCGTTCGTTCAGTTGCGTTCGGTAAAGTGTTCATGAATATTTGTTCATTTTCGTTTGTTCATGTTTATTTGTTTATGTTGTTCATTAGAGATTTTTGTATATTTATTTATTATATTTAAACTATTTATATTCTTTATACCCTAATAAATAAAATAGGAAACCTTATTCCCACCTTGTCTATGCGATCAACCTTCTTTCCACCTCTAGCCTCCGCCGCTTTTGCTGATTTTATTTTTGTTCGTTTGTGTTCGTGAACACATTCATGTCCTTAATGAACGAACACGAACAGAAAATCTCGTTCGGTAAGTGTTCATGAACCGTTCGTGAACACATTATTTCCTTAACGAACGAACACGAACAAGGCTTTATTCATGTTCGTTCGGTTCGTTTACAGCCCTAGTATCACTAATAGAAAACTATCAAAAAGTAGATAATATTTTTTATCTCTTCCGCTATTTTTTTCAGCGTTACTCTACTTTAGACCAATTATTCTAACGTATCTCTTTGCTCAGATTTGAGCTACCAGGGCCGGCCAATGGGATAGTGAACCCAAGCACTTGCTTTGGGCCACCACCCAAATAGGGCCACAAATTTAAAAAAGATAATAAAAATATTCAGATATGCATAAAGTTATACTTTGAATATTTTGAGCCAAATTCAACTCTAGCAGGCTGGTAAGAGATTTGTGTTCGAATCTCATTTATATCTTTGGTGGCATTAATTTATTTTATTAGGTTTTTGTGTTATCAATTGTTTTTTTTTTAACTTACAGTTACTAAATTGAGAAAACTTGATTGATTTGCCCAGAATCATGATGCTTAATTAGGTTTAAGTCATTTAATACCTCTTTAAAACAGTTGTTAAACCTATTAAAAACGTAGCTGGTAAAAGAAAAAAAAGAACAAAACTAAAAACCCAAAAATAAATTGAAAAAGGCCTCGTTTTTATTTTTTGCTTTGGGCCTCTAAAATGGTTGAGCCGGCCCTGTGAGCTACTGTCTAAGAGACATCTCTTCGCTATTAGCTTTTGTTTACAAGTATCAATATAAATAAATTAACCATACGAATATGGTCTTGTGTAACTTTTTAGTATTATGTTTTTATTAGAATAAAATACTAAACAATCATTTCACATTAATTTAACATACTTTTTAACTTTATTTTAGTTTAAAGAATCAAACGTATTTTTTTATTGAACAGAAGTGAAAACTGTATATGTAACCTCTGAGGAAAAAATATATCAAACTTGTGGTACAACCTACCACAAAGAACATCCATGTATTCAATATATTTTTCATTAATGACAATTACAATGTTTAGTAACCAATGTTTTGTGTAATGTTTGACGTCATTTAGGGGAATTAGAAGTTGAATAAACGTTTATCGCGAGTGTGTTAGAAAGTTACAAGCAAATAATGCCGCCTCGGTGCGCAATAGTATCTCAATCCATGAGCTTGTATCTTTTCTCTTGTACTCCTGTGACCCCCATTTGAATCTCTATTATTGTATGCAATGGCATCTGAAACCACAACACTAAATTCAGTATTATGCCTTGAGGTGACAATAAAAATGTGTCCACTTTCATTTTAATATTACGTCCCTTTTGACCCGTTTCCCTTTTAGCTAAATTTTTTATTTGACCTGTTTGAGATAAACGGGTCGACATTGCAACTTTGAGAATGTGTGTGTTTACCTCTATGTGCGGAATTTCTTTCAAAGGTCTATCAGCAAAATATGCATATAATGCTCTCAAAACAGCCTGTACAAAAGCAAAAATCGAATGTTACTAATTTAAGGTTATTAATTTCTAAATAATAAGATTTGGGATGAAGTACGAAGGTTAACCTGGTGAGATACTACTACGACAGGAGCTCGTTGCCGTTCAAGCTCGATTATCACGGGCTCCAACCTGCAATAGATTTGAGGATAGAATTTTAAAGGGAACATGTAGAAGTTGTAGCTCATCGGGTAAGAAATGGCAAACCTTTGTATCACATCCAAATAAGACTCTCCACGGGGATACCGATACCTCAATTTATCCTTCTTTCGTGACCTTCAATGATTTAAGTAAAAAAAATCTTCACTTAGAAGTAACACGACATGATATATAACTCATATCTATAATAAGGTAAATAACCTTAAAATGAACTATAGACTATAATAGATGTAAAGCTAACATGCCTCATTGGTGTTTTTGTAAATTAAAAAGATGGGAAAAAATAAAATTAGCAAGTATAAATTTGTAGATTTGGGATAAAAAAAATACTCGTATTCCTCGGGCATGTTCTTTTTTATTTCTTCATATGTCATTCCATCACATACACCGGCATTTATCTCATCAAGTGCACGCCATTGTACCTAAATAAAAAATATTTAATAAACTAAAAATGATATATGCAAATCTCATATTCACACTAACCTTTGGGAACCCGACTATTTGATTTGCAGTCAAAATTGTTCTTTGCAATGTACTTGTCCATACCTAAAAGTTTAAAGTAAAAAAAATTTTGTGAAAGATGAAAAATTAAAGATCATCATTCAGACATTCACCAAATGAAGTTCCTTAAATAGTGAAATGTTATTACAAAATAACAAATAAAGCAAAAAAAGGCAAGCGGAATGAATTAGAATTCTTACGGAAGCAGCTCGTTCATTTTTAAGTCGTTTCTCTACAAAGTTGGCAAGTTTCTTTGCATAAAGCTCGCCTTTCTCACTACTCAAAAGAAGTCAAATAAATTACAAAACAGACATAGCTTGGGTACAAACACAAAGTAATTAGACGAACAAACCTTATAACCGTGTCACCGCCAATTCTTCCTCTGACGTTATCACGACTCTCTCCATGCCTCGTAAGAAAAATCGGACGAGGTGTCAAATGAGTATTCACCTGAAAATCATCTTATATATCAGCACATAATTAAGCCAAGTACAAGTTATGAAGAATATGCATATAAATAGAGATGTATATTCATTTTTCCGATAACTTACCAAGAAAAACACTATACGTCCAGGGAGATATCCACTAATATTATTCACCTGTAAAATGTAAAATATATATGGGTGAGTTTTATATGCATATGGTTCACTCACTTCTAAACCTATATGTATTGCGAGAACAAAAAAACAACTCTAAATCACTAAATAGTGGGATTTAAGGTTCATATTTTTTAAATTTTATGTTTCTTACATTCATTTGTGTATTATTATATATACATAAAAAAAACCATATATTTTTACCTACACATAGCCTACATACATGTAGGTAATCTAACCTACACATAACCTACATATGTGTAGGTCATATAAAAACTGAATTTTTTTCTATATTTTGTTTTGAATTTTAGTGTGAGAAACAATAAATCTTACATTTGTAACACTTTCATTTACTTTTTAGGTTTTTAGGATTGAAAAAATGGGTGATTCATAAATATTGTGAGAACACACGGAACAAAACGAATCACCCATTTTTTCAATCCTAAAAAGTAAATTTAGTTGGGAATTTCTTGTCGCACAATATATATAAACTTACTTGTATCTGACCGCCTTTCCCACTAGCCATGTCAATCATTTTAATATACGAACCTTCATTCACCGGCTCGTACACCTAGAGAAAAGAGCTGGAAAATTACGATCCATTCATTTTCGCAAATTAATTCCGTTTTATGTTATTTATGAAACCCGCAATTCAAAAGACTACCTTTTCATAATTATCAAGTCGCATTTTGAAGTCCTGATATCCAGCTTCAAAATCCGTCCTGTAGATATATATATACATATATACACTTTAACTTTACATCCAAAAACTTTTAACCGAAATAACATGAGCGAGTGAGGTTACTCTTCTGCATAATCAGGACTCTGTTGAACCTTGAGCCTTATGTTTCTTTCAATAATCTTCGGATCATTACATATTGTTTCCAAAAAGATGATCTGTATTGACAATCATTCAAGAGATCATAAGTTATATCCTTATGGTCTTTTCTTTGTCACTTCAATATTTTAAATAAATACAATATTAGTTTGGCTTCAATAACATACCTTGCATTTGCCTTCAGCCATCTTCATAAGCATATTCCTTCGATTGCTAGTACTGTTTGTGGCATCAAATATTCCTACCTGCATGCAAACATAACATTTCTCAGTAATATACGCTAGTAAATTTTCCCGCGTGTTGCGGCGGCGTCGAAACGTGAAGTAACTCGAATTTATAGCGTCTAATAAAAACGTAATATATTTGACCCGACTTGTTTCCAAACAAATTTTACTTCAAACGTAGACCAACTGAAAACGTACATTTTTGCGAAAACGCATTATATTTGACCCAACTTATTTGCGAAAGAAATTTACATCAAAATGTTAACCAACTAGAATTTATACGACCCAACTTATTTGCGAAAAAAAAATTTACATCGAAACGCTGACCAACTTGAATTTATACCGACACGGCGACACGTACATAAAAATAAGCATATAAGAATATGTTATTAAGTAATGGTACGGCACGTTGTGGCGGCATCGAAACGTAAAGTAACTCGAATTTATACCGTCTAATGAAAACGTATTATATTTGACCCGACTCATTTTAGAATAAAATTAATATCAAAACGTAGACCACCTGAAAATGTGCATACATTTAAGTACGGAAAACTTATTATTCCTGAGCCTACTCATTTGCAAAAAAAAAAATACGTCGAAACGTAAATCAACTTGAATGTGCATGAAAATAAGCATGTAAAACTCGATTACAAAGTCTTTATAAAGTTGAGGGGTTGTAAGTGCCAATGCTGAAAGTTGAAGGGTAAAAGTAAAAATAAAAAATAAAAAACAAAAAGACAACAAAAGAAAAAAAAAAGTGGCCAATCAGTTGAAGCAACTGTAGACGCAACATTCTATTGTAGTTATATTATAAATATGTCCCAAATTTGTATGTGTCAAAATGGGCGGGTCAAAAGGTAATTGCTTGGTATGTGTAGAAGCGGGTCGGACCAGGATTACTTGAAATACTTTCTCTAAATTTTTTTAATGAGGGGTGTGTCAATGGATGAACGTCAGAAATTCACACACACACGACACCCATTCTAGTCTTTGATCGGTTTTATATATTCTAATATATAACATAAAAGACTTACTTGGCCACCTTCTTGCATCCACGCGATCATGTCATCCATTGCCAAAGCAGCTACCTAGTGGCACGTGATGTATTAAAACTATTTGCAAAGAAACATGTCAATACATTGTACCATACCATGTTAAAATATTAATTTAATTTTGTTGAGAATTCGGTACCGCCATTTTTATTAATTTTTTAAGTTATGTGCACTATAGCTTACTTCTAATAATATAACGAAGTCCCTAACTATGATCGATTAAAAAAAATGAAACAAATATGTTCACAACGCTTTTGATCGGCATTCACCTCATTCCGGGCCTCCATGCCTTCCGGATTGTCAACTCGGAAAAAATCAGCACTCTGCATCAATAATACGGTTCTATTATAAATAAAAAAAGACAAAAAAATGGATAGATTTTTATACCAAGGGTCAAAAAAGAATCATATATACCAGACTAGCTCCGTGTTTAAGCCGTCGATACTGCACAGCGAGAAAAATGATTTTAAACTATATACTTAATTTAATAATTTCATAGGCTCTCATGTATAGTTGAATATGTAGTGAGAAAGCAATTACCTTTCCGACATTGAAATGTTTAGTGTCGTGACCTAACCAACGAAGATACCTAGTAAGTTTAGCAGCGGTAAAGGTTTTGCCACGTGCCGGCAAGCCCACCTACCAAACCAACAAACTTTTTAGATTTTTAAATTCATCATAAAAAGTCGAGGTGGCAATTTTTTAACCATATACTTATGAATGGGTTGATTTATGGATAAAATAAAGATTGAAACGGGTCATGGGACAAATAAAAAAATGGCTACCATGGAAACAGGTCGAAAGCCGCTTAAAGTGTATTCTTGTAACGAAATTCAACCTGACTCGATCCGTCTGACCCGTACTAAAACATGTTTTGCGCTGAACCCGTTTTAACACATTACCCGACCCACCCATTTTGCCACCTCTCATTTAAAAAAAAGTTAACTGCCATTTTCGTCCATGTGGTTTGTCCAATTATGCAAGTCCAGGTGAAATTTCAAATTTGTAGCAATTCCGTCCCTGACATTCTCAAAACATGTCAGTTCCGTCCAAAAAAACTAACCCATGTTAAGATTTGGACGGAACTGACATGTTTCGAGAATGTCAGGGACGGAATTGGTACAAATTTGAAATTTGTCCTGGACTTGCATAATTGGGCAAACCACATGGACGAAAATGGCAGTTAACTTTAAAAAAATTACTGTGGGCCCACCAAGACAATTGCGAGATGCATATCTTCTTTGGGTCCAAGCATTTGATCAGCAACAGCAGCAGCAGCAACAGCTCCAGCAGCAGCCGGCATTGAGTTCTAAATAGTTTCATATCTAACAACGTAAAAAAGCCGAAAAACACCCTAAAGATAGTTTTACATGGTTAATTTGTACAAACCTTGGATTCTGAATCAGGTAAGCTAGTTACACTTGCGGATTTAGCTAACCGATAAGATCCCACACCTCTATCCACAAAAAGTCCTTTGTCATTATATTGTTTCTGTACTGGCGAAAACGTACCCACAGATTTTGACTCAACCATGCCAGTAGAATGGTGCATTTTAGCAGGATCCGGGCCCACAGCTTCTTTTCCGGGGTCCACAACTTCGGGTTCCTATTCAAATGCCATAAGTACATGTAAAAAATCTTGATTCACTGAGTTACAAACGCTTTGATTCATTTTACGTTTTATCTTCAACAGGTCAAAGATAAATAAAGTAGCTAAAAGGAAAACGGTTAAACCTGTTTAGAACAACGTAGGATTAATATATTATTAAAAAAAAGCAACCTTTATAGTTGGGGGAGGATTGGTGAGTTCCGCACCGTTGTCTGAACCGTCATATTTTAAAGACCTTGGATTTTCGGTCAAATTAGCTGCATATACAGCAGAAGTAGGTGGAGCGGGGATGACGTATTGTTCAAGATCAAGATCCAAACTTGCTGATAAACCATTCTGAGTAAGATTACAAATAAATAAGATTTTATTATATGATAATCACCTATCCAATTTAACAACCCACTTGTTCTAATTAAAGATGTTCTAATAGGGGTGTTCAGAATTATTACAGTGTTCAGAATTCGATTCCGATTCAAAAACTTCGAAATTCGACTGAATTTGATTCGATTATCAAGAATTCGAATTCTAGTCTAGTAAATCGAATACGAATTTATAATTTTAAATTCGATTTGAAAATCGAATTCAAATTATATTTATTTATTATATTTATATATAACACACAGTGACGGAGCTTGACCAAATTTTTTTTTATTTATTTTCTTTTTTTTTGGGGGGGGGGGGGGAGAAAGTCATGAGACCAATTTTTTTTTCCTACCGCTATATTCTGGGTTGTATGTTCAGGTCGGGTCAAACAATAATAACTCCAAATAAAACTACATATTCTTCATTCATTCAAATGACGCGCTCTTACACATAAAACTAAAAAAGCTAAATATTGTTTAACAAAAATAAAAACCAAAATATTTATAATGATGCGAGAGAAATGGTGAGTAGTACCTAGACGAAGAATTACAACTCAGCGCAACAACCTTTAAGATAAATGGTAAGTACCTTTAAGATAAAAAAGAACCCTGAACTTTGATTTATATATAAAGTAGTAACAAAATTTACTTAAAGTTTATAAACAATTATCACTTACTCATAGCCCGTTCTTCACATTTTTTTAAACTCAATACGAAAATATGTATAAATATTTTGGACAATAAACTTGGTAGGGGCAAGGGATTTTAGGCAAAATAATTGGCGGGGGCGGAACTATATAATTTTAAATTTTTCGGACGAAAAACCGGAAATATTACACTTCTAACCGAAACATTCGGGGGGCGGGTGCACCCCCCGGTCCCTTAAAAGCTACGTCCCTGAATACACACATATAAGTATAACTTTATTTTGGGCTATAGTATAAATTAATCTATAAATTTAATCTTAGTCCTAAAATAGCCCATTACCAAGCCCAGATAGCCCATAACGAATTTACATATTTTAAATAAATTTGAATCAAAACGAATTTATCTGAATTCAATTCGAATCGACCAGATTTTAATTGAATTCGCCTCGGATTCAAATTCAAGCAAAAAAAAAATTCGGCCAAATTCGATTCGGGTAATTCGAAAATTCGTTATTTGAATCGATTCAATGAACACCCCTAAGTTCTAAAACGAATAAAATCGACATACAATGATTCAGATTATCATCATTCCCATTAGTGTGTTTAAGGGGCTGTTTGGATGTGCATTTGAAAGTGATGTTGAATAATTATAATTAGATAATCAACTATGAGAAAATGTAATGTTACAGAGTGTTAGAATATGCTTTTGCTATTTGAAGTAGAAATAATGACTTTCGATGGTGGTAAGTGTTTGGAAAATGAAGGCGTTTTGATAATTGTCAGTAAATTAGCACACCCACACGACCTGCATTTAGATCTAATTTTACTCAGTATTTTTAAAATTTCACCCCTTCCATAATCATTTTCTATATATTAACCCAATCTAAGAGATTTTTTATTATTTTTCTTGTAAGTTTATGACACACCGGACAACAATTTAGTTCTAATAAAGAGAGGAGGTAACCGATAAAAATAAGGGTATATAAGCAACTTTTCTACGGGGTAGAGGTAAGGCTGTCTACATCTTACCCTCCTCAGACCCTACCTTAGCTTTGCTATTGGTGGGATATACTGAGTATGATGATGATGACAATGACGCAACTTTTCTCATTTAATAATCATAAACAAAAGCAGGTTACCCAAACACTAGGAAATGATTATTGTGACTAGATGTGAATATAATCACTTTTACAACACATTCTCCTGCTTGAAGAAGTAAAAAGAACTAGTAATGGTGCGCTAAGTGTTTGGAAAATTCTGATTATATAGGAAGTAACATATAAAAAAGTGTATAAAAGCGACTTTTAAATAATCCATTGTTAATCATAAACAAAAGTAGATTTCCCAGAAAAAACAAAATATTGATTATTGCAACATAAAGTGTAACAATTAGGTAATCACGTTTAAAACATGTATATGCATATAACATGCACCTTGTGAAGAACATTAGGATCACAACATAATGGTTTAGTCTAGATAAACTATATAAAAAGCATCCTTTTGCAATATAAATTATTATTATTATAGGTGCAAATTGCATACCTCGCCACCGTCGTGTGATGAATTGATACTAACATCAGGAATCCCACGAACCGTTGAGGGTTCAAGATTTTCTTGATAAGCTCTCCAACTCGCAGCAAGATCAAACGGCGAAACCCTATCGGCTTTGATACAAACCCTATATTCAAGAACCACATCCGCATTTAGCTTAAACTGAGCCAACCTTGTGATGCCTTGCAGAGCCCCGCCCATGAACTGCCTGGCGGGACCCTCCTCCACTATGCATGGTTGAGTGTTATCCTTTGACTTCAATAAGAACTTGAAGTCCAATGTTTCTAATAACATAACAAGAAAGTGATTATATGATATTCAATTATCTGAAGCATATTTAACAAGACGTGTTGTAATAATGTGTTTGGATGTGATTCGGTTGTTTGTAGTGATATAAAGATCAAATATTCATCAGATGATTGAAGTTTACTAAATCATATTATTTAAAGATGAAAATAACCATCATTGACATTCTTGCTAAGTAATTTGATAAATCAAAATATCCAAGCACAAAAAACTGATTACTGTGAATTCAAGCTGCACTAATCAGTTCCAAAACACAAATTCAAAAAACAACCATCCTCTGATTTCATAATGAACCATTTGAACAATCAATCATTAAGTCTAATCAGTTCCCATTTGCTTTTGATACTTTTGGTTTCCTTGCGCCTGAGGCTGTGAACCAACTTAGGGGCTGTTTGGCAACATCTGAATGGTTAAGTGCTGAACCAGCAAGAGGTCTGAACCATTAAGTGCTGAACCAGTAAGAGGTCTGAACCATTAAGAGCCTGTATAATGCTTAACCGTTCAGAGGCAAATGTCTAACCAATTCAGATTAGAGATCTTAACCATTCAAACTTTGTATAAATCTTAACCATTCAGAAGCAAATGTCTGAACCATTCAGACATCTGCTCGTGAAACAAACAGTCTGAACCATTAAGTGTTGAACCAGTAAGAGGTCTGAACCATGAAGAGCCCCATTAAGTGGTAAACAAACAGCCCCTTAGTCGAATCCGAAGGGTCATGCACAATAATGTTATGACCCCGAGATCGATGGATGTAGTTTTTAAAAGACTTGGTTTTGCTATTTCAAAAAGGGGTGGCGGAGTAGCTTGTTGCCCGTTTACCTTCTATTTCGATTTAATTTCATATTGGAAAGTTAATGAAATGGATATTTCACACAAAAAAGTGTTACTAATGATTCTATCAAACAACCATCCTCCGGTTCATAATGAACCGTTTGAAACAATCGATCAATTATTAAGTTCAACTTCTATAACAAAATTTGAGACTTCATATCCACTCAAAAACATGCATCACAATAACTTCAAAATTTGGCAAAGTGACTGATCTTTATATGTGAAACAAATTGAATCAATCAAACAATCAATGATTAACCTTAAAGTCACCAACTTTCCTAAAAAACTAGTGAAATCAAATTGGGGGTCTGGTTAAAACCAATAACAGAAACAAAACCCAGATGGGAAATCAAACAATACCATGATTAGGAGAGACAACAAAGCTTAATTGCCACATAGAGGTCGATTCACGCTCCATTGGAAGCTAATTCAACATAACAGATATCAGTTGAAGCTAAAAACAAGACAAATTAATATTAAAATAATCAATCAAACAGAAAGAAAGATGAGTTACAGCTTTAGATGGGTCCCAAGAGCCAACAAGAGGAACAGAACCAAAGACATGAGGAAAAAGGTCTCCTTTTGGGGTGTAATCTTCCATCTTGAGAGACACATAGAGTTGACCGCCGGCATCATCGTCTCCGGTATGGGATGTGGTGTCACTGTCAAGGTTTATTGATGAACCAGTTCCCATTTTGATCACCAATCTTGAAGTAAACAGATATGAATAAATTGAGTTGGGGGAATAGTGTTGGTGGTGGTGGAGTGGTGGTGTTAGCGGTGGGTTACTACGGTGGTTCCAAATGGCATGTGAAGAAGGGGCTGTGTTTATGTTAGATATCAGATGGCGTGCGTTTTCTTGGGCCTTCACATCATGTATTGTCCATTATCCGGAAAATATAAAAAGGTTTGAAAAATATTATGAAAAAAAGTCAAAACTTTTGAATAATAAAAAGTTATATAGTGATTTGATTATAATTTATATAGATATAGATGTGTATTTATAGTCATTGATGAAAATAACTAATATGTAAGGGTTTATCTAAATGATCCCGCCCCCTAGCCCAACCGGCTATTCCCATGTGGTTTGGGTTGGGCCGGCTTCCTCTTCGGAGGTCGCCGGTTCGACTCCCGGGAGGTGTAAACGGGGGTGGGACGTCCCAATGATAGATCGTATCCTACCGAGGCATGGTGCGGTCTTGAGGGCAACCCGGTTTTACCCAGCTGTTACCCCAGCGAGTCTCTCGTGTGGGGGCAGTATGGTTTCCGGGCGGAAGTCAGCTTACGCGGCGGCCGGGGCCCAATCGAACATCGCGTCCGCAGGCGCGGGGCTGACGGGGGATTGTCTTCGACATGAACCCGGTGACCACTGGTCCAGTACATAGAAAGTCACCTTCCAAAAAAAAAAAAAAAGGGTTTATCTAAATGAGTTATGAATTTGTGTTTTTTTCTAAGTGAATGTGTGATGGTTGAAGATGCATGAGTGAAAAGTTAATAACAGTTTATTTTCGAGTATTATGATTTTTTTTTGCATGAGTTTATAGAAATGAAGTGTGATAGATGAGCAAAAGTGGATATACAACTATGAAGTTGCATATCACATGTTATTTATTTTATGTATTTATGTTATTATCTGTTTCAAACGCGATTTACATCTAAAGTCGTGAAATACGTGACTTTTTATGTATCTATTTTATATTTACGCATCACTCGTAAATGCATTGCAATGTACAAATTGAGCCCACATTTATTTTGTGTATTAATAATACGTAAAATTAATGTTGTATTTTATTATTCGAGTATCTACATGTGTTTGTTTATACGTTGCAAAAAATTATGACAACACATAAAGACTTGGTAGATATCTGAATAACAAATCTTATAGATGTATAATTTGGTGTCACCTATTAACATATAAATTGTACTAATAATGTTAAATTTTATGATTTTCTCTCTAAAGTATATTTGATGGGTTTTGTTTGTATATCAAATATCAGATAATATACGTGACTAGGTTTATATTAATAACCTAATCTAGTTTTTGGTGTTGTGGCACACTGGCATGTTAAATGTTTGTTCAAACATATCGGCTAACGATTGAGGAAGTGATAATTGTTCGCAACATAGAATTTTATGTGGACCAAATTGCTTAGATAGGGCCAAATTAGTTAAGTATGTAAAAACATGTAAAAAGAATTGAAAGTCTTTATACCATATCTTATAATTTGATATGTAAAAACAAGTAAAAAGAACTGAAAGTCTTTATACCATCAGTGGCGGATCTAGGATTCCGACCAAGCGGGAACGTTTTATAAATAAGCGGTAACGAAATCGAAAAAACGTCAAATTTTTCCAAAATTTACACTAAAAACGTAAAAAAATTTCCGACCAAGCGGTAGCGGAGGCTACCCCTTAGTCTAATATATATCTGCCCCTATATACCATATCATATAGTTAATTTGATATGTAAAAACATGTAAAAAGAATTGAAAGTCTTTATACCATATCATATAGCTAATTTCAGGGGCGGATCTACGTGCGTGGATGAGGGGTTGCACGGGATACCCTGCAACTTTCTTAACGAAGTGTAAAAAAAATTAGTTTCCTTTTTATTTATCAGGGATACCCCTAAGCAAATGTTAAGATACCTCTAAGTGTAGGTAAAAATTAGATGAGATGAAATTTGCAGTTGGCGGAAACGAAATTTTTCGGTGAACGGAAACTTGCAGCGGCTTTGAAGAAGATGAAGTTATAGTTTATATTAATATTAAATAGAGTAAATTGCCAAAATCGTTCTTGAGGTTTAGGCATGTTTGCCAGTTTCATCCAAACCACTAACTTAGTTTACTTTTTATCTTAAGTTGAAGGATATTTGGATTAAACTGTTAAATATAAAACCTCAGGGATGATTTTGGCAATTTACTCAAACTCTTTTTAATTTCTTTTATTTAATTAATTTTGGCACATACATATAAAACATAATATACATGCAGTTTTTATAAAAATAATTATAGTTTTGTCACATAATTTTTTAAAATTTTCATCCAAACCAGTAACTCAGTTTATATTTTCTACGAAGGTGAAGGATGTTTTAAATTTTATAAATTAAGACAGGAACTAATACCCAGTTTTTTTTATATAGATCAGTTTTATAAAGAGAAAACAATATATCAAATAAATATCAATGGTATGCAGCACATAACAATCGATTATAACTTTTAGTATTTAATCAAGTGTAGAGATAGAAAAAAAAATTATAAAACGTTACATATTTTAAAATCTGTTGAGGACCTAAAAAATATGTTGGCAAACAAAAAAATATTTATCTAATTAAGATTAGGAGGGCAACTAATTAATATTTATTACGAGTGGTTTGAGTAAAGAAACTTTTGGTTCATGGCATTATAGTTACTATTTGGTGGGTAATTTTAAGGTTTGGTAACGATACGTTGTCTGATAAGGAGGGGGCAGAGTCTTCCTGTTTTTTGATAGGAGCGAATTTAAAAGAGTAGAAGATGAATTACAAACTTGGTACAAATGATAAGATTTGTTTATTTGACCTTTTTTCTATAAGGTCACTAGCATTTTAGTTTTATAAAATTTAGAGGTTGAAGTAGATTTTATTTTTTTAAAACTGATCTATATACAAAAATTTGAAAATTAATTTTTGTCTTACTTTATAAAATTTAAAAGATCCTTCACCTTAATAAAAAAAATAACTGAGTTAGGGGTTGGATGAAAATTTATAAAAATTGTGTGACAAAACTATTAGTTTTTTTTTATAAGAACCACATGCATAATTTGTTTTATATATATGTGACAAAATTAATTAATTAAATAAAATAAATTTAAAAGAATTTAATTAAATTGTCAAAATTGTCCCTAAGGTTTTATATTTGACAGTTTCATCCAAATATCCTTCAACTTAACAGAAAAAGTAAACTAAGTTAGTGATTTGCATGAAAATGACAAAAAATGCAAATGGTGAAGGGCTATTTGACAAAAAAAAAAAGTCATTTTGGATGAAACTGGCAAACAGACCTAAATCTCAGGGACGATTATGGCAATTTACTCTATTAAATATGAACATCTCGGAAACATGAATGAAAAAGGAAGATCGGTGCTTAGAACTCACATATAGGGGTGTAAACGAGCCGGGCCGAGCCCGAGCTCGACCAGGCTTGAGCTCGGCTCGTTAGGTTTTTATGAAGCTCGAGCTCGGCTCGGTTCGAGCCTACTTCTTTGAGCTCGAGCTCGGCTTTCGAGTAAAACCCAAAGCTCGAGCTCGGCTCGAACTATTTTGAGAACAACCTTAAACGAGCTAAAAGCTCGGCTCGAGCTCACTTCAACATCGCTTAAACGAGCCAAAGCTCAGCTCTAGCTCGGCTCATCAATGTTATCATCATTATTAATATATTATATATAAAAAAAAATTAAAATTTTGTATGGGCTCGTTTAGGCTCGCGAGCCTAAACAAGCTTTGTATTTCAGGCTCGAGCTCGATAACAAAACGAGCTCTATTTTAGGCTCGGGCTCGGGCTCGTTAAGGCTCGGCTCGTTCGAGCTTTTAACCGAGCCGATCACGAGTAGCTCTCGAGCCTCTGGGCTTGTTTACACCCCTACTCACATATATCACATATAATCAGATTTGAATTAATATTCCTCCATCTAATATACTAAACTAAAACATTTTTTAGAATTTTTAAGGAAAGCATATAAAAAATCTATTAATAAACGTATGCTTTCTAAAAAAGTTTCTTACAAAATGATTTTTCTTTTATAAAAAAATAAGTATTTAAATATTCATTTTTAACTTTTAAAAATATATTGTTTTTTATTCTTCTAATGCATATTATTCTTTGGTATTTTCTAAAACACATCTCTAAAAATAAGCGAATTATTTATTTATTTATTTATTTGTTTTTTTTTTTTTACTTTCTTCATTTATCATTTATTTGAACGGCCAATGAATTCTTTAAATAGGCTACTGCCGAATTCACCAAATCAAGATACACTCGCATCCGAACTAGTGAAAACCCTCATTTAGGCCCGAAGCCCGTAACACTCGCCTGAAGGCACGATACATGTATCTACACCTAATTCATACGTAATTTCACATATATCTTATCTAAAAATATCATGTTATAATTTCTAAATATTAATAATAATAGTTTAATATATTTTTATTCAGCCCGTGTAACATACGGGTCTATAACATAGTAATTATATATACACTTACTAGCCGCCCAGGACCCTAAGGGATTTCAGATTCTTAGGGATGACCGTACGTAAAACAAAAACTTAAGGGCCCATTTTACTAGTAGCATAGGGCCCTCGAATTCTCATGGCCCTAGGTAAAAAAAATATTGGGATACCCCTAAATTTTTCTTCTTCCGTCACTGGCTAATTTGACAAGTAAAACTGATTTGCTTAATGAGTATATAACTATGTACTTATATTTACTTTAATTATAATTGATACCAAAAAACAATAAATACACCTAAAAACATAATTCATGCATATTTGACTAAGTTTAGAAGACGGGTATATATTCTTTTAATAGAAAATTTGATCCAAAACTTGACAAAAAATAAAATAATTTGTGTTTTAAAGAGTGGAATGTGGAAGATGTTGAATTTCATGGCATGCCCATAACACCATATATTGTGGATAAGAAGAGATCCATACAAGATTGGGTGCTTTTTCATGACTTTAAAATGATAGTGATTGAAGCTAACATTATAACAAGTATTCCATGCCAACAAGAAAACTTCATGGAGTAGTGGCATCACCACCATGTGTTGCTAGATGAATTTCTTACTAAAAATAACATGTTAATGATTTAAAGTTAATAAATCTAATATCATTCATTTTTATTCATTAAGTTAAAGGCATCAAGTATAGCTCGTACACGCTTAAAACCATATAACATTGACATGACCCATGAAGTGAAGAAACACTTTAGTTTTAGCTTATACTAATTTACCTTATATTTACAAATACTAATAAACTCGCTATATACTCAATTAAATCGCATTTGTATTTAGGATTCTATACATAATAAACAAGTAACTAATTGTGCCATGTGTTATTTTAAATGTCTCCTCAAGCAGTGATCTGATTAGCAATAACTAATTCTTTGGCGTGCAGGGTAGATGGTGCTTTTAGGTCAAACGAGTTTCGAACCTGATCCAAATCCATTTGAGTGAGTCAGGGTATTTCGTTGTAAAATTGGTTCTTAAACCAAACTGGTTTGGCCTAAATTGGTTTGAGCCCCACGAAAAAAAAAAACAAAAAACTGGTCCGGTTTATCAACTGAACCGGTTTGAGCCCAACCCGAGTTTTGTTGTATTGATGCTTTAAAAATTTTGGGCCTGGCTATTCTGGACCGAGCCCATTTTCAGCCCATATGAGCATAAAGATTAGGGTTTCACTATAAAATCTGTTCATCACCATATCTATCTATCGAAGTCGCCTAACCTCCACAACTCACCGGCGTCTGCAGCTTCTTCTGGTACATCGAAAACTTCTGTCGTCAACATGAGAGCTAAGGTAATCTGCCTATCAAATTAACAATCTACAATAATTATTGCATTTAATCTTCTGATATAAAGTTCGATTAACGTTGTTGTACAGTGGAAGAAGAAGAGAATGAGGAGACTGAAGAGGAAGCGACGAAAGATGAGACAGAGATCTAAGTAACTGTCTTATGTTGCCGTTTTGGCAAGTTTTTGAGTTATCAGGTTTTGTTGGAACAATCGTCTGTCATTTTGTTTTCGGATATTATGAATTATGATCCTTTAATTTACCATTTTAATTTACTTTTTTTGTGGGTTTTAATTATTGTTAAATCTCTGTGAAATTGGTTAAATTTGTAGGGTAAGCTGTTGCTTAATTACAAGTTTTGTGTGGTAGATTTGTTTATGATATGGAGGTTTTAGGTTTAGGATGTTGATTTGTTGAATGGTAATATTGAACAATGCTGATTTTTGTTTTTAAATTATTTTTTATGGAAGATTTATTATAATGAGGATTGAAATGCAAACGGATGGTGTAAATTCAAAATTTTAGCATGGTTGTTTGTTCAAGTAGATGTGTACATATAATTATTTTATGTGAGCACAAGGAGTATATCTATTTTTTAGAACACGATTTAAAAAAAATACCCTTTGTTTGCAACAGAAAATATGTCCCAACTGTTAGCTACCCTTAGGAGGGGGATGAGGCACTCTCATGGGTACCCTTTTCGGGTAGTGTTTTTTGCCACAACACCGCTGCCCACCTAAAAGGGTAGGCTATGCGGCTTGGTTTTAAAAAGTGGAGAGGCACACAAAAGCGCCGGCCTCTAAACCTGAGGCACCAAGTGCAAAAGCGGCGGGCTTTTTGTACACAAGGCGCAAGCTAATTATATATAGTTTTATAAATCCCATAGGGTTTTAGCTTTCTCTGCACAATAAATAGGTACACATATTGTTTTTCTATGATTTTAGCTGCATGTACAAACCAAAAAAACATAAGGTACGACAGTTAGATGCCTAAAACAGTCTAGCGTACAAGAGGCTGCGTGCCTCTGGCCAAAAGAAGCCCAGAAAAATTCCAAAAATGCGCATCTTTTTGGCGATTTTTGTAATTACTTAGGCTCTGAGCAAAAATCTTCAGGGTGTACACCTTGTTGCGCCTCTCGCTTAAGCACGCTTCAGGCGCGCTTTTTAAAACCAAGCTAGGCATGTTGATTGTGCCGGGAGGAGAACCCGTCCAAGGGTAAGAGAGAAGGGGTTTGAGGTGGTGTTAGACGGGAAGCTATCGTTCAAGGGTACATGGTTAAGGCAAGGTTAGGGCGTGGTTAGTGTTTGTGACTTAAGAGTAGTTTCAAAGAATTGACATGGTGCAATTTGATTGGTCGGGGAAGGGTACTACGCTTGGATGCACTTTGTGCTTGGCATCTGACATCTTATGGGATTTTAAATACTCACTTTTCACATTATTGACATGTATTTGAATGATCCCTAGAAGTTTAATCCCAAGGATTAATTTGAGTATGATATAAATACGTTGATTTGGTAATAACGACTCTGTTGAATGTTGATTACTGGTGAACTAAGCGATACGGTTCTTGGGTGCCAACCCATCAACGATTGAATTAAATGTGATAAGTACTTAATTTATATGTTATGTATACAAAGCCTGTAATCATAAGCACTAATAAAAAATTAAAATAACTATAAGTGGTGATAAGCAAAATAAGTCGAGTTGTACTTTATACCCAACTCGACAACTCGTTATGTTTGTGTATGTTGTGGTTGCTATTTTTGGAGACGTACAAAAACCTGTTTAGGCCCAAACCAGTTTGATTCGTAAACCAAATCAGTTTTTTCTCATCATGGGCTCAAACCTGTTCGGTTTATGAATTGATTTTAGACTTGGAAATCCGAATCTATCCGAATCATTTTGGGTCGAGTTCAAAACTGGTTTGGGCTCAAACATATTCCCAATCCTATTCTAAACAGATTTGGCTCAAACCGGTTCGGTTTATGAATCGATTTTAGGTTGAAATACTAGACTCTTCCCAAAACCCCAGGTTAGGTCAGGCACAAACCGTTTTTTTTTTTTTTTTTGTATAAGGTCTGTCCCACCAAATCGGTTTTTCTACACCTCTAACTATGTTTGTGTATGTTGTGGTTACTTGTTATTTTAGTTTTCTTTTTTTAAGGTCATTGTTGGTTATAACATGTTGTATTGCTAGTTATTACCAAGAAATAGAAACGGAACAATAAACATCAACTAATTATGTATAACAAAATCCACATAAGAAAGCCTTTAAACCAGGATTAATAGAAGAATTAACCAAAGAAAAATTGTACAGCAACTCAAGTAACTAAACTCATTTTATATATGTCTAGTTTGACAGTATAAATTATAAAATACTTTGTCATTGATATATTATATGGATTCATAATCTTTATTACATGTTTTTAAAACATAAATGTGGAATAATGCCCCACATTAGCTTTACATAGATTTCGAAACCTTTGACTTTGACTTAGCATTGTTGTCTTCTTTGTAGCACACATTATTGAAAGGTTTTGCACCGTCTTTCTTGAGAGATAACCCACGGCAAGCTTGGGGAACCTTAGATCCTTTATAAGCTTTACATACGTAGCTCACGAAATTTGCGATATCCTATAACTCAAAACAAATGTCATTTCTCTAATCTAGATTTGACAAATGACAATGTTATTACAAACTTTAAGATTCTTGAAGATAATACACAATGCTTACCTCTTTGAGTGGTTTCCCGTCCACTACGACCCATGGCACATATTCATGAGGAGGTTTAAGAGCGCCTATTTCATCCGCATATTGTAGCTCGAGCTGCATAATAGATGTATAAATATATATAATGCATCACGTGTAACTGCGTAAGTTCAAAACACAACCATTAGCCAAGAAAACTAACCTTGTGTCCAAGCTCACCGGTGAAGCATTCAGTAACTTGTTTTGGGTCTAACTTTAATTTCTTAAAACAAGTTTTCCACTCTCTATACTTGCCATCATCACTTAAACTCTCCACACAATGGATAAACTTGAAGTGGTCATTCTGCATCAATCAAGATTTTGTGTTAGAAACAAAGAATAAATGATCATTTCACATTATTGAATCGTACCACATCAGGCCATGTATTGATTGCACAGGCCCCGACAGTATTTAGCTTGCATTCCCATTCACCATGCTGCAACATGAAATCGATCGTGATGTTTAATTGTATAAGGATTTATAAGGGTCCTGCTATAAACATGCCACCCACTGACAAACTAGTTCCACAACGTTTTTAAACAACCATTTGAAGGTTAGGGCTCGCGTCATATGTAGCCACATACCTTTAAACGGCCGTTTGAGTTTGGGGTGGCGTAGGCAGTGGCGGACCCAAGAATTATTTGCTGGGGGTGCAGGCAGATGAGGGGCTCAAGCATATTTTCAAGGGGTGTGGTCGGATTTTTTTACCTAAAAAAGACACTATTTTTTTTTTTCAAAGGGTGCGCCGGCACACCCAGCAAGACACATAGGTCCACCCCTGGGCGTAGGATTAGTATATATGCTATATAACAAAAGGTGACAACAAACCTGACAGACAATGGTGCCATTGGAATCAATCTTAGCATTTCCATAGGGACTGAGCTTGAGATCAACGATATCAATCAGCCCGTTATGGAATATCTTGGATAGATCGTTGAGAATAAAATCCGTACAGCCGGGACACAGGGCTTCGTAGTATAAAGCCAGCTTGACTTTCTCTCCAGCGACGGGCGTTGCAGATGACTGCACTAGAGTTGCAGCTAAAGAGATGATTAGAACAAGAAGAAGAACAACATTTTTTGATCGGTGAAGATGGGCCTCCATGTTTTGTTATTTACTACTTCACTGTCACTGTGAATGAATATTTGATAACTTTAGTGTTTGGTTATGCTTTGCTTTTTATAATGATTTTGTAGTACAAATTAGTCTTCATATCATGTTTATTTACATTGCTGCCATTATGTGTTCATCTCGTTTTTGGCATTTGCTTTGCGTGGATAGATTAATGAAGTGCCAAAAGGATGAAATCGTTTAGTTTCGTGATTATTATAAAATCAAAATATGCTACTTATGGAGTTGATACAATATTCTCATTGTTTTCGGTTGAGTTCATACTAAAATTAGTATATGAGATAATTTAAAGTAATGTAACTTAGGGAAACCCACTTTTTATTTTTATCACAACACGAAACATTGCTTGTATGTATGGGAGGCTGTTTCGGATGACATCTACGGCTACTAAAAATTATTATATATATATGTATAAAGTTTTTTAAAAAATGCGGCCTTACAAAAAAAAAAAAAAAAAAAAAAAAAAAGGTGAGGTTGTCAAGTCTTAATCTCAAGACCTCACCTATGGCATGGAGATGGTGATACCAACTCCTACATCACTACTTTTGTGTATAAATATTTGATATGATACTAAATGTAAATTAAAAGGTTTATATATACGTAAACAAAGAAAAAAACAAATTTTGGGTCACCCACTTGGCACACCCTATAGGCGTCGAAGTCTGGTGAAAATAGTCAGGTTGGGTGACGGGTTCCGACCCAAATAGATTCGTATTGAAATGAGTTTTCCTGCTAAATTTGCTTTTATGACGGCTAGCAGAGGTGACGACCATAGTAATGGACATGATACGCAGTGGCCTAGATGGTGACGACAATGGAGTTGGCAGCAGTGACGCTGGCGATTTAGGCGGTGGCGTTCTCGTCAATTGTGAGAGATGTGGTGGTCAGGGGCGAAGGTTAGAAGGGGCCGGGAGGGGGGTGACCCCCCGAACTTTTCGCTCAGTAGTGTTATGTATGTATAGCTTTCATAGAGAAATTTTTGGGTATATACGTTTTAGAACCCCCGGTTCTATAGAAATTTTTGGGTATATACGTTTTCGACCCACCTGTCGGATATCTCAAGCTTCGCAACTGGTGGTGGTGACGGTGGCTAGCACTGTATGATGCCAAGTCATTATGACTCATTTTAAATTTACACGTTCTATAGAGTGATCAAGTTTGTTTTAAACTATTGATTGTTAGATACCAAAATTAATTCATTATGTAACTTTAGTAGATCCAAAACAACCAATAAAGATTTTTTTTTTTTTTTTTTTAACTTGGATCATACCATTTCATTACGATGTGTAATTGCATGAAAACGCTTTTACATTGCTTGACTCTTCAACTTATTTAGATTGCTACCATTATGTATTTATTTCCTTTTTTGGACTTAGGGTGGGTGGGTTAATGAACTACCAAAAGGAGTAAATCGTCCACTTGTGCGATTTTTATAAAAAATAGAATGTCTAATTTGTTGACAAAGCTACAAAAGATGGCTAACTAAATTACGTGAGAGAGAATATTAAATCAGGGAATTGAAAACAATTATTGCGATACATACGAAACATGAAATGCATTTTCATGGTGTTAAGTACATTTTTTATATAATCACAGCGGTGGTGGACTGGTGGCCCTGATGGCACCAACGACTGCGATTGTGGTGGCAAATGTGGAAGTGGTGATGGTGACTGGTGACACACACTATGGTGTTAAGTACATTTTGGTTCGTTTTAAACTAATTATAGTTTTATAAAAGTTATCAATTTTAGGCAAAAGATCAAATACAAATAATCTTAACATACTAAACATACAAACAGTGGCGGAACCAGAACGATTTAGTTAGGGGGTCATCATAAGCTTATATTCTATACTGGTTCAAATTAGGGGGTCCATCTCTAAGTTTGTTCTTCAAAACTCAAAATTTATAAATAAAAATTCAAAAAGTTCCGGTGACCGGAGGGTCAACGGACCCCCTTGACCCCCCTCTGGTTCCGCCCCTGCATACAAATTGAAGGAAAACTCAAAAAGACAAGGTGACATTTTTGTAATTACCACAAACTATCAAAGTTACTATACAAATGTGAACTCAACCAAAAATACCTAAAAAACACAATTTTTTTTAATATTTTTTTATAAAAAAATCGTTACATTTTGTTAGCAAAAAAAAAAAAAAAAATTTTTTTGCTGCTTCTAAAAGTAGCGATTTTTTAATAAAAATGTTAAAAAAATAAAATAAAATAATGTGTGTGTTTTTTTATCTTTTTAGATTTTTTTAGGTTTTTTTGGGGTTTAGTTTTTAGCATTTTTGCTTGGGTGGGGGGACGGGGGGTAGGTTTTTTTAGGTTTTTGGGGGTGGGGGTTAGGTTTTTTTTTTTTTTTTTTTTTTTTGGGGGGGGGGGGGGGGGGAAGGGGGGGTTAGGTTTTTTAGGTATATTTGTAGAGTAACTTTGATAGTTATTGATAATTACAAAAATGCCACCTTGTCTTTTTGAGTTTTCCTTCAATTTGTATGTTTAGTATGTTAAGATTATTTGTACAAGAACTTTCCCCATCAATTTTAAACCATTGATAATTAGATACAAAATGAATTCATTGTGTAATTATGTAACTTTGAGAGATCCAAAACAGCCAGTAAACAATTTTTCGAACCTAAGTAATATCATTTCATTAAGTTGTTTAATTACATGAAATTGGTCTTACATTGTTGATTTTGTAAGTTATTTAGATTGGTGCCTTTACGGAGATGGATTAATGAACTACCAAAGAGTTAAATAGTCCATTTTCACGATTTATATAAAAATTTAATATGTCATATTTGTTCACTAAGCTAAAAAAAAAGGGTAACTCACTTACATGAGAATATTAAATCAAGATAACATATGGAGTTAATTGCTCGGATGATCCCAGTGGTTTGCCATTTTTTCATGTTTAGTCCCCAACTTTTCAAAATAGCGAGTTTGTTTCCTGTGGTTTGCTCACTTGTTACTCGGATAGTCCCCCGATTGGATGACAGGTAGTTTGCTCAGTTAAGTTTGTGTGAAATGACTAAACTACCTTGCTATAAAATATATTAAGTAAAACAAATATATTTTATTATTTAATAATTCAAATGGACCCACCCTTTTAATTTAAATTAAATATAATAATTACTTAAACCCCACCCTACCCTGCTTTCTTCTCCGGCAAGAAGCACCTTCTCCGACCATCATCCGTGATATTTCAAACCAATCTCTCTTTCCAAAAAAAAACCAAAATTCCATGAATATGAAACCCTTTTACCACTTATAATATCCTCCTGAAAACAAAATCGTTTTTAGTTTGCCACAATTATTCCACTTTTCGTGTGATTTATTTGTTTGTACGTTTGTTGGAGTGGCTTTTGTGGATGTTGGGGGACATAGATCGATGCCCGTGTGGGTGGGTTTTTCGCTTTGCTCTTCATCTTTATCTTCGTCCCACTCTTCAGTGTCATCGATCGCTTCTACTCATACAAGCCTTCTTTAAGAACAAATAACACAAAATGACATATGACTGTCATCAGTCTTTCTGTAGGATCGTGAAACGACCTAACGAGTCGATCAGAAGAATGCTCAGACAGAATCAGAGGCGGAATTCATTGATTCTGTCTTCGTTTAGCTTGTATTCACTATTAAATGTCTTGTTTATTGATCTTGAAACGATTTACAGCACGGAGACACTTCGACAACACCTCGGCGTCGGAAACAAGAAGGTTACAAATGATTTAGCATGAGGAGTATTTATAGGGGATGCTATTTCATTTGAAAGTGGCATGTGTCACTTCAAACGAAATTACACATGTTAATTTCGTTTGAAGGTGTCACATGTCATGTTCAAACGAAATTACCTCAAATACCCTTAAATCCTACCCTAATTCTCGTATAACGCGCCCTGATCTAACACTTCTAATATAAGACTCGATACAAGACGAAGTCGACAGACGCATGCACTAACAGACTCCCCCTCGGATGTTGACGAGTCTGAAGTGTCGAGTCCTCGCATCTTCAGTCTTTATCAGTCTTCGGGCTCTTTCACAATCTGAGACTCGAACGAAGATGAAGTCGACAGACAACTACACCAACAGCAATTCCGCACACACACTCCCAAACCAGTTCATTTTGTTTAGCACTTGGAATTTCGAAAATCAGCTCATCAACATCAGTTGTCGAAAATCTTTTTGAATTTTCAAATAAATGCTAAACTACTAGAAAGAACAATATTGAAATACAGTAAAGAAATATTTACATACAATATTTTTTGTGAGTTTGTGTAAGAGGATCATATCAGTTTTTGAGACAAATCACTAGCACCGTTAAGCTTTAAACATTTTCAGTTCTAAACGATTCACATAGATTGACGATATTGTTGTCCACTTAAACTCATTCTAAAAACTTTCGAAATGCTTACCGATACGTTAAGGTATATTAATTTTGCACTAAGTTCTTATGGACCCCACGATATCAGCATATCCCCTCATCATGCAATACACTGACCCAAGTAATGCCTTTAAACTTTTATCAACTGTGATTTGTGCGAAAACAAAGCAGAATGTTTAAACATTAACAATCAGGTCGATACTTCCGTATACGCAGAGAAAGTCCAATGTTTAAACAAAATAAGAAAAATAAAACAAGTTGAAGTTATTTAGGCTTTAACCACCAGGTCGATACTTCCGTATACGTAGAGATGATCCAAAGCTTAAACGAAACACCAAAGAAAATAACGCAGAACGTTTAGGCAATAACATCCAGGTCGATACTCACGTATACGCAGAGGATGTCCAATGCTTAAACAAAATAAAGAAATAAAACAAGTTTAAATCTTTGCAAAATAAAATGCACAATCACAGCGACTTTTCAGCAAAGTTGTGAAAGTTCACAAACTTAAACCAGTTTTATGTCTTTCGACAATCAGCGATTACTGAGTAGGCACATAATCAAGAAGGACAAAACTAAGTACTATGCTTTTGACCATGTTTCCCACTAGAACTAGGCTTTTTCATTTAGGTTTGTATCGTTATCGCAAATCTACTAGTCTAGCTGAGCCTACCGTCACATCTTTAGTGAGACCGTTTATCACATTTTATCATTCCATTTCTTTAGCATGTTGCGACAGTCCACTGATTTTCTATCATTTCCTCTTTTATACAACAAAAACTCAATTTTGTATTTTTCAATGTTTTTTTTACATTTTCAAATTTTCAAATTTTTTTAAATTTTTCTCCCCCTAAAATCAAAATATGTTTCAATTTTGATTTTCTGGGAAAATTTGAAAACGAACTATACAAACTTGACAACATGATGAGAATCACTTCAATTCTCCATTCACTTGGCATAAACAATCAGAACTCCCCCTGACAACAAAACATTTTCCCATAGTGATTTCAAAACACTTAAGTTTGTTTTAATCAAAATGGTTTTTCCGGAAAATTAGTTTTGTTGATTTTAAACCACTTGTAGGTTAGGGGTTACACTCATCATCTCGTTCTTCTTTAACCACTTGTATGATTTAACATATCCAGATTTTTTAACACAATCACTTGTAGAAAAATCAAGTACAACTTAATGTCCCTGATTTACCACTCGTAAGTCAAAATCACTTTTGTGAATTTCTCAAGAAAGATGCCGATTCCTGCTCCACTCTTACCAACCTGGGAGCTCCGGCAAGTCAGATTTTTCATTTAAACAAATTTACCCAAGCCTGACTGTCCTTGGGTGATTTTGAATTCTTGTTCAACAATGGTGGAAAATTTACATCATCCATTGTTAGACCAGAATTCTCAACTTTTACCTCAACACACGGCTCTTCTGGCTTTACCACACCAGATTCATTGCCTGAACTTGGATTGTCTGACTTTGATGAGTCAGATTCATTGCCAACAACTGGCTCCTTTGTTTCCGGAGAAACAAATTCATCACCAGGAAGTGAATTCTCCACTTTCTTTGATTTCTCTTTCGTCCTCATATTTGTATCTGATGGATCCGTTTTGCTAGATTTTTCATTCTTTGGAGAGCAAGACGATTTATCAGAACTGTTATTCGCTTTGACAGCTGTATCCGAGGACAAAATCCTTTCGAGATACTCTCTCGCTTTCTTCCTCTTCTTCCTCAGTCTGTCTTTTTGCCCCTGCGAAAGCTTCACTTTTGGTTCTAGAACTTTCTGTTCTTTGGGCTTTGCTTCGACTTTGACTGGTTTCTTCTTTGTCATTTTCTGAGATTCAACCCTTGATCTTCTCATAGATCTCATTGGGCAATCTCTGGCGATGTGACCTTTGATTTGGCAATTATAGCATCTCCTCGTCTCAAACCACTGATTTTGGCAGTTAACAGCAATGTGTCCTCGAACACCACAAGTATAACACACTCTGTTATTATACCAATCACCACTTTCACACCAAACATTCAGATCATTGCATTGTCTGGCTTTGTGGTAATCATCACTCTTCCTGAAAGCTGGATTTGACTTTGAAGCACTGTGGTCAAACCTGCACCACTTATTACCAACAGTTTTTGAGTTTTGTTTTTCAATTTTTTGTGATTTTTTATCACGATTGGATGATTGAACTGATGAGCTTTTATTTTCTTTTTGAACATTTTCCAGTTTTTTATCCTTTTGTTTTTGTTCCACATTCTTCTTTACAGGTTTTTGCGTTGAACATTCACCTTTTTCAGTAGAATGTAGAACAGTTTCTTGAAACATTTCATTTAATTTCAAAAATATTTTTCTTTTTTCAACTTCATCATCAGTTTTCTCATCACAATCTTCAACTTTGACTTTGTCAAAGTTTGTGACATTATCACTTATTGGAACATAATTGATCGGTTTTGGACATGGATAATCTGGTGTTGATGACTAAGTCTCAAAACCTTTCAATTTCTTTTCAAGCTCATCAATTTTATTCCGAGCAATTTCAGCTTCTTTTTCAAGCCGAATAATTGTCTGAAGATGAGAATTTATTACTTTTTGTTTTTCAATATTATTTTTACTAAAAACAGATCTCCCATCTTCAAGAATCTTTATTTGACTTTGAAAATCTTTTTCAATTTTTAATTTTTCATTTTCAAAACTTTTTATTTTATCTTCAAAAATTTTTGCATTTTCTTTCAAAATTTTGTTTTCTAATGTCAAACTGTTCAACTCACTCAACATTCGACATTTTCAGATTTCAACTTCTCAAAATTTTCTTGCAAAACAAGAATCTGTTTATCATCAGATTGCTTCTCATCTTTCATCTTTTTGACTTCCAATGTCAAACTTTCCGCATCCTTCAAGAGTTTGACAGTTTCAGCTTCAAATTTATCACATTTAGAGCACACTGCTTCAGAATTCGAAGATCCAATCTTCACAGATTCTTCATTCTTTGGAATTTCTTTTGTCTTTGACCTGAATGTACTTGCACAAAAATTTTTAACGAAATCAAGAGGATTCGCATTCTCATCAATATAACAACCCCTCTTGTTATCATATGTCAAAACATTTTTTTGCTGCAAGACATACACCAATTCTTTTATCCATTTCAATAATTACATCCAAACTCATTTTATTAAAATTTCCTTTTATTTTATCAATCAATTCTCCTTTTTTCTTATAAACTTCATACTCATGAGTTTTCAATTTGCTGATGAAACCTTTCAAATGTAATTTTGAAAAATTTGAATCATGTTTTATACTTTTTAGTATATCACCCCATTCAACAGGTAATGCATCAGCAAACTTTGCCATCTTTTCAACATCTGTCAAGTTTATCTCATGACTTTTTAAATGCTCAAGTAAAACTGTATATCGATTTGCCAGATCATCCAATGTTTCATTTTTTTAAACACACAAAGTATTTAAATCTTTTCAACCATCCATCCTTTCTTATACTTCTATAACTATCATCCAAATACCCGTGATACCACTCATTAAATCTTTCAAAATAATCATTTTCTTGTTCATCAAACATTTTCGTCATACTTCAAAAACAACCTGTTCAAACGAAATACCAAGTTCAAACTAGATCCCCTTTCAAACGAAATACCTTTCTCAAACAAACTATCTAATTTCGTTTGAAACACCAACACTCTCAAACGAAATTGCTGAATGTGTATGAACTTTCAAACGGAATTGTAATTTGATGCGAAATACCTACATTCAAACGAAATCCCAAAACATTCACATGCACAAACTCATTGAATTACTCAATTATCTTATGATATTGAGAATATTAATGATCGACAACTCTTAATTCACAATGAATTTTAATTGGGCCTAGAGGTAAGTGGACCGACAATTGCAAGTATCAAAAATATATGATTGGACCGATGTAAAGTGGACAGGTGACAAATCACGTGGAATGTGGATCACTTCAAAGCTTTTCAAATTAGGCCGACAACACTAAAGAATTTCACATGCAATTTTAATGTTCAAAACAAATGGCCGACAAACACATTAAAGTCTTGAAACAAAATTTCAGCTTCAAACGATATCACCCAAATTCTTCAAACGGTATTACCGGTTCAAACGAGATTAACCAATTGTTCAAACGAGATACCTTGATTCAAACGGAATCACTAGATTCTTTCAAATGAAATCAGAAGATATGTGTAATCTCAACCGAAATATGTTAGATTCAAACGGAATTAATCCTCTGATCTCGTTTGAAGGCTGCTGACATCATCAATTCGGTCCAAAATTTTGTCCAATTGGTCAGGTTTTAGGCCGTTTTTAGTTCAGAAACTTTCAAGGCTTTGTCAAAACACAATTACGCACACATTGTGAAAGTTTTAGCCCATTTTAACCGTGAAAACTTGATTAATTTTGAAAAGAAGGTGTAGGAATCAGAATTTTCCAGCGAAAACGAGCTAAACGGTAAGAACTCTTCCTCCTAAGCTCTGATACCACATGTAGGACCGTGAAACGACCTAACGAGTCGATCAGAAGAGTGCTCAGACAGAATCAGAGGCAAAATTCATTGATTCTGTCTTTGTTTAGCTTGTATTCACTATTAAATGTCTTGTTTATTGATCTTGAAACGATTTATAGCACGGAGACACTTCGACAGCACCTCGGCGTCGGAAACAAGAAGGTTACAAAGGATTTAGCATGAGGAGTATTTATAGGGGATGCTATTTCGTTTGAAAGTGGCATGTGTCACTTCAAACGAAATTACACATGTTAATTTCGTTTGAAGGTGTCACATGTCATGTTCAAACGAAATTACCTCAAATACCCTTAAATCCTACCCTAATTCTCGTATAACGCGCCCTGATCTAACACTTCTAATATAAGACTCGATACAAGACGAAGTCGACAGACGCATGCACTAACACTTTCTTTCTTGAAGATTTGTCCATCTCATGCAGCAAAATTTTATTGAGTTACTCCCCTCATCTAACAATCCATTCAGTGAAACTTCACGCAAAACAATACTGAATATCCAAGAAAGCATGTTAGCCATCTTTGATTTTTTTAAACTTTTTTGGCGCTTTAGAGTGAGTGGTGTTTAGGAACATTGGCGTTTGTTTTTTTGGTGTGATCAAATGGAAGTTGCTTAGAGGTTTCGTTTTATAGGATGTCTTTGGCGCGTAGTTTAGGCGGGATATTATTATAATAAAGTGTTCGTCGTTTCAGTCAACTGTTTGTAATTACTATTTTGCTAAGCTTAATCTATTAAGTCTGTAACACGTCCCATCTTTTAAGTTTGGGGTTTTATTTTTAATGGCGCTTTTTTGTAGGCCAAGATGATAAAAGATTATGTAAAACACAGAAAAAACTACGCAGAAAAAATATTTTTTATTATTTGGCGTTTAGTATTTAGATGGCGTTTTATATTTAATGGCGTTTTTTGTAAGAAACGATGTGTTACCTTTTTTACCCTTAATGAAGCACATCCCAAGCAATAAAGTTGATGTTATTTACGAAAACGTCATCGCGCCAATCTAGTCCATAGATTGCTTTGATCTGACGATCCATAACCGTTTTCACTGTTCTAACACTTTTTACCGTTTTCCCTATATATATATATATATATATATATATATATAGGGGGCCGCTAAAATAAAAACCACCTCTAGTTGTAAGAACCGCGGAAACCACTTTCTGGCCATTAGATTTTCAAAATGGATGGATGAGATTAAAAGTAGTTAAAAGTAATATTTAATTCTTTTTGTCTTATTATGTCTTTAATATTTTAATTTAAAAGAGTATTTAAGTAATTTTGTTTTTTTTGTCTTATTAATTTTATTGTTTTTTATTACATTTTTGTCCTATTGCATTAATTGTTTTTTTTTTCTAAATTTGATTTTTTTTATTAAACAACATTTTGAAATCAGATTTTTTGATAAAAAAAAATTTCGCGCATTTTTTACGTTTTACCTTTTACGTTTTACGTTTTTCGTTAAAATGTTTTTACATAGAAGTCTACGTTTTACATTTTTGTGCTAAAAAGTTTACGTTTTACGTTTTAGGTTAAAGGTTTAAAAAGTTTCCGTTTTCCGTTAAAAAGTTTACGTTTTACATTAAAAAGTTTACGTTTTACGTTTTCATTAAAAAGTTTACGTTTTACGTTAAAAAATTACGTTTTACGTTAAAAAGGTTACGTTTTACGTTAAAAAGTTTACGTTTTACGTTTTTACGTTAAAAAGTTTACGTTTTACGTTACAAAAAATGGGCAGAGTTTCCTCTGTTTCTATACGGCCCGACAACACAAGTTGTCATTATTTTTCAAAATTCAACAATTACTCAACAATATGTACGTATGATCAATTTATATAAATGAAATAATTAGTAAATCCAAGTAAATTTTAACTAATAATTCGTCAAATTATTCGGTTCGAGCTCGTTTTGCACGGTAATAATTTAAAACTAATAAACAACGATATTATTCGTGCCGTAAAATCTTTACCATCTCTTGCGTGTCGATATGCCGAACATGCTGACTGAGTTGACCGAGTCAACTCACTGTGTTGACCAGGTTTGACCGAGTCGAAATTGTTGACTCGAGCCGTTTGGCCGAACTTGAATCTGTTGAACCGTACCCGAATCTGACCCGTTTTGACTGGACTTCACCCGAACCAAATTTGTCGTTTGAACCAAAATTGAATCTGTGGTTGACCCGAGTAGAACCCGAAAGACCCGAACTGAAAACCCGAAACAAAACTCGCACCAAAACAAACCTGACTGACATAAAACACCACCATCATCATTGTTCACAGCAGGACTTCATCACCATCCATAATCGTCATCGACGATGCCGCCGGCCGGCCGCACCCCCGCCGGCGGCGGCTCTGTTTCCGTCACCAGTCGTTGTTGTTCCTTCTCTCCTGATCTTCTCGCTGAAATCGAGGGAACGAGAGTGTGGGTGTGGCTATGCCATCGCTCAGGCTCACCACCGCCTCCGCGGCTCCTCCGCCAACGGCGGCCCGTCGCTGTCGAAGTCAGCGGCTGCTGCTGCCGTCGCAGATTTTCTCCATCCCTCTCTCATCTTCGTCTCTCTCTTTTCTTCTTGTTCCCGTCCTCTCTCTCTAGGATTTGTAGGTGTATATTTTTTAAGAGAAATTAAATGTGGGTTTGTCGGAAAGAGGTAGGAGGGGAGTGTGTGGGTGCGAGTGGCCGGTCGGATTACCGGCGCCGGCAGCCGGCCGGTGTAGTGCTTGACGAACATCGAGAGGGAGAGGTGGTGAGGATTCTGTTGTCATGCTTGTGTGTTTTGGCAGTAGAGATCGAGGGAGAGATGAAGGGAGGGTGTGGCTGATGAGTGTGAGGAAGAGAGTCAAGGATTTGAAGCTCTGTGATTTTGGTGTTTGAAGCTCTGTGGATTTTAAATAGAGAGGAGAGAAGGTAATTTGTATATTTTGAAGAGAGAGGAGAGAAGGTATTTAATTAATTGAAGTGACAGAGTTGGATGGTTTAAAGTAGAGAATCGATCAGACATTTTGGGTAAATGACCAAAATACCCTACATTCTGATTGGTGGAGAGCGGTTCTCGCGGTTCTTACAACTGGGAGTGGTTTCTATTTTAGCGGCTCCCTATATATATATATAGAAGAGTAAATTATTGTGGTTTATACAGTTTAACCATTTCAGCCAAAAAAAAATCTTTTAACATATCAGACCCCAAGTTGTATTTTATAATAATTTTGGCCATTGACACTAACTTTGTTACTTTTTTGCAATTAAGTGTATGGGTAATTAGGTCATTATATACCTTAAGGACTGTTTTTGATAATTACAAAGTTCTTTAATATTTAAGAGATTATTAATACAATTACTCAAGTTTTTTTTTATTTCATTATTTTCACGATTATTATTTAACAAAATACGTTTTAAATATATAAATAAATATGTATTTTCATTAACCGTTTATTTTTATAAAAGTCGTTTTAAAAAATAATTTGTTATTTTACATTTTGTTTAAACCCTCTGTCGTTTTTAAAATTGTTCCGTTTTAAACCATTTGTTTTTTAAAATCGTTCTTTTTAAATTCTTTTGTCTTTTAAAGTTTTTTAAACACTTTATTTTATACCATTCTTTTTAAAATAATATATTTTTAAACATTTCCAAACTACTCACTTTTTTAAGTTGTTCATTTTTTAAATTTTACAAAACGACGTGTATAAAAAACAAAAGAAATGTAAAATTTGAAAAAAAGAAACATTTTAATAAAAAGTTTGCAAAAGATCGTTCATTTTTTAAACTTTTTTTAGAATGGTTATCCTTTTCAAATCTTCCATTTCTTTGGACCATTTGTTTATTCAAAATTTGTTATTTTTTAACCTTTCGTTTATTAAATTCGTGTGTTTTTTAGTTCATTACACTTGTTAACTTATTTTTTTTAAGATTTTGCTTTTCTATAAACATCATTTTTTAATCTTTGTTTTTTAAACCATTGTTCGTTTAAAATCCGTCGTTTTTAAATTCTTTCGATTTACGAAATCGTTCATTTTCTGAAGTTCTTTTCCCTAACGGCTATAAGTAAACTAAATACAAAGTTTAAAAATGAACGATTTCAAAAACGATTCTAAAATGAACGGTTTAAAAAGAAGCGCTTTTAAAATTAACGACTTATAATAACGAATTGTTTAAAAAGTTAAAAAATGATTTTAAAAAGAACGGTATAAAATGAATCATTAAAAAAAACTTTAATAGACAAACAACTTTAAAAAGAACGATTTTAATTAACAAGCGGTTTAAAAATGAGTAATTTTAAAAACGATAGACGGTGTTAAAAATAGTTTTAAAAACAAATGATTTTAAAAACGATGTTTATAAAAAACAAACGCATAATAAAAATACATATTTATTTGTATATGTAAAACATATTTTGTTAAATGGTAATCGTTAAAATAACAAAATAATAAAAACAAAAACTTTAGTAATTGCATTAATAATCTCTTAAATATTAATTTTTTTGTAATTATCGAAAACAGCCCCTAAGGTATATAATTACCTAATTACCCTTACACTTAACTGTATAAAAAGTAACAAAGTTAGTGTCAGAAGTCAAAACCGTTATAAAATGCGACCTCGGGGTCTGATATGTTAAAAGATTACTTTTTGGGCTGAAATTGTTAAACTGGCTAAACCACAGGGACCAAAATAGTAATTTACTCTATATATTATCTAGTTTAACAGTATGAAATACTTTTGTCATTGATTTATTTTATAAAGTCATAATATCTTTATTACATGTTTCTCAAAACATAGATGTGGAATCAAGCCCCACATTGGCTTTACAAAGATTTCAAAACCTTTGACTTTGATTTTGCATTGTTGTCTTCTTTGTAGCACACATGATTGAAAGGTTTTGCACTGCGATTCAGGAGAGATAACTCATGGCAAGCTTGGGGCACTTCAGATCCTTTATAAGCTTTACATACGTATCTCATGAAATATCGGGTATTCTGCAACTCAAAACAAATTTCTCAAATGACAACGTTATTACAAATTTGGAGACTTAAAGATAACACACAATACTTACCTCTTTGAGTGGTTGCCCGTCCACTACGACCCATGGCAAATACTCATGAGGAGGTTTAAGAGCGCTTATTTCATCCGCATATTGAAGCTCGAGCTGCATAATTGACGTATATAAATATATAACGCATCACGTGTAATTTCAAAACACAACCCTTAAATAACTAGCCAATAAAACTAACCTTGTGCCCAAGTCCACTGGTGACACAATCAGTAACATCTTTTGGGTCTAACTTTAATTTCTGAAAACAAGTTTCCCACTCACTATACTTGTTATCTAAACTTAAACTCTCCACACAATAGATAAACTTGAAGTGGTCATCCTGCATTAATCAAGACTTTGTGTTAGCTTTTAGAAACATAGAAATATTGATCATTTAACATTGTTGAATCTTACCACAGACCATGCATTGATTGCACAAGCCTCAACAGTATTTAGCCTGCACTCCCATTCACCATGCTGCAACATGAAATCGATTATCTTAGTTAGTAATTTAGTATCTTTGTTTGTTTGTTTGAACCATGATGTTTAAGGATTAATATATGCTATTAACAAAAGGTAAACACTAACTTGACAAACAATGGTGCCATTGGAACCAAGCTTAGCATTTCCATAGGGACTGAGCTTGAGATCAACGATATCAATAAGGCCATTATCGAATATCTTGGATAGATGGAAGGTTAGGAAAATCGCACTAGCATCACACAGAGCTTCATAGTATAAAGCCAGCTTCACTTTTTGTGCCGCAACTGGCTGCACTAGAGTTGCAGCTAAAGAGACAATTAGAACCAGGAGAACAATAACATTTTTCGATCGGTAATCAAGATGGGCCTCCATGTTGATTACTACACTGTCACTGTAAATGAAAAGTTGAAGACTCTAGTGTTTGTTTATGCTCTTTTATATACTGATTTTCGCTCCACATTAGTCTTCATATCATGTTTATTTACATTGCTGCCATTATGTGTTCATCTCGTTTTTTGGCATTTGCGTGGATAGATTAATGAACTACCAAAAGGGTGAAATCGTTCAGTTTCGTGATTTATAATATATTAAAGTATCCTTTTTACGGACTAGGTTACGATATTCTCAACTTTTCAGTTTTTTTTTTCTTTTTTTTTCTGAAAGGAGAATTCAATAAAACACCGAGCCCGAAACCGAGACGGCAACAACCAACAAACCAATTACATATTTACAAATTTACACCAATCCCCAGTCGAAAGAGCCATTTTTAGCCCGACATTTGAACCAAAAATAACTAACCGACTTAACTTCACTAAAGACCTCTTCAACATTACACCTTTTACCATTAAACCTAAGATCGTTCCTAGCTTTCCAAAGGAACCAACAAGCCGCCACGACTATACCTTGCAAAGCCATCCTTTCAGACATCCTTCTTCTGCCTTGCTCATGAATTTCCAATAAGTCTCGAAAAGAAAAGATGTAAAAATTCATAACCCGACAACACAAACTAATTTTCTCCCATAAACCCAATGCCAAGGGACACGCCGTGAAGATATGCGCCACCTAATCGGGACCCGCCTCACAGAATACTTAACATAGTATATGTAATTATTTAACAAATGTAACTTGGGGAAACCCATTTTTTTTATTTTTATCACAACACGAAACATTAAATGCAAGTTCATTTGAATCCATTTTAAATTAACGAACATAAGGCCATGGGGTGTACTCTAACATCTAGAATGTTAACAATGACATGGCATGTTAACTAACATTGCAAACCACTCCCTCGTTGTGTTAAAGTGCATTAAATGAGTTATGTGTTAACATATTAACCCAATGTTAAAAGATTGAATTAATTATTATTTTCTTTTTTAGACAAAAACTCAATGTTAAAGTGCATTAAATGAGCTATGTGTTAACATGTTAAACTATTTTCTTAGAGTGAGACAAAGTTAAATGAGGAAAAAAAGTTGATGTGTCACTTAGGTGGAGTTGAGTTAGGTTAAAGTATACCCAAAAACCTAATAATAAGAGTGGTTAATTAGAAACCGATATATAATTTAATTTTATGTAACTTTAGTAGATCCAAAACAACCAACAAACAAGTTTCTTTTACCCTAGATAATACCGATTCTTTATAATGTGTAATTACATGAAAATGGTGTTACATTGTTGGTTCTGCAACTTATATGGATTGCCGTCATTATGTATTTATCTCCTTTTTGGCTTTTTCGTGGATGTGTTAATGAACTATCAAAAGGGTTAAGTGCTTGTTTTATATAAAAACTTAAACATGTCCTATTTCTTGACTAGGCTACAAAAACGGTTAACTTAATTACGTGAGAATATTATATCAAGATAATTTATTGATTAGGGAAAGCAATTCTTGTGATAACACGCAACATGAAATACATTATCATGGTGTTAAATATGTTTTTTTAATCACTGAGGTTACAACTTTATAGTCATACAAAAAAACTAGTTATATCTATATACGTGATCGTGGGTCTACATACTTTTCTTCTTGTATCAAGCTTTCTTCCTATCAAAACATGGTTAAATTCATGTGACACCTAACTACGGCAATCATGTATCAACTTTTCACTCGTGTATCTTCCTCGTTTGACCCTTTAGTAGCACTTTGTTGATACACACCTGAAAGTGTAGTCATCGATATGTCTGTCGTAACAACACATATAAGGGTTCCTAATATAAATTTGTATGTATGTATGTATGTATGTATGTATGTATGTATGCCCAGGTTTCATCCATGACATATCATATGTGTACAAAAGGCATGAGATTTATATTCACATTAAATAAACAATTATTAGTAGGTAATTGCCCGCACTCTGCAACGGGTTGAAAAGTTGATAAAAATAATCAAGCCGTAAGGATTGGTATAAAATATAAAGGAAAAATTAAAAGTTTTGTCCTTTATCTTAATACCACTTATCAGGCGGTGTCATTTTTAACGATTTTTGACAAGTTTTGCCCTTTACAAGGATTTTTGTTGCATGTTTTGTCCTTTAGGCTTAAACCAGTTAGATTTTCTTGTTAAATCATGTCACCCAAGGGTATTTTAGTCTTTTTACCCATTTATTTAATATTATTTAAAAAAAACAAAATATTTTAGGGTTGACTCTTGAAATAAATGGGTAAAAAGACTAAAATACCCTTGGGTGACATGATTTAACAAGAAAATCTAACTGAGTTAAGCCTAAAGGACAAAACGTGCAACAAAATTCCTTGTAAAGGGCAAAACATGTCAAAATTCGTTAAAAAGGACACCGCCTGATAAGTGTTATTAAGATAAAGGACAAACTTTTTATTTTTCCATATATAAAATATTGTTGTAGGTTTTAAAAAGTGAAAAGCTTATGGTGTGTTATTAAAGTTTAATGCTACATGATACAGAAAAAAACATTAATATTTACTACAAAAAAAAAAAAAAAAAAAACTGTAGGATTTGTCCACGAGTTGGTTATGGCGTTTAATCAAGACAGTCAACGAGAAAAAATCCAGGATATATTTCTGCAGGTGGATAACTAGAAAACGGGGTGAAATTTATTGAAATGCATATATATTCTATAAATCACTTCATTTAAATTAACCTAAACAACTACAATAGTAATAAAACACTTGTAAATCATATTTTAATGCATTAATTATTGATAAGTTTATAAGAACGAATTTCGGCTAGCTAGCACAAAAACGTACTTGTTATTACAGGTGGCAATTCCAGACACCGAAAACAAATGGGTAAGGGTTGGGTCTAAACGGGTCATGTTCTGGTTAATGGGTTAAGTATGTCAAGATTTGGGCTGAGTTTTTTAAAACGATAAAAATAATAGGTAAGCAATCCCGACATGAACTGTCAATTTGCCACCCCTGATGACCCATTACACAATCCGATTATTTGCCACCCCTAACAAGATTGCGAAAATGAACTGATATAACGATTCACAATTAATAGGAAATTGCATATACCAAAGCACACATAACAACACTAATTGCTTCTTTGTCCCTTTTTGAGAACTGAAGACCAATGCATAATCATCACTGAGTAGTTTTGCATAAGAATTTTCTTAGCTAAAATAATGAACATTAGGACTGCACATCAACAATCATTAATCATAAAACAACATCAGGTACACATTAAATGCAAGAATATTAAACAAACAAGCGGGAAATAAACTTAAATATGTGGAATGATTGTTGTTTTATGATTAATGATTGTTGATGGACAAAAAAATTCATATATATCTGTCGTACCATATTAAGAGCTGCTTCATAAAAATGGCACCCTGCTTCTATGGCTTAAATAATAAATAATGATGTAGCTGTCCCAAACATGCATCTAATGTTAAAATACAAGCATATAATATAGCCGAAACAGAAACATGCTACAAAAATATAAAAAAAAAAAAAAATCTTTACTATAGAAATAACTAACCTGTGATAGCAAATGCACGCAGCTGATGCGTGTTATAACGGACTCCTCATGTAACTATTACCGACTCATGTAACTATTACCGATTAAGAGTTAAAAGGAAATTATATATGTCATCAAATTATTTTGTCAAATGCTTATTTTTTTTTTCAAACTCGTCATTATTTATGTCATTCTTTGATTTTAATTAGCTATTGTTGAGTTATTATATTACAGATCTCCTTCTTCAATCTCATATTTTGTATTTCGATTAGTTTGAAGGCAATCACTCACTCAAGGCCTCGAGCAGTTGTCATGCACCGCTAAAATCAAGTTCTTTATTGCTCTCCATTTGATGGCGTTAGTTTTATCGCTTTAGATAGTGGTTAAATTTAGCATACTTACTCTAACATATCACTAACTGACCGTTTTCCCTGCTCTATTTGACCCATATTGACTCGTCCATATTGTGCACCCGCTGACGGAAAATCCTAGATCCGTCTCTGGGCGGTAGGATTTCCACCGGCGTGGAGAACATATGTGGGTGACGTGACACGTTGTGAGTGGACATGCATAATAGCCGTTGTGTGTCAACAGTAAGTTTTTTTAAGTTACTTTTTTAAAAATAAACTAGTATTAAGCACCCTCGCGTTGCGGCGGGGGCGAGCACTAATGGCACACTACTGCCAGCGATCACCGACACTGAAGTTGTGGTGTAAATGCGAAGAAATTAAACCGAAACGTAAAACATAGAATAAAATAACTAAGTTGATCTAGGACTCGCGCGTTACAATGAACCCGCGTCTATTTTTTCCCGTTTGACAGGTTCATCGTTATCTATATATAATATATATATCATTACCACTATACAAACAATAATGTATACATTACAACAACCATTGCATCAATATGTTGCAAATCTATACTATCTATTAAGGGAGCTTAGATGATGACATAGAATTGCATACGTGTCAAACTCTCAGGTATGCCACGTAGTCCAAGCTGATGTCATAATTACGAATTATTTATTATATATATAAATATTAAAATCTGAGTTTATTAATATATAGAAAGTAAATTTTTTAGGAGGCAAATTTGAATTGCATGGGGAGTTGTATGGCCATTTAATGCACATCAGAACTAATCAAATCAACTCTCTATTTCTTCTCAATTCAAATTCACAGCCCCATTTCTCTCTTTCTTCTCTCTTCAAAGTTACTTCTCCTCTCTTCTAAGTTCAGGCGATTTCTAGGGTTTGTGTTTCTTCTCGATTCAAAAAGCTTCAAGACGAATAATGTCATCGGCAAAGAAATCCGATGGTGAATCAGCATCTTTGTCACTCAGTTTCATAGATGATTTGAATCCCTCTCACTGAATCTTTCAGATATGGATCTGCTCTAACCTACCGATTATCATAAGTTCAGATCTGAATCTCCTCTTTTCATTTGCAGATCGAAGTTTGAAAAAGAAAGAAAAAAAGATTACAGGTTCGTTAGGGTTTACAGGTTCATTCTCAACTCTTTTGATTCGTTTTTTTTGTGTGAACGTTGATGATATGTTGTTTACAGGTTCGTTAGGGTTTATGAATTTGTGTATATGATTCGATGTTAGATTTGTATTGATTTACGCGGTTTTTGTTAGTCGTGACTTTATTGAAGATGTACGTTTCACAAAGTTGAAATAGTTCTGAGTTTGACTTGAATTTTGAAAGATTTGAGAAACTCGAAGCTAGCTTAAACTGATAGGAAGCTCATATACATGATATAACGATGTTGTGTTTTGTAATCATGTTGGATTTGAATATCGATTAACTTATTCCTTTTTTTCTTAGGGTTTTAAAAGCTAATATCATGTTTGGCTGTTTATATGATTTTGATTTTCACCTTCGGATGATGAATAGAAAAGGGTATGGCCTGCAGTTGAGATGATACGAACACGATTACTGTGGTTTAATTACCCTTGTGTCCTTCCTTCTTTGTTTCTTCTGTTCCCCCTTTTGCTATATTAGAGTTTTCGATAAGGCAATGATGAGTTCGAAGTTCTGATTAAATATTGTTGAATATGGCACCTTGGCTTGGCAGGGTTATTGGATGGTCGATATTCATCTGCAACCTCCCTTGCAGCCATGGTTCTTTTGTTTTTGTGTAAACTCTGAGCCTGACTGTAGCATAACACCCCAGAGCGAAGGGAATTCCGATAGCCTTAGGTAACTCTACAAACTTAGAAATCTTCTCTTGCACAATTACTTAGAGGTATCCATTGTCTTGCAGAGTCTTGTGGATCTTGCTGGCAGTGAGCGTGCATCTCAAACGTATGCTGCAGCTTGCTAAAGGTTTTTTCTTTGTTTGGTTTGGTTTAATGAAGTCTCCTTTGGCCAGTAAAAAAAACGTATTAATCCCAGCCATTTAGTGAAATAAGGTTATCTTACCAACAAATTAACAGCATATGCCATGTTTCAATGTTTATGATTGAATTTATCTTTTCAATGTTTCTACTTCTATATCTTAATTAAATGCCAAAGTCATACAATAGCTCTACATTTTCAGCAATTTCATATTCTTTTTTTAAATAAAGCACAATTACATGGCAGTTTCTTAATGGGTACAGTTTCTTTAATTTTGTTGTATAAATAACATATTGACTTGACTTTCGTAGTAGGTTAGAAGTCAGTTTGGATTTTAGTAGAGGAAATGTTCAGGTACACAGTGTTTTTAAGAGTTATTAAGTTAGTGTATGTTGCAAGGTAGATGTTTGAAAGAATTATCTTTCTAGATTTGTTTTGTTTATTCATGTTGCAAGCTATATTATTTTGGCAGGATAGCTGAAGGAAACTATTATGGAACTGTTAGGTTTATAAAGTAAATAAACAACCAACGTACTATTGATGTAAATAAAAATTATACGTAATTGCTCTCATCCAAAGGCACCTGTGCGTGATGGTAAGTATCATTTTCTGTTGACATTTTGAGATAAAACACATCATAATGGACTCATTTATAAGTGGGTCAAACTTGCTAATTATAATCCTTTTTTTTTGTTGTAACCTTGGTTTTAAATTGCGTGATGCGCTCCGATGCATTTGGTCTAAAAATCTGATGCGTGATGCGTGAAGCGCGATGCGAGCGCATCACGTATGTGACGCGTTCTTTATAAAAAAATATCAAAAAATTATTTATACATAAAAACTTATAAAAATAAACTTGAAGCAAAACAAATGACGCAATAAGAAGATAAGAGTTGTGCTTTTTGGTTCAAATCAAGCATACTAAGATATTAATTATTTAAAAATGGTTTACATCAACTAATTTGAGGTTTGAATTTACTTATGATATATGTTTATTTGTGTTAATGTGAAGGCTGATCAGGAAGCAATCAGGGAAAACATGCCTGCAAGATACGCTCGTGTCCCATGCAAGGTATAATTGATTGGATTATTTTAAATTATTTTTGAGTATATACATCAAAGTTGGTATAGCAATATAAAGTATAAACAATTAAAATTGGTACAGAGGGTTCATCGACAATGACAGATCTTGGATTTCAAAATAAGAATGTGTTATTTTTATTTTATTTTTATACAAATCATGGTTTAAAAGTGCTTTTCTCTTGCTTTTCTCTTTGTATGCCATTGTATCACATGTATGCTTATATAAATAACTTTATTTTTATGAGTACAAGCAAATAACATACTTATGTGGCTACTAGCTGCTTGGATTTATTTTGCTTGGAATGGAGCACATCGTTCCACAGGTTTGTCTAATTATTTTGAAATTCCAGTTATCAATTTTGCCTATTCTATTTTGTTTTTTTGTTTTTTTTGTAATTAGATTTCTTAATATTTGCATCACTTATGTTGGTTGCGTAGATATTCGTTTAATAGGATAGTGATGATGAAGGTAAATTTGGCGATGATGAAAATATCACACGTAACTGGAGTGTATCAAATGTTGTTGTTGCAAATTGGACTGTGGCTATGCGCTCTTGATCCTGAGATGTTGGAATGGCCAATTGCATCATTTTTGCACCAGATCCAGCTAATGTAAGTCTTCTGTCACTTTCCGTTTATATTAACATTTGAATTGGGCATTTCAATAAGGGGTTGTTTCGATTGACCCTTTCAAGAAAGGGGTTGTTTCGATTGACCATTTCAAAAAGTCTTTACAATGTTCGATTAAGCTATTCCTGTCCAATATGGTTGACTTTTACTATACAAAAAAAATGCGCATTTCAACCCCAGCCCGTTTTCACTGCATAAAAATGGTCGCTTTTAACATCAGTTGGAAGTTTAAATCATTTAGTAAATAATGCATCAGTTTTGGTTTTGCTTTATCTCAAATCAATTAAATTGATCAAATTAAATTTATCAAATTTTATTATGTAACGGTTTGAATTCAGGATTCTATTAAGGGAGATTAGAGGATGAACTCGATTTGCCTACGTGTCACGTTCTTAGCTATTAAGGGAGATTAGAGGATGTCCTATGTTGAAGAAGCAACCAGTGAGAGTGTGTTGGCTTTCAACTTGGAGGGGTCGGTGACGTTGTCGAGGGTTGTCAGGAAATGCTAAGTGATAGCATTTCCTGACAACCCTCGACAATGCCACCGACCCCTCCTAAAAATTCCATCAAAACACTCTCACTGGTTGCTTCTACAACAGAGGGTTTCTTTTTATTACCTGAACCTGTATCATCTCAACTGTGTTGACTGACCCTGTATGTGTTGTTACATTAAGATTCAATTATGATTTTTTTGATTTTGAAAATTGATCGGTTCAGTTTTGATCACCTTAGATGCTTTTGTATCTGAGGCTATGATGGCAAGATCTGGCGTGTTGTTGCAACATGCCCTAATCGTTGCCGGCTGCCGTTTGCGGCTGTTCTAGGTAGCGTTGGGTGTAATCGATGTTTGGTTGATGATAATTAGATCGATGTCACCTAAGGGATATTCAGTCAATGATGTTGATGAGATGCTTCTCACCTGAGACTAAAACTATGATGAAGCAAACATCTGCCCGAATATAAGCGAGGTCTGACATTTTCAAATCATTTGTATTACTTTAGCAAATCATTTAGTGTTGACTGTGATGATGAATAAAAATGAATTCAAAGTGCATTTTTCTTGTGCTTTCAACATGAGGCTATGATGATTTTGCAAACAGTGTAAAAATTGAATGAAGATATCATTATGGTATGGCAAGGTTGTTGGATGGCAGTTGTTCATGCAACCTCTCTTGCAGCCATGGTGTTGTCATATTTATGCACAATCTGAGCCTGACAGTCTGACAATATAAATGTTTTGCAACTTCACCATGAATAGAGAAGAAAGAGAGAGTTGGAAGGAGATATGATTACTTCTGAGTGCATTAAATGGCCAAAACAACTTCCTATGCATTTCAAATTTTGCCTCCTAAAAAAACAGATTATTACCTTAACCTGTATCATCTGAATTCTGAACTGTGTTGACTGAACCTGTATGTGTTGTTACATTAAGATTCAATTAGGATTTTTTTTTATTTTGAAAATTGATCGGTTCAGTTTTGATCACCTTAGATGCTTTTGTCATTTGAGGCTATGTTGGCGAGATATGGCGTGTTGTTGCAACATGCCCTAATAGTTTGGTTGATGATAATTAGATCGATGTCACCTAAGGGATATTCAGTCAATGATGTTAATGAGTAAAAATTGAATTAAGATAGCATTATGGTATGGCAAGGTCGTAGGATGGCAGTTGTTCATGCAACCTCTCTTGCAGCCATGGTGTTGTCATCTTTATGCACAATCTGAGCCTGGCATTCTGACAATATAAATGTTTTGCAACTTCGAACACATAAGACAACGTTTTTTAGATTGCAAGTGATATTCAGTCAATGATGTTGATGAGATGGTTCTCACCTGAGACTAAAACTATGGTGTTTTCCAAGAATTCTATGGTTGGCGGTGCTCCCAGAGTGGTGATATATATTAGCTATTTCACATTGAAGGAGCTTAGAAGCGATTGGTAATTTTGCCTACCTGTCATTATATTAGCTATGCCACATTGACTCCGCTGATGTCATAATTCCGAATTTTGAATAATATTATGTATATATAATCTGGTTTTTATTTGTTATTAAATTGAAAAGGTTTTCTTTTTTTGAGCAGGCAAAATTTGAAAATGCATGGGGAGTTGTTTGGCCATTTAATGCACATCAGAAGTAATCATATCAACTCTCTCTTTCTTGAAAAGGGATCATGTATAATTGTTGTTACATCTATACAAGAAAATGTAGTTTGGTTGGTCTGAGATGCCTATCTATATTTAATCTATTAAGGGAGCTTAGTTGATAATAGCAATTTGCTGATTACGATGACGGTTAGTTTGATAAGCAACAAACCGGTGTACACATGTGGAGGTTGCGGTGCAACACTTCAAGGTTGGTAGCATATAACTAACTATTTGTGTTTTGTTTTTTTTTTGGAACATTTTGTTTGCTTTTATGTTTTAAGATTTTAATGTGTTAATACAGCGAAGAAGCGGAATAACAGTACAATTGATTATCTCCGACATTAAACAGACTGGACAACAATTCTTCAGGAAAAACCAGTTAGTGCATTCAGAAGTTAATAATCTGAATTATGGATTGTTATTAAGATGGTTGTAAATTGGTTCTTTGTTGTTAGCTGATGTTGAGATTCTTGAATCAGTGAGATTCCGGTGCCATATAATTAAGTACAGGTTATACTTCAAGCTTTTTCGATCTCTTTGCAGGCGGATAGGTGGCTTTGGGAGGTATGAAAAACAGAATTGATAAATTTAGGGAAATTTGATTGAAAGGTGATAACGCAATAGTGGAGGATCTAATTCTACAGCTTCGATAAATTCAGGTGTGTTTTCAAATATTGCTTCCTAGATGTTTGAAGATCGACAAATGTCCAACGAAGCAGCACTGTGGACATTTGTCGTTCTTTGTCGGTTTTCAAACATCTATGAACCATTATTTGAGAATACCCCTGCATTTATCGGAGCTGTAGAATTAGATCCTCTATTGTTGGGTTATCATCTTTCAAACCCATTTTCCCTAAATTTATCGATTTTGTTTTTCATGCAGGGATATAATCTGTTTTTTAGTATTTGATTTGGCCGATGACCCATGTTCAAGGATGCTTTATGTTTCAGACTATACCAAGATTGCCTCTTGGTTATCATAAGGCTAAATTTTAAATTACTATGGTCTCATTTGTTAATAAGCTTATAATTATGCTTAAGCCATCACATTCTTTTTGTTAGGTCTCATTGCATCTAATCACAGCAACCAACATTGAGCCATCACATTCTTTCTGTTTACATCTCAGGTAACGGTTTTCCTTAATACATCTCGAAACTTAGGTTGTTATATATGATTTTTCAATGTGGTTTTGAAACTTACTGGATAGTAATTGTCAATTTCAGGTAGGTTGGGTATTGAAATCAAGAAATTCAGCGCCACTTGCAGATATGGTTTCAAGGTCAATATTTGGCTTGAAACAGAGAGAGAGAGAGGACTTTTGTTTCTGAATATTTTGTAGCTTCACTTATGACTTATAGCTGATGTTGTTGTCAATTCATAACTATAATGCGAATGTGATGTTCTTGCAATTATTTACTCACATCATATTTTACAAATAGATGTAGGAAAAAACTTCGCACATTATAAACTACTTAGTTTATTTCTATATCAAACACGTACACTAACACATACTGTCTTTAACATTGTTTTATAAATATATGTAACTAAACACAAATAATTTAAATAATATATTATAATATGTTTTTTAGTATTTGATTTCGATCGTTATTAAACAACCACGTGTATTCACACGGGTGTACAACTAGTTATATTTATACAAGATTTTGGCTAAATTAATTAGATTATTATAAATAATAATAATTTACAAATAAAACAATACAACTTTGAGTGGATCAAACCGATTGAATATAATGAAACCATTATTTGATTATGATACAACCACTTAAGCACAATTTACAACCATACATGCATACAAAACAGATTGAATTTGGTAAAGTAATGAAACCATTATTTGATTAAGGTACAACCACTTAAGCACAACTTACAACCAATATTTGATTAAAGTACAACCACTTAAGCACAGCTTACAACCAAACACTTAAGCACAACTTACAACAAATATTTGATTAAGGTACAACTATTTAAACTCAACTTACAACCAAACATGCATACAAATGTTTCAAATTAATAGTATATAAATAACTTCCTTTATATATACAACCCCCTTCTTCCATTTTTTTTACAAACACTAACAATTCATCTAAATTTCTCTCAACTTTCTACACATTTCCACTTCAAAAGTTTCAAAAAAAAAATGGTAACGATTCCGTGGACCAAAGAAGAGGACATCGCGTTGTGTGAATCGTGGGTAGAAGCGCTTACTCACTACACGCCTCATAATCGCTCGGGGGGGGGGGGGGGGCGTATTTTCCAATAATTTTGTATTCAAATGGGTGACAATGTGACATCACCCAAACTGTGGATGCACTTTCTTCACGTTTTAGGACTATCTTTTTGGATGGTGAAAGATTTGAGACGGTGCACAACACGGTGGAAAATAAGGGTGGTGGCCTTGCGGAAGACGGCATCATACAAGTCGTCCTCATCAACTATAGGCACGCCTATAAACGTGACTTCAAACAAGTTGTGGCGTGGCAGATAATTAAGTTTTTTGTTTTATCATGTTTAGGGTATACGGGGCACTCTCGGTGACCCCATGCGGTGACCCAAGTCCCCGAGCGGGAACACCGCCGCCATCAACGCGGGGATCGAATTCGGTGAATGGGATCGGTGTGTGTTCACCGCTTGAGAGAGAGGAGAGAGAGAGGGGGTGATTGGTTGTTAATGTGGGTCCACCATTTTTCCACCAATCATATTTTTTCCTTCTTTTTTTATAAAAAAATAATTGTGTGAGTAGAGTGCCGCCATCAAATTGAGGGTGTGAGAGGAGTTAAGAGGAGAGTTGACGTGGCGCGTACTGATTGGCCGTGCGTAAGATAGGGGACTCCCCTAAGAGAGGAGTGCCCCTCTCACCCTTAGGTTTAATGTTTACTTTTAATCATCTAGTGTTTTTTTAAGTTTATTTCATGTGTTTTTTTTATTTCGTTTTTAAGTTGTGTTATATTTCTTTTAATTATGTAATTTTTTTTTAAATTATGTAATGTGTTTTAATGTTATTTTTAATTAGTATTAGTATTAATGTTAATTTTAGATTAAATAGAATTTATAAAATTTTGAATAACAAAATAATAATAAAAAGTGTGTGACGTGTGTCGAATAACGCCACCTTTTCACGCCCCGTCCCACTTCTGTTTTTGCACCACGTCACTTTTCTGAGGCGTGCTAACGTGGCGTCCACATATCGCACAACACCCACTTTTCAAGCCCCCCTGCACGTGTATAGTGTTAGTTGTGATTATTAAGATGAGTTGGCCATCCTTGAAGTATATTATTATTTGGTGATATTCGACCAAATATTTTATACTAATTCTCAGTAAGTTAAACAAGTTAAGTCGAGTCACAAACTCTATCTATTGAAATTCTCTGTAAGTTAAACAAGTTAAGTCGAGTCATAAACTCTATCTATTCAAACACTCTGTAGGTAAAACGAGTTGAGTCTAGTCACAAACTCAACACATTACTTATTCCAAAAGTAAAAAAAATGGTTATTATACTACATTTATTATTTTTCAATAAATTGTTGTTTTTGATTATCGTTTAAAATAAGTACGTCCGAACGGTACATTCAAAATTTTGTAAAACTTTAAATCTTAAAAAAATGTAAGAGAAAAACACAATATGTCCAAAATTCTTTATAAACATTAAAATAACAAAAATAAATGAATAAAAAACAAAGCAACTTGAGTATTATTGAACCTTGAATCGGTCAGGGGTTGTCGGGGATCGAACGCGCATCAAACATAAAGGGTGGAACGTTGCTACCACTAGGGGAAGAGCTCAATTATCTTTAAAACCCCGATTCACTACGTATTATACAATATAACAATTGACGTCGGGTCTTAGAAACAGTACCAGTTTCCAAGTTTCACAAACCTCCATTTGCCAGTCATTCTCTTTATGTTTGTTTCCCCATTACGTGACACTTCTTCCAGCAGAGAGAGACAATGGAAAGCAAGGGGCCGGTCACGGTGGTTTCGTGGCGCTAACGACCGTCATTCTGACGCGTGAGCCGGTTCCATTTCATAGTCTGAAGGCAGGGAAGCCACAGGTGGTGGTGGTTTGTGCATCCGAGGGGCGGTGATTGGGTCCAACGGCGCTACAGCTCTCACGTCGGCGTTACCGGTACTCAACATCGACGGCAGCATCTTTGATGAATTTGGTGGCGGTAGTTCAAGATGTGGATTAGGTTTTACGGTGGCCATTGGTGGCGGCGAGCAGGTTTCGTGACGCTACACGAGTGGAGAACCACGAGGGATGTTAGATCGGAGGTTTACATAGCTTCGCCAGTGACGGCGATCAAGTGCCTAGGGTTCCGATCAAGTTCTGTCAACTTTCCGGTAAGCCCTTTTTCTCTTGCATGTTTGCTATTGGTTAGATCGGTTGTTCATGAACCTTAACCCAACGAGTCAGATGCCCTTGGTAGGCCAATATAAGTTTAAAACTCAATTAAGGACTGTGGATTGGTGCTGCTCTTGGTAGGCCGTGATGATGCAAAAAAAAATGCCAAATTGGTTTCTTGGGCGTGGCATTCGTTAGGGCAATGTGAATGTGATTCCTGATTTCACATACCAAATGGTATTAAATAGTATTGTCTGCAACCACAAGGATTTAGCAATTCTGAGCCTCCAAGACAACGATTTGGTTTTTAATTTTCATATTAATCAAAATCAATCGGTCCATGAAATTGTGAAAATTATCATTATTTCTCGGTGTGTCAATCTAATTGTACGGTTATGGCGAAATTGATAGGTGTAGTTTCACACTTGGATGTTGGCAAAGGGCTGTCACAAACTGCGGCAAATAGTAAGGATGCAAATACACGAGGATCTTGATGTGATTTCACACTTGGATGTTGGCAAAGGGTTGTCACAAACTGCGGCAAACAGTAAGGATGCAAATACACGAGGATCTTGATGTGAGGTATAAAGATGATGATTTTTTGTTTGTCAATTTTGATACGATATACTAAAATTTTACAATTATTGAAATACATATTTTTTTTATAGGTGAGATCGCTCTTATTAATGTTGCAAGGCAAGGGCATATCTCCAATGCTAATACCTCACTGAACACTTAATGAAACTGATGATGGCATTACTTCTTTGTTCTTAGCTGTAGCTGCAGGCTCACTCCAATGCTTGGAGCTATTAACATAGGTACACCAATATCTCTACTATTAGAAAGGGTTCTTTACTAACAAGTATATAAGCAATCTGACTTTATTTTATTTTTTTTATTTTTTTTGCTATGAGTGTTTCTGTTTTGTTTAGATTTTTTTATTACTTATTAATCTATGAAGAAAGTGAATGCAACTCGATTTGTGAAATTGCCAAGGCAATTATGTTATCTGCAGCTTCATTCATTCGGATCATGTTTCATCTCTAACGGGACAAACGGGTGATGTTTTAAAAATAGCGTAAAGAAACCTTTTTATGGGCCTTATGGTACAACATGTTGAAAGGCTCTGATAGTGTGTCTTTAATAATGGTAAAACTTGATTATTATGAAGTAATTAAGTTTTTTAAGAAAATTTGGTGCATTGATTATCTATAGAACACTTCAAAACATTTTAAGCCAACCCAATCGACTACACCCGCTTCAAACCTTACCAAAATCATCTACTCTAATCAGAAACCATCTTTGAACCTTCATAATATTACTACATATTTAGAAAGTATAGTGGTTGGACGATGTCATTCTTGGAATCCCAACAATTTGGCATATATTGGGCTTTGTCTTTTTTGGGTTCACCAGGTGTGTTGTCGTTCACGGCCCTAGACGTAGGTGTGTACGGGTTCAACTCTCAGAATATATGGAATTCATAGCTCTAAAATTGTTTGTGCAGGAAGGTGCAAAAATTTAATCACGGGGACTAATACAACCAAGCTTTAGGCCGGTCCATTGTTTGTATCTTTAGCTCTTGCTTATATATATATATATATTTTATTATTAATTCAGATATATAACCAAAAAGGAGAGTAAAGTGATTCAAAATATAAGTTTTAATAGATTTTCATTTACTCAATGTTGATTTTGCATCTCCTACGACTTGATCCTAAAGACACGTTACATCTTTTGCACGTTTCGTTTAAGACTAAACACTATCGGGTAATGTTTTGTTTATTGCTTTTTGTACGTAGGGTTTTCCTCCGCAACGCGCGGACGGGTAAAACCTAGTTATATATATAATTGTTGATGAAAAGCAATGAATAGTAACTTTATTTTTATAATAATATATACCTTTTATTGTTTTTTATATAATATATTATAATAGTTTATTATTATGTTTACTTTTAATAACATATTTTTTTTTCTTTTTTAGAACCATATCTTTTCTTTAACATTTTTTAATTTTTTTTTAAAACATATATTAATTTATCAATAGATTAATTTGATACTTCTTTAATAATCTACGTTTATAACTTTTTCTAAAAACTTAAGTACGTAGTTGTACTTAATTTTTTCCCTGACATTCCGTTATATGTTTTGTTAAAAACGAAGTTGTACTCAAAATAAAGTATATATTTGATATCATCAAATGATATGATGATAAACTAAACTGTTCTAATAGTTTGCCTTTCTAAACAGCATGGTCTATTTTTAAATCACGTTTGTTTTACATTATCATTTGTTCGGTTTCGCCGCAACGCGCGACGTAGAAAGTAAAACTAGTATATAATTAAAGATGGTGATGGTGGTATTGTCCATATTGACCACCATCTTTAATCTTTGATAATATATATACATGCACACACGTATATAACGGATGGTTGCACTTTGAAACATGTTAGATCGCAGGTTCCTTGCATTTGTAACGTGTTTGTTGGTAACAAGTGTCGCATTTGTTTCTAAGAAGTAGCGGGTCAGATTACAAAGTAATGCATTGTTGGCAATTAGGCCAAGGGGTGTGGATCCCTTTCCCCACCTTCACATCACCTCCACCTCACCACCTTCCCCTCCCCCTATTAAGGGGAGCGGTGTCCCCATTCATCCTCTTCCAATAATATTAAGAAAGAGACAGAGAGAATAGTTGTTCTGGGAGCTCAGTGAAGAATAACCGTGGGCACCGAAATATCTTTAGGGGGCGGTTTTCCCCTTGGCCACGTCACCTCCCCAAAGCTTTCCCCCTTCCCACACCCCTTGGCCTTAGGGTTGTAAACGAACTGAAGCAAACGGAACCTTGTTAATATTCATTCTTAGCATTAAACTTGTTCACGAACACATATTAAACGAAATTTTTGTTCGTTCATTAAGGGAATTAACTTGTTGTCGAACGGTTCGAGAACATAAACGGACATATACCATTTAAAAAACATTCTTAATCTCAAGCATTAAACACAACTACCTTGTTAAACACTTGATAAAATAATCATAAACGTAATTATCCAAAAATAAAGGCCCATCTTAGACATAATAATCATAAACATAATTATCCCAAAATAATGCTTCAAATATCTAAGTTTCTAATGACAGAACATAAATTAAACAAAACAAAGGACCATGAGTGTCCTAAACGATAATAAACGAGCATATTATTAAACGTTCACGAACATAGTTAAACGAACGCGACCTTTGTTCATGTTCGTCATTTAATTAATCGAACGTAAACAAACTTTCTGTCGAACGGTTTGCCAAACGTTTGGTTCGTTATGTAACGGGTAGTAACAGGTCAGATCGCAGGTTCGATTTTGTTGGTAACAACTGACATCACATTTGGTTTGTAAGAAGTAGCGAGTCAGATTGCGGATTATGTAGTGTTGGCGATACATCAGAGTGTATGTGTACATGCACAAAACTCCCGCCGCATCGCGCAGCCCTAACTCTCTAGTTAAATCCTAATACAAGTAAAGTGATGAATAAATAAAATACAAGATCTAGAATTATTAATGCTAAATCAATTAAATTAATAAACAAAAAAAAATAAAGATATTTTGATGTGCTTTCATAATTTCATACTTTAGACCAAAAAGTTCAGCTTGCCTAAATTTTATGCTGGACTGCTGGAAAGTAACTAGACCATATGCCACTATTTGAAGTACTCATATTCTTTAATTATTTTATTTTTTTTCACATATTTCCAAGCAACAAATATGGAGCTGTATCCTTCGTATAATGATGGATGAAGACTTTCTTCACTTTGCTATGGTTGCAAAACATGAAGGGTCACATTAAAAGGAAGAGATGGTCGAAAAAATAACGGATGCAGGCCTTCTGCAAAAATATAATGAAAAGATAGATAGCCGAAGGGCCAATGGACCCCTCGTACCCTCTCTAGTTCCGTGGGTGGTCTAGAGAAGTTAAAGACCAGGTCGGTAGCCTCGGTGATGGATTCCAATTTCTTTTTGGTTGTTTTGTCGTGTCTATAAGCATTACAAATTCATATTTTAACTTCTTTGACGAATTCCAGTTCTTTAATAATAATCCACTTACCATCCACACACACCTCAGTTTTTATGATTGAATGTGATGTTCGTGTACACATTTGTTTCCCAACGTCGTAACAACACGACAGACATCGTAACAACACAACAAATGTAGTCAGCTATAAACTATCGTTTACAAAAAAATATTCAACTATTAGAATTCTTAAAAGTAAAGAGTAAACTGCAATTTTACCCCCTGAGGTTAGGGGTCATTGGCATGTCTACCCCCCCCCTAAGGAAATAATTGCATTTTTACCCCCCACTGTTTGGGGTTATGTCGCATGTTTACCCCCCGGTGTCAAAGTCAATAACAGATCTGTTAACTCTAAGTTGAAATGACTATATTACCCTTCTATTTTACCCCCCAACATTCCTGTTAAGTCGCACAATTACCCCCCACTGGTAAATTACTAATTTTTCCTTTGTTATTACCCCTGTACTTTGTGTTAATACACAACATTACCCTCTGCAACTTCCAAAACCCTTCCCGCCAAAATCAAAAACCTGATCTATGATTATATAATCAAAAATCTGTTTTTGAACACGTAATCTGATTTTGATCATATAAACACCTAATTCTGAATCAATTCACTGTGATTTTGTTTTATTTCTTAAATCATCTAACCTAATTATGATTTCTGAAATCAAGCAAAGCATACCTGTTCAAAATCAAGCATACATGTTCAAAATCAAGCATACCTGCTCAAAATCAAGCATACCTGCACAAAATCAAGCATACCTGTTCTATACTAACAATTTCATTCAATGTATATGATCATGTATGTTGCACTAACAATGTGTTCAAGTATGCTGCACTAACACATTCAGGTATGCTGCACTAACAACCATTTCCTGCTGCACACGCACTAACAATGTGTTCAGGTATGCTGCACTAACACATTCAGGTATGCTGCACTAACAACCATTTCCTGCTGCACATTCACTAACAATCTGATCATGTATGCTGTACTAACACATTCAGGTATGCTGCACTAACAACCATTTCCTGCTGCACATTCACTAACAATCTGATCATGTATGCTGTAATAACACATTCAGGTATGCTACACTAACAACCATTTTCTGCTGCACTAGAATCTGTTATCACATTCACTGATTAAGCACACTCACTGCTGCACATTTTGAGTTGAAAGATCATGTAACTGTCATAACTAGGCACATTTTGATCATGTAAAGATCATGTACTGTCATAACTGTGAATTTTGTTATCAAAACATCAAACATCAAACTGCACATGTAACTGTCATCAACTATGATCAGTAACTGCACATGTATCAAAACATCAAACATCACAACTATGATCCTAACCTGTCATAACTAGGCACATTTTGATCCTAACCTGTATGATCAACTTATCAATAACCTGTATGATCAAGTTATGAACACATCAAACATCACAACTGCACATGTAACTGTCATCAACTATGATCAGTAACTTCACATGTAACTGTCATAACTAGGCACATTTTGATCCTAACCTGTATCAAGAACACCAATATACCATCATCAGAGTATAAAAAAGGCTTATCAATAACACATTACCTGTAAACATTAAATCAAAAGATCCTAATATATATACAATTAGATCAGTATTAAACCAAAAGATCCTAATATATTAAACCAAAAGATCCTAATATATTAAAGATCAACTACACAACCATTTCCTGCTGCGGGGGAAACTGAAAGTGCAGGATAGGGCGGCCCCGCATTTTCACAACCACGGAAACCACAATCGATCGGACTGAAAAACGAATCCTCATGTCCACTGCAAACACAAAAAGATCGATGTTTCAATAACCCCCTGTTTTTTACTTGTTCAGAAAGATCGATGTTTATACCTGAGATCAGAGACAACAGGGAGGATCAGTGGTTGTCGCCGGCAGCCAGGTGCATCGGCGGAGGTGTGGTCGCCGGATGTGGAGGTGGAAGAATGGGGTTCAGCGATTCACTCATTGTGAAGTGGAAGCCGGTGGGTGTTGACGTTGTGGTCGTCGGAGCTGGAGGTGGAAGCTGGAAGTGCAGTCGCCGGAGGTGGAGGTGCAGGTGCAGTCGCCGGAGGGTGAAGAAGATGGAGTGGAGTGGAGTTTAGGGGGTAAGGGTGAAGGTGGAAGACAAGTACAGGGGGTTTATAAAGATCCAAAGGGTGAAATTACATTTATGCTCTTTGACCGTTTAAAGACTGTTATTGACTTTGACACCAGGGGGTAAACATGCGACATAACCCCAAACAGTGGGGGGTAAAAATGCAATTATTTCCTTAGGGGGTAGACATGCCAATGACCCCTAACCTCAGGGGTAAAATTGCAGTTTACTCAAAAGTAAATAACAGCAAGCAGATTGCCACAATGTATAATTGTCTTAAGAAAATAACTTTTTAACTTTTATGCCAGTTTTTTTCAGCCCATCTTCAAGTCACAAATTTAAAATGAAACCCCAAATTGAGTGATCTTTTTAACCGGGTCGTCAGATTATTTGTTTTATCAACTGACTAAGCCTACTGAGTTGAAATCTGCTTGAGCCCTTTGGTGTTTTCTTATTTAAATATTCTTTTTGGCAGAAAAAAAAATCACAACAAATAAAATATAACAAAACCAAATTAAATAATAAAAAACAACTCCAACCAGAGTAATAAAAACAAATAACAGTCTGTATGCAAATATGCATCAACCTGACACCCAAACTCCAACCAGATGTAGAAAATACCATCTGTAAAATCCATATATCTATACCCAACCCAGACTCTTATAACGCCCAAATTGGAACACAAAGTGACCGACCCGACCCGACCCGTAACCATCACACAAACCAAAAACCCAAACACGATAGACTGACTCCACTCCTGGATGAAAAGCGCATCCTTACACTTCTTTCTTCTCGGAATCAGCTGGTTTGACTTCGTCAACCTTTTCAGCCGCATCCTCTTTGACTTCCTTGACTTCGACTTTCTCTTCCTCCTTTTTCTCTTCATCCTTTTTATCTTCAACACTTAACTTCTCAAGAAGACCAGCAGCATTTGTAGCATCTTTGTTCTCTTCCTTGCCTTTTTGAGACTCGGCCACTTCTTGAAAAGTTTCCATAAACTTTTTGCAATCTGTAATTCAAAAAATAACAAAACAAATTACACAAAATATACAATATAAAACAAAATAAAGAACAATTCAAGTTCAACTACAAATGCATGTTATAAACTAATGCAAAACAGAGGGATGATCAGCATTGAAATTGTGATCATGTGCAAGAAGTGGGATGGAAAATGAGACGTAGCAACGAGGGGCATAAATGTTGGGAGAAGTCTAAGTTAGCATTCAATGTTAGAATGCAACCCACGCCTTTTGTTACAACCCGACACCAAGATACAGAATACACAATGGTGTGTTGTTTGATATCGAAGAGGTTGCGAAAGTCACAATGTCATAACTTTAACAAGGACAGGGGCCCTCTTCATGTTTTACCAACATCTACTTCCCATCACCATATCTTGCTCAGACCTTTTACTTGCAACATCATTTCAATCCCAGTTTAGAAGATTAAATTTACCAAACACAAAGTATTTAAAAAACACATCAAAAGAGAACAACAATTTCAAAATAGTAGAAGTAAAAACATAGGATCCTATGTAGTTAATATCCCGATATATCAAGCGATATATCAGTGATATATCGGTTATCGGTCCCCTGCCAATACAGCGCTACAAAATATGGTCAGAATATCGGTACAGATAATATCAGCAATATTGTCCGATATTTGACGGATATAGGACCAATATTTGATCGATAAATCACCGATTTTCCCGATATCAGTACCATTCTTCTTATTTCTACCATTCATTTTTTCTTCTTAATGATGCTATTAGTGTTTTAAGTCTTAATTGTTAGTTGTTACGGTTAAATGTTAGTGTTTTAAGTCTTAGTCAGCACTTACTTGTTACAATTGTTAAGTGTTAAATTGCTATATATATATAAATTTAGCATGATATTAAAATGACCGATATCCTACCGCAATAACCGATATCTCAAATATCGGTCCTTGACCCATATCCGATATTTTACCGCATTAACTACTTAGATAGGATCAGTGTTGTAAAAATTGAGATTCGGTAGGCTACCGATTGGATTTCACCTAATCAAACCAAATAATCAGTGGAGGTCCAAGACAGTCCTAATATTTCCTAATCGGTTCAAGTCAGTACCTTGGTTTTAACTCAATCCATGAACTAACATGTTAATGTTTGAACTTCTAAGTACTTGATTTGCTATGTGTAGGTTTAATTGTTTATGTTTGAAAAATACTATATTAACTTTGATGTATTTATGTTAACTTTTGAAGTATTATATTCATACAAAATTTAAAAATTACATATAAAATTTCCAATCCGATTAATCCCTATTAATCGCCAGTCGGTGCCCCATTGCCCAACTAGGACCTTCATAGGATTATTCATCTATTGTATTTATCAAACTAATAATCAAACACCTAACTTAAACTCACAAACACAACTAAACAACACAAATCAAAAACTCAAAACACTATACAAAACCAACAATATGCAGTTAATCAAAAGCAAACTTACTCTCAACTGAAGCAAATCTGATACAAAACAGTTCATCCTTAAGTTCACCATCAGCAAAATCAGCAGCATGCCACACACATGACTTATCATTACCAGCATGCTCTTGAACAGACATAGTAGGAATAACTACAACATAACAACAACAAATTCAAATCAGATGCATAAATACTTATAAGCATTACAACTAACACAAGTATTCAATTACACTATTAAATTATACCTAAATGATTAGCACAGATCTTTAGGGTTTTCGATTGACGCATAACCAAACGAACTTTTTCAGTCTTCTTATGCTTCAAAAACCTAACGGATCCAGCACCTCGTTCCTTCCACTGGTTTCCATCTTTATCAAACCGATACAACTTCGCTTTACTAAATAATATCATAATCAAAAAGTTAGAAACAATAATCAAAACCGTAAACTGGAAAACGAATAAAACTAGATCTAGAGTAGGATATTATTACAGATCTAGAATAGCGTCTTCGTCTTCTTCACCGGTACTGACGGCGACTTCTTCAAGCTTGATGATCGGAGCGACCTGAGCTCCGGTGTCTTCTTCTTCGGCTGCGGTGGTTTCCTCCTCCTCCTTGTGTTCTGGATCGTTGCTGGCCATTGGATTGAGAAGAGAGAAGATGATGAAGATGTGGATTGAACGGTGGAGAGAGAGAGAGATCGGCGGTTATGGAGGAAACGGCGGCCAGATGCGTTGAGGGTTATGAGTGAATGAGGTGAAGGGGTTTTTGTATTATGAATTGGGCTTGTTGGAAGCTTTGGGCCTTGGGTGGTTTGGTTGAAGTTGGTACATGGAAACAATACAACCGGTTCCTAACCCGACCCGATTTGCAGTCTGCCAAGCCAGTTTGAGCCAAAATGGTTTTAAGTCGACCCAAACTGCCAGTTTGCATACCGGTTCCCTTTCTCGTCACCTAAACGGGTTTTAACTTGATCCAAAAAAAATATTTTTTTAAATACCGGTTTTGGGTACCGGTTTAGGACCCAAACCGGTTTCAACCCGACCTAAACCGATTTAAATAAGGTTTGAATATTTTTCACCCAAACCAGTTTATGGCCCGAGCTGTTTTATCCTCAAACTGGTTTTGACCAAAGCTGACTAAACTGATTCGATTTATGACACAAACAGGTTTGGCAAAAAAAAAAAAAAAACGGGTTTGTGCACGTCTATTCACAGATATTAGTTTGGTTCAGTTCTAGTCAGGGGCGTAGGTTAGAAGGGGTCGGGGGGCTGACCCCCCAAACTTTTCGCTCACTAGTGTTAAGCATGCATCTTTCGTATTAAATTTTTTGGGTATATACATTGTCGACCTTCCGGTTCTATAGAAATTTTTGGGTATATACGTTTTCGACTCTCCCCCAACGATCGGAAATCTCAAGCTTCAGCACTGGTTCTAGTGTCACTTTTGGGAAGTGGTAAATTTTATTTGTAGTTTATAATTAGTATAGTCAATCGGTTTGATACTATTGGATCGTGTTTATTATGATATTGAATTATATTGATTAACATGAATGGTTTGTGTAGTTTGTATGTGAATATATTGTTGTTTGTGGGTTCTAGGTATGGCTTACATGTGTTGTGTGTTGGTTATAATAAACGTAAAATATTATAATTGCTTAATTGCTCAGATTTGTAATACTAGTAGGTTATAGGTTTATGTGCTCATGCTCTACAGCAACTTAGCAATTGTCTTTATTTAAAATATAGATATTGTATGTAGATGACTAGAAATTTTAGAGTGCTATAGGATGATTTGGATTCATTGCGTTCTTCTCAAGTGCAACGTTTACGCGTGGCAAACAAAGATGCATCGGTTGCCGACTAGAATTGAGTTAGAAAAAAAAAAAGCAACGTTAGCGTCGGGAATACGGTCTGTGTCATGTGTAACGAAGGATGTGACTCGGTTAATCACATATTCACAGTCTGCTCTAATGCTATGGAAGTTTGGTGGAGGATTGGATTGTGGTGTAACCTTGTGCCTATCTTCGCCTTTGACATTCAAGATTTGCTAAACTAATACAAAGGAGCAGCAGGGGGTAAACGAGGTAAGAGGGTAGTTCAAGGGATCATGATCGTGGCGGTATGGTGTATTTGGCTAGCGCGCAATGACAAGATTTTTAAACAGAGGAGTATCAAGACAACGGGTATTGCTTACAACATTAAATCGAGATGTTTTTTTTTTTTTGTTCAAACATAGGTTTGGTCGTAACAGTCTTGATTGAAAAGAATGGTGTAATAACCCGATGTACATGATATAGTTGGTTTGGCATCGGTCCATGCCGCTTGTCCGTTTTATTGAAGTTAAATGTTCAAAAAAAAAATAGATATTGTATAAAAATGTCTAGAAATTTTTCACCCAACATAGTAAAATCTTTATTGTGCTACAAATTATATCTTTTATTACCATATATAAAAACGGGGTCATGATAAGACGGAGACATATGCATGTCAATCGAAACACCATGTCCGTTGAAGTGTCAAGTGTTCCATACATTATGAGCTCTTATACTTTTGATACTTAATACAAGTTCAACTTGATAGACATTAAGATTTATATATATAATAAGAGTACCAACTTGATAAACATTTATATTTGTTATGAATGTATGCACGGGGCCTATACGTAGTGGCGTTATATAGTACATGCAGGATAGTGGGTCAAACACAACACAGGTATTTACAGTTTTACACAAACAAGATCCGTTTAAGCATTTTTTTGTAATTTTTTTACATCTTAATACTTTAAAATTATAAACATTTCTTTTAACTTTAACATTTTAGCATAAAATACTACTCGTTTTAAGTTATGAGATAAAGTATCTATTCTATACATATAATAAATTTAATTAACATGTGACACGTGTCATTAATTGAAGTTATCTATTTTTTGGTTTCCTCGGCTTTTGTTTTCTACTTAATTTTGACTAATTAATTTTTAATTAAAGCTTTTATCTTCTACCTAATTATGGATATTATTAATTAAAGTTAATTATTATATTGTTATCTAAATAAAACATCACTCTCTATTTATATTTATATTTATATTTATATCTATCTATATCTATATATCAAAATCTAAACTTCTAATCTTCTTTCTATACTAATAAACAAAAATCATTTTTGGACACGTGTCATTCTCTGGTAATTTCTCACCCTTATTTTTTTATTTGTCTCTTTTATTAAATAATAATAATATTAATATTAATATTAATATTAAACATCAATTTAACTAAATCTATTTATCTCTTTTATTTTCATAATCTAAGATTGATTTCTTTTTTAACTCTAGAGTTTCAATCTTTGACAATTTAAGTCTAAAGTTTCAATCTTTGGTATTTTAACCCCTTTGATTAATTTGATTTTTCACTTCTAACTCAAAAGTTTTCATCTTTTGCAATTTAACCCCTTTATTTTTTTTTTACTTTCAACCCAAAGCTTTTCATCTTTTACAATTTAATCTCAACACTTTTTTTACTTTCAATTTTAGTCTCTTATATACTTTTCATCTTTCATAAGTTCTCCGTTTAACGTGTCGTTCTAAATTTCCGAGTTAACACGCCGCAACGTGCGTGTGGGGTTCAACGTTTTTTCATCTATTTTTTTCCTGTTTGACATGTCAATTGCATCGCGTCTATTTTTCCCTGTTTGATAGGTCTGTCGCAACGTGCAAGTTAGAGATCGACTTAGTTATTTTTTTCTCGGTTTTACACACAGACTCGTGGTCATGTGAGAAACATTTGCCTTTCATCTAACATGATATATAACTAATGAATCCCCGCCGCGTTGCGGCGGGTGGTAATTCTAGTTTCTAATAAAAGATATCAATTAATGGCACATGACATTTTCTCCCTTAACCTAAAAAAATTATTAATTTTTTTTAACAATTAACACATAAATATCACTTATCTTAATTAATACATAAATATCACTTATCTTTATCGATAATAGAAAAATAATTAATAAATTATTCCAAATAATTAATTAATTAAAAAGACTAATTAGTTACAAATCATTACACAAGTTTGTGTAGTACCCGAAAGTTAATTTACATATTTTTCATATTTACCCACAACTATTAACGTATCAATATAACACAATGAGCAATGGATATATTTAATTGAAATATATTATTAATTCTAATACAAGGCAATGTTTTCGTCATATATTACAACTAAAAAATTAACTTTTTAATAATTAATTAAAAAAACTTAGCCTTTTTAATAATTAACTAATTAACGATTCTAAATAATTTCAACCCGTGTAATATACGAGTTTGTAATACATGTGTAATAATTAATTAAAAAAATTTATATTTTATATTTTTATTTTTTTTATTTTCAACCTTTGTAATTTACGTGTTTCTAAATAATGTTATGTATCACTCACTTATATATTAGTAACAACATACTAATCTACTTATTTATTTATCAATCTCATAATAATTATAAGCAACAAATTAACGATATTATATTTCATAAAACTATTTATTTACGATCAGGGGCGGACCCACATAGAGTGGGTCGGGGTCCACGGACCCCAATCTTTTTTAAAAATTTAGTAGATTCGGTATATTAATTTTTTGAAGGACCCCATAAGAATATTTAGTTGGACCCCATAGTAACAAAAGCAAAGCTGTTGTGGTGGTTAATCCCTTGTTTGCTAACAAAAACGTCATAGGTTCAAGTCTGTTACCAGCCGTTTTTTTTTGTTAAATTACACTATTAAAATGTTAAAATGATAAAATGAATGATTTATGTGAATGTGTAAATGTGCTGAAATTAAACCACCATTATTATTATTAAACATAGGATGTAAATTGTGTGATTCACTATCAATTAGAAAGCATAATTTTAATGTAATATAAAGACTTCAACTCTTTTGATTTACTCAATTTATGCCTTTGTGCTTAGACATGTGTTGTTTTGTTATTTATTTATCTTTTTTTAAAGGTTCCAAACTCAATAAATCACCCCGACCCGACCCAAACGACGACCGACCCAAAAATTCTATCGTTTGGGTGTAAAAAATCCAAGTATCGAAAAACTGGACCCCATTGGAAAAAAATCCTGGGTCCGCCACTGTTTACGATAATATTTATTTATTCAATCCGTTTAATAAACGGAGTTCTAACCTAGTATTTTAATAAAGAGTTAAATGCTTGGTTGGTCCCTGTGGTTTGCAAAAATTTCAAACTTGGTCCTAGTGGTTTACTAATTACACGCGTGGTCCCAAAAGTTGTCAAAAATGCACTCGGTTGGTCCCCAGCCCTAACCTCTGTTAAATTTCTCAGTTAACTATGTGTGAAATGACTATATTACCCTTGAATAATTAAAAGAAATAAAACCCACCATCTTCTTCATCCCATCCCCTGTTCTTACCCCTCTCTTTAAAACCCACCATCTCCACCTTCAATCCATCACCACCACCACCTCCACCTCCAACCCAGCCAACCTCCCATCTTCTTCAACCTGTGCAAATATGCTCTTGCCTTCAGTTCCATAGGAACCTCACACATCAAGTATGCTCTTGCCTGTGCTCTCTTAGCATCCACAAACTCCATTCTCTTAGGTTATGGTAAGCAAATCCCACCTCAATTTCCATTTTCAAACACAATTAAATCACTAATTAAAGCAACAAAGCTCTTCAAGTCACAATTTTTCTTCACACCCACTAAATTAGGTTCAAGGTTTAGCAGAAAGCACCCATTTTTTTAACACCCAGTTCATCAATTATGAAAATTCTGTTGAAAATTTGATTTTGCAAACAGTGTCCACCAACTGTTCGACGAAATGTCTGTGTGCAGATATTGGGGTAACGAGTGGAACAGTGCTATTTATCAAAGATAACTTAAAGTTAGGTTTGAGATTGGGCAAAAAGTACCGATTTTAATAACACTGAATTTATCAATTTTTAGAATTCTGTTGAAAATTTGATTTTAAAACAATGTCTACCAACTGTTCGACGAAATGTCTGTGTGCAGATATTGGTGTAATGAGTGGAGCGGTGCTATTTATCAAAGATAACTTAAAGATCTCATCAACCCAAGTGGAAATTTTAGTGGGTTCACTAAATGTATGCTCTTTAATCGGATCTTTCACCTCCGGCAAGACTTCCGACTGGATTGGTCGCCGGTACAGTGAGTGCCTGAAAGGGTAGGGGTTGGCTGGGTTGAAGGTGACGGTGGAGGAGGTGGTGGTGATGGATTGAAGGTGGAGATGGTGGGTTTTAAAGAGAGGGGTAAGAACAGGGGATGGGATGAAGAAGATGGTGGGTTTTATTTCTTTTAATTGTTCAAGGGTAATATAGTCATTTCACACATAGTTAACTGAGAAATTTAACAGAGGTTAGGGCTGGGGACCAACCGAGTGCATTTTTGACAACTTTTGGGACCACACGTGTAATTAGTAAACCACTAGGACCAAGTTTGAAATTTTTGCAAACCACAGGGACCAACCAAGCATTTAACTCTTTAATAAATGAAACCCACTAGTCACATCCGGACCCCTCCTGTTTCTAGTTATGAGATATAATACTTATTAAATGTTATATGTGATAAGTTCATAAATATTATTTCGTGTAACACGGGTTTCTAACCTAGTGTTTAATAAATGAAACCCACTAGTCACATCCGGACCCCTCCTTTTTTAGTTATGAGATATAATACTTATTAAATATTTATTAAATATTGTATGTGATAAGATCATAAATATATTATTTATGATACAACTGAAATTTTCTAGTACAAACACGTTATTTAGGTAGTTCATAAAAAAGGGCAAGACGTTGAGTTTGGACCAACACGATGGCCGGATAATAACATGCATTTTGGACCCACAAGCCCACAACTCGATGACCGGATAATAACATGCAGACCTATATTTTGGACCCACTACCAACGAAATAAATGGAATGCAAGCTCGTACATATGGATTAAATGGAATATAAATATATAAACGTTAGAGAACCACTTAACTCTTTATTTTCTTCTTTTTTTATCAGTAAACAATTTGTTTTGTAAATAACAATATGGCATGATAATTCGATTTGATGATCTAACGATCTAAAAAATTACAAGTGTTGATCTTGAGGATAGGTAGCAATATATGTAGCTTTGTACATGTATGCATGTAATTGACCTTAAAAACATAGAGTTGTTCCCAAACATTCGTTCGTTCTTCGCAAGATCTCACGCTTCCGCGTCAAAGAAAAATGTTGTCGGGACTAGTAGTACAAGGTCAAATAGACACAATGGCGAAGTCGTCAAATGCAATTGTAGCTAGATTATCGTTTTTTCAAACACAAGAAATTACTCGTATTAAAAGATTTTTGGTATATATGTAATATCATGTAAAAGTTAACAATTTAGCAATCATCCACTTTAGTTGCTACAATTTGGATACTAACCAATTAAACTAACAACTAAACTAAACCAAACAAAAAAAATCAATTGGACGAAAGTTAGAATTTTGTTGGGGTGTGGATGAGGTGTTTAACCGTATTTTCAAGAGATGTTGTCAAGGTTTTTTCCTAAAATATACACTATTTTTTTTTTCAATGGGTGTGGCCGCCCATCTTGGCCAAAGGGTGGGTTCGCCCCTGACCACCACCACCACTTGACTCATTCGATTTGATCGTCCTTATTTGTGCCCTCGACCACTAGTTTGCATAACCACCTAACTTTTTCACTAGACACCACCACCACCACTGGTCGACAATAGCTCTATGACCTTCTTTGTGCCCTAGACCACTGATTTGTATCTCCAATCCTTGTTTCATTTGATTATTTACCTTGTTGTCCCAATTCTAGTGATATCAATGACAAGTAATAAAAAGAAATTTGAAGAGAACCCCCGATCCAACCTTTAAACAGATTCAAGTCTGACTAGTCCAACCACCTCTACCTTTACAACCTTCTCTTTTGACTTTAAAACCGTGCTTAGAAGATGGGTTGTTGGAACGACGGTGAGGGAGGAATAGTGAGAAAGATCAAATTAGAGAGGATGAGAAAGCAAAGATCTGATGATGGTGGCGTTGGTGTTTGTGGAGGCTACCACCGAAGAAGAGTCTAACGTGGTGAAGATGTATGGTCCCAATTCCTTGCCCTCATGGCAAGGACCACACCACTTTCTCATCCTACATGGCGCCTACATCAGCAAACGAATCCATGGAAGGGGTTATCCGATTTAGAAAGAGAGGAAAATTAAGCCCAAGATTTATTGGGCCGCTTACAATTGTCGAACGAGTAGGGAAGGTAGCATACCGCCTTGAACTACCGGAAGAATTAAGCGGAATTCATAGCACATTTTATGTGTCACATCTTCGGAAATGTTTAGCGGATGAAACAACCTATATCCACTACGATGACATCGAGGTGGATGATAGACTTAACTATGTGGTGAAGCCCATTGCGATTTTGGATCGTAAGGTGAAAACCTTAAGGAATAAAGAGATCAATCAAGTAAAGGTTAAATGGGAACACAAGAAGGGTTCGGATACCACATGGGAATCCGAAGAGGAGATGCAACGGCTCTACCCTACATTATTTGGTACGTAATTCGGTTTCGGGGACGAAACCCTTTTAAGGGGGGTGGACTTGTAACACCCCGAAAATACAAAACTTTATATTAGAATTATAAAGTGAAAAATAAACGAGAGTAAGCTGACTAGGATAAATAACCCAGTTGGTCGCAAACTTAGTTATAACAAAGAAACTTGAGATAAAACATCTAGAGATTTACTTGGTTTTTTTATTGAGGGACTAAAAATGCTAAAATGGAAACTTATGTTATTAAAAACATAATAAATCAAAATCCAAACACATCCTCAGATGTGTCTGGAATCGATCAAGAGCAGAGCAGGGCGACCAACCACCCTCAAAACCCTAACACTCACTAAACTCACAAATTGAAGGCTAAAATCAGGGCAAAATCGAATTCTGAATGTAGATTAGCGATCACCTCGTCGAAGGGATCATAAGGTATGTAAAATCTTGATGTTTTGATTCATCTCAAATTCTTGGTTAATTGTGAAGAACTAAAATTGAGTTTGATTATGTCTTGCATCGGTGAAATTAGAAGTAATATAGTGTCTAGGGATAAACCCTAGATGATTTCTTATCAAAATATTGCATGAGGCTTGTAAGGTTATAATCACCAATGTAGGTGACTAATAAGTTTGTAGAAACTTGATGAACACTAGGATTGCGATTCTTGTTTTAATGTAAACTGAATTTCAAAGAGGTAAATTCTGAAATATAGAAGTTAAAACATGTGTAAATATGCCTAATTGAAGTCGGTTTAGATAAAAATTACAAGCTATGAACTTGGTTATGATTATGTAAAAATTTAACAGGTGTTTGTTGAAACGCCTAAGTGAGGAATAAAGTGTTAAATCGGACAAAAACGCAGATTTGAATGTCATAATAATTGTCCGTTATTGATTGTAAAAGAGTTCTAAATTTGATGGTGAATGGAACTCTCTAGGTAAAGCATCCGGATCGTCGAGTGGACAAGCCGGAGGTGAAACGCGTTTGAAGGGTACACTTTGAAGGTACGCGACCTATAGTTTCGCTACATTATGTTTAATTGCTAGCCTTACTTTGTTATGTTGATAATTGGTAAACAAGTGAAACCATTAAGTCACGGAAGTGACAAAGTGCCCTAAACAAGTAAAATGGGTCAAAACGTGAGTTAGAGTTCGAGTTTGGATGTATCTAGCAATGGAGACACCCATTCGGCACCCAAACGGGTCAAAACAAGTTGTGTTACAAACATAGAAATTAATAACCATCACTTGTGATTGGTTATATAATCAAGTGTTGGTCGTGTAACGGACACACAATTCCGTTGCAAAAACATGAGCCCTTGTAGAGGGATTATAGATCGGAACATTTGCTTATCAATCGATTCTGAAAAGTATGATTGAATTCTTGGAATTAAGCATGATAATTATTGCATAAGCAACCCTCGGGAGGGGAGCAAAAGCTCGTATTTGGTTAACGTAGAAACGGGTGCATTGGTCTAAAGTTTATGTTGATAACAATGCTTGTTGTGTAATTAGTAAACAAGTGGGTCAAATAAATAAGAGACAAATTAGAGAACAACTGTTTTTGAACTGATATTTTTATGCAAAGCATGTTGATAAACGCGTCCGTAAATAAATTACGGTCGCGTAGGAAAAAGAATCGGCTAAAACGGACGCCCGAGTCAAAAGTTATGCCGTTTTAAAGTTTAAAACTAAGAATAATGGAGCTGGGCTGAATTAGCAGCAACGAACAACAACAGTCTGTCGAAAAACGTTGCTGGCGCCGCGCCACGGCCGTAGGCACACACCGTCGCGCAACGCGACGAAGGTGGCGCTACGCGACGGCTGCCCCTTTTCTTCCTCGCGCGACGCCAGCACCCCAGAACCGAGATTTTGTTTGTTTTTGATACTTTTGAGAATAGAACTTGTTTAATCTTGATTATCAATGAGTCAAAACGAATTGTTTGCATGGTTTGACCATAGGTGAAGTTAGATGAAGTCCAGATGGTGATCAAGCTACTATCAAGAACCGAACGCACTAACGAAGCTTCCGTACTTGATCTATTTTGTTTTAGCAATATGTAGATACTTGAACTATGTTTTTAAACTTTATCTGGTAGACACTTTAAGCTATGTTTTGTAAGTTTGATGGATAACTTGTTTTAAACTGGAATATTAGAATCAAATATGGTCTTTTAATATCATGAAAGTTTTTGTAAACTCAATATTTTGGCATTTAATGCTTATCTTGTGTCTTAAATCTTGTTATTTAAGTCGGGTCTTACAAGTTGGTAATCAGAGCTAAGGGTTGTCAATAAAGTGTGTTCGGTTCAAGCTTGATCAAACATCCGGTAAGTGTTAATTGTTTTAAATAGATTAGAGAATATAGAAATGAAACATGAATGGATATGTACGAAAAGAGTGTGTAGATTCACTCAAACACGGGAAATGCATGAAACAAGAACGGTCGAATCAAGTTATGAACTTGATTAAACCAAAACAAGTAAATCATATATTATAAATGAAATGTTTAACGGTCAATGTAAACATTTCAGTATTAAAGATGGCGGATGAAGGTAACGATGATACGGTGCCGAGAGTCACCGAGCAAACAAGAGAAGTGATTGCTTAGGAGGTCGGAAAGGCAATGGAAAATAGTTTGTCTGGTTTCATCGATAAGATCCAGAACACGGTACTATCAGTGGTTGAAGAAAGAATCAAGAAATTGGAGGATAATGCTAATCTAGCAAAAGAAAAGTCCGGAGGACGAAAGCCTTGTACATACAAGGAGTTCATGGCGTGCAAACCGCCAGTCTATAATGGGGAGGTTGAGCCAATCGTATGCCAGCGATGGCTAAGCGATATCGAAGGGGTATTCGAGAGGACCCATTGTGATGAAGATGACTACGTAGCCTATGGTACGGGTCAATTAAGGGGCCAAGCGAAAGACTGGTGGGATAACAAAAAGAAAGAGATTGGAAGTGAAGCGGCTAAGGCCATGACATGGGAGGAGTTTAAGACACCGTTTCTTAAACATCATAGTCCCAAGGCGGTCATTAATAAAATCAAGGAAGAGTTCATGCAACTTAGGCACAAAGGCGAGTCCATAGACAAGATCACGGGAATGTTTATGGATAAGATGAAGTTTTGTGACGAATTGGTGACGAATGAAGAACAGAAGATATACTATTACTATAACATGTTGAGCGCCGAGTATAGGGAGTTTATGACTCCTTCAAAATACGAAACCCTTACCGAGATCATAAACGTTGCTCGGGAATGGGAGATTGAATTGAAAAATCAGTTGGAACGGGGTGAACAAAGGGCATATGTTGTTAATCCAAGCCCTACCAAGAAGGCACGAACGAATGAAACCGGGAAGAAATCGGATGTAAAAGGCGGGTCGCCTAGTTGCAAGATTTGTGGAAAAGGTCATAAGGGCGAGTGTCGCTTCAAGGATAAACCTTGCCCCATATGTCGGAAGACGGGACATATGGCTACATCATGCCCGGAAAAAGTGACGGTCTGCTACAATTGCTATCGACCGGGTCACAAGAAGTCGGAATGCCCGGAGCTAATTGGAAAGAAAGACGGGCAAGACACGAAAGGTGAAGCCCCAAAAGCAAAGGCAAGATCTTTCCACTTGACTGCCGCAGAAGCAAAAGTTGAACCCGAAGTGGTTTCAGGTATATTTGCTGTAAATTCGATTCCTGCACGTATATTATTTGATACGGGTGCGAATAAATCCTTTATTTCATATGGATTTATTCGACATCCTTCATTTGTTCTAACAAAATTACCTATACCTTTAGAAGTAGAGATAGGTAATAACAAGAGTTTTATCGTTTGTGATGTATGTGAAAACTGTAAATTGAGCATCGATGACGAAGAATATACAATAGACTTGATCCCAATGTCAATGGGAGAATTTCAAGTGATCGTGGGTATGGATTGGTTGTCTCGATACCACGCAAAGGTGGCATGTTTCCGAAAGGAAATAAAACTGACATCTCCTAGCGGAAAGCACGTTATAATATACGGCGAAAAAGGGGGTAACCCGGTGATATGCACGATGCTAGAAGCTCACAAACTCATGAAACATGGATGCAAGGCATATATGGTATACGCAAATGAATCGAAGAAAGAATCCCTTAAAATCAAAGATGTGCCAGTCGTAAGTGATTATGAAGATGTGTTCCCGGAAGACTTACCGGGAATACCACCAGAACGAGAGGTAGAGTTCGGAATCGAATTAATTCCGGGCGCAAAACCTGTAGCCAAGGTGCCGTATCGGCTCGCACCGTTGGAGCTACAAGAATTGATGTCTCAAATCCAAGAATTGCTCGACAAAGGGTTTAATTGACCGAGTGTGTCCCCGTGGGGCGCACCAGTACTATTCGTGAAGAAGAAGGACGGCAGTATGCGTATGTGTATCGGCTACCAGGAGTTAAACAAACTCACGGTGAAAAATCGATACCCACTTCCAAGAATTGATAACTTGTTTGACCAGCTACAAGGAGCGAGTTGGTTCTCAAAGATTGATCTCAGATCGGGTTATCACCAATTGAAAGTCAAGGAGGAAGACATACCGAAGACGGCCTTTCGTACGCGGTACGGGCATTATGAGTTCCTCGTGATGCCCTTTGGGTTGACTAATGCACCCGCGGCTTTCATGGATCTCATGAACCGGGTTTGCAAACCTATGCTAGATAAGTCGGTAATCGTATTTATCGATGACATTTTAGTGTATTCGAAGAATGAAGCCGAGCATGTTTGCCATTTGCAAGAAGTGTTAGAGACACTCAGACGAGAAAAGTTGTATGCAAAATTTTCAAAGTGCGCTTTCTGGTTACGAGAGGTGCAATTTCTCGGGCATATCATTAGTGCCGACGGGGTACTAGTGGATCCGTCAAAAGTAGAAGCTGTGTCAAAATGGAACACTCCAATAAATCCTTCAGAAATCCGAAGCTTTTTAGGGCTCGCGGGATATTATCGGAGATTCATACAAGATTTCTCCAAAATTGCCTTACCATTGACCAAATTGACTCGCAAGGAGGAAAAGTTTGTATGGGGCATCGAACAAGAGGAAGCTTTCCAAACACTTAAAGAAAAGTTAACTCACGCTCCGGTGCTAACGTTACCGGAAGGAGTTGATGACATGGTGGTTTACTCGGATGCGTCACATTCGGGGCTCAGGTGTGTTTTAATGCAACGAGGCAAACTCATAGCCTACGCCTTGAGACAACTAAAGATCCATGAAAAGAAATACCCGACTCATGATTTGGAGCTGGCAGCAGTAGTGCTCGCCTTAAAAATATGGAGACATTATTTGTATGGGGTAAAATGTACAATCTTTACTGACCATAAGAGTTTGAAACATTTCTTCGATCAGAAGGATTTAAACATGAGGCAAAGGCAGTGGTTAGAAACGGTCAAGGATTACGATTGTGAAATACATTACCACCCCGGGAAAGCCAATGTAGTAGCAGACGCATTAAGTCGAAAGACAGATTATGCCCTGATACAAGTACAATCAATGCAGTTTATTGTGACCTCGGGCCTACTAGAACGAATCCGAGAAGCACAAGTGGAAGCAGTGAAGGTAGAAAACTGGAAAAAGGAAAGAATTTTCGGCCAATTTAAAGATCTTGAAGAAGGCAATCACGGTTTGAAAACACGTTTCAACAGAATCTGGGTGCCAAACACTTGTGGAGTTAAAAAGCTTCTACTAGATGAAGCTCACAAATCCCGTTATTCCATCCATCCGGGAGCGACCAAGATGTATAACGACTTGAAACAAAACTATTGGTGGCCCGGAATGAAAAGAGATGTAGCGAAATACGTGGAGAAGTGCCTGACATGTCTACAAGTCAAGGCGGAACACCAAAAACCATACGGTAAGCTTCAACCGTTGGAAATTCCGGTTTGGAAATAGGAACATATTACAATGGACCTGTTAACCAAACTACCGAGGACGAATTGCGGATTTGATGCAATATGGGTGGTGGTTGATAGGTTGACAAAGAGTGCTCACTTTATTCCAATACGTGAGACTTACACGTCAGAAAAGATATCGGAGGTTTACACTAACGAGATAATGGCACGCCACGGAGTACCAGTATCCATCGTGTCCGATAGGGATACCCGGTTTACTTCAAATTTCTGGCGAGAGTTCCAAGAGCAAATAGGAACCAAATTGTTCATCAGTACTGCTTACCATCCTCAGACGGATGGACAGAGTGAAAGAACAATACAAACGTTGGAGGACATGCTACGAGCATGTATTATTGACTTCGGAGGTAGTTGGGATGTTTATCTACCTTTGGTCGAATTTTCATATAACAACAGCTGCCATACTAGTATCGGGATGGCACCGTATGAAATGCTTTACGGTAGGAAGTGCCGGACCCCGGTGTGTTGGGGTGAAGTGGGTCCACGTGAACTCGCTCACAAAGATATAGTCCGAGCTACTAATGAAAAGATTGAGGTGGTTCGGGCACACTTGAAAGCGGCACAAGATAGACAAAAGTCATATGCAGAAAAAAGGCGAAGACCGATCGAGTTTCAGGTTGGCGACAAGGTCATGCTCAAGGTATCCCCATGGAAGGGGGTTATCCGATTTAGAAAGAGAGGAAAATTAAGCCCAAGATTTATTGGGCCGTTTACAATTGTCGAATGAGTAGGGAAGGTAGCATACCGCCTTGAACTACGGGAAGAATTAAGCGGAATTCATAGCACATTTTAGGTGTCACATCTTCGGAAATGTTTAGCGGATGAAACAACCTATATCCACTACGATGACATCGAGGTGGATGATAGATTTAACTATGTGGTGAGGCCCATTGCGATTTTGGATCGTAAGGTGAAAACCTTATGGAATAAAGAGATCAATCAAGTAAAGGTTAAATGGGAACACAAGAAGGGTTCGGATACCACATGGGAATCCGAAGAGGAGATGCAACGGCTCTACCCTACATTATTTGGTACGTAATTCGGTTTCGGGGACGAAACCCTTTTAAGGGGGGTGGACTTGTAACACCCCGAAAATACAAAACTTTATATTAGAATTATAAAGTGAAAAATAAACGAGAGTAAGCTGACTAGGATAAATAACCCAGTTAGTCGCAAACTTAGTTATAACAAAGAAACTTGAGATAAAACATCTAGAGATTTACTTGGTTTTTTTATTGAGGGACTAAAAATGCTAAAATGGAAACTTATGTTATTAAAAACATAATAAATCAAAATCCAAACACATCCTCAGATGTGTCTGGAATCGATCAAGAGCAGAGCAGGGCGACCAACCACCCTCAAAACCCTAACACTCACTAAACTCACAAATTGAAGGCTAAAATCAGGGCAAAATCGAATTCTGAATGTAGATTAGCGATCACCTCGTCGAAGGGATCGTAAGGTATGTAAAATCTTGATGTTTTGATTCATCTCAAATTCTTGGTTAATTGTGAAGAACTAAAATTGAGCTTGATTATGTCTTGCATCGGTAAAATTAGAAGTAATATAGTGTCTAGGGATAAACCCTAGATGATTTCTTATCAAAATCTTGCATGAGGCTTGTAAGGTTATAATCACCAATGTAGGTGACTAATAAGTTTGTAGAAACTTGATGAACACTAGGATTGCGATTCTTGTTTTAATGTAAACTGAATTTCAAAGATGTAAATTCTGAAATATAGAAGTTAAAACATGTGTAAATATGCCTAATTGTAGTCGGTTTAGATAAAAATTACAAGCCATGAACTTGGTTATGATTATCTAAAAATTTAACCCGCTAGGTGTTTGTTGAAACGCCTAAGTGAGGAATAAAGTGTTAAATCGGACAAAAACGCAGATTTGAATGTCATAATAATTGTCCGTTATTGATTGTAAAAGAGTTCTAAATTTGATGGTGAATGGAACTCTCTAGGTAAAGCATCCGGATCATCAAGTGGACAAGCCGGAGGTGAAACGTGTTTGAAGGGTACACTTTGAAGGTACGCGACCTATAGTTTCGCTACATTATGTTTAATTGCTAGCCTTACTTTGTTATGTTGATAATTGGTAAACAAGTGAAACCATTAAGTCACGGAAGTGACAAAGAGCCCTAAACAAGTAAAATGGGTCAAAACATGAGTTAGAGTTCGAGTTTGGATGTATCTAGCAATGGAGACACCCATTCGGCACCCAAACGGGTCAAAACAAGTTGTGTTACAAACATAGAAATTAATAACCATCACTTGTGATTGGTTATATAATCAAGTGTAGGTCGTGTAACGGACACACAATTCCGTTGCAAAAGCATGAGCCCTTGTAGAAGGATTATAGATCGGAACATTTGCTTGTCAATCGATTCCGAAAAGTATGATTGAATTCTTGGAATTAAGCATGATAATTATTGCATAAGCAACCCTCGGGAGGGGATCAAAAGCTCGTATTTGGTTAACGTAGAAACGGGTGCATTGGTCTAAAGTTTATGTTGATAACAATGCTTGTTGTGTAATTAGTAAACAAGTGGGTCAAATAAACAAGAGACAAATTAGAGAACAACTGTTTTTGAACTGATATTTTTATATAAAGCATGTTGATAAACGCGTCCGTAAATAAATTACGGTCGCGTAGGAAAAAGAATCGGCTAAAACGGACGCCCGAGTCAAAAGTTATGCCGATTTAAAGTTTAGAACTAAGAATAATGGAGCTGGGCTGAATTAGCAGCAACGAACAACAAAAGTCTGTCGAAAAACGTTGTTGGCGCCGCGCCATGGCCGTAGGCACACACCGTCGCGTGACGCGACGGCGTGGGCGCTACGTGACGGCTGCCCCTTTTCTTCCTTGCGCGACGCCAGCACCCCAGAACCGAGATTTTGTTTGTTTTTGATACTTTTGAGCATAGAACTTGTTTAATCTTGATTATCAATGAGTCAAAACTAATTGTTTACATGGTTTGACCATAGGTGAAGTTAGATGAAGTCCAGATGGTGATCAAGCTATTATCAAGAACCGAACGCACTAACAAAGCTTCCGCACTTGATGTATTTTGTTTTAGCAATATGTAGATACTTGAACTATGTTTTCAAACTTTATCTAGTAGACACTTTAAGTTATGTTTTGTAAGTTTGATGGATAACTTGTTTTAAACTGGAATATTAGAATCAAATATGGTCTTTTAATATCATGAAAGTTTTTGTAAACTCAATATTTTGGCATTAAATGCTTATCTTGTGTCTTAAATCTTGTTATTTAAGCCGGGTCTTACACTTCCTGGTTTGCCAAACAAATGGCGTCTATAAACCTTGTTTATACACAACTCAGCGCACAAAAGGCTTTGCTCCAAGCACAAGCCAACCAGTCCGCATTTGTTACCCCACCGCAAAGGTCTCTGAGCACTCACATGCCTCAGCAGGCCAATGCATGGAACTTACGCCTTGAAAAAGCACCTGTACCAAACATCAGAAGGCCGAGCGCGTAAGACACGCGTGATACCTATGGCGAAACAGAAAGCAATTATGTGCAGTATTCTCATCCACAAAGAAAACCAGTGCAAAGTCGTTTAGGTCTGCGCAATATAAACGACGAGTGGGACAGTTATAAAGAAGAAGATGATGCGACGTACAAAGAAAGCACAGTATTCAGTAGGTTACCACCAGAACACGAGGCGTACGTACCCCGCAAGCGCGCGGGGTACAATCCGAAAGCAGAACATGATTACACACTGAGCTATCGTCCAGATGGCATAGCTGAGAACTCAAAGTTCATCAAAGAGATTGCAACAGCCGATATCGACAAGACGAAATTGCCACACAACGTAGGCAAGTACAATGGCTTAACAGATCCCGACGACCACCTCCAAGTTTTCAACGGCGCAGGACTAACAGGTGGCTGGAACTTACCAACTTAGTGTCACCTTTTTGCACAAACCTTTGTCGGTGCAGCGCGCATCTGGTTTGACAGCCTGCCAGCAGGAAGAATTAAGTCATGGATCGATTTCCGAGACAAGTTCCTCGCGCAGTTATCCCAACAGCGCAGGCACACTAGAGACCCTGCCGATTGTCTGAACATATGGAGGAAGGACCATGAAAGCGTGGAAGATTTCATCACCAGGTATAACAAGGAATGTCTGGAAATCGGTGATATAGGTGAAAAGATTATGCGCGCACATTTTATGAGGGCAGTAAAGTGCGACAACCTGATCAAACGATTGAAGGGTAGAGACGGAGGCCCCAAAGACTGGGAAACCTTCATTGAGGCAGCAAAAACAATTGCGCGCACAGACAAACAATTGACCGGTGATGACAACCGTCAATACAGTTACAACCACAACGATCGGCACAACAAGAAAGGCAAAGGCCAATCATGGAAAACACCCGGTTATAGAGAAAGAAGCCCGGTAAGAGAAGATGCGTGCAATACAATCAACCAAATTGCTCATCGCAAGGAGGTCAAAAGGGAAAACAGAGAAAAACAGTGGACACCCTTAACAAAGACTCCTTCTGAAGTCTTGTCAACCGAAAATCAACCTCCTCTACAGATGCGAAACAAGAGGGGTCAAGACCCAAATCTTTTCTGTGAGTTTCACAAAGACACAGGTCACCTGACCGATGACTGTTTTAGCTTAAAACAAGAGATAGAAAGAGTTCTGAGAGACGGAAGACTCACTCATCTGGTGAAAGGCGGAAAGCGCGATTACCGCCAAATTCAACGAAGGGAAGAAGGGCCAGACAACAAGAAGTTCCGAAAATTAGAAACTCACATGGTTCAAGGAGGACCAAGAAGGCCAAGGAAGAACGATAACAAGCGCACACAAGACAACTCTTGGCGCGAGAGACAAGTTGTTTTTCCCATAGTGAGAGGAGGTCCAAGAGAAAGGCGGCCCATAGTCATATCTGGCGTAATCGGTCATTACCAAACCGACTACATTTTCATTAACCCAGGGAGCACTACAGATATCATCTACGAACAATGCTTCAACCAATTTGACCTAGAGGACAAAGTGCGCTTAGAGCCAGTTGACTACCCACTAACTGGTTTCTGCAACGAAGCCGTTTTTCCCCTTGGCCAGATATCGTTCCCAGTGCTGCTCTCAGACGGAAGAAATTCAAGAACAGAAGAAGTTACTTTCATGGTGCTACCGCACATTCAAGACATGATATCCTTTTGGGAAGAGAGTCCCAAGGAGATTTTAGTATGATTTGCTCTGGACCACATTCAGCCATGGGTTTCCCAACAGAGACAGGGGTAGCAATAATTTACGCAAGCAAAGAAGTCTTGGCAACAGATGAAATCAGGCCAGCAAAAGCAAGCAAATCCGCGCCACGCGAGGAAGCCGAAAAATGGGTGCTAAACAGCAAATACCCGGAACAAACGGTCACCTTGGGCCCTGCAATGTCTGACCTCACACGCGAGGCGCTAAAAAAGTTGTTATTCGAAAACATGGATATGTTTGCCTGGACACCAGCTGACATGGTGAGTGTTCCACGACACATAGCAGAGCATAGACTAAACGTCTTAGAGAGTGCCAAACCTGTGGTTCACGCCAAGCGCCATCTAGAAGAAATAAAGCACGACGTTATGCAAGAGCAAGTAACGGAGCTGCTAAACGCTGGCATCATCAGAGAGGTTCGATACGAAACTTGGGTGGCGAGCCCAGTAATGGTCCAGAAAGGAAATGGCAGTTGGTGAATGTGCGTAGATTACAAGGACCTAAACAAGGCATGCCCGCGCGACTGTTATGCCTTACCAGATATCGATGAAAAGATCGATTCGTTAGCAACTTTCAGATGGAAATGTTTCCTTGACTGTTATAAGGGGTACCACCAGGTACAGATGGCCATTCAAGACGAGGACAAAACCGCATTCTGCACACCGACAGGGCTATACTGCTACACCAAAATGCCCTTCGGTCTAAAGAATGTGGATGCGACTTATCAGAGACTAATGAACGAAACGTTCAGTGATGCTATCGGCAAATACATCGAAGTTTACATGGATGACTTGGTCATCATGAGCAAAGAGGAAAGTGTGATGCTGATGAACATCCAAAAAACATTTGACACATTGCGCGGTGTAAGTATCAAGCTAAACCTAGCGAAATGTTCCTTTGGCATGGAAGAAGGAAAGTTCTTGGGTTTCATCGTCACAAAGGATGGATTTAAAGTAAATCCTGAAAAGGTACAAGCAATCGAGCGCATGCCTTCACCATCGACGATCAAGGAAATGCAGAAGTTGGCCGGACGGTTAGCAGCACTCAACCGTTTCTTAGCCAATCATGCTGCTAAATCTTTCCCGTTTATCAAGACTCTCCGCAATTGCATGAAGAAAAGTCAGTTCCAGTGGACCCCGGAAGCCGAACAAGCGTTCAGCGAAATGAAAGATTGCCTCATAAAACTGCCAACACTGACGGCGCCAGTGAAAGGAGAACCCTTAGTGATGTATTTGTCAGCATCAGACAAAGCAGTTGGGGCAGTTTTGCTCGTAGATCGACAAGGCATACAGACACCAGTTTATTACGTGTCTCGCACTCTTAATGATCCGGAAATGCGGTATGCTATAATGGAAAAACTAGTGTTGGCACTAATTCATGCATCAAGGCGGCTGCGCAGATATTTTGCCAATCATGTCATTCATGTCTTAACAAATTACAACATCGGCAACATCCTTGCGAGGCCCGATATTTCTGTAAGATTAGCAAAGTGGGCGATAGAACTGGGAGGCCATAATGTGGTTTTCAGGCCAAGACCAGCAATTAAGGGCCAGGTGCTGGCTGATTTCATGACAAAAGTGCCCGATGACAAAGACAGGGAGTGTAAGGCAATGGAAAGAGCTGAAAGGCAACGTTCAGAAGAACCATGGCTACTGTATACAGATGGCGCCTCTAACGAAGATGACGCAGGCGCGCGACTTAGACTGGTAAGTCCAGAAAAACACGAATTCACGTACGCCATCCGGTTAGACTTCAAGAGCATGAACAACGAAGCCGAGTATGAAGCCTTTCTTGCCGGTCTGAGATTGGCGATCAAGATGGGAGTCAAACACATAGAGGCGCATGTGGACTCCATGTTAGTAGCGGGGCAGATTAACGGCCAGTACGATGCCAAAGGAGACGTAATGGCATTATACTTGGACCAAGCAAAAGCATTGTTGCAGAACTTCAATTCTTACAAGGTGCACCATATCAACCGAAGCGAGAACAAACCAGCAGATGCACTAAGTAAGCTCGTATCCACCAGTTTCCAACACTTGGCAAAGGATGTGTGCATTGAAGTCTTGATCAATCCATCGGTACCGCTAAGGCAAGTGAGCGTTATTCAGCTGGGAACAACGTCTTGGATGACTCCCATAATCATGTATCTCCAGTCTGGAATATTACCGGAAAACAAAGCTGAAGCAAGAAAAGTTCAGTACAAGTCTGAACACTATCAGATGGTAGATGGGATTCTGTACCGGAAATCATATCTCGGGCCATTATTGAGATGCGTCGACCCCGAAGATGCAAACTACCTGATCCGGGAAGTACATGAGGGAATCGGTGGCATCCACGCCGGCCCGAGAATGGTGGTAGCGAAAGTGATGAATGCCGGGTATTACTGGCCCGGAATGCATTTAGACGCAGTAAAGGTTTTGAGGAAATGCAGCGGGTGCCAGAGACATGCGCCAAAAACGATGCTTCCCAAAAATGAAATAGTCCCCATAACAACGGCGTGGTCGTTTCAACAATAGGGAATCGATATGGTTGGCCCCTTTCCCGAAGCCCCGGGAGCGGTTAAATTTATCATAGTCGCGGTAGACTATTTCACAAAATGGGTGGAAGCGAAGGCGCTGGCGTCAACCACATCTACCGTAGTGCGGCGTTTCATCTGGGAACAGATAATCTGCAGATTCGGATTGCCTCTGAGAATTATCACCGATAACGGAACAAATTTTGCTGCAGAAGACCTTCAACGCTGGTTCAAAGAGCTACACATAGAGCATACCTTCTCCTCGGTTGCGCATCCGCAAGGGAATGGTCAAGTCGAAGCCGTCAACAAGAGCATCGTAGACGGTATCAAGGCAAGGTTGGGAACACAAAGAAGAGGCTGGGTTGACGAGCTACCCAACATATTATGGGCCCATAGGACGATACCAAAAACAAGCACCGGAGAAACACCGTTCAGTTTAGTCTATGGGTCCGAGGCCGTCATACCAGCAGAGATCGGACTACCGTCGCCAAGAATGCTCTCCATGAACGCGATCAACAATGAAGAAGAAAGGAGGTTGGACCTTGACCTCCTAGAAGAAAGAAGAGAGATGGCGGCGATTAGCGAAGCAAAGTATAAAAACAAACTGGAAAAAGTATTATAACTCCAAGGTCCGAATTTGCACGTTCAATCCCGGAGATTACGTCCTAAGGGACAATGAGGCGTCTAACGCCGAAAAACCCGGAAAATTAGCTCCCAAGTGGGAAGGACCTTATGTTATAGACGAAGTACTTGGGAAAGGGGAGTACAAATTACGCCCCCTCGACAACAAAGAGGTCCCAAGAACCTAGAATGCTCAGCAGTTAAGAAGATGCTATATGTAAACAGCCGAAGTTTTTTCTATGTACTTGTAATGGCTGCGCGCCAACACATTTAACACTAATACAAGAAGTGTCTGGCTATCTCTCCTCATGCAAATTTTTTGTCACAACTGCATATATTACTTTGGGCATACACGAAAACATCAATGGCTCGAACTTAGGAAACATTGTAGACCTCCAAGGTTTGTCACAAACAAGTGCACATCCGGGTCAAAAACACAACCAAAGCCTAAAAGAAAGCCAAATAAATACTTCATGCCCACATAAACACGAAAGCATCGAAAACATGGTAAACAAACATTGTAAGACCCCCAAAGCTGAACACAGTCGGGTCAACACAATAACCTGTAACTCGATCACTTCGTATAAACGAATCAACATACGCGCTTAAACGACAGAACAAACGTTGTAACTAACACAGCACAACCTGTCAGCACCATCATTCATTCGTGATACCTAATCAAAGTAATTACACATGCACATATTGTAACGATATCAAAATTTACAACGTACAAAAAAGCAAAGTCAAATATTAACACGAAATACGTCAAGTGTAACAAAATGATAACAGACAAGTCGACCATGGGCAAATTGTTCACAAAGCATAAAAGATAAAATTGTTCAAGGGATTGTCAGTTACAAGGCTATCAAAGCCCATACACGGCATGCAAGCCGGAACCATTCATTCCTGATGGCTGGAGCCAGCACCCCCGGTTCCAGGATCCTCATCATTAAGGGCCCCCCTCAACAGGGCGACACCATCAGATTTCTGAGATAATTTTTGGGCAGCTTTAACAATACCAAACTCCAGAGATGCAAACTCTTGCCGTTTTTCAACGTAACGACCGACATAATCAGTCTTATATAATTCAAAATTTTTCAATGGTTCTTTCGATTCAGCAGCCGCCCTTCCCTCAGCATACCCTTCCTTGTGACCAAGATCACGCGCAGCTTCACCAAGCTCATATATGTACTTGGCCAATTCTTCAGAACCGGCTATACGTTCGGCAATCTGCAAAGATAACACACACATGAGAGAAGCGGAAATGAGTAATAGAAACAAACAAATATTGACAATTACCAATGGCACCGCACGGGCAAGCAACCACTTGCAGTTAGCAGCGGCTTCTTCAACCAAAATCTCAGAGGCCTTGGCCTCAGCAACTTTCTCTTCAGCCAATTTCTCCAATTTAGCAATGCGCTGGATGTATTCATGTTCCCTTTTCTGAGATGCAACACGATCCTGCTCAGCCTCGTCACTGATTTTTTTCTTCTCTCCTGACAATCTCACAATCGCATCACGTTGCGTCTGTAACTCTTTATTGGTCCGCTCACAAGCGGCCTCCCAATCCTTTTGTTTGTTGGAGTTAACCTGCTTCTCCTGTGCAAGTTTTTGCTCCGCATCAGACACTCTCCACAACAAACCTTTCTTCTCAGCATTGAACTTCTCCCATTCCTCAGCAAATGTTTTTTTATCATTTTCAAATTCAAGAGTCTCCTCCGCCATCAGCTTCCATTCTCGAACAATCTCCTGGGAAATGGCAAAAAATTTAACCCCAGCGTGAATGTGATCATCCAGGAGATCAAACCGGTTACGCCTTTTTTGAAATAATCTCTCGGCAGGGGGGAGGGACAACAAGAAGAACTCTCGGCAGTTACCATGGTCATTCATCCGGGAGCCCTGAGTTAAATTCCACCGAGGAGCATGCGGTAGATCATCACAAGCCGGGTTATGGGTATCCCAAGACCCAGCTTGGACATTTTCGAACTCAGGACTCCGAGGCACTCCTGAAGTAGCACCGCCACCTCCCGGTGGACGCCTGGTATAGATGGTTCGACGAGGTGTAGCTTCACTGGACTCTGCCTCTGTTTCAATACCTTTATCTCGACCATCTCCACCAGCACCACTCGCGCCATCACCACCACCTTCACCAACATGTTCAACATTCACATCATCTTGTTTACTCTTTTCACCCAAGTCATCACGAGGAGAGGACAAGCCAAACGTCCAAGATGGTGGAGATGTGGGGGGAGTAATCTTCGAAATATTAATCCTGCGCGACGCCTTACCAGACTTGACACCTGCCATGAGACAACCATGATAGTAAAAAACAATCCAAAAGCCAAATAACAAGATTTACAAGAGCAAAGTCTCTACCTTTGTCACACCCTGGCTTTGCGGAAGCGTGGTTATTTTGGTGTGACTTCTTAATACCATAGCTTAATCATAACAAGCTATATGAAATAAAAACCATGCAAGATCATCCATTAAAATAAGTTTGAAGAGTAAAGAACCACAACATTGTCTTAACGGATATCACATCCTAACAAACATAAACAGTGTTCAGAAGACACAACACCAACAAGAAATAAACACAGTTTAAGAACTGTGACTCGTCCAGGAAAAAGTCACATCCCTTAAACTCGGATGACCTCGAGACTAATGCAGCGGGAAAACGTGTCATACCGCGCCAGATCCTTTAATTCCCTGAAATACATGTAAGTTGAAAAATCAACAATAATGTTGAGCGAGTTCATGTGTAAGTGAGTAAATAAACCTTTGTATGTATAAAAACCCTGGTATGTAGCAAATAAGGAAAAAAAGATCACCAATGGTTTGCAAGGCCATAGATATGTGTGAAGTGCAAGTAGGAAGACTCAAACCTAGCAGATTTATGCGTTGGGTACAAAGTCACCCCGAGGTCCGTTCTGTTTGGGCATGGGGCTGGGATCGCTACACCCAGATAGATCTACCGCTCCTGCCCCTCGGTCCTACCCTGAGGATTAATGGCCTCAAGTTTCCGCCTACCCACTCACATGATCTGAATAATAACCCTCCTTACGCTAACCATACCATGTAAGAATTATTCGTAATCATAGTAACATGTATTTCACCCCCGCAGTTTAGAAAACTGAAAACAGTTAGAGAAAAGGGGGACATGAACTCACAGTGGTGCGTCTCTACCAAGTATATCTCATGATCAAGCAGCTGTGCGACGACCTACACGTACTAAATCTATTAGACGGACGGCCGTGCCTTAGCTTAAGGTTTAAGTTTTTGGGAAATAGTTAGACAACTATTTCGTGTTTATATTTTTGTAAATACTTGGTAATTATTCTCCTTCCCAAGGATGGGGGATTTAATACACGCGTGTTCGTAAAATTCGAAATACATTATTAAGTCTCACTTAATACATTTTATTTCTTACTTCAAAATATAAATATTCTTCCCAAAATAATACTTTGACAAAAGTACGCGCTCATAAATATTTTCTTAAAATGCGTAAGTTACGTTTTAAAGATCAGGTGGTAATAATTATACCGTTGTAACTTATTATTTATTATGAAGGTGTTTGTATTATTTTTGGAATCGTTAACATTCGGTAATATTATTTTTACCCTAAAAATAATATTTGTATAGTTCACAAAATAATCATAGAAATTCACAAGTGTTGTTATGAAAAACATATATTTTAAATATATATATTTCAGGTTTTATTTTGTGAAAATCCCACCTCCGACACTTAGAAATTTTGTAAACAGAATCATGGCGAAATTTGCGTCCTTGAAAACAAGTTAAAAATGTATTTCTAACACTTGTGATGAAAATATTTTCAAGTGTTAGGTTTTTGGAAAGATTTCGCCAGAGTTTCCCCTGTAACTGGAGGTGGCCACGCTTTCAAGCGTATCATTTTCTTTTAAAATCCAAATCAACAATTTCCTCAATCAACAATAAACAATATCCAAAGCATCAAACTAGTCAAAATATATATAAATCGCATAAATTACATGAACTTGAAGTTTATCCAAAAATATGAAGTAAATCCCATTACTTTTAGTGGATCTTTTGTATAAATCAATCCGGTTTTTAGAAAATATGATTTCTTTGACACTTGGTCCTTTGAAAGTACCGCTTGTAGATCCGTAGATCTACTAGTTTTGAACACCATTTCATAAGTAAAATCGATTTTACACAAGTTCATGTTTAGTGTGTGGTAGAGTTTCATCATTTAACCCTTTTTATACTTAAACAACTATATGTCATGATCCATGATCATGACCAATCCGGGTTAGACGATGATCCGAGCTACCACATCATAGATCGGCACTAAATAGTTACACAAAACAAGTCTTGCTAGATTTACACAACATCATAGCTTTTAACCATCATTTTTAACATTTTAGTAGACTTTTAACACTTCATCTTGCAAGTTCACGAGTTTTAACCGTCATATCTTATTTTAACCAATTTAAAATAGATCGAGAGTGTGTTTCATGCAACTTACTACTAGCTCGAGGCTAGGGAAGGATCTAGTCGAAGAATGAGTGGATAAAAGCAATGAGAAGAGGTCCTTCACGTTCCGAATGCACCAAGCCTCCTCGTATGTGATCCTTAACACTTGTATACCCTTGGAACTTGCAAGATCAAAACCGAAAATGGATGGATGGTTGTGGGTGTGTTCGGCCGAGAGGAAGCAAGGAGGGAGAGAGTGTGTGTTGGTAAGTTGAGTGTGTGAAGGTTATGTTGGTTTAAGCTTGGTTCTTATAGACAAAACTCAAGATCATTAACCATTGGATCATATGTCTAATTGATATTAGACAAGAGTGATTATTTTAATCATAAATAGGACAAGGGTGTCCCCCTAGGGGACGAGTTCGGTTGAGGGGGGGGGTCTCCTAGTTAGATTTCAACCATTAGTTAGCCATTTAGTTAGGTTAGTTAAGTTAAGTAGGAACTTAATCCGGTTACTAATGTGTTATGCATTACAGTGGGTGTTAGGGTATTCGGGGACCCTAACTGGCTCAGAAAAAGATAAACAATGTTATTGGCAATATTTTTATGTTCCGGGTAAAGTCCGGTTGTTCGGTTGGATAGAGATCCGTTAAAGTGCTTAACAAAGCTTTAAAGTGTCGTTATTATTATTTTTAGTGACACAACTTATTCCCGACACTTTGGAAAGTGTCTAGTAACATTTTTCTCATGTTTTGGCACTTTATTAGTTAGCTAGATGCTGAATTTTGTACTTAGAGTACGTTTTAGGCACATCCGGTCACTGTAATTATCTCCCAGTGACGCAGTTCTACAACCCTTATATCCCTACACTCTCTACTAGTGTAGCAAACTATCTCTGACTCTTACAGGCCTTAGAGGCAGTACCTGCCTGGTGCTGGCTATAACAGCACGTTTAGTAGGTTATCCGTTATTGTGCTACTGTGCTTTTGTGCATCACGGTTGTCACTACAGTTCTGTATGTAAATAGTAGAGTGACAGCAAATAAGGTATGATGCAAGTAAGTACATGTATCAGTATTCAAGTAGCAGTTTATCCACAATTTCAAGTAAGCACAGTAATTATATATTAATTAAGTCGTACGGATACCTGGTTTAGTGAGGGTTGTCACATTCTCCCCCCGTTAGAAAAATTTCGTCCCGAAATTTTAAGTTCTGCTTCTAGAAGCAGGGTTCTTGGGAAATAGGTGGGGGTATTTCTCTTTCATCCGGTCCTCTCGCTCCCAGGTGTATTCAGGACCATGTCTGGCATTCCAATGAACCTTGACGAGCTTGACACTGCTCCGGCGGGTCTTGTTTACTTTCCAATCCGTAACCTCAACAGGTTCTTCAACGAAATGGTGCGTGTCGTCAACATGAATCTCGTCGGTGGGAATGACAACGGTATCTTGAGTTGGACATTTCTTCAGGTTGGATACATGAAATGTATCGTGAACTCCATTCAGTTCAGCAGGTAAGTCCAGCTTGTATGCTACTAGCCCTATTCTTTCCAAAATTCTGAAAGGGCCAATGTAACGCGGATTCAACTTCCCACTCTTTCCGAAGCGTGTCACACCCTTCCAGGGTGAAACTTTCAATAAAACCATATCTCCAACTTGGAATTCCAAATGTTTCCGGTTTGGATCTGCATAGGCTTTCTGTCTGTCGCGAGCTGCTTCGATGCGTTTTCGAATCTGCGCAATCTTGTCTGTCGTCTCTTAGACGATTTCGGGACCAACAAGCTGCCTATCACCTGCGTCAGCCCAGCATAGGGGTGATCGACACTTGCGTCCGTAAAGAGCTTCAAATGGCGCGGCTCCAATACTGGTGTGGTAGCTGTTGTTGTATGAAAATTCGACCAGTGGCAAATGCTTATCCCAGCTACCACCCAAATCCATAACACATGCTCTCAGCATATCTTGCAAGGTCTGAATAGTCCGCTCGCTTTGACCGTCGGTCTGAGGGTGAAATGCAGTGCTCAGATTTAATTGTGAGCCAAAAGCTTCTTGGAAGGATTGCCAAATCCTTGATATGAAACGTCCATCTCTATCAGAGATGATCGAGAGAGGCACTCCATGACGTGCGACGATCTCTCGCATGTATATTTCTGCCAGTTTGCTGGTGTTATCCTTCTCTTTGATTGGCAGAAAGTGTGCGGACTTTGTTAGGCGGTCAACTATCACCCAAATAGTGTCATGACCTCTTGGCGTTCTTGGCAACTTTGTAATAAAATCCATGGAGATTTGTTCCCATTTCCACTTGGGAATCTCAGGTTGTTGCAGAAGTCCTGAAGGCTTCTGGTATTCCGCTTTCACCTTAGCACACGTTAGACACTTGCTCACATAAAAAGCAACATCGCCCTTCATCCTAGGCCACCAACAGTAATCCTTGAGATCTTGGTACATCTTATCCGCTCCTGGATGGATAGAGTACCGCGATTTGTGAGCTTCATCAAAAACAACTTTCCTTAAACCACCAAACAGAGGAACCCAAATCCTTTTCTCAAAACATAACGTTCCTTCCTTGTTTGGCACCAATAGCTTCTCCATCCCACGGAGATATTCTTCGAGATTTCTTTCCTTAAGAGCTTCTTTCTCCGCGGCACGAATGCGCAAGGAACGATCGGTTTGGATAATCATTTCTAAAGCCCTAACCCTTATGGGCTTGATCCTCTCTTTTCGACTTAGGGCGTCGGCAACCACATTCGCCTTCCCTGGATGATACTTTATCTCGCAATCGTAATCATTTAACAACTCAACCCATCGTCTTTGTCTCATATTCAACTCCTTCTGGTTGAATATGTGTTGTAGGCTCTTATGATCTGTAAAAATTGTACATTTGGTACCATATAGGTAGTGTCTCCAGATCTTTAAAGCAAATATCACTGCGCCTAGCTCCAAATCGTGCGTGGTATAGTTCCTCTCATGTACCTTCAACTGACGTGATGCGTAAGCAATAACCTTCTGGCGTTGCATCAACACGCAACCCAATCCTTGACGCGAGGCGTCACAGTATACCACGAAATCGTCAGTACCTTCCGGTAGTGCTAGGATTGGCGCATTGCAGAGCTTATCCTTCAACAGCTGAAACGCTTCTTCCTGCTTGATTCCCCAATCAAACTTCTTATCCTTCTGGGTGAGGAGCGTCAATGGTTGAGCGATCTTCGAAAAATCCTCAATGAACCTTCGATAGTAGCCAGCCAAACCCAAGAACTGTCGAATCTCGGTTGGCGTCTTTGGCGTTTCCCAATTCTTGATCGCTTCGATCTTGGTTGGATCCACATGGATTCCATCTCCATTTACCACATGTCTAAGAAATTGGACTTCACGTAGCCAAAATTCGCACTTAGAGAATTTGGCATACAGCTGTTCTTTCTTCAGCAGCTCCAAAATAGCTCTTAGATGTTGTTCGTGCTCAGCCTTTGTCCTTGAATAAATCAAGATGTCGTCGATAAACACAATCACGAACTTGTCCAAGTACGGCTTGCAAACTCTATTCATCAAATCCATAAAGACTGCAGGTGCGTTTGTCAACCCAAACGGCATAACAAGGAACTCGTAGTGTCCATAACGAGTTCTGAAGGCTGTCTTCGGGATACTCTCCTCTTGTATCCTTAACTGATGGTATCCAGATCGCAAATCGATCTTTGAGTAAAAGCTTGAACCTTGCAGTTGATCAAACAGATCATCAATTCTTGGCAGAGGATATCTATTCTTGATCGTCAGCTTGTTCAGCTCCCGGTAGTCTATGCACATTCGAAAACTACCGTCCTTCTTTTTGACAAACAGGACCGGAGCTCCCCAAGGCGAGAAGCTTGGTCGGATAAATCCCTTGTCTAACAACTCTTGAAGTTGTGTCGACAATTCTTGCATCTCAGACGGGGCAAGTCTATAAGGTGCCTTAGCCACAGGCGCGGCGCCTGGGACTAAATCGATGTGAAACTCCACTTGCCTCTGAGGTGGCAGTCCAGGCAAGTCCTCCGGGAAGACTTCCGGATACTCCCTCACGACAGGGATGTCTTCGATCTTCAGTTCTGCAGCTTTCTTGTCTACAATGTGTGCCAGGAAGGCAGCACATCCCTTCTGTAAACACTTTCGCGCTTTCAGGCAGCTGATGATTCTTAAAGGCGTATCACGCTTTTCACCATGAACCACAATTGTTTCACCATCTTCGGTTGGGATGCGAATGATCTTCTCATGGCAGACAATTTCTGCCTTGTTACTTGATAACCAATCCATTCCTACTACCACGTCGAAGCTTCCCAACTTGACTGGTAGTAGATCCAAAGCAAACTCACGTTCTCCCAACTCGATTGCACAACCTCTGATCACTTCATTGGCTTCTACTAACTTCCCATTAGACAATTCGATTGAGTAGGGAATATCTAACTTACTAGCGGCTAAACCAAGCATATTCTTAAATTCTAACGATACGAAGCTATAGTCGGCACCAGTATCAAATAAAACGGATGCATAGCGTTGGTTTACAGGGAACGTACCAGTAACGACATTGGGATCCTGGCGCGCTTCCTTCGCATCGATATTGAACACTCTTCCACGGGCTTGGTTCAACTCTGGGCAGTTCCTCTTAAAGTGCCCGATATCACCACAGTTAAAGCATCCAGGTCTTTGCCCGTTTCCACCTCCATTTCCAGCTTGGTTATTCCTTTGGTTATGATTCACAGCGCCCGCTTGATTCACATTGTTGCCTCGATTCCCATTACCTCCATTGTTTCCTTGTAGGCGATTTCCAATTCCACCCCGGTCATTGTTTCTATTTCCAAATCCTCCTTGGCCTCCCTGGCCAACAGTGGCCCAACAAGAATCCTTCAAGTGGCCAGGTTTCCCACACGCTTCACATACCTTCAAACCACATCGGCCAGAATGGTGACGCTGGCAGGTGTTGCACTTGGGCTGGGTGCCCATATATCCCTTTCCTTTCTTTCCACCACCAGTTGTAACCTGAGCTGGCGCGTTTGGCTCTCCTTTCTTAACAACACCACTAGTGCCTTGTTTGAAGTTCGAGAACTTTCGTTTGTTACCTCCGGATGACTCGACGTGAGTCTCTTTCTTCTTTGTCTCGATCTCATCGAACTTGTTCAGGCGGATAGCCTCCTCAGTGAGAGCCACGCTCAAATCGATTGCCTCAGTAATTGTTGCAGGCTTGGAGGAGGTCACCATGCTTATGATTTGAGGAGCTAATCCCCAAATGAAGTGTTCAATCCGCTTGAATTCTGGAGTGACCATATAGGGTACCACATGCAACAGGTCGTGAAACCTCTGAACATATTCCGCGATCTTCGGACCTTCCATCTTCAAATGCCAGAACTCAGTTTCCAATCTTTGGATTTCAGCGCGAGAACAATACTTTTTGCGCATTAGTTCCTTCAGTTCGGTCCATGTTAGTGCGTAGGCAGCAGCTTCACCAAGTGTCTGCACTTGCAAATTCCACCAAGATAGGGCTCCATCCAAAAATAGCCCAGAAATGTAGGTGACTTGCTGGTCTGGTGCACATTTGCTCATGCGGAGAACAGATTCAGTCTTCTCGGCCCAACGAACAAAAGCGACAGCACCTCCGGTGCCATCAAAGTTGACCGGCTTGCAGTCTAGAAACTGCTTGTAGGTGCACCCATGAGGTGGATTGTTGTTGCCATTGTTGTTTGAGCTGCTTCCGCTGGGTCCTCCTTGCGAGGCGGCGTATTGCGCGATGGCAGCAGCGATGACTTGTTGGAGTTCTGCCTCATTGGTAGGCATCGGCGTTTGACGTCTCGGCGGCATCTTCTAAGAGATGGGTTCACGTCGGTCAGACCATAATAAAGCGTACGTATATAATGATAGTAATAGTACATAACATCTCATGTTATAATTATATTAATCACACAACATCCCATGTTATAAGACATAAGTAATCAATCAAAACATCACATATGATGAGAATACTGCGATTGCATTGCCAAAATTGGGACCACATGGTAGAGTGTACAAGTACATAATAGTGTCATACATCATCATCGACTAAGGGCTACATCACCCCAGTCCAAGAGAATATCAAATCAGTGTCAATACATCCCATATACAAAAGTCAGAATCAGAATGCAGTCTCCAAAAATGCGGTGTGGTTAGAGCAATCGTCGTCTTCTCACCAACGTCTACCCATGCTATACTAAAGATGCCCTAAACTGATGGTGGTGGAGGAGGGGGAAAATGGGTGTAGAACAAACGTCACAAATGGAGCCAGTCCTCCTCCATGGCTCTCTGGGTACGCAACCAAGAAGCAACCTGCTGCTCAAGTGCCAAAAGGCGTGCAGCATAGTCAGGTAACAATGGTCGAGGGTGCTGCGAAGAAGCAGGGTGGGTCTGACCCTGACACTGGCACGGCGGTGGCTGAGCTCTCTCAAGCTCCTGAATGCGCCGTGTGAGTGCCTCCTGCTGGACAACAAACGGCATCAGAACGTCCTCAATAGAATACCCCATATGGAAAGGTTGGTAGGGGTCGGTCGATGGCATAACAGACGGTGACGTCCAGAGAAACGGTTCGCTGGCTGGATCAAAAGGTGGCACAAAGAATGGTGGTGCAGGGGGAATAGCGGATGAAGACTGTGGCATAACTGGAATAGATGTCGGCACATGTCCAAAGGGAAGAGCTGAGGAACCCTCTCCAGGTCGAGCTGGAGGTGTGTACTGTGCAAATGAAAGAGAGAAATCAACGTGACGTGCATCAGTGGTATGTGGAGGAATAGGTGGAAGCTCATCATCCGCAGGAATCCACCCATGCTGGGCGTGCTCATCTCGTGGGACAATCTGTGCCTCAAAAAGTGCTCGATCAAACTGTACAGGCATAGGGTCAAGGTGGGGTGCAACAAGAGGGTCAGCATGTATATCAGCGATAAGTGGGGGATCAACATGATCAGCAGCAATAACATGGTCACCCTCCAGTAGTGGTGCATCAGCAGGGTGATCATCAATGGGTAGGTCAGCAATCACAGGATCAATGGGCATGCCAGCATGAACAGGGTCATGCTCAAACACTGGGTCAGGAGGAGCTACTGGCTCAAGGGCCATGGCAGGCTCGGGATCAACGAACTCCATATCAAAATCTGCATGATCAGCGAATGCAGGGTCAACTGGGTCTACTGGGTCAACCATTGGCTGATCCAAGTGGATGAACTCTATCTCCTGGTCCGGGTCAAATCCAGGGGGAAAAACAGGGTCTGAATCCTCATCGAGGTCGTGATCGAAAGCAAATCTAGGAGCAGAGACAGCAGATGATGCCCTGTCAGGATCTGAACCGTGTGAATAGTGCTGTGCGCTCCGAGTGTGTGACGGTGCGGAGGCCACAGACTCGAAGGAGTGTGGAGCGGGTGAGTGTGCAGGTGACTCCTCAGCTGGAGCATCTGCGAGTAACAAAAGACCACCGTCAGCTAGAAGGGCCTCGCCCTCAACATCGTCCTCCAGGGGCTCATTATCAAACAGATCGACGTCGACGTCGTCGTCAACGTCGGCGTCGAGGAGCATATCGTAAGCAGGATAAACGGCCAAAGGTATGGGAGCAGGGATCTCTACGAGTGGTAGGTACCCAGCAAAAGGGCCATCAGCGGGCTCATCGACAGCGTCGGGCAGCGCAAAGGGCTGAAAGTCGTCCTCGTCTGTGCTGGTAACATCTGATGTGTGGACCTCGTGCTCTGAAGACTCTAAGTCGTCTGATACTATGGGTCTAGGCCCCGTGGTGTCCGAATCACCTGTGCCGGACGAGTCCATGGTGTCTGTAACACCAACACAAATATGTACAAATAATCAATCATACAATCATATAAGCACATTAGTCACCAAGTAAGCAATCAGATAATTCTCCTAGTCCCACTAGCCTCCCAGCCTCTCAGACTGCTCTTCCTAGTCCCACTAGCCAAATTCTCCCAGCCTCTCAGACTGCTCTTCCTAGTCCCACTAGCCTCTTCTCCCAGCCTCTCAGACTGACTCCCTAGTACCACTAGACAACTACCTCGGTCTCCTAGACCGAGCCTCGGTCTTCCAGACCGAGCCTCAGCCTCCCAGACTGAGCCTATAAATAATAAATAAATGTGCTCAACATTTGTTTGTAAAAAGGTTTTGGATCTGGACTTGAGTGGTATGCAGTGTAAAAATGTTTTCGTGAGAGCCCTAGTGATCATAGTCTAGACTCGAGAAGGAATCCTAGTTCGCTATGATCAGAGCTCTGATACCAAGCTGTCACACCCTGGCTTTGCGGAAGCGTTGTTATTTTGGTGTGACTTCTTAATACCATAGCTTGATCATAACAAGCTATATGAAATAAAAACCATGCAAGATCATCCATTAAAATAAGTTTGAAGAGTAAAGAACCACAACATTGTCTTAACGGATATCACATCCTAACAAACATAAACAGTGTTCAGAAGACACAACACCAACAAGAAATAAACACAGTTTAAGAACTGTGACTCGTCCAGGAAAAAGTCACATCCCTTAAACTCGGATGACCTCGAGACTAATGCAGTGGGAAAATGTGTCATACCGCGCCAGATCCTTTAATTCCCTGAAATACATGTAAGTTGAAAAATCAACAATAATGTTGAGCGAGTTCATGTGTAAGTGAGTAAATAAACCTTTGTATGTATAAAAACCCTGGTATGTAGCAAATAAGGAAAAAGAGATCACCAATGGTTTGCAAGGCCATTGATATGTGTGAAGTGCAAGTAGGAAGACTCAAACCTAGCAGATTTATGCGTTGGGTACAAAGTCACCCCGAGGTCCGTTCTGTTTGGGCCTGGGGCTGGGCTCGCTACACCCAGATAGATCTACCGCTCCTGCCCCTCGGTCCTACCCTGAGGATTAATGGCCTCAAGTTTCCGCCTACCCACTCACATGATCTGAATAATAACCCTCCTTACGCTAACCATACCATGTAAGAATTATTCGTAATCATAGTAACATGTATTTCACCCCCGCAGTTTAGAAAACTGAAAACAGTTAGAGAAAAGGGGGACATGAACTCACAGTGGTGCGTCTCTACCAAGTATATCTCATGATCAAGCAGCTGTGCGACGACCTACACGTACTAAATCTATTAGACGGACGGCCGTGCCTTAGCTTAAGGTTTAAGTTTTTGGGAAATAGTTAGACAACTATTTCGTGTTTATATTTTTGTAAATACTTGGTAATTATTCTCCTTCCCAAGGATGGGGGATTTAATACACGCGTGTTCGTAAAATTCGAAATACATTATTAAGTCTCACTTAATACATTTTATTTCTTACTTCAAAATATAAATATTCTTCCCAAAATAATACTTTGACAAAAGTACGCGCTCATAAATATTTTCTTAAAATGCGTAAGTTACGTTTTAAAGATCAGGTGGTAATAATTATACCGTTGTAACTTATTATTTATTATGAAGGTGTTTGTATTATTTTTGGAATCGTTAACATTCGGTAATATTATTTTTACCCTAAAAATAATATTTGTATAGTTCACAAAATAATCATAGAAATTCACAAGTGTTGTTATGAAAAACATATATTCTAAATATATATATTTCAGGTTTTATTTTGTGAAAATCCCACCTCCGACACTTAGAAATTTTGTAAACAGAATCATGGCGAAATTTGCGTCCTTGAAAACAAGTTAAAAATGTATTTCTAACACTTGTGATGAAAATATTTTCAAGTGTTAGGTTTTTGGAAAGATTTCGCCAGAGTTTCCCCTGTAACTGGAGGTGGCCACGCTTTCAAGCGTATCATTTTCTTTTAAAATCCAAATCAACAATTTCCTCAATCAACAATAAACAATATCCAAAGCATCAAACTAGTCAAAATATATATAAATCGCATAAATTACATGAACTTGAAGTTTATCCAAAAATATGAAGTAAATCCCATTACTTTTAGTGGATCTTTTGTATAAATCAATCCGGTTTTTAGAAAATATGATTTCTTTGACACTTGGTCCTTTGAAAGTACCGCTTGTAGATCCGTAGATCTACTAGTTTTGAACACCATTTCATAAGTAAAATCGATTTTACACAAGTTCATGTTTAGTGTGTGGTAGAGTTTCATCATTTAACCCTTTTTATACTTAAACAACTATATGTCATGATCCATGATCATGACCAATCCGGGTTAGACGATGATCCGAGCTACCACATCATAGATCGGCACTAAATAGTTACACAAAACAAGTCTTGCTAGATTTACACAACATCATAGCTTTTAACCATCATTTTTAACATTTTAGTAGACTTTTAACACTTCATCTTGCAAGTTCACGAGTTTTAACCGTCATATCTTATTTTAACCACTTTAAAATAGATCGAGAGTGTGTTTCAAGCAACTTACTACTAGCTCGAGGCTAGGGAAGGATCTAGTCGAAGAATGAGTGGATAAAAGCAATGAGAAGAGGTCCTTCACGTTCCGAATGCACCAAGCCTCCTCGTATGTGATCCTTAACACTTGTATACCCTTGGAACTTGCAAGATCAAAACCGAAAATGGATGGATGGTTGTGGGTGTGTTCGGCCGAGAGGAAGCAAGGAGGGAGAGAGTGTGTGTTGGTAAGTTGAGTGTGTGAAGGTTATGTTGGTTTAAGCTTGGTTCTTATAGACAAAACTCAAGATCATTAACCATTGGATCATATGTCTAATTGATATTAGACAAGAGTGATTATTTTAATCATAAATAGGACAAGGGTGTCCCCCTAGGGGACGAGTTCGGTTGAGGGGGGGGGGGTCTCCTAGTTAGATTTCAACCATTAGTTAGCCATTTAGTTAGGTTAGTTAAGTTAAGTAGGAACTTAATCCGGTTACTAATGTGTTATGCATTACAGTGGGTGTTAGGGTATTCGGGGACCCTAACTGGCTCAGAAAAAGATAAACAATGTTATTGGCAATATTTTTATGTTCCGGGTAAAGTCCGGTTGTTCGGTTGGATAGAGATCCGTTAAAGTGCTTAACAAAGCTTTAAAGTGTCGTTATTATTATTTTTAGTGACACAACTTATTCCCGACACTTTGGAAAGTGTCTAGTAACATTTTTCTCATGTTTTGGCACTTTATTAGTTAGCTAGATGCTGAATTTTGTACTTAGAGTACGTTTTAGGCACATCCGGTCACTGTAATTATCTCCCAGTGACGCAGTTCTACAACCCTTATATCCCTACACTCTCTACTAGTGTAGCAAACTATCTCTGACTCTTACAGGCCTTAGAGGCAGTACCTGCCTGGTGCTGGCTATAACAGCACGTTTAGTAGGTTATCCGTTATTGTGCTACTGTGCTTTTGTGCATCACGGTTGTCACTACAGTTCTGTATGTAAATAGTAGAGTGACAGCAAATAAGGTATGATGCAAGTAAGTACATGTATCAGTATTCAAGTAGCAGTTTATCCACAATTTCAAGTAAGCACAGTAATTAAGCAGTAATTATATATTAATTAAGTCGTACGGATACCTGGTTTAGTGAGGGTTGTCACATTCTCCCCCCGTTAGAAAAATTTCGTCCCGAAATTTTAAGTTCTGCTTCTAGAAGCAGGGTTCTTGGGAAATAGGTGGGGGTATTTCTCTTTCATCCGGTCCTCTCGCTCCCAGGTGTATTCAGGACCATGTCTGGCATTCCAATGAACCTTGACGAGCTTGACACTGCTCCGGCGGGTCTTGTTTACTTTCCAATCCGTAACCTCAACAGGTTCTTCAACGAAATGGTGCGTGTCGTCAACATGAATCTCGTCGGTGGGAATGACAACGGTATCTTGAGTTGGACATTTCTTCAGGTTGGATACATGAAATGTATCGTGAACTCCATTCAGTTCAGCAGGTAAGTCCAGCTTGTATGCTACTAGCCCTATTCTTTCCAAAATTCTGAAAGGGCCAATGTAACGCGGATTCAACTTCCCACTCTTTCCGAAGCGTGTCACACCCTTCCAGGGTGAAACTTTCAATAAAACCATATCTCCAACTTGGAATTCCAAATGTTTCCGGTTTGGATCTGCATAGGCTTTCTGTCTGTCGCGAGCTGCTTCGATGCGTTTTCGAATCTGCGCAATCTTGTCTGTCGTCTCTTAGACGATTTCGGGACCAACAAGCTGCCTATCACCTGCGTCAGCCCAGCATAGGGGTGATCGACACTTGCGTCCGTAAAGAGCTTCAAATGGCGCGGCTCCAATACTGGTGTGGTAGCTGTTGTTGTATGAAAATTCGACCAGTGGCAAATGCTTATCCCAGCTACCACCCAAATCCATAACACATGCTCTCAGCATATCTTGCAAGGTCTGAATAGTCCGCTCGCTTTGACCGTCGGTCTGAGGGTGAAATGCAGTGCTCAGATTTAATTGTGAGCCAAAAGCTTCTTGGAAGGATTGCCAAATCCTTGATATGAAACGTCCATCTCTATCAGAGATGATCGAGAGAGGCACTCCATGACGTGCGACGATCTCTCGCATGTATATTTCTGCCAGTTTGCTGGTGTTATCCTTCTCTTTGATTGGCAGAAAGTGTGCGGACTTTGTTAGGCGGTCAACTATCACCCAAATAGTGTCATGACCTCTTGGCGTTCTTGGCAACTTTGTAATAAAATCCATGGAGATTTGTTCCCATTTCCACTTGGGAATCTCAGGTTGTTGCAGAAGTCCTGAAGGCTTCTGGTATTCCGCTTTCACCTTAGCACACGTTAGACACTTGCTCACATAAAAAGCAACATCGCCCTTCATCCTAGGCCACCAACAGTAATCCTTGAGATCTTGGTACATCTTATCCGCTCCTGGATGGATAGAGTACCGCGATTTGTGAGCTTCATCAAAAACAACTTTCCTTAAACCACCAAACAGAGGAACCCAAATCCTTTTCTCAAAACATAACGTTCCTTCCTTGTTTGGCACCAATAGCTTCTCCATCCCACGGAGATATTCTTCGAGATTTCTTTCCTTAAGAGCTTCTTTCTCCGCGGCACGAATGCGCAAGGAACGATCGGTTTGGATAATCATTTCTAAAGCCCTAACCCTTATGGGCTTGATCCTCTCTTTTCGACTTAGGGCGTCGGCAACCACATTCGCCTTCCCTGGATGATACTTTATCTCGCAATCGTAATCATTTAACAACTCAACCCATCGTCTTTGTCTCATATTCAACTCCTTCTGGTTGAATATGTGTTGTAGGCTCTTATGATCTGTAAAAATTGTACATTTGGTACCATATAGGTAGTGTCTCCAGATCTTTAAAGCAAATATCACTGCGCCTAGCTCCAAATCGTGCGTGGTATAGTTCCTCTCATGTACCTTCAACTGACGTGATGCGTAAGCAATAACCTTCTGGCGTTGCATCAACACGCAACCCAATCCTTGACGCGAGGCGTCACAGTATACCACGAAATCGTCAGTACCTTCCGGTAGTGCTAGGATTGGCGCATTGCAGAGCTTATCCTTCAACAGCTGAAACGCTTCTTCCTGCTTGATTCCCCAATCAAACTTCTTATCCTTCTGGGTGAGGAGCGTCAATGGTTGAGCGATCTTCGAAAAATCCTCAATGAACCTTCGATAGTAGCCAGCCAAACCCAAGAACTGTCGAATCTCGGTTGGCGTCTTTGGCGTTTCCCAATTCTTGATCGCTTCGATCTTGGTTGGATCCACATGGATTCCATCTCCATTTACCACATGTCTAAGAAATTGGACTTCACGTAGCCAAAATTCGCACTTAGAGAATTTGGCATACAGCTGTTCTTTCTTCAGCAGCTCCAAAATAGCTCTTAGATGTTGTTCGTGCTCAGCCTTTGTCCTTGAATAAATCAAGATGTCGTCGATAAACACAATCACGAACTTGTCCAAGTACGGCTTGCAAACTCTATTCATCAAATCCATAAAGACTGCAGGTGCGTTTGTCAACCCAAACGGCATAACAAGGAACTCGTAGTGTCCATAACGAGTTCTGAAGGCTGTCTTCGGGATACTCTCCTCTTGTATCCTTAACTGATGGTATCCAGATCGCAAATCGATCTTTGAGTAAAAGCTTGAACCTTGCAGTTGATCAAACAGATCATCAATTCTTGGCAGAGGATATCTATTCTTGATCGTCAGCTTGTTCAGCTCCCGGTAGTCTATGCACATTCGAAAACTACCGTCCTTCTTTTTGACAAACAGGACCGGAGCTCCCCAAGGCGAGAAGCTTGGTCGGATAAATCCCTTGTCTAACAACTCTTGAAGTTGTGTCGACAATTCTTGCATCTCAGACGGGGCAAGTCTATAAGGTGCCTTAGCCACAGGCGCGGCGCCTGGGACTAAATCGATGTGAAACTCCACTTGCCTCTGAGGTGGCAGTCCAGGCAAGTCCTCCGGGAAGACTTCCGGATACTCCCTCACGACAGGGATGTCTTCGATCTTCAGTTCTGCAGCTTTCTTGTCTACAATGTGTGCCAGGAAGGCAGCACATCCCTTCTGTAAACACTTTCGCGCTTTCAGGCAGCTGATGATTCTTAAAGGCGTATCACGCTTTTCACCATGAACCACAATTGTTTCACCATCTTCGGTTGGGATGCGAATGATCTTCTCATGGCAGACAATTTCTGCCTTGTTACTTGATAACCAATCCATTCCTACTACCACGTCGAAGCTTCCCAACTTGACTGGTAGTAGATCCAAAGCAAACTCACGTTCTCCCAACTCGATTGCACAACCTCTGATCACTTCATTGGCTTCTACTAACTTCCCATTAGACAATTCGATTGAGTAGGGAATATCTAACTTACTAGCGGCTAAACCAAGCATATTCTTAAATTCTAACGATACGAAGCTATAGTCGGCACCAGTATCAAATAAAACGGATGCATAGCGTTGGTTTACAGGGAACGTACCAGTAACGACATTGGGATCCTGGCGCGCTTCCTTCGCATCGATATTGAACACTCTTCCACGGGCTTGGTTCAACTCTGGGCAGTTCCTCTTAAAGTGCCCGATATCACCACAGTTAAAGCATCCAGGTCTTTGCCCGTTTCCACCTCCATTTCCAGCTTGGTTATTCCTTTGGTTATGATTCACAGCGCCCGCTTGATTCACATTGTTGCCTCGATTCCCATTACCTCCATTGTTTCCTTGTGGGCGATTTCCAATTCCACCCCGGTCATTGTTTCTATTTCCAAATCCTCCTTGGCCTCCCTGGCCAACAGTGGCCCAACAAGAATCCTTCAAGTGGCCAGGTTTCCCACACGCTTCACATACCTTCAAACCACATCGGCCAGAATGGTGACGCTGGCAGGTGTTGCACTTGGGCTGGGTGCCCATATATCCCTTTCCTTTCTTTCCACCACCAGTTGTAACCTGAGCTGGCGCGTTTGGCTCTCCTTTCTTAACAACACCACTAGTGCCTTGTTTGAAGTTCGAGAACTTTCGTTTGTTACCTCCGGATGACTCGACGTGAGTCTCTTTCTTCTTTGTCTCGATCTCATCGAACTTGTTCAGGCGGATAGCCTCCTCAGTGAGAGCCACGCTCAAATCGATTGCCTCAGTAATTGTTGCAGGCTTGGAGGAGGTCACCATGCTTATGATTTGAGGAGCTAATCCCCAAATGAAGTGTTCAATCCGCTTGAATTCTGGAGTGACCATATAGGGTACCACATGCAACAGGTCGTGAAACCTCTGAACATATTCCGCGATCTTCGGACCTTCCATCTTCAAATGCCAGAACTCAGTTTCCAATCTTTGGATTTCAGCGCGAGAACAATACTTTTTGCGCATTAGTTCCTTCAGTTCGGTCCATGTTAGTGCGTAGGCAGCAGCTTCACCAAGTGTCTGCACTTGCAAATTCCACCAAGATAGGGCTCCATCCAAAAATAGCCCAGAAATGTAGGTGACTTGCTGGTCTGGTGCACATTTGCTCATGCGGAGAACAGATTCAGTCTTCTCGGCCCAACGAACAAAAGCGACAGCACCTCCGGTGCCATCAAAGTTGACCGGCTTGCAGTCTAGAAACTGCTTGTAGGTGCACCCATGAGGTGGATTGTTGTTGCCATTGTTGTTTGAGCTGCTTCCGCTGGGTCCTCCTTGCGAGGCGGCGTATTGCGCGATGGCAGCAGCGATGACTTGTTGGAGTTCTGCCTCATTGGTAGGCATCGGCGTTTGACGTCTCGGCGGCATCTTCTAAGAGATGGGTTCACGTCGGTCAGACCATAATAAAGCGTACGTATATAATGATAGTAATAGTACATAACATCTCATGTTATAATTATATTAATCACACAACATCCCATGTTATAAGACATAAATAATCAATCAAAACATCACATATGATGAGAATACTGCGATTGCATTGCCAAAATTGGGACCACATGGTAGAGTGTACAAGTACATAATAGTGTCATACATCATCATCGACTAAGGGCTACATCACCCCAGTCCAAGAGAATATCAAATCAGTGTCAATACATCCCATATACAAAAGTCAGAATCAGAATGCAGTCTCCAAAAATGCGGTGTGGTTAGAGCAATCGTCGTCTTCTCACCAACGTCTACCCATGCTATACTAAAGATGCCCTAAACTGATGGTGGTGGAGGAGGGGGAAAATGGGTGTAGAACAAACGTCACAAATGGAGCCAGTCCTCCTCCATGGCTCTCTGGGTACGCAACCAAGAAGCAACCTGCTGCTCAAGTGCCAAAAGGCGTGCAGCATAGTCAGGTAACAATGGTCGAGGGTGCTGCGAAGAAGCAGGGTGGGTCTGACCCTGACACTGGCACGGCGGTGGCTGAGCTCTCTCAAGCTCCTGAATGCGCCGTGTGAGTGCCTCCTGCTGGACAACAAACGGCATCAGAACGTCCTCAATAGAATACCCCATATGGAAAGGTTGGTAGGGGTCGGTCGATGGCATAACAGACGGTGACGTCCAGAGAAACGGCTCGCTGGCTGGATCAAAAGGTGGCACAAAGAATGGTGGTGCAGGGGGAATAGCGGATGAAGACTGTGGCATAACTGAAATAGATGTCGGCACATGTCCAAAGGGAAGAGCTGAGGAACCCTCTCCAGGTCGAGCTGGAGGTGTGTACTGTGCAAATGAAAGAGAGAAATCAACGTGACGTGCATCAGTGGTATGAGGAGGAATAGGTGGAAGCTCATCATCCGCAGGAATCCACCCATGCTGGGCGTGCTCATCTCGTGGGACAATCTGTGCCTCAAAAAGTGCTCGATCAAACTGTACAGGCATAGGGTCAAGGTGGGGTGCAACAAGAGGGTCAGCATGTATATCAGCGATAAGTGGGGGATCAACATGATCAGCAGCAATAACATGGTCACCCTCCAGTAGTGGTGCATCAGCAGGGTGATCATCAATGGGTAGGTCAGCAATCACAGGATCAATGGGCATGCCAGCATGAACAGGGTCATGCTCAAACACTGGGTCAGGAGGAGCTACTGGCTCAAGGGCCATGGCAGGCTCGGGATCAACGAACTCCATATCAAAATCTGCATGATCAGCGAATGCAGGGTCAACTGGATCTACTGGGTCAACCATTGGCTGATCCAAGTGGATGAACTCTATCTCCTGGTCCGGGTCAAATCCAGGGGGAAAAACAGGGTCTGAATCCTCATCGAGGTCGTGATCGAAAGCAAATCTAGGAGCAGAGACAGCAGATGATGCCCTGTCAGGATCTGAACCGTGTGAATAGTGATGTGCGCTCCGAGTGTGTGATGGTGCGGAGGCCACAGACTCGAAGGAGTGTGGAGCGGGTGAGTGTGCAGGTGACTCCTCAGCTGGAGCATCTGCGAGTAACAAAAGACCACCGTCAGCTAGAAGGGCCTCGCCCTCAACATCGTCCTCCAGGGGCTCATTATCAAACAGATCGACGTCGACGTCGTCGTCAACGTCGGCGTCGAGGAGCATATCGTAAGCAGGATAAACGGCCAAAGGTATGGGAGCAGGGATCTCTACGAGTGGTAGGTACCCAGCAAAAGGGCCATCAGCGGGCTCATCGACAGCGTCGGGCAGCGCAAAGGGCTGAAAGTCGTCCTCGTCTGTGCTGGTAACATCTGATGTGTGGACCTCGTGCTCTGAAGACTCTAAGTCGTCTGATACTATGGGTCTAGGCCCCGTGGTGTCCGAATCACCTGTGCCGGACGAGTCCATGGTGTCTGTAACACCAACACAAATATGTACAAATAATCAATCATACAATCATATAAGCACATTAGTCACCAAGTAAGCAATCAGATAATTCTCCTAGTCCCACTAGCCTCCCAGCCTCTCAGACTGCTCTTCCTAGTCCCACTAGCCAAATTCTCCCAGCCTCTCAGACTGCTCTTCCTAGTCCCACTAGCCTCTTCTCCCAGCCTCTCAGACTGACTCCCTAGTACCACTAGACAACTACCTCGGTCTCCTAGACCGAGCCTCGGTCTTCCAGACCGAGCCTCAGCCTCCCAGACTGAGCCTATAAATAATAAATAAATGTGCTCAACATTTGTTTGTAAAAAGGTTTTGGATCTGGACTTGAGTGGTATGCAGTGTAAAAATGTTTTCGTGAGAGCCCTAGTGATCATAGTCTAGACTCGAGAAGGAATCCTAGTTCGCTATGATCAGAGCTCTGATACCAAGCTGTCACACCCTGGCTTTGCGGAAGCGTTGTTATTTTGGTGTGACTTCTTAATACCATAGCTTAATCATAACAAGCTATATGAAATAAAAACCATGCAAGATCATCCATTAAAATAAGTTTGAAGAGTAAAGAACCACAACATTGTCTTAACGGATATCACATCCTAACAAACATAAACAGTGTTCAGAAGACACAACACCAACAAGAAATAAACACAGTTTAAGAACTGTGACTCGTCCAGGAAAAAGTCACATCCCTTAAACTCGGATGACCTCGAGACTAATGCAGCGGGAAAATGTGTCATACCGCGCCAGATCCTTTAATTCCCTGAAATACATGTAAGTTGAAAAATCAACAATAATGTTGAGCGAGTTCATGTGTAAGTGAGTAAATAAACCTTTGTATGTATAAAAACCCTGGTATGTAGCAAATAAGGAAAAAGAGATCACCAATGGTTTGCAAGGCCATTGATATGTGTGAAGTGCAAGTAGGAAGACTCAAACCTAGCAGATTTATGCGTTGGGTACAAAGTCACCCCGAGGTCCGTTCTGTTTGGGCCTGGGGCTGGGCTCGCTACACCCAGATAGATCTACCGCTCCTGCCCCTCGGTCCTACCCTGAGGATTAATGGCCTCAAGTTTCCGCCTACCCACTCACATGATCTGAATAATAACCCTCCTTACGCTAACCATACCATGTAAGAATTATTCGTAATCATAGTAACATGTATTTCACCCCCGCAGTTTAGAAAACTGAAAACAGTTAGAGAAAAGGGGGACATGAACTCACAGTGGTGCGTCTCTACCAAGTATATCTCATGATCAAGCAGCTGTGCGACGACCTACACGTACTAAATCTATTAGACGGACGGCCGTGCCTTAGCTTAAGGTTTAAGTTTTTGGGAAATAGTTAGACAACTATTTCGTGTTTATATTTTTGTAAATACTTGGTAATTATTCTCCTTCCCAAGGATGGGGGATTTAATACACGCGTGTTCGTAAAATTCGAAATACATTATTAAGTCTCACTTAATACATTTTATTTCTTACTTCAAAATATAAATATTCTTCCCAAAATAATACTTTGACAAAAGTACGCGCTCATAAATATTTTCTTAAAATGCGTAAGTTACGTTTTAAAGATCAGGTGGTAATAATTATACCGTTGTAACTTATTATTTATTATGAAGGTGTTTGTATTATTTTTGGAATCGTTAACATTCGGTAATATTATTTTTACCCTAAAAATAATATTTGTATAGTTCACAAAATAATCATAGAAATTCACAAGTGTTGTTATGAAAAACATATATTCTAAATATATATATTTCAGGTTTTATTTTGTGAAAATCCCACCTCCGACACTTAGAAATTTTGTAAACAGAATCATGGCGAAATTTGCGTCCTTGAAAACAAGTTAAAAATGTATTTCTAACACTTGTGATGAAAATATTTTCAAGTGTTAGGTTTTTGGAAAGATTTCGCCAGAGTTTCCCCTGTAACTGGAGGTGGCCACGCTTTCAAGCGTATCATTTTCTTTTAAAATCCAAATCAACAATTTCCTCAATCAACAATAAACAATATCCAAAGCATCAAACTAGTCAAAATATATATAAATCGCATAAATTACATGAACTTGAAGTTTATCCAAAAATATGAAGTAAATCCCATTACTTTTAGTGGATCTTTTGTATAAATCAATCCGGTTTTTAGAAAATATGATTTCTTTGACACTTGGTCCTTTGAAAGTACCGCTTGTAGATCCGTAGATCTACTAGTTTTGAACACCATTTCATAAGTAAAATCGATTTTACACAAGTTCATGTTTAGTGTGTGGTAGAGTTTCATCATTTAACCCTTTTTATACTTAAACAACTATATGTCATGATCCATGATCATGACCAATCCGGGTTAGACGATGATCCGAGCTACCACATCATAGATCGGCACTAAATAGTTACACAAAACAAGTCTTGCTAGATTTACACAACATCATAGCTTTTAACCATCATTTTTAACATTTTAGTAGACTTTTAACACTTCATCTTGCAAGTTCACGAGTTTTAACCGTCATATCTTATTTTAACCACTTTAAAATAGATCGAGAGTGTGTTTCAAGCAACTTACTACTAGCTCGAGGCTAGGGAAGGATCTAGTCGAAGAATGAGTGGATAAAAGCAATGAGAAGAGGTCCTTCACGTTCCGAATGCACCAAGCCTCCTCGTATGTGATCCTTAACACTTGTATACCCTTGGAACTTGCAAGATCAAAACCGAAAATGGATGGATGGTTGTGGGTGTGTTCGGCCGAGAGGAAGCAAGGAGGGAGAGAGTGTGTGTTGGTAAGTTGAGTGTGTGAAGGTTATGTTGGTTTAAGCTTGGTTCTTATAGACAAAACTCAAGATCATTAACCATTGGATCATATGTCTAATTGATATTAGACAAGAGTGATTATTTTAATCATAAATAGGACAAGGGTGTCCCCCTAGGGGACGAGTTCGGTTGAGGGGGGGGGGGTCTCCTAGTTAGATTTCAACCATTAGTTAGCCATTTAGTTAGGTTAGTTAAGTTAAGTAGGAACTTAATCCGGTTACTAATGTGTTATGCATTACAGTGGGTGTTAGGGTATTCGGGGACCCTAACTGGCTCAGAAAAAGATAAACAATGTTATTGGCAATATTTTTATGTTCCGGGTAAAGTCCGGTTGTTCGGTTGGATAGAGATCCGTTAAAGTGCTTAACAAAGCTTTAAAGTGTCGTTATTATTATTTTTAGTGACACAACTTATTCCCGACACTTTGGAAAGTGTCTAGTAACATTTTTCTCATGTTTTGGCACTTTATTAGTTAGCTAGATGCTGAATTTTGTACTTAGAGTACGTTTTAGGCACATCCGGTCACTGTAATTATCTCCCAGTGACGCAGTTCTACAACCCTTATATCCCTACACTCTCTACTAGTGTAGCAAACTATCTCTGACTCTTACAGGCCTTAGAGGCAGTACCTGCCTGGTGCTGGCTATAACAGCACGTTTAGTAGGTTATCCGTTATTGTGCTACTGTGCTTTTGTGCATCACGGTTGTCACTACAGTTCTGTATGTAAATAGTAGAGTGACAGCAAATAAGGTATGATGCAAGTAAGTACATGTATCAGTATTCAAGTAGCAGTTTATCCACAATTTCAAGTAAGCACAGTAATTAAGCAGTAATTATATATTAATTAAGTCGTACGGATACCTGGTTTAGTGAGGGTTGTCACAACCTTGGGGAGCGGAAGCAACGTATATTTTCTCCAAAAGATTACCTTTCTTTGCACTAAAAACGCCCATGTCAATCTCAGACTCCGAGGGTGCAGGAGGAGTCTCATTTTGAAGTTTGGATTTCTTGGCAGCAGCTTGCTCATCAAGTTTCCGTTTTTTATCTTCAAGAGTTTTCTTCTTCATTATCTCCGTTAAAGTGACGCCGTCGTCAGGATCGGACCCGCTGCGTTTCTCTCCGGCCCCTAAACCAGACAGTGTATCAGAAACGACAACATAATCAAGGATAGGAAGAGTAGAGGGTCGCTTACGAGGAGTTTCAGCGGCTTTTTCCTCAGCCCTCTTCTCCTTCCCCTCTGGCTTGTCTGCCTTTCTTTTTCTCCGAGTTTCCAACTGATCAGCAGTCTCAACCGGCATTTCAACATCAACACCAACTGGTTCATTAACAGGCTCATGCGCAACCCCTTGCGTCGGACCTGCACGCGGGGAACGAGAAGTTAGGTCTTCATGCGATCTGTCAGAACCCTCACTCGAGAGGACAATAACTTCCTCTCGAGCAGGATTAACAGTGTCATCATGCTCATCATCGTCATCTTCACCTAAGATGGTATTGGCTTAAGTGGCGAAACTCTCGTTAGTAGGAAGCAAGAAACGGTTGCGGATCTGGTCCAACCACGTCGGCTTCCCATCCGCCTGAACAGCTTCAACCATGGCACCACCGGCCTTCGGGTCAAGAACGTTCAACAAGCTGTATCCAACTGCGAAATACAAAGACATGAGGAAGAACACAACAACAACCAGAGAAAAAAGCAAAATAACTAAGAAACATTACATACGTTTGCCTTGATACCCATAAGCAGGAATGCCCAGAGGGTTCTTCGGAAACCACCGCATGCTCATACCGGCACCAACCAACGCCCTCTCTTCCAGCTGATAAATAGAAGTGGCTTTGTGCGTCACCTTCTTGTACCACTCTTGCTGAGCAAAATCCACAGTCACGTCGACCTTGGGGATCCCTTCACCCTCTGCTCGATAGTGCATGTCTACCAGGATAATACCACGACGAATGTAAAAGAACTTATGTTTCCAATCATGTAGGCTTTTCGGGGGATTGGAACTACAAGGGATAACACCACTGGTCCGGGAGTTAAAAGAATAAAAACCGCCGGTGTAAAAAACATTGAACATCTCAAAGGTCGGCTCAACACGGTTGGCCCTGCAGATAAACTCAAAATGGGTAATATGAGGAAGTCCAATCGCGTTGATTTGGGAAATATGGAGCCCATAATTCGTCAAGACATCGGCAGTAAACTTGGTCATAGGGAGCCGGAAATTCCCCTCCCGGAAGAAGGTCGCATACAACGCGATATAACCTCGAGGTGCATCCATTGCGGTAGAACCTGGGGTAGGAAACTGAGCACCCCACTCCGGAAGAAAACCCATATCCCTAACCAAATTGTGGAACTCTTCCTCTTTCCAACCGATCGTCGCTCGATCAGGACCGGGAGGATTCCTACCCTTATATTTTCTCTTCTTAACCATAGGATTGGCCACAGAATACATGTTGCAAGAAGATGAAGAAAGAAAATATGAACGATTTCTGAAGAGGAAGAAAATAGAGAAGTATGGGAAGAACCGCTGTTCCAATTTTGAAAAGTGAAGGAAAAGAGAAAACCGCCATGTATTTATACCCATCGCATTTAATGCGATGGGTAGTGGGCCGTCAGGAAATCAGAACGTCACCCAACAGGGGAAAGACACGTCAGCAGAGAGAGAAACCGTCACCTCCTTTTTCGGGAGCGTGGGCGACACATGTCTGACACCGGGATGGAAAGTAACTGACACCACTGAAAAGGCGCCTGTTCACCTCCGACTAGACAGGGACATCAGACAGTCACATCAGTTGTCTTCATCCCAAAGAAGGAAACTTCTTTCAGAAGGAAACACCACCACGCCGTGCGCCACACGTCCAGTTGGCTCAATGTTGCAAAGTTACCAACACGCCGTGCGCCACGCGTCTAGTTGGCTCAATGTTGCAAAGTTACCAACACGCCGTGCGCCACGCGTCCAGTTGGCTCAATGTTTCAAAGTTACCAACACGCCGTGCGCCACGCGTCCAGTTGACTCAACTTTGCAAAGTTGCCGACACGCCGTACGCCACGCGTCCAGTTGGCTCAATTTTACAAGTCACCAACACGCCATGCGCCACGCGTCCATTTGGCTCATACATGCAGAATCACCACTGTACGAGATGCGCAGTGCGACCACTCGGCTCAACCGTGCAAAGCAGCAAACATGTATTTCAAGAAAGCCAACAACAACTACCCTTATAAGTCCAGAATCCCTCCTAGACGATCAACTCAAATAGAAGGCACACTGGACTGGGGGGACTTGAAGAGGTATGGTCTCAATTCCTTGCCCACATGGCAAGGACCACACCACTTTCTCATCCTACATGGCGCCTACATCAGCAAACGAATCCAGAAGCTTCTAGAAGCTTCTGGAAGAAGTCAAGGTGGCACCAAAGATGCTCTCCCCGACAGAAAAGACAGCACGTGTCACCACTCATCAAACGCCATGTAGGCCTGCAGCAAATCAAGGAGCAGACCGACAGCAGCGGTACGATGTTTCCAGCATGGACAAATATAGGCGCGCCACGTGTGCCACCACCCTGACCACAGCAGAGGAGACCAAGAGGATATTCCCCTTAGTCGGACAGCTGGCGCCCTATAGCAGCTGGCAAGGTTGCTCCTCAGTCTTTCACCCTCCGGCTATAAATAGGACCCTTCATCATCCAGGTTATTCTATTCGATTCCTCACACTCTCACTCTTAACACACACTGTTTTATTCCTCAGAGAACATAACTTATTCTCACGCCGGAGCCCGGTTAAGAGGGAAACCCCCATATTCCCCTCTTAACGAGCTAACGGTGTTGCTGTTTTGCAGGACCTTAGTCATTAGACGAGTGAAGAAGGAGATTGAACCCACAAGAGAGACCAACCAGCTAGTTGATCATCGGATTTAACTAGTGTTTCATCACGTGGGTAACATGATTTAAAGGGTTAATGATAAGAAATTATTTTATATTAAGCCAGAGGGGAAACAATGTCATTTCAGATTAACTTAACTGAAATTGTCTAAAATGCTAGTAGTGTGGACTGAAATTGAAACAAATCCTAAATTATTGAATTGTAAGTGTGATAAATAAGCTATTGGACTAATAGTTATTTTAGACAAACCAGAAGGAAGAAAAAAATACAATTTACTCTTTTTATTTAAAATACTTATCTGTTCATATCAATGAATATAACAAATGTAGGGAACTTTATTGATTAAGCAAATCCAAAGCAATGTTAATAACATGATTATGAAGAAATGTAAAATGTTGGAATGTAAAGAACGAAAGGAAGCAAATTACTTGAAATAGAGTTAACATGTTTAGAGAATTGGAATTTGGATGTCTGCGTGCAACTACAAATCTCTTACGTGCCCTCAACTACTTCCTTCGTACCTAGTACATGTGTTCTTACCAACTCCATACTCATCTTAACTTACAAGAAATAGATTACGAGTTCACTTTTTCATCTAGACAAGAGTTTCGTAATTAGCTATGTTATGTCCAAATAGATACAAATGACTTGAAATATCAAACAACCTTTTTAACTCAATTTCTTTGCATTGCAACAACTAATTATGTGTAGTAGGGACCAATATATATAATTGCTACAGTTGATCGGAAACCAAACATGATTTCACTTGATCAACTAACCAGTTGTAACCCCTAATCGTGTTAACTAACCGTAAACGAAACAACTCATCGTGTGAGTTGATTTTAACAACTTTTCTTTTGAACGACAAATTCGGATCACTGACGGACCACTGGAATATCATCGTGTCACCAGCGGAACCACTCGATTATATCCATCTCCACTAGAAAATAATGCCTAGACACCAATTCAGGAGGAAACCCAACAAATCTAGGAAAACCCCCTCTGTGGGAATCGAACCCAGGACCTAATGGTCCCTAAGCCTTATCCCACTCATAAGATGCCATTAATCTCATAAAACCTCTTTGTAAGAGTGTGTGTAGTGGAGCGGTATATGCCCCCATAAAGCCCCTATAAAGCCCCAAACACCACTACGAAGGGCTTTATGAGACAAAAAAAGGGGGTGGCGCCATGCATATCACGGCGTAATGGGGATGTTTTCAAAGTTTGGACCAATCAAAAATTAGTTAGTGTTTTAATAATTAATTAATAAAAACGAAAATTAATAATTATGTATTGATGGGTAGGGGCTTTATGACTACGGGCTCTAGTGATATAACGTCCCATAAAGCCCCTGTGTGACGTGACATGACACGTGTCGCATAACGCCCCACAAGGGGCTTTATGACTACGGATAGCCTAAGAGTTGCAACTGCATTGATGGGAAACCTTATTTTATTGCACACTACTACTAGGTTGTTTGATTCCATATAGTTGATATGAAATATTTTTTAAGCTCTGGAAATTTTGGTTTAAATCTTGGTACTTTTATCTTCTATGTGTGTATAGATATACATTTGTGTATAGATATATTACAAGTATCCTAACTACTTTTATAATTAATATGGAAATATATACACACACATTATGTTTCGAGTTATGACTTGCAAAGCTGCAAGTAAAAATGTTGGTAAGTAATCAATACGAAAGTAATGAATTGGAATAAGATCAGAAACTAGAAACTGGTCCAGAATTAAACAAAAAGAGAATTTAATAATAAATGTGTCGGATGATTTCAGATTAAACAATAATAAACAATTCAACAAAACAAGCATACAACAACTGTAATTATGATCCGTGTCTCTACTATTCCAACCACTACTTGTACCCTGCGCATGGTAGTTGGTACATTGATCATAATTATGAATCCTCCCATTTGAATCTCCATATTCCCCATTTGTCCTTTCACTTCTGCTTATTGTCCATTCTTCATCATCATTATTCTCCTCGACCGGTTCCGAATATTCCGGCAAACTCACCGTCATTTCCTCCTCATCGGAAATTGATAAATCAACGGTCACTGCAGCATTCCTCACCGTCTCCCACCCGTCGGATTCCCAGTTCGCTGGAAAATCAGATGATAATTCACTAATCCTCTGTAACACATCCAATGAGTTTGAACTTACATGCGAATTATCTACCTCGGACATGTTATCATCCGAAAAATTCGTATCGGACCAATCGAACACGCATCTAGGGGACCACTTTTTGTCATTGAATTGTAAGGTGGAACAGGATAACAGAAACGGGTGTTGTAGCAGCTGATCACAGCTCCATCTTTCCGAAACGTTTCGTGTTAAACACTTGGAGAGAAAATCTTTTAACTCATCGGATATTTTAGCTGGTAACTTTGGTAACTCTAACGAATACCCAATTTGAACCAGAGTGTCAACTCCCCTGTCTTGCCACGCTGGCTTTCCGGTGATCATTTCAATCACCGTACAACCTAAAGACCAGACGTCGGATTCCGGTCCTTGGTATTCGCCACGGACGACCTCCGGCGCCATCCATAGCGGACTACCACGGGTTCCCGGAATCCGACCGTCTGATTTCACAGCGGACCCGAAATCCGCCAGCTTGGCAACACCCTGAACCGAACCGACTAGGACATTTTTTCCTTTCACATCACAATGAATTATTTTCTTGGAATGAAGGTAACTCAAAGCTGACGTTATACACCGCGTGTAACTCTGAAGGGTGACGTCATCCAAATCATATACATTCAAATCAGCAACGGTGCCACCTGGCATGTACTCCATGTGTAGGTTTCGGTATGGTACCGAAGAGGGTTCCGCGGTCACGTCGTCACCGCGGTACTCGATTATGTAATGTGAACTCAGTGATTTCAAAATGCCAATCTCGTTTTCCAGAGCTTCTAAGAAGCATCCGCTGTTTTGTTTGACGGATTTAACGGCGAAAATGGTGCCGTTGGATTTGTCGACTGCCAGATTCACGGTGCCGAATGAGCCTTTGCCGATGCAAGCACCTCGAATCCAGTTGGGTGTGGTGGTCATTTTGAATGAATAGTTGAAGAAATGGTGATAGGGTTTTGTTGGTTATGTGGGGGAGGAAAGGAGGTATTTATAGACGAAGAGGAATATGAAGAAAGTTGGCGTGAGAATGATACGGTCTTTTATCCTTATCTCGATAGTTGATAGTTGGAGAATTAAAGAGGATTTATATCATTTTTTCTATTTTTTTAAATATAAAAAAAAATCTTTAATATTGTTTTATAGTGTTTTTGGAATTTTCCATAGTTGATAGTTGGAGAATTAAAGAGGATTTATATCATTTTTCTATTTTTAAAAATATAAAAAATCTTTAATATTGTTTTTTGAAGTATTTTTGGGATATTTATGTGTTTAATGTATTTTACCGACCGTAAAACTGTCATGTATATGTCTAGTTAGTGATATTCTCATGTGTTGATACTTAAAAGGATAACGAGTTGTGTTAATAAATTAAAATATTAGTAAACAACGACAAAAAAGAATATCTAAATAATTCTGGTTTATTAGTGATGGGTAGATATTTATTCACTTAGAGACACGTTTGAAGGTATTTGAATGACTTAAGAGTTTCTCTAATGGAATGGTGCCTAAAAAACAAAACAATGGATATAGAGATATTATGGATAAGGCTTAAGAGCTAAACTCCTCCACTTTCATTTACTAGAAAATATTTATTTTCGTAGACTTGTTATTTAGTTTTATTGATATTCACCATTAATAATTCAACAAAAAACAATCATATGATTTTATATTTTGAATTTATTTATACTTAAAAACGATAAACAACGCTTATGATGTAATAATCATGAGTTTGTATAATATACATTACTTATGTATTGAACAAAACTGATTTCAAAAAAGTTAATCTAAACTTATGTTTTTTTTTTTTTATGTTGAACACTCATCATAAAAAATATCTATAAATAATTAACATTTTAGTTTTTGGTTATTTTTTAATTTTCATTTAAAAGTACTAATTATATTGGTAACTTATTAACATTTTATTACTAATCGGCGAACGTGAATATTTTTTATTTTCCATGAATTTTTTGTTTAAATTACTCAATGTCTAATTTGTGGTGGTCAAATAAAAGGAAGAAAAAAATAGAAGAAGAAAGTGATGACCAGAACACATGGGAGTAGGCGACAACGTTAAAGGGGGAAAGAAATCTGGCGGTGTGACCCACATGCTGACATGGCTACAAAATATAACACACGTCAACGAAAAAGAAGGATCAAAGGCTGGAAATAGATATGCCAATGACGAATAGGGATGTCTACATTGAAATAGGAAGACGTGTAGTATCGGCGTCCATGAAACCCAAAAGCTATTCGTAATATATTAAATAAATAAATAAATAGTGACTCCAAATGATGAGGATACGTCCCTGATCGGACCGAATCATCGCCATAAGCAGAACCGAACTACGGCACATCACGGTCGGACCGCACCTCACGCCACAAATGGAACGGACAGATACATTGGTGCGGCATAACTAATTGGGCCCCACTTCCATAACCGCCATGATAATGACTGGTCCGACCCTAACTAACGTGCCACGTCAGGACACCCAAAAGCTATAAATACCCCGCCAAGACTTCCAGCAAGGGGTAATCGCTACTTTCTCTCTCTAACTCTCATCTCTCTCTCCCTGACCCATTCCTCCTCACAAATACTTATTCTCATGTCCGAGCTTGGTCACAGAGAGGCCCCCCTCCCTGTGACGAGGCTAACGGTGTGCTTGTTTTCTTGTGATCTTGCAGGTTCCTTGCTAGGTCATCTGAAGCTCTGCTCTAACCAGGTCGGACTAACTGGTTCTGAGTCTTCAGTGGCGACATCTCCTCGAATTCACATAATTCGTTTCCTTGTTTTTGTTCATTTGAAATCATGGCAGAATCAACGACAGCAGTCTCCACCAGCACTTTCCCATCTTACAATGATATATGGGAAGGAAACGCTGCCTCCACAATGGCTTCAACAGCAGTTGCTGCATCAGCAGCTTCGATAGGATCCGCGTCGGTTCCTCCAGCTGCAAATTCTGTAGGCGGAAGCTCTATCACCACGCTGTCTGTTACTGCCCCGGTCGCCACGCCATTACCTAACTTCGACAACGCTTTCCTTTTAAGGAATGCCGATCTATTGCGTCAGTTACAGCAGCAACAACAGCGAGACGAGATGCTGCAGAGTCTCCGAACAAACCTGTTTAACAACGTCTATCCAGGGGGAAACCCCGTCTCCGTTGGAACCTTCGCTTCCGGATCTCTGGTAAGTTCTATGATTTCCACTCCTATAACACACGTTACACAATTTCCTGCGATTACAAATGCTCCGATGAATAACGGTCTAAACGACCTGTTTCGCCAGGGATCTATGGGTTTAAACCCTCAAGATCAAGAGCTGCTTATGCCATACCACCCCACGTCTATGACTTCCCAATCAAAGTTTACGTTACGGATCGTCAATGCCCCACTCCCAGCTAAACTAAAGATGCCCCCTACACTAAAGTTTTACGACGGTACGTCTGATCCGGACGACCATATGTTTGCGTTTGCCGGAGCGGCTAAGGTCGAGCAGTGGCCTATGCCGGCTTGGTGTCTTATGTTCGCCCAAACTCTCACCGGATCGGCAAGGGTTTGGTTTGATGGGCTGCCAGAGGGGTCGATCGACCACTTTGAGGATTTCCGGCGTATCTTCTTGCAAAACTTCTGTCAGCAGCGGCGCTGCAAGAAAGACATTACCGAGGTTCACCATATAAAGCGCCGCGACGGGGAGTCCGTAGAAGATTTTATCGATCGTTTCAATCGAGAAAGCATGCAGATAAGTGGAGCGGTTGACCAGCTCCGGGTCTCTGGGTTCTGTCACGGAGTTCGGAACAATCAACTTGTGGAAAAACTCCATGAAGATCTTCCAAAAACTATGGAGATACTTATGGAGAGAGTTCGAGCCTTCGTTCGGGGAAAGAGTGCCTGCGGACAACCGAACGAAACCACAGCAAGAAACGCCAAGGCCCGAACCACATCGTGGAGACGGAACGCGTCGCCACCAAAAGATAGAAGTAGCAGCTGGAACAGAAATCGTGGCCCGTATCAGAAGTCAGACCGAAGCAGCTTCCGAACAGGAAACGTGAGTTTCAACACCTTTTCCGAGCTCACCAAATCGCCAAGCGAAATTATCAGTACGGAGACTACTCGGTTCCCTACGCCGTCGAAGCAGCGACCTACCTCGAATAAGCACTCCAAGAAATATTGTGAATATCACCGAGACAAGGGTCATACAACTGATGAATGTTGGGCTCTGAAGCAAGAAATCGAAAAGGCCGTACGATCCGGTAAACTCTCTCACCTTGTGAAAGAAGTGAAAGATGGGAAGAAATCGGCAGCAGCAATTGATAATCCGAACATCGAGCCCGGAATCAATATGATCCGGTCGACCGAATCAAGAGGGGTAAAACGGTCGAACCAACATATGGCAGCATGGATGCATCAACCAACATACTTCCCTCCGATCGATCCCGACGATGCTCGGGACGGACCAATTACAATTTCGGCCGTCATCGCCGGACATCTGGTCCGACGAATTTACGTGGACGGAGGAAGCGCCTTTGAAATCATGTATCTAAAGTGTTTCCAGCAGCTGAACCCCCAAGTAAAGAAGAGGTTGATTGAAGTTTCCACCCCTTTAATCAGTTTTTCGGGAGAGGTTGTTCGTCCGATAGGACAGATTACCCTTCCGACAACATTCAAAGATGACGACAAAAGCAGAACCGTCCAGTTAACTTTTCTGGTTGTCGGAACTCACTCATCGCACAACATAATACTCGGACGACCCGGGTTGCGAGCTCTTGGGGCGATCAGTTCGACAATACACGGAGCTATTAAATTCCCTACGGAAGCCGGAGTCGCCACTATTTTCTCAGAAGCAAACTCGTTTGTTGCCGAAGTAAGACATGCAGCGGAAACGATCTCCAAAAAGTCCGAATTGCCTACGGAACTTTGGGCGATCAATCCGGATTTTCCCGAACAGCAAGTAGCTATCGGTGCTCAACTCCCAAAAAGAACAAAGAAGCTCCTATGGGAATTATTAAGCAACTCGGTTGACGTCTTTGCATGGAAGCACTCCGATATGCAAGGGGTCCCCAGGTCTATGGCACAACATCACCTGAACGTAAAAGAATCAATCAAACCAATAGCACAAAGGAAAAGGCACATGGCGCCGGACCGGGCAAAAGCAATCGCAAAAGATGTAAAGAGTCTCCTAGACGCCGGAATCATTCGAGAAGTCCGGTACCAAACATGGGTGTCGAATCCCGTTTTGGTACGGAAAAAAGATAATTCATGGAGAATGTGCATTGATTTCACCGATCTAAACGATGCATGCCCAAAAGATTGTTTTCCTTTATCGGAGATCGATGAGAAGATTGACTCCGTCGCCACGTTCAGGTTGAAGTGTTTTTTGGATGCCTACAAGGGATACCATCAGATACAGATGGCAGTCGAAGATGAAGATAAGACAGCCTTTGTCACTAATGAAAGAGTGTATTGTTTTACCAAGATGCCGTTTGGTTTGAAGAACGCCGGTGCTACGTATCAGCGTTTAATGAGCAAAGCTTTCAAAGATCAGATTGAGCGAAACGTAGAAGTGTATGTTGACGATATCGTGATCAAAAGTCACGATGAAGCCACCATGCTAAAAGACATACTTGAAACGTTTACCCGACTCCGAAGCATCAACATGAAGCTAAACCCCAAAAAATGTACGTTCGGGGTAGAAGAAAGTAAGTTTCTGGGAGTCATGGTTGGGGCAAAAGGCTTGCGAGCCAACCCAGACAAGATTGATGTTGTTCTTACAATGAAGCCTCCGACGTCGGTTAAAGAGATTCAGTCCTTAAATGGATGATTGGCTGCTCTCCATCGATTTTTGTCAAAAGCAGCAGACAGATCGCTCCCGTTCATGGATGTCCTCAGAAAAAGCTTTAGATCGGAGTTTAAATGGACGGAAGAAGCTGCGCGAGCTTTCGAAGAGCTTAAAACTTGCTTGGGCACTTTGCCAACTCTCACCGTACCGGAAGAAGATGAGGTACTAACGGTCTATCTAGCTGCGTCGTTTGGAGCTATCAGTGCAGTACTAGTTGCTCACCGAACCAGGGCGCAAATCCCCATTTATTACGTGAGCCGAACGCTAAAAGATTACGAAACTAGATACTCAAACTTGGAAAATTGGCTCTGGCACTAGTCCATGCTTCGAGAAGACTTCGCCGATACTTTCAAGCCCACCCGATCGAGGTACGAACGGATCAAAGAATCCATCATGTTCTCCGACGACCTGAAGTTTCGGGTCGAATGGCAAAATAGGCGATCGAGCTAGGCGCATTCAATATCACCTTCAGAACCAAAGGTCCGTTAAAAGGGCAGGTAATAGCCGATTTCCTAGTTGAAATTCCGGAGGATAAAGAAACGGAAGAAGTTGAAAAAGCTCTAGAGAAGCCTTGGTACCGACGGAGCTTCTAGTGCCGAAGGAGCAGGGGCGGGCCTAATTCTCACCGATCCAGATGGAACGGATATGACGTACGCGCTCTGGCTAGAGTTCAAGAGTTCAAACAACGAAGCTGAATACGAGGCCCTCTTAGCTGGCCTACGTCTAGCGCTGAAAGTCGGAGCAAAAAATGTTGTAGCCCATGTAGATTCATTGCTCGTAGCGAATCAAGTAAACGGAGAATATGAGGCGAGGGAAGCAAACATGATCGAGTATCTCGAACAGGTGAAGCAAGCTATGGCATCATTCGAAGCATGTAAAGTCGAGCATGTTCCCCGTAGCAAGAACAAGAAGGCCGATGCATTGAGCAAGTTGGCATCAGTATCATTCAGTCACCTAGCCAAAGAGGTGAGGGTGGAAGTTTTAACTGCACCTTCAATTGCAACTCCACAGGTTATGCAGGTCGAAGCACCGTCACAAACGTGGATGACGCCCATAATTAACTACTTGGTGCATGATGTTTTGCCGACTGATAAAGCGGAAGCAAGAAAGATCCAAATCAACTCTCTTCAATACCAGATGCAAGAAGGAGGTTTATACCGAAAGACTTTCCTCGGGCCTCTGTTAAAGTGTCTGGACCCGGAGCAAGCCAGTTATATCATCAGGGAAATACACTATGGCATCTGCGGCATCCATGCCGGACCTAAGATGATCGTGACAAAGGTCAAAAATGCAGGGTATTACTGGCCCGGGATGCACGAGAGTGCAGTAAAGGAGCTCCAACAGTGTGATGAGTGCCAAAAGCACGCACCCACAAGTCTTCGAGCTAAGAACGAGATGATACCGGTAACCACGGCATGGCCCTTTCAAAAATGGGGCGTCGATATAGTCGGACCTTTTCCACGATCGAGCGGAAGCGCCCAATACTTGCTAGTCGCGGTAGATTATTTCACCAAATGGGTGGAAGCTCGACCATTTACAATCATCTCCGGCTACAATGTAACGAGATTCTTTTGGGAGCAAATTGTGTGCCGTTTTGGTCTTCCGCTCTACATTGTAAGCGACAATGCAAAGTAATTCGCGGAGAACCCGTTCAAACGCTGGTGTGAAAGCTTGAAGATTAACCAAGTCTTTTCATCGGTTGCCCACCCACAAGGGAACGGGCAAGTCGAGCAGATAAACCGAAGAATTGTTGATGGGATAAAGAGAAGGCTTGGTTACGAGGGCAAAGGTTGGGCGGATGAATTACCGAACGTGCTGTGGGCTCACCGAACGTTGCACAAGACCAGTAACGGAGAAACACCGTTTAGTCTTACGTACGGCACAGAGGTAGTGATTCCCGCAGAAATCGGACTCCCGAACCAAAGATGTAAAGCATGGGAGGAAAATGAGCGTGAGCTCCGAACTAACCTTGATCTGCTCGAAGAACGTCGGAACATTGCAGCGATCAAAGAAGCTCGATACAAAAAGAAGATCGAGAAATACTATAACGCCCGGGCCAAACTCTACAAGTTCAAGGTCGGAGATTATGTGCTCCGAAACAATGATGCGAGCCGTGTTGAAGCCCCCGGCAAGCTAACCCCTAAGTGGGAGGGACCTTACCGAGTCAAAGAAGCTAGTGAAAAGGGCTCGTACGTGTTAGAAAAAATCGATGGAACTCCCGTACCCCGGACATGGAACGAGGTGCTTTTAAAGAAATGTTTCATGTGAATAGCCTGCTACGGCTAAAAAAGATCGCTATTTCTTGTTTTATTTCCAATTTCTGTGTATAAGTCGGGAGGGTAATGCCCCGACAAATTTCCATTTTCTTTGTAACCGGGAGGGTTTTCCCCGGACCTATGATCCACGAATCAATGAATAAAGCGATCTGTATTTTTATAAGTATAAAGAATAGTATGTGTGTAAGTTCGAACAATTTCATAAATGTGCACAAACGGGCCTCGACCCATGCCTCGCGCCGATCGAGAAGGCTTAAATAGTTCAAAAGTAACAAAATCTATTAAGCAAAACGGCCCGTACTAAAAACGGTCCGATTATAAACAAACCATCAAGCAAAAGAAATCAAAGAATTTCCTGCTATGTCCCGGTCACCTAAGATGATGGAACGAAAAACCTGGTCGAACAGTGAAGTTTGGACGCAAACTAAGAACTAAGTAGCTAGGAATGAATAACTATCATCAAAGTCATGATTTCATGCAAAACTTGTTAGTCGAATATTTCAAACAAAAATAAATTATGCGGATTACATGCCAAAAGAAACAGAAATTTAAAATTGTACGGTTACAATAACAGGGTAAGATAAAAAATTATACGACAAAAAGATCGAACTTCAAGCTTCAAAGTCTTCCTTCACGATTGGGAGCTCGCTTTTTTGCTTAATAACGGATAGGGGTTTATCCACCAAGTCCGCAACCTGGCCAAGCACGGAGATGTGAAAATTTTCGAAAGCTTTTATCGCAGCATTTAACGTATCTTGAGCACTTTCATCATACCCTGGGACTTCTTCAAAAGATCGAACAGAACCCTTAACGGCTTCGAAGCCGTGCTTGATACCTTCGTTCGCCCCAACCGCATTCACACTGTTCACCAAATCCGCAACAACTTTCTCCAGCTCCGGGCTTTGATGAACTAGCTTAACCACCCAGGCAACCCCATCCGTAAAAAACCACTGCTTGGTAAGCATCAGCTCCGACAGCTGGGCGTACGACTCAATCATTTCACCTTCGCAACGAAGTAGCATCTCATTTGCTTCATCAATCGTCGTCTTGTGCGACTCGATCGCCTTGTCATGAGCCCTCTCTAATTCATCTTTAACTGAAGAAAAACAAGATTCAATAAGTAGGAAAAGGAAGCAATAAAAACACATTGCAAACGCACCATCAATCAAACTGTGATAATTGGCCAGAAGCTGATCATAAGATGTTTGTATTTCCTTCAGTTCAGCCGCATGCTTCCTCTCCACACCAGATAACTTCTTCTCCAAATCAGCGAATTTCAGCTTGAAGGTTTCCAAGTCTTGAAGAGCTTTGTCCCAAGCTTCGTAAGCGGCCGCAGCCGAAGCCTGAGTAGATTTATTAACTTCTTTTGCCTCCAAGGCCTGTTCCTTCAAACGATCAATTTGAGATCGGAGAGAAGTCAATTCATGTTTCGTCTTCGATCGGACATTGTCTTCACTCTTCAGATTAGCAACTTCACGCTGAAGCTTACGACTGGATGACTCCGACTCGACCCAACGCTTATACGTTTCCACCACTAGAGAGTTCGACTGAGCCTGATTTAGCATTAAGGCGTTCCCAAGCTCCGGCCCGCTCATCTTCCGGTAATGAGAATGCTCAGCTGGAGTCCCCAAATGAAATAATGCCATCTTGGCTGAAAGAGCATCCACAATCCTGTCTTTGTTCGCAAATGACCACTCCGGTACATACTTCTCCAACGCTCGAGCAGAGTCCACATCTTCGACGCCACCCGAACCTAACTCTCGGGATAAGAAAATAACTTCAGTGTTATACCATAAAGGGGAGGAAGAGGCACTGTCCCCACCATCAACTGGCTTGGGGCTTGGCCTTGACACGTTAGAAGCAACCCCCGTGGTAGGCTTACCCGAAGGAGAAGGTTCGATCTTCTTAGGGTCAGACATGTGGACATCAGCAATAACCCTGGTAGCCCCTCCTCCGAATGATAACGGGCTTGATGGAGCATTTACCGGGTGGTCCCTTGGGGTACGACCCCCATGAAGTTGGGCATCCAAATTCGCCAACACGCCTCCGGCGGCAGAAAACTCGGTAACTTGGTCATCCTCATCATCTAAGGTGATAGTTTTGAAGTCTGTCTTCTTCTTCTTCTTCACTTGCTTAGGTTTCAGACCAGATTTAGACGGAGCAGCCCGCTTTCTTTTCAAGCTGACCTGAGGATGCTCCTCTTCGTCCTCTTCTTCCTCATCACCACCCTTTTTTACGCCTTCATCACGCACATCCTCGTCACCAACGGAAAGATGGACTCCTTCATCTTCGATCACAAACTTGGAACTGGACCCTTTAGTCCCGCTCGAGCTGGTTTTCTTACCCTTAGCATCACCAACCACCACCACAGCTTGGGTCGGAACAGTATCCGTTATTTGCGCCACAGGAGCCAAACCCGAACCTCCCTGACCGGCCGAGCCTCCCTGATTATCCGGAGCTTCTGGTTCCCGAATCTGGTAAAGGTTCTCTTGCACAATGCTCAGGTACGGTTGATCACCCTTCGGCGTTCTAGTAGCTCGGATCTCAAACTCCTTGGACTCAAAGGATTTTAGCCTCAAGGCTTCTTTCAAACCCATAACTGCACAAAAACAGGCAACATATAATATCTACAGTCTGCCGTAAAAAAAGGGGGGGGGGGGGCTAAGTAATCAAAATAAGTTCGAGGAACACCGCACAACTAACCCTTGTTGTTCCACCTGAGGGTAGGGTACCACTCTGGTTCGGTCCAGATCGTGCTGATCCGCCCCATAACAAGGATGTGTTCCGGATACTTCTGTATGCGTCTGACTTCTTTAATCAAGTTTGCATATAAATCTCTATCGTATTCAAAGTCTTCAGGAAGAGGGGGTGGGAGCTTCGACTTCCTTAATCTCCATATCATAAACTCCGGAACGCACCGATCATCAACCAAGAAGAAGTTGTCCTTCCAATCTTTTATGCTTGTAGTAATCCATGTATAACAGCAAGAATTCTTATCCCTAACTTCGAAGGTGTACCAGTTACCGGACCGATTCAACTTGTAAAAAGCCCGGAACACATCCAAATCCGGGTCGGATCCCAATCCACGACAAGCCAACTCAAAGTGAGACACCTTGGCAAGGCCGAAGGGGTTCATCTGAGTAAGGTGAACCTCGTGAAACAAAAGAACTTCGATCAGAAACTTCGTTAGAGGAAGACGATAGTTGCAATAATCGAAAAGGCGAGTATAAATCCCTATTTTCCCCGGTACAAAAGGATAAATGGGCGTATCCTTTTCGGGGAGAACATGGTGTAATGAGGCAGGAATCGCATAAGTGTCTATATACCACTCCAAACCTTTCTTACTCAAAGTGTTAAAGCAACCGGACAAGTTGCTCTTGTTCGCCATACCAAAGAGAACAACTAACCTGATCTGATGAATAGTTTTTCGTCTCAAAGAAAAGAGTAAGAAGATGCAGTAAAAAGTGAAAACAAAAAATCACTTTTCCTCCTTTTTTATAGAGATATGAAACCGCCTCAAACCAGCCAATCAGGGCTTGACATGTCATGACAACTGACGCACATCAAGCGTCACATCAAGCGGGCAAATTAACGTAACCGTCGGTCACCCAACAATAGGTCACCGCCCAAAAATTTAAAATTCAAAAAATTCAACAAAACGACAAATCAGGGGTTCAGACCGCCAAAATTACGCCGATATAGTTCGAAGCTTTTATCTAAGAAACGCTACGAACTAGGGGGACTTGATGAGGATACGTCCCTGACCGGACCGAATCATCGCCATAAGCAGAACCGAACTACGGCACATCACGGTCGGACCGCACCTCACGCCACAAATGGAACGGACAGATACATTGGTGCGGCATAACTAACTGGGCCCCACTTCCATAACCGCCATGATATTGACTGGTCCGACCCTAACTAACATGCCACGTCAGCACACCCAAAAGCTATAAATACCCCGCCAAGACTTCCAGCAAGGGGTAATCGCTACTTTCTCTCTCTAACTCTCCTCTCTCTCTCCCTGGCCCATTTCCTCCTCACAAATACTTATTCTCACGCCCGAGCTTGGTCATAGAGAGGCCCCCCTCCCTGTGACGAGGCTAACGGTGTGCTTGTTTTCTTGTGATCTTGCAGGTTCCTTGCTAGGTCATCTGAAGCTCTGCTCTAACCAGGTCGGACTAACTGGTTCTGAGTCTTCAGGTTAGTTGTAATCTGAAGATGGCCGAAATTGTGATCTTGTAAATTCGTCGGACCAGATGTCCGGCGATGACGGCCGAAATTGTGATCTTGTGATCTTGCAAACAAACAAAAAATATGCTTAAACTCGATTAAGATATATTATAAATATGTTACGCTTGCTTGACGCATTCTGTTTAAATCAGACGGAGTGGAGCGTGGTTTTTGTCGTGGAGGCTTCAACCACGCTCACACATCGCTCCGACTACGGCGTGGTGGCTGAGTTTGTGGTGAGGGTGACGGTATCTTCGCGGCGTGGAGGGCAAATGGGTGGTGAGGTGGCGGCTTTTTTGGTTGGTGTTTAGATTAATTCTTGTTTAATTTTTTATTTATTTATAAAAACGCTACTTTCACACCATTTCCACCCCATGCATAAGTTACTATGCCCCTTGCTGATGTAATTGTCACGTGATGCTTAATGCCTATCATCATGCCCTCCCACTATGTATGGTCTTAGCACCAATAATATATTGTGAACTATGAAAACCGTATAATGTACATATACATATACATAATGCATTTGAGATAATGAAGATAGCGGGAAAGAGGAAATTGTGACGCTTACGCAACCATCTTATATAGCAGTGGCGGATCTAGGATTCCGACCAAGCGGTAATGTTTTATAAATAAGCGGTAACGAAATCGAAAAAACGTCAAATTTTTCCAAAATTTACACTAAAAACGTCAAAAAATTTCCGACCGAGCGGTAGCGAAGGCTACCCCTTGTTACTACATACATCCGCCCCTGTTATGTAGCATATTCAAAGCACCACGTATGAATGTGTTACGTGGTTCTTAAAAATATTACATTGGTTCTAAAAATAATGCAATTATATGTGTGAGTGCGCTTGAATTATATATATATATATATATATATATATATATATATATATATAGGATTAAGTTAAAATGAGAACCACCTTGAGTTGTAAGAACCGCGAGAACTTTTTGATCCGGGCCTTGGTGGACCAAATTTTTTTTTTCAGAAACGTAGATGCATGTATAAAAACAACATTTGTAAAAAAAAATTCAAAAAAAAATGTCGTGGGTGTAGTTTTGAGCAACACAAGTTTGTGTTTACGGGACCCGTAAATTTTCCGGCCAGATTTACGGGTCCCGTAAACACAAACTTGTGGCGCTCAAAACTACACACATGACATTTTTTTTTTGAATTTTTTTTACAAATGGTGTTTTTATACATGCATCTACGTTTATGAAAAAAAATTTTGGTCCACCGCGCCCCCCACGGTGTAGTTCTCGCGGTTCTTACAACTCGAGGTGGTTCTCATTTTAACCTTCCCCTATATATATATATATATATATATATATATATATATTATACATATTAATAGGAACTTCTCATGAACAGTGGTTAATTTTTTTTAATATTATATTTTATAAGTTTTTAATATTATATTGTTTTTATTAAGATTTTAAATATGTTTTTTTCTTATAAAATGAATGCACACCGGTATCAATGTTGTTTGGTTCAGTGTTTTAAAAATCGGTAAATACCGGCCGGTTATGCCGGTATTACCGTTTTCAGATGTAAATCCGATACGAAACACCCTGGTAAATAAGTGAAACGGCACAAGGTTTGTACCGGCGATAAAATCCGGTATACCGGTACCGGCCCAATGTTATTTTAGTTTGGGTTGTTACTTATTTTTATTATATATCTTACTTATCTTACTTAATTTTTATATATTATAATTATTCGTAACTAAAACTTTTTATTTAATATTGTATGAAACGAAAATAGTTATCCTCTAGTATATATTGTTTACGAGTGATCATGAATAGTGATTTAAAATTTAAAATTTAAAATTATATATACCTTTTTAATATTTTATTATTTTAATGTTATAATAGTTGTAATTATATCTTCTTTTAGCTTTAACGTCATTTCCCTCCTTTTATTTTCTATAATGATATTTATTTATTTTTTAAATATTTTTTCAAAACATATTTTCTTTATTAATTAATTAATTTGATGTTTCTTTAATAACATATGTTGGTTAATTTTTTTTTTTCTAAAAATTTAGTACGTAACTAAATCGATTCTACGGTTTGACTTTCTAAACAAAAATGCTACATTTTAAAATAACGTCTGTTTTACAGTATCATTTGCTCTATTTCGGCGCAAAGCGCGACGCGAACAAAACTAGTTATATTAAAACAACATTAAAACAAAACATGCTTTTTTTATTGTTACAATTTATATTAAGAAAACAAACAATATTAAATCTGAAATGGATAGCACAATAACAAGAAACAAGTACCGTTTGTCCACATGAAAACATATGGCCAGGGATGATCTGAGATAGACTAGAAACCAACTTCCGTATGATATAGAAAAGGTTAAATGGCCCCTTGGATATGCAAGTGTCAATACTCGAAATCGCATAAAACCTTATCGAAATAAGTGGAATAGCTTTTTCCAGGTATACGTTAGTGTTTACGTCAGATACACTTTTACCTTTAGTCCTTTATAGTCACGTATGTATAAAATTATTTTGCGAATCTACTTAAAATTTGTCTTGTAATGTACAAACCGTTAAACTTGAATCCACATCGTATTTGGATGGGGGATCACCAATGCCACTAAACCACAATACAACGGGCAACAAATAAGACCATGTGTAGTGGAAGACACAAATAATGTCCCCACCATTGGGCGTTTTGCGTCATGTGGCAGTCCAGTCAACAATGAGGCATTATGGGACGTTTTTTTCTAAAATGGATGTAATGAGGATATGGGCATTGTGGGGCATTATGTTAAAAGAGGTGTAAAGAATTAAATAAAAAAACCATCAAAAAGGTATTGGCCAAACAAAAAGAAGAATACATGTCATTGGCCAAACAATTGAACAAGAGGCGTGGAAAAAAGAACGCTTTGACCTTTTTTTTTTTGAAAAAAACGCTCAAGGGCCGGGTGTGGGGCGTGGGAGCGTTTTTTCCAAAAAAAAAACGCCCCAAAACCCCCACTACGGGTGGTCTAAGTATATATATAATATTTATTTGGGGTGTTGTGATAAAATTTAATGTGTTAACCGAAAGTGAAGTTGTCATAAGGGAATTAAATTTTAATGGAGGAATGGCTCATCCAGAGACCACAAGTCGACATCAACCTCAACCATCCAAAATGTGTCAGATGCAAATTGAAGTATCCAATTCAAGATCTTGCTTCATACCTTCTTTGTTAGTTAGCACAGTCCCTCGAAATATCACTTTATAGTTGATAAGGGTGATTAATGGTTCGTCATCTTTAGACTTCCAATGCTATAGAGGAGTATGACAAGGAGATCCTTTGTCACCATTTATTTTTATAATTGCAATGGAAGCGTTAACTGGTTTTATGCATAAAGCACTCTCATGTGGAAAAATAAAAGGAATTTCTTTGCCAAACGATGGGCCGATCATAACACATATGATGTGTGCGGATGACGTTGTATTTACGGGGGATTGGGATGAAAATGGTATTCATAATATAATTAGATTAATGAGATGCTTTCGTTTCATTCCGGGGCTGAAAGTTAGTTATAAAAAGTCAAATCTTCTCAGAATTGGGGTGGGCGAGACTGTGGTATCTCAAATGGCCTCAAGAATCAATTGTAAAGTCGGGAAATTCCAATGCAAGTACTTAGGGGCACTAGTGGGAGCAAACATGAATTAAATCCGTCATTGGAATTGTGTTGTGGATTGTTTTAAAAACATATTGTCGATGTGGAAGTCAAAAATGCTTTCGGTGGGAGGTAGAGTAACGCTATTAAAATCAACTTTGGATAGCCTTCCTTTATATTTCTTTTCTTTATTCAAAGCATCGCAAGGTGTGTTGGATAAACTAGAGACTCTCAGAACAAGGATTTTTTGGGGTGGTAATGATGAAAATAAAAAATGGCTTGGGTATGTTGGGAAAAGGTTATAGGTCCTCTTGAAAAAGGTGGTCTAGGGTTGGGAGCTCTCAAGGATATGAACATAAGTCTCGTGTTAAAGTGGTGGTGGAGATATAAACATGAAAAAGAAACTTTGTGGGGGCGAACAATCACATCAATTCACTCACACATACACTCGACTTCATACGTGCCGATCAAAGAGGATATCACGGGCACGTGGAATAACATAGCAAAAGTTGGAAAGGAACTCGACAAATACAATAAAAATCCAGCTCAACTGATGAAAGGAGTAGTAGGAAATGGAAAAGAAATACGGTTCTGGTTAGATTGGTGGGTCGGGGAAAGACCGTTAAAGGCTTGATTTCCGGATTTGTTCGCATTGAAAGAAATAAAAAAGCATCGGTAGAAGAAAGGAAAGCACGATGGGAGTGGAGACAAAATCTGGAGTCAGCTGAATTATGCAACCAGTTTCAAGAAATGGAGGCATTGGCGCAAACAATAATCCTCGACAATTAGGAGGATAGGTGGAAATGGGTAATGGCGAGAGATGGGACATTCTCAGTAGCATCAACCAGAGTGGAACTAAGCAAATTTGCGGTTCCGTATCGTCCCTTCGAATGGATTAAATGGTTGCCTAAAAAAGTAAACATATTTGGGTGGCGTGGAGTACAAGATCAGTTGGCAACCATGGTATGATTAAAAAGAAGAGGAATGTTACCGGGCCAGCCGTATGCAAACATTGCGGGGAAAAAGAAGAAGATGCCGATCACCTGTTCACGGGATGCTATGTAGCGTCAATATTATGGCATAAAGTTAGCACATGGTGTAGAGTACAACAAATTTTTGCTTTTACAACGAAGGATCTTTTGGAATTTCACAAACAAGCGACAATAGAAGAAACGAAAAGGAAATTTATACAAGTAGTAATAATAGCGACATGTTGGGGGGTATGAAAAGCGAGAAACGAAAGTATCTTTGATGGAAAAAGAGCTAATATAGACCCGATTTTCGAGGAGATGCAAGCGACAACATACCTATGGATTAAATGTAGAGCAAAAGGGCGGAGCATGGAATAGAATAATTGGAGACGTTTCGAGGTGTCAAACATCTAATTTTATGTAATGTTTTAATTTTGTTTGGCATCATAATGAGGTGGTTGGCTTAGTAGCTTACTAACCATATGATTATGTAATCCGTGTAATGAAACTTTTGGGTGATGAATGAAGTTTTTTACCGTTCAAAAAAAGTTGATAAGAATATCCTTCACTTATAATAATATATAATATTTGTTCTAGCCTTTATATATATTACACAAGAATCCAATATTATGACTTATGAGTCTCACAAGAACATTTCAACATTTCTAACTGTTTTAATTTGTATATTTATTTTTAAAAAGTTGTGCTAAACATACTTCATCCCCCCTTAGTATTTTTACTGAATATACTCTTTCTCCTCCTATTAAATCAGTCATGTTATCACTCTACTTGTTCTATGTTAAGCATACATATGGTAAATTTAACCCGACCCTTCTAAAAATATACATTGTTTTTATTATTTATGTTAAATTATATGTATTGTTACGGGTATATGTTTGATTCACTTAATATTTGGTTTTAACACAGTTATAACAAAAATATCTACTTCAAATTTTATGTATCATATTAGAATGGGGTTCGGTTGTTTTGTCCTGCTTATATAAATATAGTAACTAAAATGTTTAGATATGGTTTGGTAGAAATTGAAGTTTTGTGATGTCGGGGAAGAAAAAGGAGAAAAGGGGACCTAAAAACTACGGGGGTGTTTGGTTCGCGGAATGTGTAGCAATTGGAATTGGAATCCCTATGGGAATTGGAATTTGAATTGGAATTTGATGGATTCCTTTGAAATCCATAGATGTGTTTGGTTGATAAATGTATTAATGGAATTAAAATTTAAAAATACCTAAAAAGACAAAATTACCCCTAGTTATAAACAATTGACAAAAGTTTTAAAAACAACTATCTTAGATAAAAATTCTAAAAAATTATAAAAAATTATAAAAATTAAAAAAAATAATCTAAAAATCATAAAAAATTCATAAAAAAAATTAAAAAGTTCAAAAAATTTCTAAAAAATCAAAAAAATTCTAAAAAATAATTAAAAATCCAAAATATCCTAAAAATTCAAAAAAAAATTCTAAAAAATAATAAAAAGGTTAAAAAATTCTAAAAAATAATAAAAATTCAAAAAAATAAAAATAAAAATAAAAATAAAAAATCCAAAAAATTCTAAAAAATCTAAAAAATCTAAAAAATAAAAAAAATCCAAAAAATTATTAAAAATAAAAATAAAAATCAAAAAATTGTTTTTTTGAAATTTTTTGATTTTTTATTTTTTAGAATTTTTTGGATTTTTTGTTATTTTTTTTATTTTTAAGATTTTTTTGATTTTTAAATTTTTTTTTGGTTTTTTAGAATTTTTTTTGGGTTTTTTAGATTTTTTATTAATTTTTTGATTTTTTAGAATTTTTTGGATTTTTTAGAATTTTTGTTTTTTTTAATTTTTTAGATTTTTTATTATTTTTTTGATTTTTTAGAATTTCTTGGATTTTTTATTATTCTTTATTATTTTTTAGATTTTTTATTATTTTTTTTATTTTTTGGATTTTTATTATTTTTATTATTTTTAGAATTTTTTAAATTTTTCAGAATTTTTTGATTTTTCAAAATTTTTTGGATTTTTTAGATTTATTATTATTTTTTTTATTTTTAGAGTTTTTTTTTTATAATTTTTTGGATTTTTTTTAATTTTTTGATTTTTTTAGAATTTTTTGGATTTTTTATTATTTTTTTATTATTTTTTAGAATATTTTGGATTTTTATTATTTTTTAGAATTTTTTATTTTTCAGAATTTTTTGGATTTTTTGGATTTTTGGATTTTTGGATTTTTTTTTATTATTTTTTGGATTTTTTAGAATTTTTTAAATTTTTTTATTTTTTTTGATTTTTTAGAATTTTTTTGATTTTTTTGAAATATTTTGATTTTTTATTATTTTTTTGATTTTTTATTATTTTTGTGATTTTTTTGATTTTTTAGAATATTTTGGATTTTTTATTATTTTTTAGAATTTTTTGGATTTTTTATATTTTTTGGATTTTTTATTATTTTTTAGAATTTTTTTGATTTTTTATTATTATTTTTTATTTTTTAGAATATTTTGGTTTTTTTTAGTATTTTTTTGATTTTTTATAATTTTGTGGATTTTTTAGAATTTGTTATTATTTTTTGGTTTTTAGACAAAAATGAAAGAGGTAAGGGGTTATTTCTGTAACTTTGGAAACATTCCCGTGGTTTTTTAAACTTTACTTTGAAATTTAAAAGGAATCTGAATTCTATTAAATAAGAGATTTTGTTGGAATTAAATCCAATTCACTTCAAATAATTTGTCCAACCAAGCACACAAAGGAACGGAATTCAAATTCCAATTCCCTTGAAATCCTATGGATTACTGTCAACCAAACATGCCCTAATAGAATTGGACGGTAAACCTTGGATATTACGTGTTACGGTCTCGTGTAAAAGTAAAACTCAAGACTAACCTTGATGTTGAAACGTATACAATACATACAAGTGACGCCTATATGTCTTTTTGTTTATTAATATAGGAGAGAAATGCCCGGATAGTCCCTGTGGTTTCACCTTTTTTCAGCTATAGTCCCTATCTTTCTAAAACTACTTGAATAGTCCCTGTGGTTTACCGTTTTGTTCTCGGATAGTCCCTGGGTCTAACTTCAGTTACTTTTCTCAGTTAAGTGGGTGTTGAAATGACCAAAATACCCTTTCCTTAAAAGGCCAAACCACAGGGACTATCCAGGCACCTTCTCTTTATAAAACCCATCCACCCTTCATCTTCAACATTAAGAAACCCTAATACCCACACCCTGCTTCTCTTTAAATCCACTACCAAACACCCCCTGCCTCTTCTTTGTGCCATACTTAAACCAACTGATACTTGAACCGAAACTCGAATCAAATTCCTATGAACCGAACAATTATAACCCGGTGGTTTAGAACCAGAACATTATCAACAACTGCAACCCTTCAACACATTCGATCAACATTAAATCATCATCAGACATCGACAAATTTAGTCTACCTTCATCAAATCTTCAGAAAGAACACAAAAAGAAAATGAATGAAATCGGAGTGAAGTCTTACCGGTGAAAGTCGACGGACCAAAAGAGCACTACCACTGTCGTCACCGCCGCCGCAGCGGCGACGTCGCTGTGCAGCCGCCCCTCTTTCTCTCTCCAGCATCTCTCTCTGTTTCTGCTTCTTGCCGCCGCCGTTCAACTCCACCGCCGCCGCCGTGAGCGGCGGCACTGCTTCTCCGTCTCCGATCGGCCGTCACCACCTCCCTGTCTCTCCTCGCTTTCTCTCTCTTCCTCCTGCTCTTGCTCGAACCGTCACACGGCACCACCCACCACAGCACCGCCGCTGCGGTGGTGGTGTAGTTGCTGTTGTAGTTTGTTTAAGAGAGGGAGGGAGAAGAATCCAGGGTCGTGTGGTGGTTTAGATGCAGAAGAAGTTGAGGATTTAAGTGTGCTCATCGGAGAAGAAAGGAACCAGCCAGAACCCGGGTCTCCGGTTGCCGGTGTTACACGAGAGGAGGGCAGTGGGATGAAGGGCCTGCACTTGTTTGTGTGTTTGAGAGGGTGAGGTTTTATGTGTGTGGTTGACTCTGTGTTTGAAGAAGACACCCTTCTTTTTAAGAAAGGGTATTTTGGTCATTTCAACACCCACTTAACTGAGAAAAGTAACTGAAGTTAGACCCAGGGACTATCCGAGAACAAAACGGTAAACCACAGGGACTATTCAAGTAGTTTTAGAAAGATAGGGACTATAGCTGAAAAAAGGTGAAACCACAGGGACTATCCGGGCATTTCTCTCTTAATATAGCGTATAAAACGATACAAAAATAAAAAAAAAATATTTAGTAGGCTTAAACCTTAAAAGAATGCAAAGGGTTTGGTTGTCTCGATTAAAAATATGTTGTAGTCAAAATGAATCATTTAAAAAAAATCAACTTGATTGAAGTCAATACGGGTTCTCATTAAAACGGCCTCGTCTTTAAAATGGTATAAAAACATTTCTCGCGCCATGGTATCAAAACTACTACCATCAGTCTAAAACTTTCCGCCTAGCATTTTCAGTTCTTCCATGGAATCAGCAAGAACTATATAATCGTCTAATCTACTTTGTTGAGGGTTAACAATACCTTTGCGTGAGACCGCATCAGACACCGCGGCACTCGCCTCTGGCTTCTTCACTCATGCCCCCTCAGCAATTGAGACAACCTTTTTCTTCGATGCTTTCTTGGGTTTCTGCCCCTCCGAGTCAATTCCCAAATCGAGTAAGACATCTGCATAGGCATAAGGAGGGAAATTTAACCCTTGTTCTAATGACGCTATAGATTCCTCGCTGGAAAGCATTATAACTTCTTCCACAACAGAGGTTATGGCTTTACACAGCCGAGGGTTCAAAAAACGCGCACCTTCTGTTGCAGTTGGCGGCGTAGCAAATGCATCAGCGGTCGGGTCCATGAAATTTACCCAAATCTTGTCATACCAGAGTTGTTGGCCCTCGCGCAGGGGCCTCACGCCCATTACCCCAGAGCATGCAGGAAAGGCCCGGTGGTATAAGTCAATCTCTGCAAAACGAGTAATCATAAGTGTTTAATTCTTAATAAACCACATAAACGAGTTAATGAAGTAACGGCGAAGAACTTACCAACGCCCTCTTGAAGAAAGACCGGGACTTCCAGTTTGTCGCTCGGCCGTTTATCACTTATCGCAACAACAACAAGAGTTTTTCCGCCAAAGGCCTGATTCGGAAGAGCTTTCAGATTGTTGTACCACCCCTCGCTTTTAGGCACTATGAGTGTCTCTTTTGGAATAGGCCCAGGGGCACGAAAATCCATCGCGATTGGGATGACCTCCTCGCGGATAAAGAAAAACTTACCTTTTTAGTCGTGATAACTCTTTGGAGGGTTGATCAACACTTTCTTTGCCACGCCGCGCATGGCAAAAGAGAAAAATCCTAAGTTGCACTGCAAATGGTAAAACACCCTGAACCAATCGACGGTTGAGTCTAACTCTTGTGATCAACAAGCAAATTCGAAGTGCCTAACTTTCACCATTCACAGTGGACTCTGTTGGGAGACATCGAATCGGGAATATGAGAGGATTTCCCCAACGAAATTAGTCGCCGACAGCTGGGGCTGTCCAAAAAGCTCGCGGCTCGGAGATCGCTCGAAGCTCGCTCGGATTTAGCTCGGAAAAAGCACGCTCGATATGGCTCGGTTTGAAAGTGAGCCGAGCTGGCTCGGCTCGCTTGGTTGCTCGACTCGGCTCGCTTGGTAGCTCGACTCGGCTCGCTTGGTAGCTCGACATGGCTTAGCTCGAATTATTTTACTTATAATATATTTTTTTATATCATATAATATATTACAAAAAAGTGGTTATTATTTACATGCATTTATGCTTGTAGTTTGATATCTATGACATATTTAAAGGTTGATTGCCGTGCTAATGAACAAATATTGTATTTACCTGAAATATAAAACTTACTTTGCGTTATTGAATATGATTTTGGCTTGTAATGTATTAGGTTGAACTTATTTTGAATACGTTCTTTTACAGTATTGAATAATATTTTAGAATACTGAATTTTGAGAGCTACGTATTAACTTTTATTTTTAAAATCGAGCCAAACCAAGCCGAGCCGAGCCAGCTCGGTTTAAAACCAAGCAGAGCCCGAGCTTAGATTTTCAGCTCGGTTTCAAATCTGAGCCGAACCGAGCCAGCTCGATTTATAATCGAGCCGAGCCCGAGCTTGCCTTAGCTCGGCTCGACTCGGCTCATGAACAACCCTACCAGCAGCCGAAAATTGCCCTCTTGAAAGAAGTCGGAGAAAAGGGTTATATAACCCGCCGGTGCGTCGGCGACCGTCTGACCTTTAGCAGGATAACGAGCATCCTAGTCGCCGGAAAACTAGTGCTCCCTGACAATCTGCTCAAATGGAGCCTCTTCCCACTTCAATGGTGGCATCCCTCCACCGACCTCCTCCACCCTTATGACGTCGTCTTCATGGTCTGCCATGAGTATAATCTGGGTTGCTAGAAGATTCTGCAAAACTCTGAAGACACACTTGAAGATCTTCAAGCTTTAGGAATAAGACTTGTAGATTCGAAGGATAATGGAGAGAGATTTCGCGGTAAAGTGACTTCTCATTACACATCGTCGAATATCTATACCCATCGCATTTAATGCGATGGGTAATTAAGTGACTTCTCATTACACATCGTCGAATATCTATACCCATCGCATTTAATGCGATGGGTAATTGTGCCGCCAACTTGCGGCGCGTATCCAACTGCAGGACGACACGGCAGGTGGGAAAACAGGGTGGCGGTCATCATGCGCGCGTGGGCCTCACTCATCTGACATTAGACGAAACGGCTTGTCTGGCACTGTGACGACTAGGGCTGTAAACGAACCGAACGAACACGAACAAGGCCTTGTTCATGTTCGTTCGTTAAGGAAATAAATGTGTTCACGAACGGTTCATGAACACTTACTGAACGAGATTTTATGTTCATGTTCGTTCATCAAGGAAATGAGCGTGTTCGCGAACGGTTCACGAACATAAACGAACACAAATAAATTTGCAAACGCGACGAAGGATAAAGATAGATGGCCTAGAGAGTAGCACTCGAACTTGAATCCCTTATTGTGGAACGAAGGTCGATTGTATTCGTGGATGTAAATAATGAGAAATGAAAGGGAAATGATGCATAAACAAGGTAAAAGTGGGTTTCCTAGTTTAACTGTTAGGGAAATAACACAAATAAAAGTTTAATAATATGAAAAGTACAAATAAAATATAAGAAAGTGCAAAGATCTTCAATTAAAATACAAACATACGAACATAAACGAACGCAAATCAACGAATGTTCACGAACACGTTCACGAACACCTTACCGAACGTTCACGAACACAATCGAACGAACGAGACCTCTGTTCATGTTCGTTCATTTAACTAATTGAACGAAATTTCTTGTTCATGTTCGTTCGTTTATTAAACGAACGAACGAACATAAACAAACTTCCCGTCGAACGGTTCACGAACTGTTCGCTGAACGTTCGGTTCATTTACATCCCTAGTGACGACATGCTTGTCAGAGTGTCAGCAGTCATATCAGCCGTCGCTTTCTCCACTAACCCGTCAGAAGATGCTCGTCTCAAATTTTGAAAAGAGGTCGCTCAGAACGAATTCAAACGTATCAAAGAAGCTTGATAGCTGTGCTACATAGCAGAGAAGCAACTCATGCGCGCGCTAGCTCTCCTAAGCTACATGAAAAATTGGTAAACTTCTGAGTCAAAGCGCAGGTACTCTTATTTTTCTAGTCCAGAGCTCCAACCACTTGCGAACAGTGCATGGAAGAAGCACTGGACTGAGGGGGGGGGGGGGTTGAAGGGGTATGGTCCCTAGTCCTGCGCCGACTACACAAAACAACCTCAAGTTGCGGGCGAGGCTATACCCAAAATAAATAAAATCCAACAGTTAGTTCAATTTGTCAACGGAATTGGCGCAAGGCCAAAAAGCGAAGACAACATCTGCGCCAGCAAAGACAATGTTGGTTGGTACAAATAGTACAGTTTTTAGATCAAACGGCCACTGAGCGCACGACAGGCTGTGTATAGTAATGTTGCACGACGAGCAATCGTGCAGGAGACATAAAGTACACAAGGGACGTACGTGGACCAATCATCGTGTGACGACCACTACTCCACGATCTCCATTTAACCGTTGATGCCATACGAGACAGGAAGGACAATTACCATGCCCCGTGGATCCATTCAATGTGCGCCAACTACCCTTTCGCCTGTAAACACTAACGGTTGTGATAGAGGAGGCAAAGAGCATATTTCTTGTTGTCGACATCAGGCCCAAGGCCCATCAGCCCATCTTCTTCACAACTCTCTTCAGCTATAAATAGAGAACTCGTCTACAAATTTAAGGATCTCTCTCCTCAAAACAAGTTTTTATTCTCACGCCAGAGGGTGGTTAAAGGAGAACCCTCTATTATCCTCCTCGTAAACGAGCTTCATAGTGTTGTGGTTGTTTTGCAAGATCATTACAACTATTATTCGAGTAAGAAAGAAGATTAACCTAATTTTGACGAGACGCATATCACAAGTTAACACTCAACTTGGTGTTTTTTCAGTGACGATACACACTGATGTAGGTGGTGCACGTCTATTTGGATAATCTCTAAATTAACAACTTTTATAATAGTATTTTATCTGACCTGCTATATAAGTTTCTCATACTTAAACCGACCCTTTGCATAGTTTTGGTATTCCAAGTGAGCTATAATGATCACTTGTATTAGTTCTATGTTACTCAATCCTCAATCAACATTAGTTTTCACATAAGCAAATTTACTTAAGATACTTTTATAGTTTAAAAATAAATTTTAAATAATTAGGTGTTGTTTGTTTTTTCAAATGTAAAACGTCTGCAGTATGCGGACCACATCTGCAAACATCTGTAGCAGAAGAGGTGGACCAAACCTCTACAGTCTACAAGAAAAAAACTGTTTATTTTTTAACTTCTGCAAGCAAGCAGCACCTGTCTCTCCCTCTCTCTCTAAAACAACCATCACCAAAACTGTGACAACCTGAACTTTCGAGGTTAGTAATGTTTCACCTTACGATCTTAACTCCTCACTACTCAATTATAACATCGTTAGACTTAAACGTTTATTGAAAATTGTTGGGCCGCGTATAACACACCATACCGTATCGGCCCAAACGGATCAACAGAGCCCAACAGATTTCTTTGTGTGTATTGATTGTTTCGACCCAAGCAAGGTAGCCAAGGTAACTTGCTGATCGGCCCATTTGTGTTGTGTGTGTATTACTTAACCTGGCCCACTTGTGTGTTAATTAACAAATAGGTGATCGGCCCACTGGTGTTGTTTAGTTCTATAACTAAACATACGTATCATGCACATGTCTCACAAATTGCAACATAATAAAACCCTATTCCCCATTTGTGTGTGCGACGGCATACCAGACCCCCCTCCTCGTGGAACACCTCTCCAGCCGATCTATTCTGGGTTAGTGAATTCTTGTGCAAACTATTTGATGTTTATACTTTGTGGATGTTAATATCGATCAGGTTATACATGTCATATGCGAATTGTAAATTGAACCAGGTTATATGGATCTTTATGTGATAATCTTATATAGGTGCGATCTGATGTAGTGAATTATGTATGAATATGGACGCATGAACGTTAATCGGATATGCGTGTATTGTGTGAATAATAATGATATCAGACTTGATGATTGTTCGACTGTTTTGTTTGCAACCGAGGCATGGTTATTGTGCATAACAATTGATAAATGACCGAAACCTATTAATATATGTGAAGTTGTGATACTTGATTAATTATAGTTGTAAGTTATTGCTTCTTGATATTATTGTGAATCGTTTCTTTACATGATGAGTTGCAATTCAATCAGTTTAACGTATGAACACGGATTGGGTAATGATAAGTAGTTAGGTTAGGGGGTATATACTAAATGGATCGATGAAACTGTGTGGTTCGTGGTAAGTCATGTGGTCCGATGCGAATGATGATATTATGTTAGCTAATCAAAGTGAGTTAGGGTATTCTGTTATGCAACCTGAATTGCTTCATACATGGAAACGAGGCTACTGTTAATACTTTGAATGATAATTAAATTAAGTGGGCCGGGTTACACAAGTAGGGTGAAACATTTAGGTTCTTATGAAGATACCAGGATGTAATCATAGCTAAGCAAGGGTAACTGTTGGATTAGTAAATTGGGCTAATAAAAGAATGGGAATTGCTTGGGCCGGTTACTTGGGATGGGTGATAAATTCAGTGGGTTTCATTTGATAAGCTGGGCCGATCATGTTGCCAGATCATATGCGTATAGTGGGGTTATGTTATATACGTGTGAGATACTATTGTTAGTTGAATGAGTTTTTTGTTTATTATTGAAAGTAATATAGTTATTATGTGGAGATTCATACGAGTAGGCCACACACATACGCACCCAGCGAAGGGGTTGTTGAGTGGGCCGTACTTTAGGTGGGTTGATGTGTTAAAGGGTCATAAATTGTTCATCGGTTACACTTGTGAAACCATGTAACTTGTGACTCGAATGGTCATCATGAAATTTGTAGTCTAGCATTTGAACTTGATTGTTAGATTGCATGATATCGGAAAATACAAACTTGTGACATGAGAATGTTTGGGATTTGTACACTTGTTATGGTAAGCAGTAGGGATATGTGCCGCACTTGCTTGTTACTTGTATATACGTGACAATCTACGCGATGTAATGTGAGTATAAACTGAACGTTGTTGTTAAACAATGATAGGACGTGTTTGACCGACTATTAAGCAGTTAATTAACCCTACCGAGCAAACCTGAGGTGAGTTCACTGCTCTTTTCCAAGCATGCATCCCGGGAAGGGATATCGGGTAACATTCCAGGGAGGAATGCAGGTTAATGGGATGTTGGTTATTACTCAGTTTCTATCATATAAGACCCCTTACATCTACCGATTGTTGTCGGTAAGGCAACGAGGTATTTAGTTGATAACGCTATTAGGTTTGGCACCCTCTGTAACGCCCCGAAATCTGAATGTTAATATTTGCCGTGTGTTCCTATGAGACACGTCATGAAATAAATAACTAGGCTATTTAAACTAGTTAAGAGTATGGTCAAAAGTATTAAATGACGAAGGTTGTGTCAATTATGTTTTAGTGGTATACACGAGGGACTAAAGTGGGGTAAATGAAAGTTGAATTATCAACTTAAAAGAAAATATCAACACACACTACACACACTTCATGTGTGTGTGTTCTGGATCATTCCAGAGCTCCCCAAGGGAGCCAAACCCTAACTCAACAATATACATCAAATTAAAGGGTGAATCGAAGCTCAAATTCACAACCGAACGTGAATTAGTGATCACCTTCCCGAGGGGATCATAAGGTATGTTTTAAATCTAGGATTGGTGATCATGTGTAAAGTGGGTTATGTTCTAATCCATGAATTTAAGTGAAATTGAGCATGAGTAGGTGCTAGAATCGTCATATAGAACATAGGTTATGTATGGTTTGTGTTAATTTGATGTTTAGGGGTGAAACCCATTAGTTATGGTGATGATGATGCCTTGAATCACCACCTATGTCCAATTCTTGTTGAAAGACTTATGTATTTTGTGGGTATGTTGAATTGTTGTTAAATGAATGGAATGAAATGTGGTGTTGATATGTTTGATGTTTAGGTGTGAATGATACATGTTGATTAGGAGTAGGATTTGATGAGTTATGTATGAATTTAGAAGATTTATGCATGAATTAGTTGTATAATGTGCACTAAATGGTGTACGCACACCAAGTGTATGATGAAATGTCTAAGTGAAGTTAAGATGTGAGATTGTATGAAATGGCTTGATATATATATGAATGAGATGAGTTAATGATGTAATTGGTAGTATACTAACTTGAAGAATGTGCTTTAGATGGAACTCATACAAGAATTCGGGTTGAATGTATGTCTTGGTCAAGACTATGCATTAAGGACTTGTACGTTGTGTTTAATATCACTAGGTGATCATGTGATTGTAAGCACATTTGCATCGTGAGTAAGAAATGTATATAGTGTCATTGATATAGCAGAAATGATGTTACGGATATATGTGGATAAGTCGGAAGTTCATATGATAAACCGTTGACTTCTGAAAGTCAACTACACATAGGAAGCATAATTTGACTTGTTGTTGTAAAGGTAGGATATTAGAAAGTCGTATGGTACATGTTACATCAATACGCGTTATATGGAATGACATGGTGAATTATATGAGTTTGAAAGGATGTGAAAGTGGGTATATGTCTTATGCTTGTTATAATTGACTAATGAAAGTCAAATGTGAAATATGCAATTGATATGATCTTCAACATGTAAACTTGTGTATGCTAATAAGAATGTGATTTCGATGACATGAAAGTATAGGAATCATGTCGAGACGAAATCAAGCACGGAAGGCTAACGGGTCAGGAAGTGGCGAGAAAACGGATATGAACACGGATGCATGAGGTAAGTGATTTCCGAATCACTTCTTAGTTTGTTAAGCAAGGTTATGTTCTAGTTAATTAGGCATGATAATTGAAGTCAAATAAGAAGGGTTGTATGAAATTGATGATCTACATTAAGTAGGCCGAATGGGTCAAAAATGTGGTTTTATTACTATACCGGAAGGGTTGTATAAGTAATTGATTACGGTACTATAACCGGGTATGGGTAGAATTGTACATAAGTACGCTAACCAAGAATCGGAGACGCGGATTAATAGTCTAAAGACTCGATTGTGAGTCATGGTTAATAGACGCATACCAGGTATCGGGTGCATAAATCCCAAGTACGAACCCCGGATAATGTAAAAGTATTATAGTTATAACGTTTATGTAAGTTTTGGGTTAAAACAAATGAGTAGTATGACGAAAACATGAACGGGTCGAATAAGTGAAAGTGGGTATATAAAGCCGAGAGCTTTAAGTGAATATTTTCCTTAAACCGGATGTTGGATTTCAAGTTTATATGATAGAATGTGAATTTACAAGCATGTAGGAAGAAACGGGAGGTTAAACGGGTAAACGGTTCAAAAGTTATGCGCGTTTTAGTGCGTACGGACGACGAAACGGAACTGCAGAAAAATGCAAAATCTAGAGGGCGTCGCCGACGGCCTTAGGGGCGTCGCCGACGGGCTCTAGAAAGTCAGTTTTTGGCTGACGGGTTATTTGGCTGTCTACGGAAGTTTTGGGCTACGTGCAATTGCAAGGGCCGACGCCGACGCCCCTAGGGCCGTCGCCGACGGCCTCCCCATGTTCAAAAATCTGAAATTTGTTATCTAAGTTGATTTGGGTATAGTAGGCTTCGGTTTGTTATCCGTGGACCACGGCGGGCCTCCCAAACATGATTTTGATCATTCCTTTGATGTTTATTGATGCGTGTGAAGTGTCGTATATATTAGGTGTATATTTTAAGCCCTTTTTAACACTTATTTTAGCCAAGTTTTAAATTTATAAAACACGATATTTCACTAACACTAAACACACATATGGGCAAGTGCACCCATCGTTGAGTGTAGTATAGCGTTGGTAAGATACCGAGGTCGTCCAAGGACACAAGAGCTTTTAGTACCGGTTTATCCTCAACGTCTAACCAAAATAAAAGTTTAGAAAAATGTTTTAAACTAAGAAAAATAAAACTAACTAAAATGCTGAAAATAAAAATAAAAATAAAAACAGATAGACAAGATGAATCACTTGGTTCCGACTCGTATCTAGTATAACCTTTGATTATTTCCGCACTTTTGCACATAATTAAGAGATTATCTTAGTTATTGTAGTAGGCCCCTCTTTTGAAGGCGACGTTACCCTCACCCCAGTAGATTGAGTCAGCAGGGATACAATCCTAAAAGGGTGGATTATTGGAAGATAATGAATTAAGTTATTAATGCAATATTGTGGTAGGCCCCGCTTTTGGCGGTGACGTTACCCTCGGCTAAGTAGTCTGAGTCAGCAGGGATACAGTCCTAAATAGCCGGGTTATAATATTAATAGTAGTTAACTTATGAGGGGATCAAAGAGTTTGGACCCCCGCCATCCAATACCGTGAAGTATTGAAGGAGGTCCTACTAAATTTGACCCAGGTCCATTGCAGGACCTCTAAACGCTGAACAATGGCAAGACCTTTACCAAACCGTTCCCTTAACCCCCCACCAGGTAGCCAACATATCTCCATATAGACCGTGGAGATATGAATGGTGAAAATCCTTTATTTTATATAGACAGTAAAATAATGCCAAGACACCACGGACAAACGATAAGGAAAGATCACCTTCAACATAAGTAACTAGTTATTAAAGTCATTAATACAAAACCAAATAAAAAGTGCAAAAGATTAGAAATAAAAAGTATTATACTAGACACTTTCTCTTCACCAAGTGATGTAAGAGACTTAGGCAAACATGGCCTTGATTGTCAAGAACTCTTACGATCAATCTTGGATCCCGAGACGACTCACACACTCTACGATGGACAATGGATGATGGTGGTGGATGATGGTGTTGTGATGGTGGTGGGTGGTGGATGAAGTGTGAGAGAGGTGGTGTGCCAAGGGATGAGATGAAATGAATCCAAGCACTCCTATTTATAGGCTGAACAGAGAGCTGGACACGGCCCCGTGTCCGCTGGGCACGGCCCCGTGTCCGTCTGACACTCTCTCTCCTCATTAATTGTAATTCGCAATTACAATAAATGCGCCTGCTGTACTTTCGACACGCCCCCGTGTCCGCTGAGCACGGCCCCGTGATGGGCAATAGAAGCTTCTATAGGTTTGTCTTTTCTGCTGCTTCTTGGGCACGGCCCCGTGCTGGCTGAGCACGGGGCGTGTTCAGTCTTCTGTTTTCTCTATTTTGCTTTGGAAGGTGCCGTTGAGGGTTCGGGCAGTCCACTAATGTTCCTTTTCTTGTATTTATGTTGGATTTAGCTGTCTTTTTGCTTCTTTTGCGTTTTTGAGCTCATTTAATCCTGAAAATACAAAAGGAAGACAAAAACACTCTTTTTCCAATATTAGCACTAAAAAAGGGTTAGTTTTATGCCTCATTTGATGTAATTTATATGTTGCATTTTACACACATCATTTATAGGCTATAAATCTAAGTCTAAGTACCATGTAATTAATGTATGGATATATAAGAGGTATGTAAGATCTTGAACGTGTACGTAAGAGTGTATGTACATATGTAGACGTGTATTTAAGTATATATGAAGGCACGTATGAGTGTATGCAAGTAAGTAGAGACGTAGTAATGTATGTACATGTGTAGATGTGTATTTATGTATATGTGAAGATACGTATGTGTATATGTACGTATGTAGAGACGTAGTAATGTATGTGCGTATGTAGATGTGTATTTTGGTATATATGAAGGTACGTATGAGTGTATGCATGTATGTAGCGATATAGGAAGGTATGTACGTATGTAGATGTGTATGTATGCACGTAAGAATGTATGTATGCATGATTTAGATACGTCAAGTAATACGTTATTAATAGTGTGCCTTGAGAATGAAAAGTAATGCAGGTACATTATTGAAGCCTCACCAGGATATGGATACGCAGATGAAATGCTTAAAGTTAGAAAGATAACGAAATGGGAAGTGTATGAGATTGAATCTTGTTTATGTATTGTGAACTAATGTTATGAATGTATGTGGTGAGTGCAGGTTGTACGAATCACGGGCGGTTATCACGAGGAATAGAGATCAAAGATCGAGTCACAAGATAGATTGTACGGGAATAATTGAGTATGTACTTTAGTAAACAGGACTTATACTTTATTTTTGTAAAAGATACATATTAAAACGAACTTTCAAGTAAGTCAAGACGTTTGTAATGAAATAAATTTTATGGCACGAATTTTCGCTGTGACTTTTTGTCAAATACGTATTAGGGTCTGATGTATTGCAAAATACATACTTATATCGTGTATAGTTTGTACGTTTTATCGTTATTTCTAGTTTAGTTTTATTTAGAATTAAGTACTATTGATCAAAGTTCGGTTTTCCAGGTCTTGATACGATAATTGGCTGAAAATTGAGTGGAAACGAGCTTGACGCTGAAATCGTATGCATTGGAATGAGCTAAAAAGAGTTAGAATAATTTTTGGGATTTTTGGAGTCAAAAAGCTGGATTTCTAAGACAACATTCTGTGAAAAAAAAGACACTCGCGTAGCGCTAAGGTGAGAGGTTGACCAGTCGCGCTACGCTACTGATGAATGCTGACTTTGCTGACTTCGGTGATGCTCGCGTAGCGCGAGAGTAAGATCAAGACCAGTCGCGCTACGCGACTGGTAGGAGAATTACGCCAGAATTGCTGCTGATTAGGGTTTACTATTTAAACCAAGAAAAAAATCATTGTAAAGGAGGTTACGAATCAAGTGACTTTTGGAGCAAGTTGGGAGCCGTCTGAGAGCTGAATCGGAGATCTTGAAGGCGTGGAATCATTGAATCAAGTTCAGGACAAAGAATCGAAGATTTCTCGGGTTTTCCAATCCCTTGTTTTGTGATTTCTTTCTTGAAACTTGTTACCATGAATTCTAGTTTGATTAACTTTGATTTGTTTTCGTTTATTGACATGCTTGGCTAAACCTTTAAACTACCTAGACGAGATGAATGTTTGATTAAAGTTTGGATTTTTAATGGTTAATTATCGTTTGTGTATGGATTGATTCTAAAAGTAAAGTGTTCTAGTATTTTTGATTTGGTGCATATGCATACTTGATAATTGTTTTAATATTGTTTGTTGCTTCGCTTGAATCTTGGTGACGGTCTTTATCACGGAATAGAATCAGGCTAGGGTTTTAGGTTTTGGTGAGTGTCTATATCACATAATAAACCTTTGATCCTTTAGGGTGAAAATTGCATAAGTAACCTTAGAAGTAATATTCGGTAATTTAATAAAATCAAGTGTTCTGCTTAACTTGTCGCTGAGAGGCTCGAGTTAGTTATTAGGTTGCAGTGCAATATATATCTAAGAGAGGTTTTGAGAGAAGTCGATCTTATTTCCCTAATTGCATTTGTGTCTAGTAAACCAAGTTAGAACCTAGAATTGCCTTAGATTATCGCGCTGAGAGGTAGATAGTCATATTAGGGCACTTTAAGAATCGTTAGAGGACTGAGAGGAAGTCTAACAGTCGGTGTTCATAACAGCCTTGTAGGGTTTCCTAGGTTTCTTCCTGAGAAGGGTCGGGAAGTCTTAGCATTGAAATACCTTAAGGTTTAGTATCTTAAGATCCCGGCTCCATACAACTTTAATACCATTAGAAGTCCATTCCTATTCAAACTGGATTCGAGTCTAGGTAGTCCTTAATCTCATCTGAATACAAACCTCAGTTTTCGTTCGTGTCTTAGTTCTAATTTCATTATTTTAGTAGTTAATATAGATTTCTTTAGTTTTCAGTAACCCCCCCCCCCTCCAAAACAATCAAACAAGTTTAAGTCGCGTCAGTCAGTGTCTATTAGAGTCTAGTTTACGTAATACATAGAGTCTTTGGGTTCGATACTCGGACTTGCTAGGTTATACTACATTGATCGGTACACTTGCCGATTGTGTGGTTTAGGTTTAGAGGTCTTAGTTATAAATTTAAAGCTTTTCGTGTCTAGTTTAGAGAGTCTAATTTAGTTGATATTTTATAGTCTGTTTAGCACACATCAAGTTTTTGGCGCCGCTGCCGGGGACTCTTGGCAATTGCGTTTATTAGCTTTGATAGACCTAATTGACAAATACGTGCTACGTGTTTTCTTTGTTTTGTTGAGTCTTTGTCTTTTCTTGTGTCTCGGTAACTAGTGTTTGCTTTTCTTGTGTTCAGGTTTTTGCTAGCAGTGGATGCCACATCTGCGCTCGCACGGACCGCCACCACCAGTCAAGCAATCATCATCCCGATTGGGCGAAGGCCCACAGGTTACTTCTACATCCTCTTTTCGTTTCCCACATTTCGATTCCACCCCGTTACCCACACCACCACCTTCACCTAACCATTCACCTAAGGTTTCTCCACCCAATAGCCCTACTTCTAGTACCTCTAGTAATCTAGAAACTTTAGAAAATATGGCTAACCCTAGGCAAACCGTTCATCAGCAGGCCACTCAGAATTTCACCGGCCTTGCTTCACCCATCACCGTTCCACCTATAGTGAATGAGAATTCATGGCAAATCCCGTCCTATGCCATGCAGGCCATCACTAATAGTATCCAATTCCATGGCCGAGACGATGAGGACGCCCCGGCCCACATTAACCGTTTCTCTAGGATGTTAGCTACTTTTAGCCTTAGCGGTGCACCCAACGATGCTACATACCTACAGCTTTTCCCATTTTCCTTAGCCGGCCGTGCGGCTACTTGGTTGGATTCTCAACCAACTGGTACCTTTACTACTTGGGCGGGGCTTCGTCAAGCCTTTCTGAACAAGTACTTCCCGCCCGCTAAAGCTTCACGGCTTAGAGACGAGATCCATTCTTTTCGCATGGGGCCCGACGAGCCCTATTACCTTGCTTGGGAAAGGTTTCAAACCCTTTGCGCTCGTTGCTCCCAGCACGGTCTTTCCGATTGGGCCTTATGTGAGAAATTTTATAACGGTCTTACCCAAGAGACTAGAGATAGGTTCGATACGAACGCGGGGGGGCATATGATGGGTATACTTACAGTTCCTGAGTGTCTAGAGCGTTTTGAGGCATTTGCTCAGTCTCAATCACAATCAAGATCCGATCAGAGGTATACAAGTGGTAATTCAAATATCACTACTAGTGCACCCGCCCGAGGGGTGAACCATGTCACTATGGATCCTAGTTTGGCCTCTGTTTTGGAAAATATGGATAGACAACTTAAGGAAATTCAGGCTAAGATAGATAAGTGTGAGTTGTGTCGAGGCGGTCACGGTACTAGTTCGTGTCCTTTGCTAGTCGGTGAGGAGCAAGTTGGATTTGTAGGAGGAGGTTTTGGTAGGAGCCAATCTAGTGGGTTTGGTAATAATAATGTAGGCTCGGGGTGGCGTAGTAATAATAATAATAATAACAATTTTCGCTCAAGTGGACCGCCTGGTTTTCAAATCGCTCAAAATCCAAATAGGGGTCTAGGTTCGCTTTTCAGTGAGGGTTCGAGTGGGCAGGTTAAGGATGGAGGGTCAAGTGGTCAAGGTTCAAGTTTTGATGTAGGGGGTAGCATGGAGAGAATGGAGGCTATGATGAGTAAGCTAGTTGAGAGGGATCAAAATACTCAAAAGAAACTTAGTGAACATGATCTCATGCTTAGGAATCACCAATCTGCGGTTCAAGATCTTTCTAGGGTTGTAGGTGATATTGCTAGGAAGTTAGAAGAAAGATTACCCGGTAAATTTGCGGGTAACACTCAACAGAACCCTAATGCTCAAGCTAATGCCATTTACACTCGTAGTGGCAAGATCGTAGGGAACCCTAGTGTAGAGGAGAGAAAGGCAGATGAGGATGGTGATGTGATAGATGAGGTGATTGAGATGGAGGCTCCCGGCAAAGTGCAATCTAGGTTAAGCCCAGCAAGTACCGCACAGCCCGGTGAGTCTCGAGAGAAGAGAGTAGAGAGAGAGCCCGTAGTTGTTAAGCCTTCCCCTTATGTGAATCATGCGTATGCTCCGTTTCCTTCGCGTCTTAGGAATCAAAAATATTCAAAGGAATACGGGCAATTCTTAGATATCTTCAAGCAATTGAAGATTAATCTCCCGTTTGTAGAGGCTCTCCAGTCCATGCCTAAATATGCTAAATTTTTAAAGGACCTTCTTAGGAATAAGGAGAAGTTAGGAGAGTTGTCGAATGTCCCATTGCATGGGGGGTGTTCGGCCATTGTTTCAAATAAGCTTCCCGAAAAGCTTACCGATCCGGGTGTGTTTACTATTCCGTGTCTTTTTGGTAGTAACACCAACACGAGAGCTTTAGCTGACCTAGGTGCTAGTATCAATTTAATGCCTTATTCGCTTTATGAGAAGCTAGGTCTAGGAGAGCTTTCACCTACCAGGATGACATTGTCTTTAGCCGATCGGTCAGTTAAGTACCCGAGGGGAATTGTTGAGAATCTGCTTGTGAAGGTGGATAAATTTGTTTTTCCGGCCGATTTCGTTATTTTAGATATGGAAGCCGATGAAAATATACCACTAATTTTAGGTCGCCCGTTCTTAAACACCGCTAAAGCTCTCATAGATGTCTCTTTAGGCACCATTACACTTAGAGCGGGTGAGGAGTCGGTGGTGTTTAACGTTATGCATTCGAGAGGTTTGGGCGATAAAGTTGAGGCGGTTTCGTTAGTAGGAGAGTGTGAGAAGGACGTGAGAGATGAGAAGAAGGTGATGAGTGATCCGGGTTTAGAGAAGATGATAGAAATCAAGTGTGGGGATCCACCGGGTAGAAAATTAGAAGAATTAGAGGAGAGAATGGAGCGTTTAGAATCTAGGATTGAGGCACTGAGCAAGGCTCAGTGTGGGGATAAGTATAGAGATGATACTTTTAGATTCAAACCGCCAGATGATGAGTCGAGAGAGTATAAGAGTGCTTGGGGGGATTTGGGAAATAATAGGTATAATGGTGCTGCAGCCCGTAGGGTAAGGGCGATGTTGGATGGTGAGTTGCACATCCATGATCCTCCGTAAGTAGGTGAGAAGTTGGTATTATTTTGTAGAGTTTGTATTTTTGGAGTCTTTTATTTTGTACCATGAGTCTAAAGTAGTAGTTTTTGAGTCTTTATGTGTTTCGAGTAGGTACTGCGTTGGGTTTTGTTTTGTTTTGATTATGCAGGTTTGGATTGTACTATCCGTACTCAATTGCCATTCGGGTGATTCTGAGCTTGCCATTTTGATAAACCCAAGCAGACTAGTCAACGATCGCGAATGGAATGCTATACGATCGTTCGTTGGAGTAAAGACCTGTACAGTTGGCGCTGACTTTTGTCCTAACCAGCTAAGTTTTTTTCCAATTCTTTATCTTTGTATTTTATTTCTTTCGTATTTTTTTTTAGGTAGTTGTCGAGTCGTATTTTCATTCTTGCATTAGGGACAATGCAATCTTTAAGTGTGGGGATGGGATACTTGTAAATATCGAGTTTTTTGAAAAAAAAAAAAATTAAAAAATTGAAAAAATTGAAAAAAAAGTGAAAAATCAGAAAATGTCTTTCGAAATAAAAAGAAGTTTGCAAATAAAGCGGAAAATGATAGAAAAGATGTTTTGTTGCTTGGTTTGAATAATAATAATATGAGATGATAATAAATCGAGCTTGCGTCTAGTTAGGGATATGTGGATAGGCCCGGGTTTGGTTTTAAGTCCCTTTGATCTAATATACCTTAAATTGTCGGTCTGCTAGTGGGTTTTCGCCTGGGAAATATGGGAAATCAAAACTGTCGATAATAGTATAAGGGGCACCGTTATAAGTTAAAACTGTTAGAGTTTGTGATCATGATAGAAAAAAAAATAGAATAAAAGTGAGCTAGAAACTAAATGAAAGTAACGCAGGCCTACGTATTCCGAGTTGGGGATAGCGACTCTACAGCCGGTTTGCCTCTGGGATGTGTGAAATCGATTTGCCGAATAAAAGTACCGAAGCCTATGTATTCTGTGATTGGGGATCGCGACTCTACAGTCGGTTTACCTCTGGGTTAGGGAAAGCATCGTCTAGTCTCACGAATTCGAAAAAAAAAAAAAAAGAAAAGAGAAAAAGAGAAAAAAAAAACAAAGAAAAAAAAAATGAAAAATGGAAAAGGAAAAAAATTGATTGTTTACTCTCTTGGTTTTGATATAAAACGGTTAGGAATTGATCCAGTGATCGTTCTTTTAGTCCTATAAGCTTGAGGTGGGAGTAGATGGATCGTAGATTCTAGTGTGAGGCCCTAGGTGGATTGACTGCACTTAAACTAAATTCACATGATAAGGGTTTAGGATTAGATTCGGGTTTAAGAGGATCAGTATATTCGCAATCGCTACTAACGCAAGTCTTGGTTTTAATAAGATATAAATAATTTTTGATCCAAGTGATGATTATCTATGATTCCGTTGCATAATTCTTTTTCGGGGACGAAAAAAGAGTAAGTGTGGGGATATTTGATGTATTGCAAAATACATACTTATATCGTGTATAGTTTGTACGTTTTATCGTTATTTCTAGTTTAGTTTTATTTAGAATTAAGTACTATTGATCAAAGTTCGGTTTTCCAGGTCTTGATACGATAATTGGCTGAAAATTGAGTGGAAACGAGCTTGACGCTGAAATCGTATGCATTGGAATGAGCTAAAAAGAGTTAGAATAATTTTTGGGATTTTTGGAGTCAAAAAGCTGGATTTCTAAGACAACATTCTGTGAAAAAAAAGACACTCGCGTAGCGCTAAGGTGAGAGGTTGACCAGTCGCGCTACGCTACTGATGAATGCTGACTTTGCTGACTTCGGTGATGCTCGCGTAGCGCGAGAGTAAGATCAAGACCAGTCGCGCTACGCGACTGGTAGGAGAATTACGCCAGAATTGCTGCTGATTAGGGTTTACTATTTAAACCAAGAAAAAAATCATTGTAAAGGAGGTTACGAATCAAGTGACTTTTGGAGCAAGTTGGGAGCCGTCTGAGAGCTGAATCGGAGATCTTGAAGGCGTGGAATCATTGAATCAAGTTCAGGACAAAGAATCGAAGATTTCTCGGGTTTTCCAATCCCTTGTTTTGTGATTTCTTTCTTGAAACTTGTTACCATGAATTCTAGTTTGATTAACTTTGATTTGTTTTCGTTTATTGACATGCTTGGCTAAACCTTTAAACTACCTAGACGAGATGAATGTTTGATTAAAGTTTGGATTTTTAATGGTTAATTATCGTTTGTGTATGGATTGATTCTAAAAGTAAAGTGTTCTAGTATTTTTGATTTGGTGCATATGCATACTTGATAATTGTTTTAATATTGTTTGTTGCTTCGCTTGAATCTTGGTGACGGTCTTTATCACGGAATAGAATCAGGCTAGGGTTTTAGGTTTTGGTGAGTGTCTATATCACATAATAAACCTTTGATCCTTTAGGGTGAAAATTGCATAAGTAACCTTAGAAGTAATATTCGGTAATTTAATAAAATCAAGTGTTCTGCTTAACTTGTCGCTGAGAGGCTCGAGTTAGTTATTAGGTTGCAGTGCAATATATATCTAAGAGAGGTTTTGAGAGAAGTCGATCTTATTTCCCTAATTGCATTTGTGTCTAGTAAACCAAGTTAGAACCTAGAATTGCCTTAGATTATCGCGCTGAGAGGTAGATAGTCATATTAGGGCACTTTAAGAATCGTTAGAGGACTGAGAGGAAGTCTAACAGTCGGTGTTCATAACAGCCTTGTAGGGTTTCCTAGGTTTCTTCCTGAGAAGGGTCGGGAAGTCTTAGCATTGAAATACCTTAAGGTTTAGTATCTTAAGATCCCGGATCCATACAACTTTAATACCATTAGAAGTCCATTCCTATTCAAACTGGATTCGAGTCTAGGTAGTCCTTAATCTCATCTGAATACAAACCTCAGTTTTCGTTCGTGTCTTAGTTCTAATTTCATTATTTTAGTAGTTAATATAGATTTCTTTAGTTTTCAGTAACCCCCCCCCCCTCCAAAACAATCAAACAAGTTTAAGTCGCGTCAGTCAGTGTCTATTAGAGTCTAGTTTACGTAATACATAGAGTCTTTGGGTTCGATACTCGGACTTGCTAGGTTATACTACATTGATCGGTACACTTGCCGATTGTGTGGTTTAGGTTTAGAGGTCTTAGTTATAAATTTAAAGCTTTTCGTGTCTAGTTTAGAGAGTCTAATTTAGTTGATATTTTATAGTCTGTTTAGCACACATCAGGGTCTTACACCCTTACACCAGGCCGGAAGGACGGGCGCGAACTAATTACCTTGACCACTTGACCAATGCTTTGATAGAGGCATTGGGGTTTGGGCAAACACATCTAGTAGCCACATACGGTAATCGAGTTAATAACATCATCAAAACATAACGTTGAACTGTTCTAAACACACATCTGGTAACTAAACGCGTTAACAAAACTTTGAACTCACCAACGTCGTCTGACACACTTGTCTGCATGCTTGCAGGTCGTTAGATTTCTTGACATGGACTTGCTATCTGGGAGTGCTGGGGTGGTCATGGATCGAGGCTCTTGGATATATATTTGATACATTGGTTTTGAACACTTATTATGAAACAGTTGTTTAACGATTTACTATATGCTTCCGCTAAACATCTCTTTTGGTTTAATCTTATGTTTTGGATTTACATTTGGCAATTAATGATAGGTTTTATTTAAATACTATGCGTGGTTCAATGTGATTGGTGGATTGGATCCTGGCACGTCACGCATCCCGCGGTGTTCCCGCATGTGGTATTTTGGGGGTGTGACAGTTTGGTATCAGAGCCACTGGTTATAGTGAACTGGGTTTTAAAATGTTTTTATAAAACCAGACTATAACCGAACAGTTCTGAATACGCTAATACGACCATGACACTCAGCTCCAGACTGCAAGGTTCGTTTCTCGTTTACTATTGCATAGTATATCTAGCGTACACTTATGTATGACATTACACGTGAATGCACACTTAGCACTGCAGTATGAACTTCTATGTTACCAACCCATGTTACGTGTTTTAAGAGTGCGACTCTTCTTGAACTTTCATGATCTATGTTGTGGTGTCATCTGTCTTATTGCTCGAATTCGGGGAACCTTTTAGCGCGAGTTAAGAGGCACTGAGATAAGCATGCAAATTGCCTTATTATTATGGGTGCACACATAATAATAATGTGGGGTGCATGTGAGTCCCAGTGAGGCTTAACGAGTGTGAGAGGGGTTCCGCTCTGTTAATTGATGTTATGTTAGAACTCAGCAGTCTATAGGAGTCATAGCAGTGATTGTCTCCTACTCGAACATGATCTTTTCACCCCTTTCTGAATCCTTACGAATCTCGATGCTATCGAGTATCACCTGATCACACATCTGAACGCCTAGCGAACTGTGTAGAATGTTAGGTGCTAGTACGAACGTCCCTGAGTTAGATGGCTTAGCGTCAAATGATTGGACTATACTTTCCTCACTTATCTATGTTTTATGGAACTTAGCGTGTTGACGCCTTAGATCCTGAAGTGCGATCACTTCTGCAACACTCTCGCGACATACCGTGTATTACTCAGTCAACTTGCTAGAACGATGGACAAGAGGGTAAACGTAGTACCTTACCGAGTTCAGTATTTGAACGACCCTAGTTACCGGCAACGAACAACAGCGATTTGAGTCCAATCGAATCCTTAACACCAGCCAGCGACTCATGGGAGTCGACTCTTACGGACCAATCGGGACAAAATCGATGACGATTGACTGTAGAGCGGACTGTGTAACCGCCCGCAGCATGAGCAGTGCCTTAGGACGTGGCACGGAATGTGAAAAGATGGACCTTGTTGGTGAAAAGACGCAAGATACCGTTACAGGCAACAATATTAGAGGCAACAGTCGTGGCAACTTCAAGGTACTCGTGATCGTAGCTTACAGTATGGAAACGAAGGTGACCTCGACAAGGATTGACTGTGTTAAGTCAAGGTGACGACAACCAAGGGAACGACGACAGTACTGGAAATTCTCGTGACGAAAACAACACTGGAAATGAAGCTCATGGAAGGACATTTAGTATTTGGCATAGGCTATACCAGGTGTAATAGCAACACGATAGCTTGGATGGGTAGCTATTCGCTTCGTCCCTGTTCTGTTAACGCTGATGTTTTTAAAACCGAACCTATTGTGGAGTCGGCTGATGCAAGTCAGTTGAAGCCTTATATGTTCGCTGGGATGCAAACTCGACCTTGGGGGACAGGTGTTTGACATCGACCTTCCTTCCACTACCCTTGATGGTTGCAATACAGTAGTTAGTGTGGATTGGTTATCCAGAGATCGCGCAGATACGCCAGTGAGGAGAAAATTTTGTGTGGAGAATCGTTATTTGTTCTAAAGCGTCAGAGTGGTGCAAAGGTTAGCGCCATTTCAGCTATGAAGGCCAGAAGTGTCTACGGAGGGATTACTCCGCTATACTAGCAGCCGTTACTGATGTTAGGGCTAAGGAGACTGTAACACCCCGAAAACGGGTTTGGTAATTAAACCCCGTTAATACTAAAGACGGGGAAAGTACCGTTAGTGGTAAAAGTAAACTGGCAAGTATTAGGAATTAATTGAATAATCCTAATATTTATTTAAAGTGAATAAGAGCTTTCAAGAAAATAGGAAGATAAAAGGCCCGATTTAACGGGACTTAAAGTAAAACGGGTTACGACTTCCCGAACCTACTAAGCTAACTAGGAATAATTCTAACCTAGTTAGATAGTGACTTATGAGTGGGTTAAAACACTTAAATTATGAACTAAGGAAAATGGAGGGGCCAAAGATGTTAAAATTGAAACTTATGTTGCTAATTCTAATTAAAACAAAAACCAAACACCCCATTTGGGATGTCTCGTCGTACAAGAACAAGCAGGGGCGATCCCCCACTCTCCAAAACCCTAAACATCACTAAACTTTCAAATTGAAGGCTCAATCCAAGCTGAAATCAAAATTAAAGCATAGATTATTGATCCTCATCACAAGAGGATTACAAGGTATTTAAAATTTGATGAAAACTCTCAACTCGAAATTCTCATGAAATTGGGAATTTCTGAAATTTATGGTTGCATGTTAGTTTTATGATGAAATAAGAACAATACAGTGTCTAGGGACAAACCCTAGACCAATACAAGTTGAATTCATGTGAACATCTAGTAAAATCCATAAACACCATTGTAGGTGATTAGTGGGTTATGTAGATTTTAATAAACACTAGGAAATTGGGTGATATTCTAGTGTAATTTGACAATTGTGAAGTGACTTCAGAATTATAGAAGCTAACAACTTTGTAAGATGGTTGATTTATGTGAAATTAGGGCTAAGAGATAAGCTAGAGACTTGATAAATAAACATGTAAAATTCTGCCCTTAAAGTGTTTGTTGAAATGCCTCAAAGAAGGCTCGAAACTAGAATTTTTGTAGTTAAAACACCTATTGTGATGTTTTGGCTATTATGCAAAATGTGATTAAAAAGATTTCTAAATGTGATAAACGTGGTTAGAACTTTGGTTAAAACGGTGGTCTAAAGATAACGCCTACCGGGTAATTAGAGAATGCTAAAACTAGTTGATGAACTCGAATATGCAATTAGTATACTAATGGGCATTTTACTTTTAAAAAGTCAAACTGACCAACGATGTGATGAATGATAATTAGACATAGAAAATAAGTGAGGTGGAATAGTCGTGATTGTTAATGACTAATTTAACCGCCTTGTAAATGATTGACAATAGTTTGACGCGTAACAAGCTAGGTGAAAGCTTGGAGGAGGGAGCGGGTCAAACGGAGCAAGTACGGAAAGAAAAGCGTGGCGTGGATGCGAGGTAAGTGTAATTTACACACTTATGTAGAATACTCGTTTATTCGATACGTTGTAAACGTGATAACAATAATATTGGAAATATGGATTTTCGTTAAGATTACCTTGTAGTGTAATCTAATAATGAGGGAAAAGAGCAAAAATGGAAATTGGTCAAGTGTCGACTAATGTAAATCAAGGTTAAAAGGATATCCATGGCGTAAGCCGAAATGGGTTGAATTTGTAAGAAAAGAGTGTAAAAGAAAAAGGGTATGGTAATAAAATCCGGGATGGGATGGATGTATGAATTGGAAATCAAAAACGATATTTTTTATTTAATAGATAACGTTGGGCATATAGTCCAAACGGGTCAAATGGTGATGATAACACCATTTGACAATATCGACTAATGTGATTGTTAAGTCTTATGTTATCAGGAGCGATTAGCAATTTGGATAATCGCGACGCCATAGAATATTGGTTAATTAAAGCAAGGTATAAGTCGGGTCTATTTGTTGACCCGGGCCAGGTACGCATATATAGTCTTATAGTTAAAAGTGCAAAGATTGGTCAAGTATTTAGTGAAAGTCCTTCATCGCAAGTTGAAGGACTAAAATCGACCAAAACGCCCTTGTAGGCTAAATGGAACAAACGACCCTTAAAGGTTGTTTGGAAACGAGTTTTATGACTAGGTAAATACTTAGAATAAGTATAGAAGCTGAAAGAGGTATTATATTAGCCAAATGGCACTATTTGAGTTTTTGCCGTAAAATAATGATTCGAGAGGTAAAATTAGGTTTATATTGATCACCACATTAAACCTACCTTAAATACAGTTGTGGTGGGAGATTATAGGATAAGAAATGTGGTAATGGAATGCTAGAAGCAATCGAAAGCTATTTTAGGCTCGAAAGTGCTTAAATACCCTTAACGGGTCAAAATAAGCATATGAGCAAAAACGGGTTTAAATTATGTAATAAACCTGTGATTAGAACCTAAAGTGGTAGATAACATTAAATTGAAGAAGTGTATGTGATATAAGGATCAAACAAATATGTTTGTTTGATAAAATGCATAAACGGGTTAAAATTCGGTAAAAAGGTAACGAGTCGAAGGCTTAGAAGTCTAAAAATTTATTAAGTCGGATGTTTGATTTTAACTCCATATGATGGAGAATTAAATTACGGACGCGTAGGAAAAAGAATCGGGTAAAACGGATCAATAACGAAGAAGTTATGTCCGTTTCCGTGAAATCAGGTCATGCTGGGTACGTACAGCAACTGATTAAGCATCAGTCTGTGAAAACAGGGGCTTGGCGTCACGCGAAGCCCCTTATTCCGGAAAAACCTTATTTTTTTTGTTTGTTTGACCCATATAACTTGCTTAAACTTGTTATTTAACTATCAAAACTAACTTTTAAGTTGGTTTTGATCATAGGTGATTGCCAAGAGTGCCCGGATGAAGATCAAGCGACGAGCAAGAACCGAACACGATCACGAAACAAGCTTCCGCACTATGTATCGTTGTTATGTTAAACAACGAACGTACACATGATATGTTGTATACTTTTAAATTGTAAAAGGTTTTAATAAACCCGTAATTCCAAAGCATATGAAATCTTAATTACATGCTTGTTCTTCGTAAATGATACGTTAAACCTTAATTTATAAGAACGGGTGTTACAGAAACAGAGGATCGAGGATCCACCAATCATTCGTGATTCCTTTCGGTATGCTACCCAAGGAACTTTCGGGTTTACTTCCACAACTGTTAGGCGAAATCTCAGTCTGATCTCGCGCCAGAGGCAGCCCTGACTACACGCACTCTTGCCGTCTTGCACCAGGAGGGTTGCAAGAGCTGTCTTATCAACTGCAGGAACTGTTGGACAAGAGTTTTGTCGGACCTAGCTTTTCGCTTTGGGGAGCCCCAGTTATGTCCGTGAAGATAAGCCTTTTCGTATGTGTACTGATTTTCAAGAACTTAATAAGGTGACAGTTGAGAACCGTTTGCCACGACCATATATTGACAACCTGACGACCAGTTGCGGGGGTCGAGCTTCCATTCGAGGTTTGAATAACAAACGAGCTATTTTCAGAAGGTAGTCTAAGGGGAGAATGTGCCTGCAACGGCATACCAAGCGCAGTACGGCAATTTCGACATTGTATTCCAAGACTTTTGAGCCAATCACACCAGCAGCTGTATGGATCACATGAATCGACCATGCTTATTGACGACATGTTGAATCATTTCCAGGAGAAAGGAACACCATGGGCAGCTTTGTATCTTATTTGAGAGCTCCTGAAGGAGAAGCCACACCGCGCGAAGTCTTGATAAATGTAACTTCTGGATGCGAGGGATACCTTTTTGGTCATATAATCAACGAAGTGGGAATACACGTGGATCTCGCTAAGACCCGTTTTAGTTAGAAACTGATCGACACCAGAGATCCCTTCGAGGATGCAGCAATTTCTTGGTCTCACTAGATGCTATCGCAGATTCATCACAGGATTCTCGAAGATCGCGCAGCTTAAATCTCTTTAGCACAGCAGGGTGCTGTGTTCGTGGAAGACAAAACAGGAGGACGTCCTTTCAGCTTTTGAACCTCAACTCTGCAATGCTCTGAGCATCGTCTTTACCCAAGGGTACGGGTGATCTAGTGGTATACCACGATGATTCGAATCAGAGTCCCAGTTACACGCCGATACAACACGAGAAAGTGATGGCTTACGTAGTGGAATTACAAGAAGAGTTGCACGAATCACAACTTGCGATGGAAACCATGGTCTTTGGGTTTTAGTTGGAGGCATTACTTGGACGGTACCGAATACACTACTTAGACCGATCACAAGAGCCTCCCGTGTACTCTGGCTTCGAAAAAGCTAAATCAGGTAATGGCATCGCTGGATGGAACTTCTGGATGATTATGACTGTGAAACTCGAATGTGCACGATCTTTGCGACTCACTATCGACTCTAACCTACCTGATCAGACTCGCTTGTTCAAACTGAAGAACTGAAAGAAGCGAGCCTTCAAGTCGGACCCATGCGGGGCATGGAGAAGCAACCTTTGGCAGGTCGGACGATATGCGCTACCTCATGGAACGAATGTGGATCTTGTTATACGGAAACTGTAGGGAACTCGTGTCGAGCAAAGCACACCGACCTTGATATTTTCGTCGTCTGAGTTTTGATGAGAGATATTAGGATCTATGAATCTTACACTGGTGATCGGGCATGAAGGCCCACCTAGCTATGTATGTGAATGACGTTTGACTTGTGCGAAAGTCAAGGTGGAACATCAGAAACCTTCTGGTTCGTGTCAGTAATCAGAAACCCCTATTTGGAGGTTGGAACAGACGGCCATGGAGTTTGTCACTGGTTTACCAAAAACTCAGAACGGAAACAATATCACCTGGGTGATCGTTGATTATCTCGCGTAACTAGCACACTTTATCGCAATCAAGGACACTGACGAGTCGACACAGCTTGTGAATATTCCTCTGTGAGAGGCGGCTTTTAGGCACGGGGTGCCAACCCCTGATACCTTCGATTTTGAAATATACCTGATTTATGACCAGCAAAACACAACACCCTCGACTCACGTCTGGACATGAGCATTGCTTATCACCCTGGGGCAAGCGGTATGAGTAAACGAACCATCCTGACACTCGAGGACATGCTGCGAGCATGTGTGTGATTGACTTTAGTAAGAGTTAGAAGGACGTTTACCTTTGGTTGAGTTCTACTGCAGCAGTCATCGTTTTAGTATTTAGACAGCTTTGTTTGAGGCAGTGAATGGACAGTAACGCTAACCTCCTTGTTAGATTATGGTCCTCGAAGCTCTTGGGAAGATTGTTTAGATCGGAAATCGTTTGGCGGCAACGCGTGACCGTCAGGAAAGCTGATAAGTTTAGGAAGCACTGGGAGTTCGCTGTAGGCGAACGCATCATAATCGAAAGTCTCACCCTGGGAGGGTGTAGTACACCATGGACAACGTGGCAAGCTTAGTTTACGATACGTTGGGACATTTGGATTTCTGGGTACAAATCGGTGACATGGCTCACAAACTCGAGTTACCTGATGAATCGGGTGACGATCACGATGTCATTTATGCCTCGAATCTAAAGGAGTGTTTGTCCGATGAAAAGCTTTGCGATACACTTGTTAGAGTCTGAGGTTAATGACCAGTTGCAGTGGCTGAAGAATCTATTGAGATCAAGGACCGGGAGGTCAAGGTGCGTAAACATAGTCGTATCCCGATTGTTAGAGTTCGATGGAACTCAAGACGTGGACCGGAGTTCACGTGGGATCGAGAGGATTAAATGAAGCTTAAATATCCTCAACTTTTCCCTGAAGATAAGTCTGAATCTGGTAAAGCTGGTGAATTTCAGGACGAAATTCCGTTTGATGTTGGGGATGATGTGACACCTGAGGAAAATCTGCAACAATCTTGATTTATCACTTCACTCCCTATGCTTACTTGTCAAATTTCGGGACGAAATTTCTTTCAAGTTGGGGATGATGTGACAACCTGAACTTTCGAGGTTAGTAACGTTTCACCTTACGATCTTAACTCCTCACTACTCAATTATAACATCGTTAGACTTAAACGTTTGTTGAAAATTGTTGGGCCGCGTATAACACACCATACCGTATCGGCCCAAACGGATCAACAGAGCCCAACAGATTTCTTTGTGTGTATTGATTGTTTCGACCCAAGCAAGGTAGCCAAGGTAACTTGCTGATCGGCCCATTTGTGTTGTGTGTGTATTACTTAACTTGGCCCACTTGTGTGTTAATTAACAAATAGGTGATCAGCCCACTGGTGTTGTTTAGTTCTATAACTAAACATACGTATCATGCACATGTCTCACAAATTGCAACATAATAAAACCCTATTCCCCATTTGTGTGTGCGACGGCATACCAGACCCCCCTCCTCGTGGAACACCTTTCCAGCCGATCTATTCTGGGTTAGTGAATTCTTGTGCAAACTATTTGATGTTTATACTTTGTGGATGTTAATATCGATCAGGTTATACATGTCATATGCGAATTGTAAATTGAACCAGGTTATATGGATCTTTATGTGATAATCTTGTATAGGTGCGATCTGATGTAGTGAATTATGTATGAATATGGACGCATGAACCTTAATCGGATATGCATGTATTGTGTGAATAATAATGATATCAGACTTGATGATTGTTCGACTGTTTTGTTTGCAACCGAGGCATGGTTATTGTGCATAACAATTGATAAATGACCGAAACCTATTAATATATGTGAAGTTGTGATACTTGATTAATTAGAGTTGTAAGTTATTGCTTCTTGATATTATTGTGAATCGTTTCTTTACATGATGAGTTGTAATTCAATCAGTTTAACGTATGAACACGGATTGGGTAATGATAAGTAGTTAGGGGAGGGGGTATATACTAAATGGATCGATGAAACTGTGTGGTTCGTGGTAAGTCATGTGGTCCGATGCGAATGATGATATTATGTTAGCTAATCAAAGTGAGTTAGGGTATTCTGTTATGCAACCTGAATTGCTTGATACATGAAACGAGGCTACTGTTAATACTTTGAATGATAATTAAATTAAGTGGGCCGGGTTACACAAGTAGGGTGAAACACTTAGGTTCTTATGAAGATACCAGGATGTAATCATAGCTAAGCAAGGGTAACTGTTGGATTAGTAAATTGGGCTAATAAAAGAATGGGAACTGCTTGGGCCGGTTACTTGGGATGGGTGATAAATTCAGTGGGTTTCATTTGATAAGCTGGGCCGATCATGTTGCCAGATCATATGCGTATAGTGGGGTTATGTTATATACGTGTGAGATACTATTGTTAGTTGAATGAGATTTTTGTTTATTATTGAAAGTAATATAGTTATTATGTGGAGATTCATACGAGTAGGCCACACACTTACGTACCCAGCGAAGGGGTTGTTGAGTGGGCCGTACTTTAGGTGGGTTGATGTGTTAAACGGTCATAAAGTGTTCATCGGTTACACTTGTGAAACTATGTAACTTGTGACTCGAATGGTCATCATGAAATTTGTAGTCTAGCTTGTGAACTTGATTGTTAGATTGCATGATATCGGAAAATACAAACTTGTGACATGAGAATGTTTGGGATTTGTACACTTGTTTTGATAAGCAGTAGGGATATGTGCCGCACTTTCTTGTTACTTGTATATACGTGACAATCTACGCGATGTAATGTGAGTATAAACTGAACGTTGTTGTTAAACAATGATAGGACGTGTTTGACCGACTATTAAGCAGTTAATTAACCCTACCAAGCAAACCTAAGGTGAGTTCACTGCTCTTTTCCAAGCATGCATCCCGGGAAGGGATATCGGGTAACGTTCCAGGGAGGAATGCAGGTTAATGGGATGTTGGTTATTACTCAGTTTCTATCATATAAGACCCCTTACATCTACCGATTGTTGCCGGTAAGGCAACGAGGTATTTAGTTGATAGCGCTATTAGGTTTGGCACCCTCACACCGGGCCGGAAGGACGGGCGTGAACTAATTACCGTGACCACTTGACCAATGCTTTGATAGAGGCATTGGGGTTTGGGCAAACACATCTAGTAGCCACATACGGTAATCGAGTTAATAACATCATCAAAACATAACGTTGAACTGTTCTAAACACACATCTGGTAACTAAACGCGTTAACAAAACTTTGAACTCACCAGCGTCGTCTGACACACTTGTCTGCATGCTTGCAGGTCGTTAGATTTCTTGACATGGACTTGCTATCTGGGAGTGCTGGAGTGGTCATGGATCGAGGCTCTTGGATATATATTTGATACATTGGTTTTGAACACTTATTATGAAACAGTTGTTTAACGATTTACTATATGCTTCCGCTAAACATCTCTTTTGGTTTAATCTTATGATTTGGATTTACATTTGGCAATTAATGATAGGTTTTATTTAAATACCATGCGTGGTTCAATGTGATTGGTGGCTTGGATCCTGGCACGTCACGCATCCCGCGGTGTTCCCGCATGTGGTATTTTGGGGGTGTGACAAAAACCATCATACACCACCACCACCTCCTCGTAGCCACCACAACCACCTCATCTGCAACCACACGGCGCCAATGTCGACAGGAACTTTCCAACAATCAGCAACAACCCACATAAAATTAGCCAAAACTTTTATCAAATAAAGCATAACTAAATTGGGGATTATGAACAACGAATAAAGGTGGTTGTCGGAGGAGGTGGAGGTGTCGGCTGGGCGGCGAGGCAACAGGTGGTTGTCGGAGGAGGTGGAGGTGACGGCTGGGAGGAGGAGAGGGGTGGATGAGAGGTGCTAGAGTTTTGATAAGAGATGTTTGTGTTTTGAGATTAGGAAAGAAGAAGAGGTTAGAAGTGTTGGAAGAGGTGGGAAGACATTGGAGCATGTCTGCGTGGGGAAGAGGATGCGCAGAGGTTTGAAGACATTTTTTAATGAAATGTCTTCTATAAAACAAACGAACTGTAGAGCTAAACGCCTGTGAGTGGTCTGCGTGGCGCAGATATAAGAGACTAGAAGAGATTTTTTAGAAAAAACAAACAGCCCCTTACTCTCATATTAGCCACAACCAATGATTATAATGGGAAAAATTAAAATACATAGTTACTATTTTACAGCACGTCTTTAATCTTTCTCTAAAAAAAATAATTTAATCATTCTATCCATTGCTTTATAAAATAAACAGATATTATTAAGCATTTATTGTTTGGCATGCCATGATTATGTAGTTAACTTACTGGCATAATGTTTCAAGTTGTGTGTGTTATGTGACAACCATAAGTAGCTATACCATTCACCACTTAATCATAATCTGAAGTCGTGTGACCATTTTACAAGTTATCAAAAGTTAAATACATATAATTTCAATTCATGAATCAATGTTCGGTACATTTAATTTATGTGTTTTTGTATAATCTAAAATTCAATATATAAATAAACATTAAATATACTTTCATTTATGTACACTTGATAAATTCATCCCAAAGTTTGTTCATTTTGTCTTTGTCCACACACAACTTGGGCAACATATCCACATGCAATATTTATTCTTGAATCCTGCATTGTTTTCTAAAGGCATAGAGAGTTACATGTGAGCATGTTTCCACTCGATTTTTGTTACATGAAAGCTGGATTATTATGTAAACCCAATTCATATGGATTTTGAATATTAAAAAAAGACAAATTTTGTAGTTGTGTCACGAGAACAGATATGTTTCATGATATTCAAAGAATATATCGTTTTCAAAGTGTATGTACTAGAACTTGCTCATATGCTACAGGATTACAAGTTGTCCAATTTTTAATTGTTGTTACTCGACTAATTATTTTAGTATAAACATATGGTCTCAATCCACTAATCTTTAAAATATGAACACGAACGTTTAAGTTATTAGTCTCGATTTGTGCTCTATCAAAAGTGCCTACATTTGTTCGGCTAACTTGCCATTCGGGGACATATATCAAGTACACATACCGCTTAGCAATTAAGCTAATTGAAGTATTACTTGAAATTACAACAAGAATAAAGAGTTAGAATAGGCATTGCGATGAGGTAATTAAATGTTCTTTATAAAACAAAGAACGACGTTTTTATATTTTTCTTTTTAAATCTTGTAGATCTATTGGTATCCATGTCACCCGAACGAGTCGTTCAGAAGAGTTCTTGGATCAAATCAGAGGCGGAATTCAAAGATTTGATCTTCGTTCCGCTTGCTATACACTTTTACAGTCTCTTGTATTGATTAACTTGACGTTACAATGGCTGCAGACAATTTGGCAGCACCTCGGCTCCAAAATCACAAAGTTACAAATGAAAGACATGAGCTCACTATTTATAGGCAGGCCAGTCCACATGAAGTGGCTTTCACCAGTCCACATGAACTGGACACTACCACTTCATATGAACTGGCATTTCGCCACTTCACATGAATTGGATCTGCCCGTTCGTGTGAACTGGTCCAATAACCCTAAAAAACTATTTTCTAGGCTACTGAGCTCCGATCTATCCTATCTAGACACACGACTCGATACAAGACGAAGTCAACAGACATATGCACTAACAGTCTCCCCCTTGGATGTTGACGGAGTCTTCAGTACGAGATGTCAGTACGTCAAAACTTCAGTCTTGATCAGTCTTCTTACTTTTCCAAAATATTTGACGCTGAAGCATCCTTCAAACTCTCTCTTTCATACTATTTTCAAAGTATTTGACGCAGAAGCATTCTTCAAATTCTCTTTTTTTTTCACCATTATCAGCTATTCTTCCATAATCTGAACTGGCTCTTTCACCCTTCAATCTCCCCTTTGCTAATTCCGGGATCGTAATCTGATATAGCACTTTCACAGGTTTTGTATCAAAAACCTGGCTTTAACTCTGCACAAGCTTCGACTCGGGGATCTACACAAATCTCTTCCCAAGAGTAAGATTTAACTTTATGTTTACCACTTGTATTTAAAATGATTAAATTGGTTTCAAATTAATAAGCCATTTAGTCATTTCAAAAATATTTCTCATTTTAAAAAACTCCCCAACCATGTTATTCATCATGTTTAGCACTCGGAATTTTGAAAATCAACTCTTCAACATCAGTTGTCGAAAATAAGATGAAGTAAAATCTTTTTGATTTTTCAAAATTTTATGTTAAAACACATTTTTTTTGGATTTTTGTTTTTAATGAAAAACAGTAAAGAAATATTTACAGTCAATATTTTTTGTGAGTTTGTGTAAGAGGATCATATCAGTTTATGAGACAAACCACTAGCACCGTTAAGCTTTAAACATATTAAGTTCTAAACGATTCACATAGATTGACGATATTGTTGTCCTCTTAAACTCAATCTAAAAACTTTCGAAATGCTTACCGATACGTTAGGGTATATTAATATTGCACTAAATTCTTATGGACCCTACGATCTCAGCATATCCCCTCATCATGCAATACACTAACTCTAGTAATGCCTTTAAACTTTCATCAACTGTGATATGTGCGAAAACAACGCAGAATGTTTAAACATTAACAATCATGTCGATCTTTCGATACGCAGAGAAAGTCCAATGTTTAAACAAAATAAGAAATAAAAACAAGTTATCCCTAACACCCATATTTAGCCCCTTTATCACAATGCACTTAGGTCGAAATGTGATAAAGCCAAGCTATTCCTAATGTATGACCAAATGTTTTCCCTACACCGATATTTTAGCACCTTTATAGCAATGCCCTTAAGTCGAAATGTGGTATGCCCATGCTATTTCACCATTAAAGCTACATGTATGACTATCACCATTAGGGTTCAACCTTAAACATAAACATTCCCTCTATGCATCACTAAAGATATTACCAAAGAGATAAGCATCTGCGAATTTAGCCCATGAAACCATAACACAATAGATAAAAATACACACTATCGGGTCAAGTTATTCTACAAAGGCTTCTAATTGTAAGAAGTGTAAGAAGGATTTATAGAGTGACAAGTGTCCAACAACCTAAAACTAAGCCCACTACATCACCATCAAAAACCTAAACACCCACCCCCACCCCACCCCACCCCACCACCACCCAAAAACCTAACCCCCCCACCCACCACCCAAAAACCTTAACCCCCCCCCCCCCCCCCCCAAAACCTAAAAAACTTAACCCCCCCCCCCCCCCCCCTAAAAAAAAAAAAAACCTAAAAAAACTTAACCCCCCCCCCCCCCCCCCACCACCCCCAAAAACCTAAAAAAAATCTAAAAAAAAACTAAACACCCACCCCCACCACCACCACCCAAAAACCTAAACCCCCACCCCCTCGGCAAATTTTTTTTTTTTTTTTTTTTTTTTTTGTGGGTGAGGGGGGGGGGGGGTTAGGTTTTTGGTGGTGGTGGATGTTTAAGGGTTTTTTTGTAGTGGGGTTTTTTTGTATAGTGGGTTTTTTTAGGTTATTGGACACTTGTCACTCTATAAATCCTTCTTACACTTCTTACAATTAGGATACTTTGTATTTGATCCTAATCCACACACTATCCTCACAAAGACAAAGTCCCAACAACTAAAAGAATCGCCAAGCATGAGTTAAATAGATTATGAAGTTAGTTTAATGCAATTCATTGTTGATGCATACATGACTACACATTGTAAAATTAACTTTTTGTTTAAAAGGTGATAAAGTTATAAACATTTAAATAGGACAATGCTAGACAGAAAACCCACATTTAGGTAGAAAACTCTGGAAACCCAAATCTCCCGGCCTTTTTACCCCACCTCCCGACATTTTTTTTTTTTGAAAAAAATAACACATGTAATATACATGTTTTAGAGTGTCTTGGGCCAAAAAAAACAAAAAAGCGCCGAAGGGATTTTTTAAAAAAAAATAAACAAATTTCAGCCATGTCCGGTCGCCTAACATGTGTTAGCCAAAAATGACAGAAATTGCTGAAATTTTTTTTTTTTTTTAAAAGATCCCTTTGGCGCTTTTTTGATTTTTTTGGCCCAAAACTCTTAAAAACATGTATATTACATGTGTTAATTTTTTCAAAAAAAAAAATGTCGGGAGGTTGGGTTTTCTAAGGTTTTTCATATAGATAGGGTTTTCTACCTAGCCTTGCCCCATTTAAATACATACTATATAATACAATTTTTAAATTTGGTATGTTGTATAAAAGCAATGTTTAACCAACTTAGAGACCAAAATTGACTAGTGATGTTACTATTGATTCGAAGTAGACCTCTCAACTTTCTCAACGACATATGTAATACAAATTTATTTACATTTTTAAGACACTATGTTGTAGCGTTATTATGAATAACTATTTAAGCTCATGAAAGTATTTGATTGTTTATAGAATAAGCAATGGACAAAGTTAGGTTTGGATTTAACCCATCATAGCCTACAAGGTATTGCCACCAAATGTATGAACCAATTAACCAAATATCATCCAATTAAGCAGTTGATTGCCCCGTTATTGAATTATTGTGTCTACAACTTTATTTCATAATAAAAAAGGTGTTGACAATTGAGTTGATTCGTGTTTTTTAAATAATTGGTTTTAGAAAAGGTCTAGTTGATTTTAAACCTTCAAACTATCTCGTAATAATAAACGTTCGAGTCTCTTAGCTAAGTTCGAAACTAGCTTCCACCGGTTTACATGCTCAACTCAAGCTATGTTTACCCGATCTCATTGATTAGCAGTATGCTATTTGTGGGGTCATGTGAGTTTTCCGATAATGAGTTTTTACAACTAAAAAAAGTTTAAGATTTTTAGTTCGCATCAAATGTCTAAGGGTTTTGTCGAGCCATTGTTAACAACTAATATTTTTAAATTTCTAAAACACTGATATTCATGCACGGTCAATCAAAGAAATAAAAAAAACTAGTTTATGACAAAAGACTAAACTTTTTAAAACAAAACAATCCGATATTTAATTAGGAGTTAAACGCCATTTTAGTCCATGTGGTTTGACCCATTTTACAAGTTTAGTCTGAAGATTTCATTTTTCGTCTGTGGGTCCAAAAAAGTTTCATTGTTACCATTTTAGTCCACTGGGTTAACTTCATCCTTTTTTTACTGTTAATGAGAAGAGCAATTTGGTCATTTTATATGTAATTCTGTTAACTAGAAGAGCAATTCGGCTATATAAAATGACCGAATTGCCCTTCTCATTAACAGAAAAAATGGATGAACTTAACCCAGTGGACTAAAATGAAAACGGTGAAACCTTTTTTGACCCACAGAAGAAAAATGAAACATTTGGACTAAACTGGCAAAATGACCCAAACCACATGGACTAAAATGGCATTTAACTCTTTAATTAGTGGTTGATAAATTATTACATATGTTTCAATAAACAACAACATTTTAATTAAATGGATCTTGTTCGTTTCAATGTTTAAAAGAAGACATGAAAAGTGGAGTTGTCTAGAAAATATTTGGGGACGAGATTTGAGGAAAAGAAACAGCAAACATAAGACGTGGGATGTTTTGTTGGTTTGTCGAATCTGTGAGTGTGAGTGCTCCTTCACTATTCCCCCTGTTTGTTTAGGTGATTATTGTCACTTGCCAAAGGTCGTTGCTGGGCCTGGCTTATCCTAATTTACATAAACCACCCCTTAAGCCATCCAACTTTTGACCTTTTTTTTGGGTTTTGACTTTTGACCAATGTTTGAGTCAAAGTCATGATATTTCCATTGACCATTTTACAAATTACAATATAGTGATATACAGCTTTTTTTTGAGCAAAATTGTTCCAACTATAAAAGTTTAGGGTAAAACGTATTAAAAGTCAAAAGATACCTACCACCTACCAAATTTATGCCCATACCAAATTTTGTTGAAAAATAATATACCATTTATGTTCACTTTTGAAATTGAATTTAGAGTAAATTACGTTTTTGACCCCTGTGGTTATATCACTTTTACTATATTAGCCCAAAATAAGAATTTTTAACATATCTGCCCCCATGGTCTCTATAACTAACCATTTTGGCCCCTAAGTCTAGATATCATGGGGGCCAAAATAGTTAGTTATAGAGACAATGGGGGCCAAAATGGTTAGACTTAGGGGTCAAAATGGTTAGTTATAGAGACCTTGGGGCAGATATGTTAAAAATTCTTATTTTGGGCTAATATAGTAAAAGTGATATAACCACAGGGGCCAAAAACGTAATTTACTCTTGAATTTAAGTTCATTAAGTTAAAGGGAAAATCGAGAAAATATAGAGGTTGGCTCATTTATTTTACATATTTTACATGGACTTTTTAATATTTTAGAAGTAGACATTCAAAACCAATTTTTTTTTTTTGAAAGGTAACATTTTATAAACAACAAACGCCAACCCAGGCCGGGCCGACAAGACAAACGAACATTACATAATTACAAAAGAGACCCAATCTTTCCACTCTATCCTTTTATATTTCGAACGACTAGAAAACCACAAATAACTAAGAACCTTTATTTCACTTAAAATTCCTTCAATTCTAGCCGGGATGCTGGAGAACTTAAGCATGTTCCTTGCGCGCCATAAACTCCAGCAAGTAACCATAATAACACCTTGAATCGCCTCCGTTTTCTTCTCCGAAACACCAAGCCCGCTGAAGATGGTAAACAGATCCTGTGTCGAAAAGGCGAAAATGGGCGGGATTTTACACCAAACAGAAATACCATTCCATACCGAAGAAGCGATGAAACAAGCTATGAATATGTGGTAAACCGACTCAACATTCGAGTTGCAGAGCTGGCAAGTTGGATCAGTAACATCAATGTTCCTCTTCAGAAGGTTATCGGCTGTAGGAACTCTATTTAAATTCATCCTCCATATGTGTATGTTAACTTTAGACGGCAACCACCTGCACCACTTGATGACCGAACTGTTAACAGGAGCGCTGTTACCTTTCAGCAGCCTTTTGACCTCTTTAACCGAGAAGCATCCGTTAGAATCCGACGACCACCTCCATTGATCTGGACCGCTACCAAACTGCACTCTTGAAACCGCATCAACCTGTTGGTCGAACTTGTTCCTCAAATCAGCGGATGCTAATTCCGAAGACCAATTCCATTTAAACACCAGATTACCATTAAGAGAACACACTCTATCCGCCACAGAGACTTTTTTGGCAGACTCAAGTCTAAACAGATCTGGAAAAACTGTTCTCAACGGCTCATCAAACACCCAACATTCCAGCCAAAAGGCGACATCCGTACCGTTTCCAATAATGCCTTTCATAAAATAACTTAATGGGCGACCATCCACCTTGGTATTAATGAAGACTTTAGCAATATTCGACCACACTCCAGGAAGAGATTTTTTAAAAGGGATGCATTCCCAACCTCTCCTGTTCGAATGTAGAGCACCGATAATTTTTTTCCAAAGGCTATCACCTTCATTCTTGAATCTCCATCCCCACTTAACCAAAAGAGACGTGTTAACATTTTCTAACTTGTTTAAACCCAAGCCCCCTTCTTTAATTTTACGAGTGACCGTATCCCACGCGACCCAATGCATCTTTCTATCCTCCGACGAACCACCCCATAAAAACTTTTTAATTAACGCTTCCAGATCAGAAATAATCTTCTTCGGGGCTTTATAAAGAGAGAAGTAGTACGTCGGGAGGCTTTCAAGAACGGACTTTATTAATACCACCCTTCCCCCAATCGAGAGAAGATGTGACTTCCACTTAGAGAGACGAGCCCGAAAAATCTCCAAGACCGGGTGCCAATTAGAAATCCTATTCATGTTGGCTCCAACTTTAAGACCGAGGTAAGTGAAAGGGGGACAATCTGGTTTACACCCCACCACGTTAGCCATCTCCCCGATTTCTTCCAACTCCACTCCTATCCCATAGAGGTTGGATTTGTCAAGATTTATCTTTAAACCTGAGCATATGTAGAAAACACGAAGAATTCTCACAACGTTAGAGATCTCCTCTCTAGACCATTCTCCCATCACAATAGCATCGTCCGCATAAAGAAGATGGGAGATAGTCGGCCCGTCATTAGGAGTAGGAATCCCACTAATGATATCCGTTTCTAAAGCTTTGTTAAACATGCAAGTCAAAGCCTCCATTACCACTAAGAAAAGGAAGGGAGAGAGCGGATCGCCTTGTCTCATGCCTTTCTCGCACCTAAACGTGAAAGTAGGGGAGCCATTAACTAGAACAGAAGAATTCGCCGAACTTAGAACTCCCGAAATCCAAGAGATCCACTTGCTATGAAAACCCATTTGAGAAAGAATACTCCTTACGAATTCCCAACTTACATTGTCATAAGCCTTCTCAAAATCGATTTTCAGAAAGAAAGCCTTAGACTTTTTCTTTTTGATCCAAGATATCAACTCGTTAATTATAAGCGGACCATCCAATATGAATCTCCCTTTGAGAAATGCCGATTGCGATTCCGAGATAACATCATCTAACACCATCCTCAAACGATTGGCAAGAACCTTCGAAATCACCTTACTAATAGCTCCCACCAAGTTGATTGGCCTATAATTGTGTAAAGAAACCGGGTCGCTTACCTTAGGGATTAAGGCAATAAAAGAAGACCCACTTCCAAGGTTGATCAGGCCGTTGTTGTAAAACGAGTCGAAAATCTTATTAAAATCTTCCTTAAACAAGTTCCAAAAGTGTTTGATAAATTTAAAATTCATCCCATCCGGGCCCGGAGCTCTCTCGTCCCCACATTCAAAAACCGCCTCTCTAATTTCTCTTTCACTGAACGGCTCTATTAAAAAATTCTGATTAGCCTCCGAAATCTTCTTGATATTAGGGCACACCAAAACCGGCCTATTACTAACCCGATCTTTAAACTTGTCCCTAAAGAAAGACAAAATCCGTCTCTTAATAAGATTAGGATTAGAACACCACACTCCGTTAATATCAAGGCCATGAATCGTATTGACCGCTTTTATGTTGTTAACCGACGCATGAAAAAATTTTGAGTTCTCATCCCCTTCTAAAGCCCACTTCAACCGCGATCTCTGTTTAAGGTCGGAATTTTTTCTAAAATCCGCTTCTTTCACCAGTTTTCTGTTTTCCGCCAAGATCCATTCCTCTTCTTCGGATAAATCCTTATTTTCCATTTCTTTTTCTATTTCCTCCAACTCGGATAAAGCCTTATTTACACTATCTTTTTCTTTAATCAGAAACTCATCTCTCCATTTCTTAAGCCGAGCTCTTATATGTGCAAACTTAGCAGTGAGACAATAATCTGGGGAACCAAACGAAACAAAACTCTTAATCAAACTATGTCAAATAAGCACTGTTGGCAAAAGTCTATGCACAGGCTAAGGTTTTAGCCTACGAAAACAAGCAATCAAACTAATTCACACGTAAAGGCCGGCTAAGTCTTAACCCTCGATTTTATCCGCCGGCTAAGGTTTAGCCCCCACTTTTACATGTGTTGATCTTCGATTGGTTCGCTTGTGGTATGAGATTTACTTTACAAGAGTTTCCGTTCCATGTTAATTCTTGCCGGCAGTGACTTGATTTCCATGTCTAATTTTTTCAAAATCATCATGTTGGTGATTTTCCCTAAGTTAAAACTAGTACAAAATTCAAGAATACTTTTTTATATTGTAAATTTTTAATTAAAGACAAAATTAAAGTTTAGGTTTACCTTTTTATTTAGACCATCCGTAGTAGTCGTTACTTTTTGGGAGTTTTTTTTTTTAACAAAACGCCCCACCATGCCCCTGTTGCCACCCCTGTGGGCGTTTTTGTACCCAAATTCAGTTGGAGCGTGCTTTATTCCACGCCTTGGTTCATTAAGTTCGACCAATCATCATTCATCTTTCTTTTGTTTGTCCAATAAGAGTTTTTGATGGTTTTTTTTAATTTAATTTTATTACACCTCTTTTAACATAATGCCCCACATCCCCACTACACCCATTTTAGAAAACGCCTCATAATGCCCCATTGCTGATTGGGCTGCTACATAACGCAAAACACCCAAAGATAAAGGCGTTACCACAACACATAGTCTTAAACAATTTAATTACTCTAATGTCAAAGTCAGATCATAGAGAATCTTCCATCATAATTCCACCAAACGGAAACCATCACCAACAATCCTCCCATCTTATGGTTGTTGACTTGTAACATACCCTCTCTTTGAAACGGATCAATTGCAACTGATAGGAATATTCAAGATCAGTTTGGTTGCTTTGTTTTTCTTTATTCTTTTAACAGAAAATTTAGATTACTGGCAGACCACTAAAGTATCATCGTGCCACCAGCGGAACCACACGATCATATCCATCACCACTAGGCATAATGCCTATACACCAATTTAAGAGAAAACCCCAATAAATATAGGAAAATCCCCCTTATGAGAATCAAACCCATGACCTATTGGTCCCAAAGCCTTATCTTACCCCAAGATGCCACTAGGCAAAAGTGTCCAACGGGGTGGGTAGTCCAATTCGACATCCAGTGAATCAAACCCATGGTTAGGATCACTATTATCGTTTCTGTAAAGGTGCAATTGAGTCTAGTCAAATAAACAAGTCCATTTAATATCCATAACCTTTATACAGACTATAATATTTCAAGTATACCAAAACGGCAAAACTATAACAACCCTCCTAGAACGTGACCCTAAAACGTTCCTTACATACCCCGTACGCGAGAAACGAGCCCGAAATACCCTTGTATTTATTAAAAACAAATAAAATGAGCCGTTCGCGGGCCGCGACCCAGACAGTCGTAGGTCTCGCGGGGCGCGAGCCCTTTTGTTTGCAGGACACGGCATTGCGCCACGTGTCCCAAGTCTAGTCTGCTGACTAGGCTAAGCTAGTGCCGCCCTTAAAGCTCTCGCGGGGCGCGACAGGCTTAGCCTGGGGCTTCGCGGGGCGCGACAAGGTGCCCGATCAGGCCTATAAATAGAATGTTGGAGCTCATTTGACAATTCGTTCAAAATCGACAATTCTCTCTCAATTTCTGAATAGTAGAAGTAATACCCGGGCATAATACCCACTATAAAGCGAAGCTCTGTCTCGTTGTAAGTATTATAACCCTGTTATTACCCTACACGATCGATTTAGGGCTCCGTAACGCATGTCAGGGCTCTGCCTGACTCAGTCCTTGGAGTTCTGTCCCGTGTTACATTCGATTGATCTAGGATTCCGTAATGCATGTCAATGCGCTGCCTGACTCAGTCATTGGAATTCTGTCTCGAGTTGTACGGTTAATGTAATTTGGGTTATTTTACTAACATGTGTGCATTGTTTAATTTTAATAGATAATAACCAGGAGATACAACAAGAAGCCTTAGTCTTTCCTAAATAAACAATGTGAGTACATCTTCTTTCTGTCACCTTTTTGATAATTACTTTTGTGAGTCTAAATGCTTTATCAAAACCTCAAATGTTTTAAATTACATTTGGACAGTAAATTGAGTATTTGTGATTCTACCATTACTATTGGTAGGTTGGGGTTTTGTATACATTACTTGAAACTCGTTACTATTGGAATAGTAGCATGACCAACCAGTCAGGGAGGACAATACCAAGAAAAAAAGGGTAATTGGATAGATATAAGCAAATGTAATTGTGGATGCCCTCAATACTGTAAAAGTGATAAAACTGTTTTGATTAAACTGAGATGCACTCGCTAGTATTTCTTGCTAATAAAATGATTTAAAACGCGTTTCAGGTAACAAAATGTGAAAGCCAATAGAAGCTAGCTAGAGAGCACTGAAGGCTTGAAAAATGGCTATAAAAGTTACCTAAACAAAAAGGAGTTTTATTTTCAATAATTAGGGTTTATCCCTACAAATGTATTGTCAAATGAACTTGGGTTTTATCCCAATATTTTATTATTATAAAAGTTGGTGTTTTACTCTGATAAACATATTTCCTAACTACGGTATTGATGAAAGTTTTTCGCTTCAAATTAATAAACATCGATACCACCCGCTCTGAGATGTCGCGACACCCGCTCCCGGGGCAGGGGTCAGGGGTTGCGACAAAAACATTGATCACAACGACAAGATTGAAGCTCATGATATTATAGTCTAGTGATATCTTGAGGGTCGGCTAAGACTTAGAAACCATTAGGTCCTGGGTTCGATTCCTATAAGGGGGTTTTTCTCAGATTTATTGGGTTTCCTCCTGAATTGGTGTACGAGCATTATTGCCTAGTGGAGATGGATATAATCGGTTGGTTTCGCTCGTAGCACGATGATACTTCAATGGTCCATTAGTGATCCAAATTTTCCTTTACAAAAATGACAAGATTGAAGCATGCGGTCGTCAGTGATCCAAATTTGCGTTTAAAAAAAAATTGACAAGATTGAAGCGTACTAATGTTATTTTTTTATTTTTATTTTTGGGGCCTTAGGTTTCTCATTTTCCATTTATGCGAGAACTCGATTTGTCATTTTTTAAAAATTCTTCAAACACTAGCACCCTCAACGAGTTACGTTGTGCAAGAAATGAAGAAGAAATGAGAAAAGCAAAAGGGGAATTGGCCTGTAATAATTTTAACTAGAGGTCTCTGACCATTGACAGTCACACCTTTAAATATTTCCCCCATCAGTCTCACCTTTCACCTATTTTTCCTACACCGGTCCCTCATTAAAAAAACATAACGGAGTTATGTTTTTTTTCCAAATTACAAACAGTTTTTTACGGCTTTTGATCAGAATGACGAACGATTCTATTGATTTAAAACTTACCTCAAAACAGTGCTCCAAACGATGAAAACGGCACTTCAATTCGGGTGTTTAAATTTCCAATTAACAAAAATCAAGTCATTTGGAGCACCATTTCGAGGTAAGTTTTACATCAATGGACTTGTATCGTTGTTTTGATCAAAAGCCCTAAAAAATCTGTTTGTAATTTGGAAAAAAAGCTCAACTCCATTAAGTGTTTTTTAACAGGGGACCGATGTAGGAAAAATAGGTGAAAGGTGGGACTAGTGGGGAGAATATTCAAAGGTGAGACTGTTAATAGCCAATGTCCTCTAGTTGGAATTATTATATTTCAATTCCCCCAAAGAAAAATAAAAGATGCCCTTCAAACTAAAAGGCTGATCCATGATCCTAACAAAAGAAATAAAATTCAGAATCTTATACAATGTAAGAAATCTAAATATCAATCTCAATATAAGAAATGATATATAATATAAGTTGTAGAGATTGAGTTGAGATTGATAGAATCCGATGACATTATTTTATACAACTCTCATGTGGTTGTAGTTGTTGCCTTTAACAGAAGGTCTCACATCCTGTGGATTTGGTTGTCTGCTAACTCCAACTCCAAATCATTATCTCAATATCTCCTTTTCTGTTGAAATATATGAATATTTCCAATTCAATATCAAATATGTATTATATATTTTGTGTTTTGTATTGTATGTTGGGACTGAGATTAAGAGACCTGGAATTGAGCTGGGCTTGGTGGGATAGCTTGTGAGTTAGTGGGCTTCTGTGTTGCTGTGGGCTGATTGGAATAAATATTAGCAGTCGATGGAGTTGGGCTTTAAGGGTCGTTAAAGGAACGTGTCTAGGGTTTGCGGCTCATGGCATATATAAGTGAACATCCAGTGAATTGAAGAGTTGGTTCGGATTTTTAGTCATCTCTCTCATATTTTACGTCTGAAGCATATCAATACAATCTAGGGCTTTCATCTTCTTGGTTATCATGAAAACCTAATCCATCATGTTCGTTGTCAAAGATTATCATGTTGATGTGCTTAATTTATTCACATAGTTTCTTTTTGTTTACAACCAGAGAGGTTTACAAATTTAGAGACGATTGGATTCTGTTTGTAAGTTGTGACAAACCTCACACCGTGCTGGGAGCCGGACGTGAACTTTTAACCTTCACTTTGACATTAATGTTGATAGACGTTAATGATGGCACAAAACGAAACGTCAGCATTCGGTACACAGTTTAGTCATTTGATGAGGGTTAGCTACCCAAGTCATACATAAACCAAAAACAGTTGTGAACTTTACTTTTGCTTAAATAAAATTGTGAATTCGCCAACTTTATTGTTGACACGTAATTGCATGCTTCACATGTCATTAGGTACAACTGGGACGGACTATTGCAATTGCTGGAGTGGTGTGGTTTGATAAACTTTATGTTTTGAATTATTTATTAAATTTGTGGTTTTTTTTTAATTCTTGTTAGGATTTTAACTTTATTTCCGCTGCAACTTAAACTATGTTTTGACAATTAAAACTTGATCGTTGATCATGTTGTTAGTGATGTTTTTATGATTTTAAATATTCGGTTCAACATGATTAGTGGCTAAATCCTGGTCAGTCACACGCCTCGCGGTAAAACTCCGCATGCTTCACGTGGCATGTGGAATTTGAGGGTGTGACAGTTCGGGTTCGGGTATAGATCGGGTTTTCTTATTCATTTTTTTGGTATAAAACATAGAAATATGTTGGAAACCTTTATTTATATATATTGTATGCCTTAAAATCTGCCCAAAAAAACATCACACAAGCTCTAACCGTTCAAAAGAAACTGTTGTACACAACGGGTCGGGTATTACAAAAACCCGGGTTCGGGTATTACGAAAACCCGGTTACAAGTATTACGAAAATCCAGGTACGGGTTTTATGGAAACCGGGTACGTTGAAAACCCGGGTACAAACCGGGTATGAAAAACCCGGGTTCGGGTTTGGGTTCGGGTATTGAACAAAATATGCATACCCGGTTCCTACCCTACGGGTAGGTTCGGGTTTAGAAAACCCGGTTTTTCTAATACCCGAGTTCAGGTCCGGGTTCATGTTTTTTGTACACCTCTAATCTAAACTTACATAAATTTCAAAGGACATGGTGACAAATTACGAAAAAAAAAATTAAAATGTATTCGTACGAGTTAACGCGCGAACTACCTTTAACTCGAACTATGCTAGAAAGTTCATACAAATCAAATCAGCTTAAGTTGAATTACGAGGAATGTTTTACCAAGTTAACTATGAGTTTGTTATAAGACCATGTGTAGTGGGGCGTTTTCTTTAAAAAAATTTCAAAAAAAACGCCCAAAAACGCCTCCCCCACCATTACATGGGGCGTTACTTTGTAAAATTTTTGAAAAAAAATTCTTCCGGCGTTTTCTTTAAAACGCTCAAAGCAAACAAGTTGGATGAGTGTAGAACTTTGACTGACCAATGGGAAGAGAGATTAGTGGATGACTATTCAGCTTTTTGAATAAGTTTTTTTTTAATCCTTTTTAATAATTGGAAGGGGCATTATTAGGCATTATGCCCACTACACCACTTTTGCTATAATGCCCCATCGCTGACTAGGACGCCACGTGTCGGATAATGCCCCATGGTGGGGGCATTATAACCCACTACCACTACACATGGTCTAAGTTAGAACAATAGAACATTGACTTTGTAAACACCATGGGCCCAAATGTTAGTGTAGCATGGGTTATGGGTCATATAATTATTCATTCTATGCACTAAAACATCTCAAAACATTCATGTAGTATAGCAAATTAGCAACTAGCAAGCATATCTTGACTGATTTATCAATGGCCTCATCGGGCTCCTTTCTTGGCTTCTTGTACATTGTACACTTGTATTCACAACTATCCATTTTTCTCATAGGAATAATCTTTTTATTTCTTTTTCAAATTAAAAGTTATGTTATAACAAACATGATCAGAGTTAAAAAAAAATAAAAAGAATGAATCAATGAAGTAACTGTAAGCTGTTCTATAGTAAAATTAAATATTGTCAAACTAGTAACACTAAACATCAAAAAGAAACACTAGGATCATCAAAAACCCTACTAAAAATGTTTCTTGATGATCTTTAAACATCAGATTATCGTCAACAGAAACGACCCAATTGAACGATCATCACACTCGTATCATCAAGCGACCCTCGTGAAACCGAGAGTTCAACAAGCTTCTTGCAAGCCGAAATTGCGTCCAATTTATCCGTTGACGCACATAAAGGTCGAGCTAAATCAACCGCTTCTTGATTGCCAACTTTCTCCCATAATCCATCAGAAGCCATGATCAAAAATTCATACTCCGGCATAATTTTGAACATTTTTGTTTCGGGTTCAGCTGTAATCCATTGTTTTAGGCTTCGATCGCCAATTCCTCTTGAAACCGCTAGTGATCCAAGAACTCTAGAAACGCCTCGACTACAATCGACATAACCACCCTGCCAAAATTTCCAATAAAGACTCAATGCTCGAATTCTATTAAATGTACGGAAAATTAACTTAAACCTATAGACTTTTTTTTAATTTCTTACCAGTGATTCAATTCGTTGTTTTTCGTCTGGTCTAGATGGGCGATGATCCAAAGTGAGGGCCTCCGCTGCTCCTCCTCTACTGACAACCGCACGACAATCTCCAGCGTTTGATACGACTAGATTACCGGAAGTGATGATGGCGGTAACACAACAAGCTCCCCCTCGTTGTTCTTGTTTTAGAAACTCCGAATCTGTGGTTAGGTAACCTTGTTTGACTGCTTCAACTATTTCGGTTTCACCCCTCTTGTCTACTTCATTTTGAATGTTCTTTTGGAGATTTTCTGATGCGAAATCCGCAGCTTGTGATCCACCATGGCCGTCAAAAACACCAAAGAACGCCTGAAAATGTCCGAGGAAAACAAGATCAAAACCGGTTCTTAATTAACCAATCCAAAAACCAACAGAACAAACGTATCCAGTAATATCCTACTCAGAAAACAATGTCCTTGTAAAATTAACTAATAAAAAAACCGAATAAACATTTCCAGTAATATCACACTTAGAAAACAGGACTCAGGAAAAATTAACTAATCCAAGAAACTAAAAAAAAAAACAAATAAACGTATCTAGTAATATCTCACTCAAAACTAAAAAAAAATCGCACCTGTTTTTTCTCTCCGTTAAAATCGACGTTGACCGTAAACCGATCTTCCATCTTCTCTCTCCTCCCTCTCTTACAATAAATCGAATACCCATCTTCATCAACCACGACCTCCTTCCACCGGTCCTCCCCCGCCGGCGTTGACTGGTCACCGGAAAAAGTCAACGACCCAATCGGAATATCCAATCTAGTGGGTCTCTTTCTCTTCAACAACGTAGGAGAAATAGAAGAAGTGGTTGTGGTTGTTCCATGATCGTTACAGGTTCTAATAAGTCCACTGACCGGCGGCGGGGGTTTTTGAAGGCGGAATTTGAAGGGAGACGAGGGAGATGAGGAACAAGAGGATGGGGAGTGGGTCAAAGTCAAGGATTCCGGCGATGATTTGCAGAAGATTGAAGAGGTTACTCTTGATGATGGGGAGAATACCGGTGAGTTTGAGATTGCAACGGTACACATGTTTGGTTTTTGGATGTGTGTAACGTTCGAATTTTTGTTGGGTTTGTTATGATGAAAGTTGATTGTGGAAGTTATATTGAGATTTGAGGAGATTGTGGTCAAAGTGGGTCCCGCTATTCTTCTCCGTGTTAGATTTGTGTTCGTTTCTCATTGCTGTATTTTCGTTAGGACTAAATTGCCCCTTTTACACACTTTAAGTAATGAACGTATATATTTTTTTGCGGTGAGATGGTGGATAAATGAAAGTAACATGCTAAATGTATAGATGATTAAAGTAATAGTTTTAAGCAACAGTAATTATACTGTAAAAATGAATAATAATAATAATAATATCGGGGCGGCGTATAGCGAAAGAAAATACGAAGGCAGGCTCCCGAGCACCGATTTGGCAAGGGTCATACGACCCGCAAAGGAGAGGAACCTAGATTTCCATTTAGAAAGTCTCGAAGTGACTCTATCCAGAACCGGTTTCCAATATTTCGATTTTTTCATGTTAGCTGCGATCGGAATACCTAGGTAAGTGAATGGGAACTTACCAACTTCGCATTTAACAACATCCGCTAAAAGAGACACTTCGGTATCCTCCACACCTATTCCAAATAATTTACTTTTTCGGCGATTGTCACACCCCGACTTTCCACGTGTCACCGGTGGGCCCGGTGGGGGAGTATCGTGACGTGGTTGGTAACATAATAGTCAAACAACACAATATATATGAATGCACAGCGGAAGCAAAAGATATTTATTATTACATTCCGAATATGAAGTAATATTCAGTATTACAACGGAAGTAAAGGATCCACAGGTGGATCGATATAAAGTAAAAACTGTTCAACAGACTTTGACATCTAGAGCTTGCGAAACTTGAGTAATGATGCCTGGAGTAGCCAGCCTATTTCGTCTAGCACCTGCACTTAGCCTTTTTGGAAAATACGTCAGTTTACACTGGTAAATACAACTCAACTGACTCATTTAAAAAGAGTTTGAGAAAATTGATTTGGATGCACGTGGCACAAAATATCCTTTATAATTTGATTAAAATGCACAGAGGCAACATTAACCTTTTATACTTGGGAAAATTATTTGTATATAATCTTGTATACAGTTTTACTTATTTGCCGTCCGTCGGGACAGATTAGCTGACACGCCATAGGTATAATGCCCACAGGCTATCATCCTCTAAGTGGATTACCAGTTCCGGTATAATGCCCACAAGGATGATACCCCTAAGTGAATTACCAGTTTTCACATAATGCATCTGTCAGGTGTACGCCTACACCCCGTGCTTAGGTCATGGCCATTTCGTAAAATGATGCCAAGGATATCCGGGACATGGTCATTTAACCCCCAAGGGCCATACATCAAATAATAGTAAAATAATACATATTAAACAGGTTATGTAAATACATCAATCACAATCCGATTTAGATGACTACATACACCCGACCAAGCGGTACTTTTATAGCACCGTATCCCAAGCCCGTATAGGGAAATAAGTTAAGAGTATTTACCTGAGCAAAGTATAAATCCAATACAATAATTGCAAGTACTTTTACTGGGCTCCTAATCTGGAACGAAGGTTTATAATAACCTATTAGAATCCTAACGGGTCTTTAATTAAGCTTAAGCTTAGACCGGCTAGTTTCAAAGATACGGTTCGTACGCACGATTAAGCGAAGACCGGATAGAATGTGATTTAGACCCGACAAGTTCAGAGACTTGTTTAATATGGGTCCTTCATGCACATTCTGGATTTTGAGATTAAACCGATAAGGTTTGACCCGTTTCGGCTAATTTATGTAAACTTGTTACATAAACCGAACCGAACGCGTAATAAGCGTGACGGGTATTCATTAGAGCCATCTACAGGTTTCCTAAGTTAATTGTGCCTCAAATATGTTGTGACATCAGTAAGATGTCTTTCATTATGCCCGAAACGTATTTAAACACAAACTAGGCCCCGTAGGGGTAGTTTGGTCATTTAAAAGGTTATGAAAGAGTTTAAATGTTTAACTGAGTTACAGGTCTGATGTAAACAGCAAACATACTTAATTTGATGAGTTATAACAGTAGGCTAAAGCGTATATGTGAATTTTATCATCTTTAACCAAACTATGCCCCGTAGGGGTATTTTGGTAATTTCACATAAGCCGAAAAGCTCGAAAACGAAGTCTGAGTTTATCAACCCTTGCTTACTGTTAAAATATCATAATTTGCCTCATATATCAGTAGGTATCAACCCGGGTATGTCCAATATGATTTTAAGACATACTATGCGTTAAAAACGCTAATTATGGCGATTAAAGGCCATTTCCGGGTTCGATACTTAAATCTGATATTTTTATATTTCCAGAGGGCTTAAAATAATTTATTTAACATATGTGATCAGTAGAAAAAGGTTTGGAGTCGTTTCGATAAGTAAAACTCATTTTATGGCCCGTAAGGGCAAAACTGACAATTACCGGGTTAAGCCTACGACTACGAGTTATGCTCAGCCTAAAATTAATTAAAAATCTTTAAAAATCCTAAAATAATATATCATATCAGTGGGTAAAAGATTTGATACCAAAAAGTATGTTTAACTAGGCTATACGCTAATTACGCCATTATGTTAACATAAAGCATTAGTTTTGCGATATTGAGCATAACTCTTAATCTACAAGTCAAACTGATGTCAAACTTTGCATACAAGTTTATATATCAGTAACTAAGGTTTTTACACTTTTACATTTTCATAAATCTCGTTTTAAGGTGTAAAGGGCATAATGGTCAACATATGAGCAATTAACGGAATCATGCGTATTAATCGGATAACTAATGAACCGAGGTGTATAATCACTGAGGGTTATACTAGCATGTAACCTGGTCCAAATGAAGCTCTAAGGTATTTCTAAAACATACCTAAACGGGTCAGAATTGAAGTCAAAGCAAAAGTCAAAGCTTTGCGACTTTCGGTTCCGAACCGGGTCTAAACAGGAAATAGTCGGGTCGAACATGTTTGGACATGTTCTTACACTTATTACTAAGTTATAACAATGATCAAACAGGTTATATATGTTCTAGATAGCTAATTATGCATAAATGACCTTTTAAGCATTATGTTGACTTTTTAATTAAAGGTTTGACCCGACATTTGACCTGGTTAGGATGGTGATCAGGGGAAACCCTTTTGGGGTTTTATTACCCACATAATTACCAACCTATAACCACTTTTAATTCGAGATATGACTGAGCCATTAAAGACTAATCTCGAAGTCAAACCGTAATTACGACGGTTTGACTTTTAGCTAATTAACTAAGCTAAAAGCAATTAGAGAAGGACAAGAATACTTACTGAGGTCCTATGCACGAGATATGATCACTAGGAAGCAAGCTTGAGCTCCAGAATCAATCCAAGAGTGCAGGAGAAGTGTGGGAATGTTTGTTGCAACTAATGAGCCTTATATAGTGAACTAAGGCACCATAAAGTGTTGACAACAAAGTCTATGATCAACCACAACTGATTAACACTTGTCACTAGTGCCTAGGGATGTCTAGGGGTCGTTTACAAGTGAGAAAAACCGGCATAGTGGGTTAAAATTGCACAAAACAGGCAACAGCCCGTTTTTGGGAGCTGGGGACACCCCTGCACATCGTAGGGGTCTTAGGCCTACGGTGCGCAGGCCTTCATCAGAGGGTGAAATGTTGTTGTTTGTTGGTGCTTCGAAAGGGCAACCTATTTTCCGAGTTTGGGGCACTGTTTTATCACTTTGGGGCCTTCAATATTGGTCTTTAACTATTGGATACCCTACCATTTGAGTTTGTTTGCTTTGGATCCAAAAACAAAACCCGAAAACAAAGGTTTACCATTCTTTTCTTCGTGAGATCATAACATGCTTTTGCAAGTCCATTATTGTGAACCCATTTCTGAATTTAGACTTAATAGATGTTTGTTATATAAAAACTTGGGTCTTGGGATTTATAACTGAGGTCGTTCAGAGGTAACAATTTAACATGACGCCACTTTAAATCCTACCGAAACATCTTTATTAAATCCGGGTTTACAACGCGTTTTGTCTTACATGACACGTGTCGTTTTATTATTGAACCCGAAATTTCTGAGGTGTTACAGCGATTTACCTTTAACCCGGTCACTAGATCCAACCATCTCAACAACCGATTTAATGCTAACGCGTTCTCCTCCGACCACAACCCAATAAAAACCACATCGTCCGCGTAGCAAAGATGAGTCAATAAAGGTCCCCCGTTTGGCAGTTGACACCCTTGGAAGCACCCTAAATTACAAAGCCGCTTCATGAATAAGCTAATGACCTCCATAGCTATTATGAATAAAAACGGAGATAACGGATCGCCTTGTCTAAGCCCCCTCTTGAATTTAAATTCCTTAGTTGGAGAACCATTGACTAGAACCGAACCCGTACCGGACACTAAACAACCCTTGATCCAAGATATCCACTTTGACGGGAACTCCATCTTCTCCATTATTCGGAAGAGAAATTTCCAATTAATGGAATCATAAGCCTTTTCGAAATCAACTTTAAAGATAAGCAACTTAGTTTTAGATTTTTTTTTGCCCATGCCACCGTTTCACTTAGAATAAGCGGGCTATCCAGGATATTTCTACCTCCAACAAAAGCCGATTGAACGGGGGAAGAAATCTCTCCAATGACAGTCTTTAGTCTATTTGCCAAATAATTTTGTAAAGCGACCCGATCAGCGAAATAGGTCTGAAATTAGCAATGACTTGCGGGTCTTTTGTTTTGGGGATAAGAGCAACAAAGGACGGGTTACATCCGATGCTAAGCGAGCAATTGATATAAAAATCATTGAAGACCTCCAAGATATTGAGGAGGGACTTTATATGGGGGAAAATCGAATTCCGGGCATAAAATGAGGTGGATCCGTTGGGATTTGATTACTAAAGCTAGGAAGGCCGGTGGAATGGGTCTTGGAGGCATACAAAGCTTCAATTGGGCTATGCTTTCTAAATGGTGGTGGCGGATCAAAGAATATCCAAATCATCTTTGGGCGAAAGTGGTCTCGGCTGTCCATGGAGGTAATAATCTCTCTTCCTCGGCTCAGTTTATCCCGCTAAAAAAGTCTATCACTGGGGTGTGGAAGGATGTCAGTTCGGTTGAAACGGCTCTAAATAAAATCGGCATTATCATCAAAGATAAGCTGGTTCTGGTTGGAAATAAGTGGCAATGGGAGGGTGACCCAAATGGTTCTTTTTCGGTTAAAAACGTCCGTCTCGAAATCGATATGGTTGCGGCTGAGAATGTCCCGGGTAATAGTGCTTTTCGGTGGAATCCTTGGGCCACCCCCAAAGCTAATTACTTGCTTTGGAGGGCCTTGTTGGGCTGCATTGCCTGTAAATCGGAGCTGATCCGGAGGGGTATTAATATCGGCGATAGTTCATGCCCTCGGTGCGGGTGGGCGGTCGAGGATAAGGATCATTTATTCGTCGGATGTCTTTGGGCAAAATGTGTGTGGTGTAACATCTTCGCTTGGTTATGGATCCGGTTCATTAACCTGAGTAAGTTGGAGGATCTTATCGGCTATCTAATTCAGCAGCCGGGTGATAAGAGGTGGAGAAAGATCGTTTATATGGTGGCTATCGCAACTGTTTGGAGATTGTGGAGCGCGCGGAATGAAAAGGTCTTTAATGGGACTTTCATTCACGTTAGTAAGATCGTCGATTGGATTGAGGAGGATGCGTTTTTTTGGATATGCAACAGATCTCAGCTCAACAAGCCTGGATGGGATAAGTGGCAAATGTTTGATATTATAGACCTGCTGTAAGCTGTTTTGTTTTTGTGTTTCGTTTTGTTTGTTGTTTCCAGTCTCTTGCTGGCCCTTTATATTTATATATAAAGAGTGTTTGTCGTTCAAAAAAAAAAAACTCTAGTTTAAAAACTGTAGAGTACTAATAATTACTCTAGTTATTTGTAGATATCATCATCATTATACTCACTAAGTCTCACCAATAGCAAAGCTAAGGTAGGTCTGATAAGAGTAAAATGTAGACAACCTTACCTATACACCGTATGAATAGAAAGACTGCTTCCAGTGACACCCCAGCTCGATAGTAGTTTTGTATCAAGCCTTGGACATAAGACACTTAAAACTTAGCAATTGGGACAAAGGCCATAGAGGATGCTTCATTCCGGTGCAGAAAACGGTGGATGCGATAAAAGAGGATGCTTTCGTTTGGATATGCCATAGAGCGAAGTTCCCCTCTCCTTCGTGGGACAAATGGTTGGATTTCGATGTTTATGATCAGTTGTAATTCCGTTTTGTTTTCGCTCTTTTTCTAACTGTATGTTTCCAGTTTCTTGTTGGGCTCTATATCTATATATATAAGTTTTTGTTGGAAATTTTAGTGAAAATGAGTTTTTCACTAAATATTTTGGACATTAATTATATTTATATATGTGTTGTATAAATAATTATTTATGGTTTGTGTTCAAACTATGTCCAAATAGAGCTAAGATGAATGAGAAATCGAAGCTTGAAGTTGTATGTTTGAAACAAACAAAGATGAATAAAATGGATTAGTTTTGTCAACTTGTCCCACATAGGTGGAATGACAAACTTAAAGTGGTATATAAGGAGGAACACTCCTTGAAGACAAACACCAGTGGGGACCCTAAAGGGTGCGGAGCACCCTTAATTGTGCACATATGCGCGCGTGCCGTGGGCTATAGGCCCTATGTAGTGCGCTTTGAACTTCGCACACCGCCTTTGTATTTTTTTTCCATGAGCGCGTGGTCAGATACATGGCGGGTCCGCTTATGGCGCACCCTTGGGTGGCGTAGGCGGATGCCATGGCGAAGACTGCAAATGGCACAAGTTTGGATGGCGCATGACCAGGTGGCGTCCTGGTATACATAGTGGCATCCGTGTGGCGCGCGAGTATGGATGGCGCATGACCAGGTGGCGTCCTGGTATGCGTAGTTGCATCCGTGTGGCGCGCGACTCCATATGGCGTGGCATGAGATCCTTGAAGCATGGCGCGCGGACTGGCAGATCAGTTCTAGCGCGCGCACAGGTTTGCAGCGGAAACAAAGCAGCTGGTTGGACTTGGTCAAACTAGTTGTTTCAACTCATTTAATTCTGTCTTGAATGAAAATGAGCGTTTCGAGTTGACCACTTTAATTCAGTTGATTGAACCTAAATATTGTATGTTACAATATTAAATATCTTGTTTAGTCCAAGATTAATAAGAAATTAAAACCTATTGATTACAAGGTTTAATATCTTGTTTAATTGTCTAACTTATGACAATATTGACTGGGTTTTAATTAGCTCTTTATGTGTATGACTATAAAAAATATGAGGACTCATTCTAAAGTCATATGAGAGAGATACACAAAAAGGAGGTTCTTTTGTTTCATGGCATTTTAGAGAGGAGCACTCTCTAAATTATTATTTTATCAACTTCATCTTTTCCATAACACCAAATTATACCCGGTGTAATCTCGGGCGCGAGAGCCATCTCCGGCAGTACAACTACTGCTTCGGTTGTTGTATCCTGGAAACAGACCGTCTGAGAGGTGGCGCGAAATCTGTTTTAAGGGCCCCGTGTCTAACACGATCCTCAACCAAAACCGTCAACGACAGTTTGTTCATTCTTGCAGCGGAGGTTCATACAAGATGGTGCGGTTGAAGTTCTTCCAAAGATGTTGGTTTGAATCAAGATTGGTACAATTAAATTGTATTTTATATTGGTTTATTTATTTTTGTAACCGGTATTGTACTAGAAGAATTTCCCACAAATAACGAGAGTCTCGTTATTATTTATTTTATTAATATTTTTAATAAAAAGTGAACCTAGTTCCTACAGTTTTGCCGTTCAAAAAAAATTGGGACAAAGGCCACATAGTCAATGTACCCCCATGTTTTTCGGCAATCAAAGGCACCACATATGAAGCATGATTAACTGTCACCCGCTTTTTAACGTTATTTTCACGAAATTAGTAAAATAACGTTAAAATTGGTGCACTTTCACTTTTGTCACCCGATGGCACATATATAAATTATATGCGCATACCGTAAGCGGGACATTATTTGTACATATAACACGTTAAATTTATTTATATTTTATTCTAACGCTATTTTTGTTGAGGACAATTTGTCATAGTTGATAATGGGCTAATATGTGTGTTTTGGATTGAACCTTGCTAGATCATGCTTTTAATCAGGGCCGGCCCTGAGAATTCATGTACCCTGTTCGAGCTCGAAAAACGTGCCCTTATGTTTTAACTAAATAAAAAATTTAAACTAGTTTTTTCATACAACTTTGAACGGTTGACAAAAATATAGCATTCGATAAACAATGCAATTAACAAAATACAAAATATAGTATTCGAATGAATGACATACCGTAAACACAGAGGCGGATTAGGCGTCAAAAATTTTTGCATAGCACCCTTTTGTGTTCCCGTTCTTGCTCTTGTTCTACTTCATCGTGTTCCCGTTCTACTTCAACATGCTCTTGTGGTTTTTCCACATCAACAATAGGCGGATTAGGCGTCAAAAATTTTTGCATAGCACCCTTTTGTGACTTCACCAATTCATCTTGTCGTTTCCTCTTTTGACGTTTTTGCCATCCGGATGGTTGTTTAGGAGCCATTAAGTCATTAACGCCTAAATAATGTTCGACAACAACATAAATGAACTGAAATCCGAAATCGACATAAGTTAACTAAATAAATGTTAAATGAATTCGACATATATAATTGAAATCGAAAAGATGAACTTAAGGTTGCAGGACCAATAATCAAACTTAAAGTTGCATCATTCAAAGGGAAAAAAATATTCACGATATCAATATTCAAAGGGAAAAATATTCAAAGGGAGCCCAATACCCAAATAATCAAAAGATGAAATAAATGTTAACATCATTCACGATATCAATATTCAAAGGGAAAAAATATTCAGGTACAAACTTAAGGTTGCAGGACCAATAATCCAGTATATACCTTATGACCTGGTGTTGTGACTGTCGACTGAAATGATGAAATCGAAGGACGAAGGCCCTGCTGATGATGAATGATGATCGCCGATGTTCTTCCTCAATCCTCAGTTCCGACGTTTCTTTTCCCTGATTGCCGCCCACTGCCACTTTATTTTTTTAATTAGTTTTAAGATAATATTTGGGTATTGGGCTCACTAACTTAATGGGCTAAATAGTTTAAACAATAGGATTTTTTTAAGTGGGCCTATGTTAATATTTTTTTGGTTATACCCTATTAAATTTTTTTTTTTACATATATAATATCAGATTTTTTTTAAAAATTACGGGCCCTATGAAATCACGGGCCCTGTTCGGTTGTCCTCCCCGCCCTCCTTAAGGGCCGGCTCTGCTTTTAATTTTCACTTTATCATCCAAAAGTTATGATTAGAAACATTCAACTTGCCCTCATTTTAAGGGTGTTTTTTTAAATAAAGAGGAAAGAAATTCTTATTTTTTAGGTATTTTTGAAATACCTCTCCCTCATGCATACTAATATAGTATTGATAACGCACCTAACCGGAAAGATGGGATTGAATTTGCATAGAATAGCAAACTGTTAAACTAGGTCTAGCATTATGATTTACTTTTTAAATACCTCCTAATTTATATGGTTTACCTCTAAATGACAAAAAATCAATTTTTGTCAAGACAAAAAAAAATATATATATATATATATATAATATTGCTAATGTAAACACCAGCAGCAGCAGCAATAATAATAAATTACGTGGGAGGGTGTGTTTAACATGTGAAATTACCTGTTACTTTAATATTAGGCAAATTGACGTAATTACTAGTTAGTTTTGGTGAAGGGCAAAAATGCCAAAACAACATAAGGGCAAAAATGCCAAAACAACATAAAAGGTCAAACACGTTATTTGTGTAAGGATGAATAACATTAATATTGGGTGTGTTTGACTCGTTGCTTTCTCAACTAAACCAATATATATATATATATATATATATATATATATATATATATATATATATATATATATAAATCTCTCACCTACTTGTACATGATGCACCATTGGTTGTACATGTTTTGTTTTTATATTGTTGGAAAAAAGCTTAGGGACAGATGGCATATTTTAAAGGGATATGAATCTTGAAGGAAACTACAACGAAAGTGTGTTATTCAAAATAAAAAATATTATTATTTATATATAATTGAGCATATGACTTGGCAAAATGGTTTAATTTTGCGTGTTTATAGGGTTAGGACTTGGGAGTCAAATTGGTGTCAATCTAAGTCTTTTAAAAATAACACTGTTTAGGTTATTGTCACTGGTGCGAAGAACATGTTGAGAACATACGACAAGAACATGAACCAAAGTCTTTAAAAAATTATGTTGACTACATCGTAGTTAATGGAAAAACAACTGTTTCAAGAGTCAAAGTCGGTTAAACTTCAAGGAAGAACAGGTCGAATGTTACATCACACTCAACTGCTCAACATGTGTGTATTTGAATTATTAAACCGAACGAAAAGGCAAATACAAATTGGTATTTGGTTAACCTGAATATTACATTCCACTCAAATAAATATACTTTGATGTTCATTTGTTACGTTGGGTTTATTAAAATAAAAACCTAAACAAAATAGTTGGTAACGGTTTTTAACTAAAAGTGACTGAGTGAATTCGTTTTGGTTTGGTTTATTAATCGGTTGTTTGAGTTCCAACCATAGTGAAACAGTCTTAGAATTAACGAGACAGGATGCTACTCTTGAATACATAGTCTGAAGTTTATTTGGATGGTAATTCAAAGTTAGATGGTCAAAATTATGACTTTTGTAAAAATGTAGATCTTGAGCCAATGAGGTACTAGTGGAGTGGTTGGGGAAAGACTTGATGTTCCTTGTGACCCATGTTCGACTCCCACTCTCTTACTCATTATTTTCTGCAGCATCCAGGTGAAGGCGAATATGGGTGGCGCCGGTTCGTCTTGGATGGGAGACGAAGTTTTACCGATTATTCCACTGTCGTGCCTTTGCGCGGGTGGAGCATCTGGGAGAGCCAAGGGGCTAGCGGCGGTCAAGTAGTCAACCTTGGCCACAGCGCCCAGTGTCACAGTTTTAGGCCAAACAATGTAGATCTTGACTAAAATTGACTAGAAATATCATTTTAAGGAATTAACAGAACTATTGGCCAAACAAGGTTTCAAATGATAGATGTTTTTAATAAAATCATTCTTTGGAAGTATAAACCTGATCAAGATATCATCTATACCAATGTTTTAAAATCCGGTTTTTTAATCATACCGGATTAGGCACAAAAATGGTTTAACCGGTTGAACCGGGGTTAAACCATTTTTGTGTCGGGCGGTTCAACCGGGTTGACTAGTTAATTGTATAATTTCATAAATTACAACATTAACTCAAAAAATAATCCAAAATTGGATTAAAATGGAAATCTGAAACGAACGATGGGGTGATGGAAGTCTGGGACAAGTCACGAATGATGGAGTGATGAAGCAAGTTTTGAATTTTGATCAATGGAGATAAAATATTAAAACTTGTTAGGTTAAAGCTAAGAGTAAACATGGAGATGAAACGATAAAAAGTAAAATCCTAACCCAAAAACAGACCTGAGACGGTACCGGTATGACGGTTCAAACCGGTATACCGGATTTTACCGGCGGTACAAAGTCTATGCCGTTTCTCCTACTTACCAGGGTGTTTCGGACCGGATTTACATCCGAAAACGGTAATACCGGTATAATCGGCCGGTATTTACCGGTTTTTAAAACATTGATCTATACATAGTTCATATGAAAAAATAGAGCTTAACGCATCCTTTTGATGCTAAATCAATATGTCAACAGATTGGTAATTGTGATAAAAAACCGCATTCAGCAAACTATATAAACACAATGCAAAAATTACACAATCAAAGGGGCATACCCCCGTATCATCCTCAAGTATACTTTGGGGACCAAAGAAACGACACCATTTACATAAACCATACAACCTTTTGCTAGGGTACACAAGTAGCTAGTTCTACTCGAATTAAGACTAATAACGTAGTAACGTAACCTAATCTTACCCATTTACAAAACATCCAAAAACAACTATATAAGCAAGACGGTTCACTCTTCAACATATCCTGATAGCCCCATTTGCGAAGATGGCTAACGTGACCCCAGCCCACAACATCATACCCACAATATCATACCCAAAATACTTTTCTTCTGGACAAACTTTGTGAACTGAGTCTTTGGCAATCCGAAATCCTGATGACCAAAGAATGGTTATATCCTTCATACCCCCAACCCAAAATTACTAGCCCATACATCATCCAATTTGCTTCATTAAAATAATGATAGCCTGGTTTCAATCTTTCTGATTGTGCTAAACCTTCTTTAGCCCATAACAGATTAGATGGATCAGAAGAGAGCCCAGGCCCAAACAAAAGAAATGGACCTGATCTTCCACTCTTTAGACACATCCCATTTACCCACACAAAAAAACCGTTGGATGACCCTGTCGCAGCATCTTTACAACCATAAATGTGACATATTTATGTGTATCATACAAAATACTGCGACAGGGTCATCCAGCGGTTTTTTACAAACATCTTTACCCAAATTACCAGATGTTCAAAACAACAAAGTTAGTAGACCAATAAAAAATACTAGTTATACATAGATTTTGATTTGGCTTTCAGACGATCAAAAAAATTGGGCGAGGAATGGCTTATAAGGAGTTATCATTTGTAGGGCTTATTATTAGGAATTAACTTTTGTGGGCAAGTTTATAGAGCTTTTGTGGATAGTCTGCCAACGTAGGATAGTCGACTTGGTATATGCAAATATCTCTTAAATGAGAGGTTACATGATCAAATATGGACAAAGGCAGTAGTGTATGGCAAGCTTTGCCGTTACCCATTCTAAACTTAAACAAATCCAAGCATTGACGTTACCCTCTCATTTTTTAGGCATACTGAAACTTGTATTTAATGGAATGGTACAAACAAACCAAACGTAAATTGTTGTTTTTGCCAATGATATTAATTAAGAATTTAAGAGTTTCGAAAGACAAATTAATTTACTAAACAAAAAATTAACTCACAACAAAATCAAAATGCATAAAACTCAACTAGCAAATGTAGTTTCCCAACGTCCAAACACAACATCAAAAGCAGCACCGGATAGCGAGGGGAACATTTTTTCTAGGCTTCAATCCATACAACCTTGGAACAGTTTTACCAAATCGTCAATCAAATTTTTAAGAAGCCACAAATTATAAATATAGAAATTGACTCAGTCCCTTAGATGTTCATAAAATGCGATCATTTTCGCAAATCATTACAGGTCTGTATTGGGCTCATCACAGTCAATTAACATTCGACTCAAATATTATGAACTGTAAGAAATAATAATAAACTATGTATGTAGCTGCCTCAATGTATTCTTCAATGAAAATCTATTAAAGAATATAAAAATGTTAAAAACAGCACGCTTCATGTTGCTTCTAGGGAACGAGTCAGACAGAAACTAATAGAATTCATGCCGACCAGATAAGCGAAGCCATGAAAACATATGAACACTGTAATAAAACAAATTCACTGCAGACAGATGTTTATCTTCAACGACAGCTGATGGCAGTAGAAACTGGACGAGTTGCGATATTTAGGTTTGAAAAAGTTGTATCCGATGGTTGACATTTGGGTTAATAAATAAAAGGCTGAGATTTACAAGCCCCAATTTCTTGTATTTGTAAAATATGATTATGATTGAAACCACTTAAACACAAGACATCCAACCAAACACTGTTATTTTAAGGCATAACCAAAACTGAACCATAACCAAAGTCTGCTTATGGTTACCAAAATTATATAACGGAAAGTAGCAGATAAGGTTAATTATAAAAACCGAACCCAACCAACACAAGCACAACTCTAACACAAACAAATAAACAAACAATTTGTGAAGCTTAAATCAAATTAAATTACCAAACAAAAAATAACACACAACAAATTCAAAATGTATAAAACTCGACAATAAACTTGCAGGTGTAGTTTCCCAACGTCCAAATACAACATCGATAGTAGCACCGGATAGCGAGGGAAGCATTTTTTCTAGGCTTCAATCCATACAAACTTGGAACAGTTTTACCAAATCGTCATTCAAATTTAAAGAAGCCACAAAAATATTAAAACATAAATTGACTCAGTCCCTTAGATGTTCATAATATGCGATCATTTTCGCAAATCATTACAGGTTTGTATTGGGCTCATCACAGTCAATTAACATTCAACTCAAATATTACAAACAACTGTATATAATAATAATAAACTATGTATGTAGCTGCCTCAATGTATTCTTCAATGAAAATCGATTGAAGAATATAAAAAAGTTGAAACAGCACGCTTCATGTTGCTTCTAGGGAACGAGTCTGACAGAAACTAATTGAATTCATGCCGACCAGATAAGCGAAGCCTTGAACACAAATAAACACTGAAATGGAAAAATCAATTTAACATACAAACAGGTTTCAACTGGAATGTAAACCCTAATTTGAGGATTTGGAGGAAGAGATGAGTTGTTATATAGGGTGTGAAACAATTACATCTAATGGTTGACATACGTTTTCATAAATAGACGGCTGAGATTTAAAACCAATTTGAGATGGGATAATTAGGTCAGGGAGCGGTTGGTCTTTGGGCCTTTTATATGGGCCTTTAAAAATTGCTCATATCTCGAGAAAAACTAGTTTGATATGGTTTGATTTGAAACTAACTAAGCTGGCTTGGTTTAGTTAGAAAGTGAGTTTAGATTGAATTATTTTATTTTTAATACTAGGATAGAACCCCGTGTATTGCACGGGTTGAGTAAATGTATTTTTATCCATATGTATTACACAGATTAAATAAATGTAATTTTGTATACTAAATACTAAAAACGCCGTATCTTTAAAAAACCCTTGTATAATCGGGTTGAATAAATCTACCAAATAATAAAAAATTATATCCTTAAAACCCCGTATATTACACGTGTTAAATAGATCTAAAAAGAACTATATCTTTAAAAACCATGTGAACTACACAGATTAAATAAATGTAATTTTGTATATTAAAAACTAAAAGCGTCGTATCTTTAAAAAAACACGTGTATAGTCAGGTTAAAAAATCTACCAAATAATAAAAAAATTATATCCTTAAAAACTCCATATATTACACGTGTTGAATAAATCTAATTTTACATAGCAAATGATAAAAAAATTATATCTTTAAAAACTTTGTGTATTACACGGGTTATATAAATGTAACTTTGTATAGTAAGTAATAAAAAATTATCTTTTTAAAAACCCCGTGTTTTACACGAGTTGAATAAATATAATTTTGTATACCAAATAATAAAAAAGTTATATTTTTCATAAATTAGGATAACATTTAATATTAATTTATTATTTATATATCTATATATACTATATAATAAAAGAAACCACTTTTGGGACACTTGTCATCATATTATGGCATCTCTTATAGATAATTATTATTTTAATTTAATCTTTTCTAATTAATTATAGATAACCCTTCTACTAAATATTATTTAGTTTAATATCTTATTGATAATTATTATTTAGTTTAATCTTCTCTCATTTATAATATTAATGAGAGTAAATTATAAATTCAATAGTTTAAAACTAAATATGATCGAACAATATAACCATGTTGTAATAATTTAAAACACAAGTAAGAAAACTACTATTTTTATAATTAAATCATTGCTTTTCTAAACAAAAATGAAAACGAAGAAAGAAAATCAATTTCCTTTTCTTTTTCTTTTTTTTTTAAACAAAAGCCATTGGGATAACTACTCTGTCCATTAAATGTTAAGAGGCAAAATAGTTAGAAAAAAAGACGTTATGAGCCAAAAAGGTTAGAAAAAAAGACGTTGGGGGCTTATATGTTAAAAAATTCTTTTTTAGGCTAAAATGGTAAAAGTGATATAACGACGGGGACCAAAAAAGTAATTTACTCTATTATTTATTTGAATTAATTATTACTTTTATATTTATCTATTTACTTCAAATTCAAACTTAATTATCTAATTTGATCTTAACTATATATTTGAACATTTTGTTTAGTTTGTATCAAACAGGTATTACGAAACTTAAAATAAAATTAGGGGTGCCTTATTCCCACATACCCTATATCTTATTTTCACATCCCCTATTATATACAGGCCGTATACAATTATACGGCCCGTATAGAATGTTTTTGAATAGGAAAATGCGCAGAGAATGTTTTTTTTGGTTTTATTATATACGGCCCGTATACATTTATACGAGTCGTATACATGTGTAAACGATTTGTAAAACGTATACGGCTCAATTGATTTATTTTTGTGGGTTTTTGATGTTAGCACATGTATACGGGCCGTATATATTGGCGTTTTTTCAAGTATCACGTTTTATTCCTGTAAAAACACAATCCTTCTAGGGTTTCTAAACTCTTCATCACCTTTAACAATGTCGATAAACGTTGATCGGAACATGCCGCTTAAATCGGAGCACAGGTAGAGTAACGTTACCGATCAGTCCGTTGATGAAAACCTTAGCGATCGCAGAGATCTTCGTGTTGGTTATTTATCGATTCCGAGTAACTAGCATAAGAACCTGACACAAACAAGTTCTCCACAGTTTGTTATTCAGATCTCTGTTCGGTCATCTTTCCAAACTACAACACACGATACTTTTAATAAGCTATCATAGTTGTCAAATTCGATTTCAACAAATCTTTTCATTTTCCTTCAATTTCTAAAACATTATCTGTTACATGAAGACGTGTGAGCATTGGAAACCCGACAAACAGTCTTGACAACTGTGACATTTTATCTATCTATGTGTGTCACATCCATCCTGTTATTGCAATCGATATGATTAATTTTTTCAGATTTTTTTCTAATTAGCGTTGTTAACTACCAAAAGAATGCATACACAAATAGTTCTAGTGGACGAAGCAAAGAGACCGTTGTGTATCTGAATCAGGTTCTCAAACAAACACTACCAAAGATGGGTTGGTGAAAAATACCGGAGCTGTTATCTCGGTTGTTCAGTACTCTCCTATATCAACTTGAACGGTTGATGGTTACAAGGATCATTCTAATAGATTAAAGAGAATAAACCATTTTTTACCAATTTTCACTCCAGTAGTTGAAACTTGAGCGCATGAATCAATTCAAAACCCTCACCCTCAAAAATCAACCAGAAACCAAAGGAAAAAAAGGGCTGATAATGGCTGATGGTTCTTCGTTGAGGAAACCAAACGTAGACAGAGATGATAGGCCTGGTAACCGGAAGAGAAATCAATTGTATTTTTTTAGTTGCTTCTCTTGTTAAGTTTCTGAACCAACCGAAATCCACAAATTCCAACAGTTTCTTCATAGATTTCGTCCGGTTTCCAAACTCTTTCACACAAAGTTAATATTCACTGTGGTGGATGCAAGCAAAAAGTTAGAAAAATACTCAAGTTGAACGGACGATATGTATCAACAAATTGTGAGTGGGAATATGGCTATGAAGAATAGTATGGATAAACAATCACCGGTACGGGTTTTTCTGCTAGTTATTCGGAATGTTTCGAATCATCACAGAAGACGTGTCGGGTTCTACTGCTAGTAGTATGAGTCTGAGTCCATTGTGGTTCGTGAATGTTTCGAATCATCACAGAAGACGTGTCGGGTTCTACTGCTAGTAGTATGAGTCTGAGTCCATTGTGGTTCGTGAATGTTTCGAATCATCACGACAAGGATCGTTCTAATAGATTAAAGAGAATAACCCCTTTTTTACCATTTTTTACCCATAGTATACGAGCCGTATAATAATATACGGCCCGTATACAACCATCGTATACATTGTATACGATCGGTAAAAATATTTTTTACCAATGGTATACGGCCGTATAAACCGTATACGACTCGTATACATATGGTAAAAAAAATGGTAAAAACCTCTTTAATCTATTAGAACGATCCAATAAACGAAGAACAAAGCCTATTTTCAAAACGCAGGTTCATACAGTGCTGTAATAGGTTGTGGTTCAGTTTGTTACCGTATACTGTTACTGTAGTTGAGGAAACCAAACGTAGACGGAGATGATAGGCCTGGTAACCGCAAGAGAAATCAATTGTCTCAAACACTACTAAACATCTACTTTCTGAATCTGAATCAGAATGTTAACTTTTTAGTTGCTTATCTTGTTAAGTTGTGTATTGACGAAGCTGACAAACACATTGGTATTTTCTCAAAATGTGCAAACTTGAAGAATCTCACATTAAAGGAGTTTGCAACAACGGGATCAGATGGTTTGAGTATCTTTCATCCTCGTTTGGCTAATCTCACACTTGAAAATGACAACATTGGTATTTTCACAAAATGTGCAAACTTGAAAATGACAACTTGCGAGATCTGACCCAACCGAAATCCACAATTATTTTACTCATAAACCCTTGAATCCCAACGCTTCATTTGTAACCGTAAGGATGATGCAAATTTGTACGTAAAGATCTCTACACAAACTCTTCTACATCTTTTAACCAGTTGTCCATCACTTAAGACCTTGAAAGATTTGTTGAAATCGAAGCATTCACGAACCACAATGGACTCAGACTCATGTTCAAGTAAGTGTCTAAAAATCTAAAAATTCAGGTTTACCTTGTTAATTTCTCAAAACAAACTCTCGTTTCTTCATCTTCATCTTCAAGAACAATGATGAACAGATGTTGTCAGATAATACTTCATTTGTTGAGAAACCATTATCTTGTGATACATGAACGTTGTATTCTTGTCTTTCAGAAGAGTTTGTATTGAACCAAGAATACTACAAACATTCTATACCTTGCAACGTATACAGGTGCAAGAGAATGACGAGTTATTTTCAGTTATTTCTGTTGATTCACAAATTCCATTGTTTAAACCAGAATCAGGTTCTCAATACAAGGATCGTTCTAATAGATTAAAGAGAATAAACCATTTTTTTACCATTTTTTACCATAGTATACGAGTCGTATCAGAATATACGGCCCGTATACAATCATCGTATACATTGTATACGATCGGTAAATTTGTTTTTTACCGAGAGTATACGGCCCGTATACATATGGTAAAAAATGGTAAAAAAATTTCTTTCTTTCCTTTTTTTAGTTGCTTCTCTTGTTAAGTTTCTGAACCAACCGAAATCCACAAATTCCAACAGTTTCTTCGTGGATTCCGTCCGGTTTCCAAACTCGGTCATTCCTTGTGATACATGAACGTTGTATTCTTGTCTTTCAGAAGAGTGCTGTAATAGGTAGTTCATTGAGGAAACCAAACGTAGACGGAGATGATAAGCCTGGTAACCGGAAGAGAAATCAATTGTATTTTTTTAGTTGCTTCTCTTGTTAAGAGAAATCAACGTAGACAAAGAGCCTGTATTAGAAACCATCCTATGTCTTTTATCAACCGAAGAGGCAGCAAGGACAGATAATACTTCATTTGTCGAGAAACCATACTGTCAAGAAACTAACATCTTTTAATACTTCATTGCGTATGTGCTTGTGCTGTAGAAACCGGTGATGAATTTGTGTATCTAAATTAGGTTCTCTGCCTTAGATCGGTCATTCCTTGTGATACATGAACGTTGTATTCTTGTCTTTCAAGACAAGGATCGTTGGAAGGATTGTAGTAGCAGGACATTGGTACCACTGTGAAAATTGTATCAGGAGGGGAGAGAGTCTGATACAATAAGGATGTTGGGAATTAAACGCATGTACGTGACAAAATAAGGATGTTCGTATAAACATATATTCGTTTCATAACCTCCTCCTATAAATCAACCACAACTGACAAAGAGCCTGTATTAGAAGCCATCCTATGTCTTTTACCAACCGAAGAGGCAGCAGAAGACGTGTCGGGTTCTTCCAACATTCACGAACCACAATGGACTCAGACTCATACTACTCACCCTCCCCTGAGGAAAAGTTTTCCCGACGACTCAACAAAATCCTGATAGAGAAAAAACATCAACAACCATTTTTTCTTTTCCTTCAATTTCGAGAACATTCTCCCTGTGTATGTGCTTGTGCTGTAGAAACCGGTGATGAATTTGTATACACAACTGAACGTTAATTGATATTGTTTTAGACAACAACAGATAATGAACGGATTGTTAGTGGATAACGCAAACAAGTTCTCCACAGTTTGTTATTCAGATCTCTATTCGGTCATCTTTCCAAACTACAACACACGATAAGTTTAAACTTTATAGTGTGTGATTTGACCAGGAAATGATTGGAGGTGAAGGTTCAGTGCACGAAAAGTTTCTTACGAAATGTACGTGACGAAACAAATATGTTGGGAATTAAACGCATGTCCGTAATCCCGCGTTGATAGCTTCCGTTTTATTCATACTCCTTACAACTCTCATCAAATGCCTCACCCTTCCTTTTATTCTATAAATATTAAATAAAGAATAACACCATGCCCGTAATCCCGCGTTGATAGCTTCCGTTTTATTACAGTCATACGACACGTTTTCTTGTTCTTCAATCTTTGTTACTTGTTGATGTTTTATTTTTTTCTACTTTTAGAAAGTTTTGAGCACCTCACCACTCTAAAATATTTGAAAAATCAAAATTTCGTTCCATACGGGCCGTATAACAGTATACGGCCCGTATACACGTTCGTATACATTGTATACGACCAGGCAAACTTATTTACACATGGTGTATATGGGTCGTATACTGTTATACGGCCCGTATAGAATAAAAACAACTGACAAAGTCTGCTGGCACAGACTTTGTCAAGTTGTTTTTATTCTATACAGGCCGTATAACATTATACGGCCCGTATACACCATGTGTAAATAAGTTTTCCCATGTGTTAATATTAGGACCCATAAAATTAACTAATATTATTTATCATTTATCTATATATTGGAACATTTTGTTTAGTTTGGTATCAAACAGGTTTTACGAAACTTAAAATAAAATTAACTAATATTATTTATCATTTATATATTTACGGAGTTTTAAATAAAGGGTTAAATTTATTGAGATTTCGTTAACAATTTTTGCAACAACAGAATAATCTATTTTTATCACGAAAACCAAACTTTGGGTTAATATATTAAAATGTTAATAAAATAAAAACAAATTGACTCAGTCCCTTAGATGTTCATAATATGCGATCATTTTCGCAAATCATTACAGGTCTGTATTGAGCTCATCACGGTCAATTAACATTCAACTAGAATATTATAAACAACTGTATGTAATAATAATAAGCTATGTATGTAGCTGCCTCAATGTATTCTTCAATGAAAATCGATTGAAGATTATAAAAAAGTTGAAACAGCACGCTTCATCTTGCTTCTAGGGAACGAGTCAGACAGAAACTAGATGAATTCATGCCGACCAGATAAGCGAAGCCTTGAACACAAATAAACACTGAAATGAAAAAATCAATTTAACATACAAACAGGCTACAACTGGAATGTAAACCCTAATTTGAGGATTTGGAGGAAGAGATGAGTTGTTTATATATGGTGTGAAACAGTTACATCTAATGGTTGACATACGTTTTCATAAATAGACGGCTGAGATTTAAAACCAATTTGAGATGGGATAATTAGGTCAGGAAGCGGTTGGTGTTTGGGCCTTTATATGGGCCTTTAAAAATTGCTCATATTTGGCTCGAGAAAAACTAGTTTGATATGGTTTGGTTTGAAATGAGTCGAGCCAGCTCGGCTCAGTTAGAAAGTGAGTATAACGCCATAACTCTGTTTGACTCAGATTACTTTTCTTTTAATAACTTTACTTTATTGTTCTTTGCTTACAACATGCGCTGTTCTCTATTCTCCTCCATGTCCAACATTTTTGCCGAGTTGAATTCGTTAATGGAATTCACCCAACCTTCTTTCCCTTTGCTTGACGACCCAAAACTTTTCCTCTGTTGCGGCCTTAATCCTTATTGGTGTTGTGTCATTGATTGGGTCGTCATTTAAGTTGATGTCGGGAATGTTGCTTGATAACCCATCGGTGGAGGTTGTGTAATTTCCCAACTCGTAGGTTTTTGATCATTTTTTAGAACGTCCTCTACAAGTACGCATTGGGTCATCAAGATCAATCAATGGAATGGGTACCAATTTGTCACGAGTCCTCGCAATTTCCCAAGCCTTTAAATGAATAAATTTGGTTTTCCTCGAGTATAGTCTTTGGTACTCGCTTAGGGCGGCTTGGATTACGTTCGCGTCGGTTGTCCCACTTGGTTGATTGCGAAACTAATATATATATTAAAAAATATAAAATTAATAATAAGTAAAAATGTATATTTTATATTTTAAAAAATACAAAAGTAACAAAATAATATATCTTTTCCAATTAGCACGCATTGAATCGACTCTTTCTTCTATTTATATATGTCCGCTTGCCCGTTATTTGATCGATGCTCCGAGTAGTAGAACCGTGTAGTCTTCCAACATGTGATAATTCCTCTCCAAACGGTTTTTTTGTTGTTGATTTCTGACATTTTTGTCCTCGGAAATATGTAAAAACGCCTTCACGAAGGCACACTTTTTATCTCCGCCCAAGGTTGCCTTTGCTTGGTGGTTTCTTTCCCTTTGCCTCGTCCTCCACGACTAGCCTTAACTTGTATTTCTTCATCCACTAGTTCTTCATCTTCATCGGCTAGTGGTTCTTCTTCTTCGTAGGCTTCGTCCGAATCAGGATCACGAACCGGGTTACGATACAGATTGTTTTGGTAGTGTGAGGTAGGCTCGCCATACGCGAAACGTTCCACCATTTGGTCGTCCATAGGTGGGTATCAGTTCGTCTTGTAAACGAAAGTTAGTCAGTTCACCTAGATTAGCACGAACAAGCGACCTATATTTTTCTTGGTAGCGGGCGCTTTTTTACTTGCGCCTTCCATATAGTTTTTTGGTTGAAAATTGGGTGTTTTAAATGTGTACGTTGAAGAAATAAAGTATGTATAAAATGTGTTTATTGTATATATATGGTAGATTTCTTTTTTTTTTTTAAACAAGCATGCCTAACGGTAATAATTATGTTCAACGGCTAGCTTTCCAAACCCCAACCCTCTATCACAAACCAATTTTGAGAATCTATTATATATAATAAATGAAAGTGATTTGGGCCACGTGTCACTTAATTAGGGCATCCTCAGTTCTGTTTTCCCGCCCAACAGTACCACACTTCCATCCCTTTTATACTCCATCCGTCTCCTTTTTTCCTTTTCAAAACCCTAGATTCTCCTTCTCCTTCTCCTGTACTCTTCTCCGTTCTTAATCAAAGATCAAACCAAATCATCTCATTATGAATCATTCAGCCTTTGTAATTTTCATGTCTGATTATACCCTGAAGAGGTAATATTTGGCTTTTGTAATTTTCATCCCGAGCTATAGTTGGGAAGATTCTTTCATCTTCTTCGTCGGCAAGGTTCTTCCATTTGAGGTTTGATTTGTATGTTTATAGATCTGTGTTGATTTCTTCTTATTTTCATACAAAGTTTTAATTAAACCCTAATTTCTACTCCTAATCTCATCATATGGTTCCAGGGTTGTTGTCATCGATGGTCATCAAAGTTGAGATCCATTTACCTGCGGATAGATTTCCGCCATGAACTGGTATGTTTGAATATGTTCAGAAACTAAGGGTTTTTTTTTCTTAACGGTGTTGATATGAGTACAACATCTATTGATTATTGATCTGTGAATATATTCACCGATTATTCTTTTTGAAATTAGGGTTTCATTTGCTTGAGATTTGAATCTTCCGATTGTTGAAGCCTTTGAAGCCGATCCTTTTAAATTTCCAGTTCCCGAGGTATTATTTGTTTGTAACAGCAGTGGTTCAGCATCTACAGTGGATTCAACATCTACAGTGGATTCAACATCAGGTATTTGGTTAATTTTTGGTCAAGTTTCCTGTTCAGCTTTGATGTCCACTTATCGAATTTTCATTTTATTTTTAGGCTTCTATATGATTTTGAGGTTGATTGATTGGTCACTTGCTATTGTTGTTTGATGTTGTTTGCTATTGTTTGATGTTGTTTGCTATTATTGTTTGATGTTGTTTGCTATTATTGTTTGATGTTGTTTGCTTTTGTTGTTTGATGTTGTTTGCTATTATTGTTTGATGTTGTTTGCTTTTGTTGTTTGATGTTGTTTGTTATTATTGTTTGATGTTGTTTGCTATTGTTTGATGTTGTTTGCTATTATTGTTTGATGTTGTTTGCTTTTGTTGTTTGATGTTGTTTGATATTATTGTTTGATGTTGTTTGCTATTGTTGTTTGATGTTGTTTGCTATTATTGTTTGATGTTGTTTGCTATTGTTGTCAAGTAAGGTAAAAATGGCCATTCTAATTACCTGAATATTGCGTATGATATCCTTTTAATTTTAACCGCGCAACAAGTTTTTTGGTTTGTTTCTTTCCTATTTCATTATGATTTGTATGCTTTTAGGGTTTGATTTTATATTGGTCATCACATTAATGGTGAGTACTCAAGAATATTGGATGGTTTACTTAGTTTTATTTTGGGTATTTTTGGATGATTCCATCCATTTCTTTAGATAGTTCATGATTGAAGATGCAGTTGAAGGTATCTTAAATAAGGTAATAATTGCATTACATCTCTGTTGAAAAATAGAATTGATAAATTTAGGGAAAGTGAGGTTGAAAGATGTTAACCCAACAGTGGAGATTTCATTCTACAGTTTCGATAAATTAAGGGTATTCTCATATAATTCTTCCTAGATGCTTCCAATGAAGCGGCACTTGGGACATCTGTTGTCTTCAAACATCTATTATCTATTATCTATTCTATCTATTATATATAATAAATGAAAGTTATTTGGGCCACGTGGACCAAATAACTTTCATTTATTATATATAATAGATAGAATAGATAATAGATAATAGATAATAGATGTTTGAAGAATAACAGATGTCCAAAGTGCTGTTTCTTTGGAAGCATCCAGGAACCATTATATGAGAATACCCTTAATTTATCGAAGTTGTAGAATGAGATCCTCCACTGTTGGGTTATCATCTTTCAATCTCACTTTCCATAAATTTATCAATTCTATTTTTCAACAGGGATGTAATGCAATTATTCCTCTCAATCAAATAGACCGACCCCTTGCTTCCTCTCAAAGTGTTATGGAATGGTTATAACAGCTGATCATGCTAAGGTCTGTTATAACTAACCATTGTTCCTTATAAAGACTGATGGACTTAAAGACTGATGAGGCCTATCCACTGTTGAAGACAAATCCCCGTGGAAGTTCCATGTGCTAAGGACTGTTATAACTAACCACTGCTCTATATATAATCATCGTTCCAGTATCATTGTTCCAACATCGTCGTTTCAATGAAGCTTCCCATCATACATCAACCTTTCAATATCGATGTTGCAGTATAATTGTTGCAACATCGTGAAAAGTTGCATGTGCAACCTTCTTTGATGGGAGAGTTGCAACTTGAACGGACGATATGTATCTCTCCCTGAAATCTCTTCTTCTCAATACTCGGCATTTGTTCATAAAGGATAAGAGAAATCTGAAGCTCTCTCTGATCCACTTTCAGAAAAAATTTTGGTGATATGTGGTTTGCCTTGATCATGGTATGTGTTTTTGTTTTTTATTTTTACTGAAGTTTTGTTATCTGAGTTGTGACTAAATGATGATTGTGAATGATCTGCTGCAGATGATGATGATGATTGTTCTACGGTTGTTTCCAGTATCATTGTTCCAACATCGTTTAAAGTATGTGTTTTTTCCTACTCCAATTGTAACAACTCTCATCAAAAGTCCTAATTATTATATTATTTTATCCAATAGGAAACCCTAATTAAGACACCCAAGTGATTCTGCACAAACCCTAAAATTTTCAGAACAATCGGAATCAGGATCAGGGCCCCTAAAACTCAAAGGGGGTAAACCCTAGTTAACGATTATCTAAAATACTCGTTGTCAAAATTCGAAATTAAGAAACTGTCAACTCAGCAAAGCTAGTCCCAACCGTGGCTACCCTATAACCTATTTTCGACCCTTACGGACCGTAACATTTATAGGCTTACGGTCCGTAAGCACCCTTACGCACCGTAACAATTTGAGGCTTACGGTCCGTAAGCAAAGTGAAATTTTAACTATAAATAGCAGACATTGGCAATCGAATTTTGGTGTTCAAACGACGTAAAACTTCGTTGCATGTACTGAGATACGTTCTGTTTACTACAATTAACACACACGGTGCACTAATCGACGCCGCAATCAGGGTAATAACTCGATCGCTAATACGATTCAATGTCCGATCGATTAAACTATCCAATGGATGTTTAAGTGCTGCCCACATTAGGGTTTATGCTTTGTCATTCGTCGTTAAATCGATGGATGTTTAAGTATCGCACTTTGTCATTCGTTGTGAAGGTTTTAATCTCGTGAGTTATCGTAAATGCTGTATTAAGTTACTAACCTAGTTTGTGTGCCTGATTATTTAAACTAGGTTATCAAGGCTAATCAGTAGAATAAGCTCTGTTAAATCTACAATGTGAGTCATTCTCTTTTTATCAAATCTATTTACAAAAGCATGTTTATTTCAAAGTTATAATTACGGGGATTAAGTCTTTGTAATCACCAAGTTACAGCCGGTATGTGGGGTTTTGTATACATTACTTGATAATCGTCACCATTGGGGCAGCCAATGGGGGATATGACCATAGTCACAGATCCGGTCGAGTGACAAATACCGTGGGTAGTTGGTTTGATATCAGAAACATTGTAATCGCTCTTAATACTGTAAATTATAACAAACAGGTCGTTTTATTAAATAGAATGATTCACTCAGTATTTCCCGCTGACAAAACCTTTTTCAAACATGTTTCAGGTGATCTGTTGTGATCCAGGAATAGTGTCGTGAAGCACTACCAGCTTAAGGAAGTGGCTCAGTATAAAAATAAAGAAACATGTTTTGTAAAATAAAAGATTTCCTGGTGAAATCTCAAGATTGTAAATTATCGTGTTTTATCCCGAATTGTGAAATAAAATAATCGGGAAATATTTCAGTTTTAAAAAGATCCTGAAGAAACTTCCGCTGTTAATTAAAGTACCACGGGATTTCTGTCCCGCGGCTCCTGAAACGGGTCAAACCGGGTCGGGGGCCGTGACAGAAATAAGGTGGTATCAGAGCCACTGAGTTAAGCCTATTAAGTATTTAGAAATACTTAATTTTACTGATTGCCAATTATGTGATTATGTGTTTTATTAACTGATTATTTGTTAATTCTAGTATGGGTAAACAAAAGTTGTCAAATATCTATCTTAAACTAGATAGGTCATCCAACGAGAAGGGAAGTTCATCCCAAACAAAACCTTATGTGATTCCTGAAGAAGAAATATTTGTCCGTAAGGCACATTACGAGGAACCACTTTCTCCTAATAAAAGAAGTTTGATTATTAGGAAAAGTCAGGAGGAAATAAGGAAAAACCGAGAAAAGAAAGTTAAACAAGAAACCCAGGATTTAATCAATAAATCACCTTGGGAGGACAAATTAGATGAGAAATGGGCAAATCTTTATATGCTAGCCACAGTAGCAGAAAATGCAAATCTCTAAATACTCAAAAGTTTTAGCACTTTTATTTCCCAGAAACCTTATTTAGTAAATAAATAAGTTACAGTAAATCGTAGTATAATTTTGTCAATTGTTTTATGTATGCAATAATAATTATGGGTTATCTATAAAATTTGGTTATTTTAACATTTGGTATGTATTTTGCATATATGCTAAACAGCATGAATGAGATATCAGAAGGTTTAGAAAATCTTAACCTCTATCCCGTTAAGATAGAAGTTTCCAAGGAATTCACCGGTTACTTCGCTGATTGATGTGTGTAAAATGCAACATATAAATTACATCAAATGAGGCATAAAACTAACCCTTTTTTAGTACTAATATTGGAAAAAGAGTGTTTTTGTCTTCCTTTTGTATTTTCAGGATTAAATGAGCTCAAAAACGCAAAAGAAGCAAAAAGACAGCTAAATCCAACATAAATACAAGAAAATGAACATTAGTGGATTGCCCGAACCCTCAACGGCACCTTCCAAAGCAAAATAGAGAAAACAGAAGGCTGAACACGCCCCGTGCTCAGCCAGCACGGGGTCGTGCCCAAGAAGCAGCAGAAAAGACAAACCTATAGAAGCTTCTATTGCCCACCACGGGCCGTGCTCAGCGGACACGGGGGCGTGCCGAAAGTACTGCAGGCGCATTAATTGTAATTGCGAATTACAATTAATGAAGAGAGAGAGTGTCAGACGGGCACGGGGCCGTGCCCAGCGAACACGGGGCCGTGCCCAGGCCTCTGTTCAGCCTATAAATAGGAGTGCTTGGTTTCATTGCAACTCATCCCTTGGCACACCACCTCTCTCACACTTCATCCACCACCCACCACCATCACAACACCATCATCCACCACCATCATCCATTGTCCATCATAGAGTGTGTGAGTCGTCTCGGGATCCAAGATTGATCGTAAGAGTTCTTGACAATCAAGGCCATGTTTGCCTAAGTCTCTTACATCACTTGGTGAAGACAAAGTGTCTAGTATAATACTTTTTATTTCTAATCTTTTGCACTTTTTATTTGGTTTTGTATTAATGACTTTAATAACTAGTTACTTATGTTGAAGGTGATCTTTCCTTATCGTTTGTCCGTGGTGTCTTGGCATTATTTTACTGTCTATATAAAATAAAGGATTTTCACCATTCATATCTCCACGGTCTATATGGAGGTATGTTGGCTACCTGGTCGGGGGTTAAGGGAACGGTTTGGTAAAGGTCTTGCCATTGTTCAGCGTTTAGAGGTCCTGCAATGGACCTGGGTCAAATTTAGTAGGACCTCCTTCAATACTTCACGGTATTGGATGGCGGGGGTCCAAACTCTTTGATCCCCTCATAAGTTAACTACTATTAATACTATAACCCGGCTATTTAGGACTGTATCCCTGCTGACTCAGACTACTTAGTCGAGGGTAACGTCACCGCCAAAAGCGGGGCCTACCACAATACTGCATTAATAACTTAATTCATTATCTTCCAATAATCCACCCCTTTAGGATTGTATCCCTGCTGACTCAAACTACTGGGGTGAGGGTAACGTCACCTTCAAAAGAGGGGCCTACTACAATAACTAAGATAATCTCTTAATTATGTGCAAAAGTGCGGAAATAATCAAAGGTTATACTAGATACGAGTCGGAACCAAGTGATTCATCTTGTCTATCTGTTTTTATTTTATTTTTATTTTCAGCATTTTAGTTAGTTTTTATTTTTCTTAGTTTAAAACATTTTTCTAAACTTTTATTTTTGGTTAGACGTTGAGGATAAACCGGTACTAAAAGCTCTTGTGTCCTTGGACGACCTCGGTATCTTACCAACGCTATGCTACACTCAACGATGGGTGCACTTGCCCATATGTGTGTTTAGTGTTAGTGAAATATCGTGTTTTATAAATTTAAAACTTGGCTAAAATAAGTGTTAAAAAGGGCTTAAAATATACACCTAAAATATACGACACTTTATCGCACATCAAGTTTTTGGCGCCGTTGCCGGGGACACAAGGATTTTAAGAAAGCTTAAAATCGACGGCCTAATCAGTTTTTTTTTTCAAAACCTTTTTAAACGCGCGCACATTTTTCTGCATTTAGTTTAGTTTTGCATTTACAGTATCCTGTACACGGGGCCGTGTTCACTGAACACGGGGCCGTGCTGCAGATTTTTCATAAACGCCCAGTAACAGTAGCTTGAACACGGGCCGTGCTCACTGAACACGCCCCATGCTCAACTAGATCAGTTAATTTAATTAAAACGCCCATATACAGATTCTGAACACGGGGCCGTGTCCACTCAACACGGGGCCGTGTCCAGCCTCTGTTTCTGTTTCCGTTTTTATTTTTGTTTTCTGATCTCGAGACTCGGTTGTGGTCTGCTGAGTGATTCTTATGGATCAATACTCAGGAGGTTACAACTACACCTATGATGAGGATGATTATAGGGGTAATTATTGCACAAATTGTCGTAATACACGTTCAATTCAAGATAATCACTCGTACCAACCATCCAATTCATACACTTACTATGAGGAACCCAGGTACGAACCATCAACTTCATACACATCCTATGAAGACCAAAGGTATGAACCTCCTCCCTCATACTCATATTTTGATGAACCAAGGTATGAGCCACCACCTTCATATGCTTATTATGAGGAACCTTGGCATGAACAACCCACCTCATATGAGTATTATGAAGAACAAAATTACGAACCTTATCCATCATATGCTTACAATGAAGAACAATGGTGCGAGCCATCAACTTCATATGGGTATTATGAGGAACAAAGGGTCGAACAACCGGATTCAAGCTTAGAAAATAATGATTCTTTTTCTATAACCGAAGTGACCGATAGGATATTAGAGCACATTAGAGTTATCGATCGATGTATAAAAGAAGCTCGCGCAAGGGAAGAGGAGTCCCGCGCGAGAGAAGAATTAAAAAAGGAAGAGATAACTAAAAATGAAAAAATGGAAGAACAAATAGGTGAAAAACCGACACATGAGTTAAACAACGAAAAAGGTGAGTCCGACAACGTTAAAATCCAAGAAGAGTCTAATTTTGAAGAAATTCATCTCTTGTCACCTTCTTTCGAAAATCATTGTTTAGTACCCACTCATGCTAAGTTTCTAAAAGAGTTAAACACTAACACTAAAATTGAAGAAACGGTAAGTGTTAAGTTAACTAATGATCAAACTTCACTAATAAAAGAAGACCCATTTGAAATTAACATCACACCGGTTCCATGTTTCTTTCAAAATTCATTTATTAGTAATGTCACAATCGATAAAGATCTTTGTGTTAACATAATGCCTAACTACCTTTTCGAAAAATTAAGTATTAGTGATTTTTCTCCACTTCAAATACCCATTTTTCTATCCAATCGGAAAGTAATAAAATCAATCGGTATAGTTGAAGATGTCTTGGTTCAAACAAATCAAATGGTAGTTCCAACCGACTTTGTCATCCTCGATGACGCTCCTCTAGTGTTGGGACGACCATTTGTAAAGACATACGAAGCTTTGAAAAACCGGAAGTTCAATAATCTACCTCTTCAATTAGGGGCATTTAAAAGAAGTGTCGATCTCGAACGATCAATGAAATATCCATTCGGCAATAATGACCCCCTAATTGAAGATGAAGATGAGCCACCCGATACAAGTGAAGAGACGGACCACTTTGTTGAAGAAGAGGTCGCCATAGAACAAACTTTTAAAGTTCTTGATCGAAACGAGCAACCAAATAAGGAGTCTCCTAAAGACCCACCACTTGAGCTCAAAGAACTTCCAAAAGGTTTGGAATATGCTTTTCTAGACAAAGATGGTAAATTACCTGTAATTATTTCGTCTAAATTAGATAACCTAGAAAAAGAAAAACTAGTTAGTCTTTTGAAAAAACACAAAAATGCAATAGCTTGGAAACTTGTTGACATAAAAGGAATTAGTCCTTCTATGTGCACACACAAAATTTTGATGAACGATGACTACAAATCTGTCATACAACCTCAACGTCGAGTAAATCCAAATGTTCAAGAAGTGGTTAAAGATGAAGTCATCAAATTACTTGACGCAGGACTTATCTATCCTATTTCCGATAGTCCTTGGGTAAGTCCCGTCCAAGTAGTTCCAAAGAAAGGAGGTATGACGGTAATTACTAACGAAAAAAATGAATTAATACCGACAAGAACCGTCACAGGATGGAGAGTATGTATAGATTATAGACGATTAAATGAAGCAACAAGAAAGGATCATTTTCCTTTACCCTTCATTGATCAGATGTTAGAAAGACTATCCGGTCATAAATTTTACTGTTTCTTGGATGGTTTTTCAGGTTACTTTCAAATCCCGATAGCACCCGAAGACCAAGAAAAGACAACATTCACATGCCCCTATGGAACTTTTGCATATCGACGCATGCCGTTTAGTCTATGTAATGCCCCCGCAACATTCCAACGTTGCATGGTAGCCATTTTCCATGACATGATAGAAAAGACAATGGAAGTCTTCATGGACGACTTTTCTATCTTTGGGGATTCATACGACCAATGCCTCGATAACCTTGAACGAATGCTATCCCGATGTGAGGAAACTAACCTCGCCCTTAATTGGGAAAAATGCCATTTCATGGTAACAGAGGGAATAGTACTCGGTCACAAGATCTCAAGCGAAGGAATGGAGGTGGATCGAGCCAAAATAGATACCATTTCTAGGTTACCTCCTCCATCCTCCGTAAGAGCGATTAGAAGTTTCCTAGGGCATGCCGGATTTTATAGGAGGTTTATCAAAGACTTTTCAAAAATCTCAAGACCTCTAACAAAGTTACTTGAAAAAGATGCTCCTTTCATCTTTGACAAGGATTGCAATCAAGCATTTCTAACCCTGAAGGAAATGCTAGTCAATGCACCTATCATGATAGCACCTGATTGGAAATTTCCTTTTGAAATCATGTGCGATGCTAGTGACTTTGCAGTTGGAGCTGTCTTGGGACAGAGAAAAGAAAAGCATTTCCACCCAATATATTATGCTAGTAAAACACTTAACGATGCACAAGAAAATTACACAACAACTGAAAAAGAGTTACTAGCTGTGGTATTTGCTTTTGATAAATTTCGCTCTTATCTTGTTCTTTCTAAAACTATAGTCTACACAGACCATGCAGCCATTCGATATCTCTTTAAGAAGCAAGACGCAAAACCACGTTTGATTAGGTGGATTCTACTCCTCCAAGAATTCGACATTGAAATCAAAGACAAAAGAGGAGCAGAAAATACCGCAGCAGATCATCTTTCGCGCTTAGAAGACCCAGCTTTGGAGGCGACCAGGGGCGAGCAAATCAACGAAAAATTCCCAACTGAATCCCTGGAAATGGTGGAATTTAAGGAAGAACCATGGTACGCCGACTTTGCCAACTACTTAGCTAGTGGAATAGTCGCAAAAGGATGGCCACATCATCAAAGAAAAAAATTCTTTGCCAATGTGAAACACTATTTTTGGGAAGATCCATATCTTTTCAAAATGTGTGCCGACCAACTCGTCAGACGATGCGTACATGGTAGTGAGGCCCGAAGAATTCTTCGCCATTGTCACGAAGGTCCATACGGAGGACATCATGGTGCTGCCAGTACCGCACGAAAGGTATTTGATTCAGGATTTTATTGGCCAACCATTTACAAAGATGCCCAAAATCTTGTAAAGACATGTGATGCTTGCCAAAGAACAGGTAATATTTCTTCCAAAAACGAAATGCCACAAAATGGCATTCTTGTTTGTGAAATTTTTGATGTGTGGGGACTCGACTTTATGGGACCTTTTCCACCATCGAAAGGAAACAAATACATACTTGTGGCAGTAGATTACCTATCTAAATGGGCCGAGGCCGAAGCACTTCCAACAAATGATGGAAGAGTAGTGGTAAGATTTCTGAAAAAATTATTCTCTCGTTTTGGCACACCCAAAGCTTTAATAAGTGATAGAGGTACCCATTTTTGTAATCATCAACTTGAAAATTTTTTAACAAGATATGGGGTCTATCACCGGGTTTCGACAGCTTATCACCCTCAAACAAACGGACAAGCCGAAGTGACCAATAGAGGGTTAAAACGAATACTTGAAAAAACCGTAGGGTTAAATAGAAAGGAATGGGCTGATAAATTAGATGATGCTTTATGGGCTTTTCGAACTGCTTATAAAACAACGATAGGTACAACCCCATATAAGCTAGTCTATGGAAAAAGTTGCCACTTGCCAGTAGAAATTGCACACAAAGCCTACTGGGCAATCAAAAATGTAAACTTAGATCTAGAATTTGCTGGTAAAAATCGATTTTGTCAAATAAATGAATTAGACGAACTTAGGAATTATGCATACTCAAACTCTGAAATTTATAAGGAAAGAATGAAAGATTGGCATGACAAACATATTAAACCTAATGAATTTCGGGTAGGAGATTTAGTTCTTTTGTTTAATTCACGACTTCGATTGTTTCCTGGTAAATTAAAGTCTAGGTGGTCAGGACCTTTTTCCGTCACCCATATTTTTCCACACGGTGCAGTAGAAATTAAACCTCGAAATGGGTCACCATTTAAAGTCAATGGCCAACGGCTGAAACTCTATCAAGGATTTATTGAGGATGAGGAAGAAGAGATCTCGCTTCAAACCGTGGAAGAATAAAAACATCATGCCTGGTAAGTTATGAAAGATTGAGGCGGCAAAATAAAGCGGTAAGTTTTCTAAACCATAGCTTATAGGAGAAAGGGGCACTCACACGCGCACTAAAAAAAAAAAAAAAAAAAAAGAGGCTCGACACGAGGCCGTGTCCGCTGGACACGGGGCCGTGTTCGCGCTGCAGACGGGATAAAACCCCTTTTTCAAAACAGTTTCTTCATTCCACACGCCCCGTTTCCCCACAAAAGCTCTGGTTCCAGGCGATTTTCCGCGAGATTCCAACGTCTCTTACCAATCTAACAACGTCAAGGTATGATTCTGTCACTCGTAGTAGTTAGATTAGTCACTTGCATGTAGTTAATACACCACAAATTTGGGGAAAAATCTAGGGTTCTTGATGTTCATTCGGATCGAGCCTAAATTTTTTTGCCTAAATCTGTTTGCATTTAGTTAGATTAGTGTTAAGGGAAGTAAATACACTTGTATTGTTCATAGATTCACCCGATTTCTTGCAAAGACCCCAAACCCTTGTTCTTGAACCGAAAAAGATAAAATTGATAGGGTAAACGGGATATTTTGGGAAAAACGGAACTTAGGGTTTCATTTTCGGGGGAAACCGCACCTATTGGTTCAAAAATTTTCAAGTTTTCGAAACCGGGTCGAAAAATGGGATTTTTGAGTAACAGACCCCTGAACACGGGGCCGTGTCCGCTGGGCACGGGGTCGTGTCTAGCCCGCTGTTTGCAGTTTTGTCCAAAAAATATTTCTGTTTCATGCTAACTTTTGGTGTATTCCTGCAGATGGCCAGGAAGTTTACTAGATTCAACGCCAATGAGCTAGATGCAAGAGCTCGATACGAGCTTCTCCAAACAAGGCCGGAGGAATACCCGAGGCAGGCATGCACAGAACTACTAACCTTGGTGAATCAAATTGACCGTTTCAACAACATTGTCACGGGACCACTCAGAGTCGCACTAACAACCCGACTCCGTTCTGTTCATGAATGCACCTTGGAATTCTACAGCACCTTTGCATTCAAGTCAAGGTGCGAGCCGTTCGATGAAGAAGGGGTGTCATTCAGGTGTGGCGGAATGAGGTATTCGATTTCCATGGCACAATTCGGGTCGATTATCGGGTTGTATGCGGAGGAGGATGCGGGAGACGAAGGAAATACAGGGGGGTTGAGAGAGATCGAAGACAACGAGCGCCAAGCCATGTGGGCTCAGATTGGGGAAGGGTTCTACAATCCGAGCAGCACTAAGAGTACCAAGCTGAGGGATCCGCTTTACAGATACATTCATAGGCTCCTCGGCTACTCTCTTAGCCAAAGGCATGACAGTGGTGGCGTCGTTGGGTTAAGAGATTTGCTTGTCCTCCATTGCATTCACAACTGTAGGCCGCTCGATGTTCCGTACCTTATGCTCCGAAACATGCATCACAACCGCCTTGCTAGTGCACCAACTCCTCTTTTCTTCGGGGGGTGGGTGCACCGTCTCTTCAGGCACTTCGCCCACATTCCGAGGGCATTTGAGAGAAGCCCATGGTCGGGTATGGTGGATATTCACATATGCCGCTCGATGAACCTGGTTTATGAGGCAGAAGATGGGACGGTAACCTTTCAAAGGATGCAAGGTCATGCATGGAACCCGCAAGAAGCACTTGTCCTCCCAGCACCGCAACATCATCAGTACCAATACCCACCCCACGGTGATCCGGGCCAATCATCCTCCTCGGGAGGCAGTTTTCCTAATTTTCAAAGTTTGCATGATTTGTTGCAGGAAAACCTCATGTGTACTCGGAACACCTATAACATGGCGAGCAACACCTACCACCGGGTCGGAGCTATCGAGAGAAACCTATCCGAGATACAAGAAGACGTCGGATACATACGAGACCACATTGCACGCCATGGAGGGGGTGACGATGATGATGATGATGATGATGCCATGGAATAGGCGGGAGGAGCATAGGAGGAAGCGGTTGATTGGTGGCTCCCCAGGTTAACCCTTTGCAATCTTGAACAATTGATGGCCTGCGTGCCAAGTGTTAGACAATTTATTTTTCCTAACTATTTTCTGCATTTTATTTTTCTTACTTTATGCGTGGAACAATTAACTTTGGTAACGTAGGATGTTGGTATTGCTTGGTGTGGTATTAAGTGTTCAAACAGGTACAAACCAAGGCTTAAGGTGTTAAGCCTCAGCACCTATAAGGCTAGGATGGAAAAATCGGAGGACGAAACCTGTTTTTCAGGCTTCTAGACTGTCCACACGGGGACGTGTCCAGCCAACACTCCCCCGTGCTCACCTCCCTGACCTGCTGTTTGGTTTCTGTTCGGCAGAATTTTGTCAGACACGTGGCCGTGTCCAGTGGACACGGGGCCGTGTCCACCTTCTGTAAGTTCTTGTTACTGGCACCTGAACACGGGGTCGTGCCCACTCAACACGGGGCCGTGTTCAGTGCCCAGTAACACAAATTTTTGCTTTTTAAACACTATTTTACACATCTAATCAACCTAAAAATTTATTTTTGGGACACATTGAGGACAATGTGTAATTTAAGTGTGGGGGGGATGCTAAAACCTTGAATTTTGCAAGTCCTAAATACAAGCCTTACACAAAACTCTATGGGAACCGCTAATCACCCCAAATTTTTTCAAAAATTTCATTTTTTTTTTTACTTGTCTAGGTTTAACTCGGGAAATTCAAGCTCTCAAAAAGGTTATATTTTTACAAATTTACAACCGATAGCGTAGTGATAAAAAGAACCAACATAAGAAAATTATGAAAAGGCATGACAAACTTATTTAAAATTTGATTATATATACTTGATCACATAAAAACCCATTCCCACAAAAGTGAGTTTTGAGCCTTTATTGAGCACACAATTTCATATCATTTGACTAAATGCTCATTTTTCGTTTCTTGTGTGAATAGCCGCTTGGTTCTTACGACTCTAGAACTTGCCATGACAATACATTCCCGGTCCTTATCAACTTAAACCCGAGTAAGTAAATGATAGAGGCATTAGGACTAACCCTTTTTCATTTCTACACCATTATTTTTTTTTTTTTTCACCACCTACCCAAAAAATCCCCCTAGTTAGCCCCTTTGAGCCTAAACCTTTTCGTTTCATCACCCAAAACAAAAACCCTTTCACCCACCAAAACCTTTTTCATTTTTAACCCTTTATTTTAGTAACAAGTTCGGTTCTTCGAAAAAAAAAAAAAAAAAAAAGGAGAAAAATGAAGCAAAAAGAAAATAAACAAACAAAGTAATCAAAAATAACTTTGTTTGAATAAAAGCTTCATCAAAAATAAAAAGTTGCAAAAATACGAAAACCGACACTTGTTACGCTTTTTAGCCCTTTTTCTACTAACCACTAACCCAACCACCTACCTTTAACCCTAGCCAACCTTTAACCCACAAAGTCCTCTTGATATCTACAAAGGTATAAAAGTTAAAAAGGAGGAGGATTGATTTCTTGGCAAGCCTATGGTAGGAATAAGTTCCATGCCGCTCTCGAGTGATTCACTAAAAATACACCTTCGGCCGAGTGTGAGTGATTTCCCCGCGAGGTATGTGAACTTGTATATAAATAAAATTTTAAAAAAAAGGCATGTTATGCCCAAATAAGTAATTTCTTTTATGAACAGTTCTAAATAAATCATTACGAATAGGAGTGTAAATAAATAAAAATAAAACCCCAAAAAGATCTTGGAAATCCCGACACTCTATGACAAGCCCAAAACCTTCTCTTCTACCTATTCCATTTGGGAGTGTAAGCCAAATATTAAAGAGTTTTGCTTGAGGACAAGCAAAAGTTCAAGTGTGGGGGTATTTGATGTGTGTAAAATGCAACATATAAATTACATCAAATGAGGCATAAAACTAACCCTTTTTTAGTACTAATATTGGAAAAAGAGTGTTTTTGTCTTCCTTTTGTATTTTTAGGATTAAATGAGCTCAAAAACGCAAAAGAAGCAAAAAGACAGCTAAATCCAACATAAATACAAGAAAAGGAACATTAGTGGATTGCCCGAACCCTCAACGGCACCTTCCAAAGCAAAATAGAGAAAACAGAAGGCTGAACACGCCCCGTGCTCAGCCAGCACGGGGTCGTGCCCAAGAAGCAGCAGAAAAGACAAACCTATAGAAGCTTCTATTGCCCACCACGGGCCGTGCTCAGCGGACACGGGGGCGTGCCGAAAGTACTGCAGGCGCATTAATTGTAATTGCGAATTACAATTAATGAAGAGAGAGAGTGTCAGACGGGCACGGGGCCGTGCCCAGCGAACACGGGGCCGTGCCCAGGCCTCTGTTCAGCCTATAAATAGGAGTGCTTGGTTTCATTGCAACTCATCCCTTGGCACACCACCTCTCTCACACTTCATCCACCACCCACCACCATCACAACACCATCATCCACCACCATCATCCATTGTCCATCATAGAGTGTGTGAGTCGTCTCGGGATCCAAGATTGATCGTAAGAGTTCTTGACAATCAAGGCCATGTTTGCCTAAGTCTCTTACATCACTTGGTGAAGACAAAGTGTCTAGTATAATACTTTTTATTTCTAATCTTTTGCACTTTTTATTTGGTTTTGTATTAATGACTTTAATAACTAGTTACTTATGTTGAAGGTGATCTTTCCTTATCGTTTGTCCGTGGTGTCTTGGCATTATTTTACTGTCTATATAAAATAAAGGATTTTCACCATTCATATCTCCACGGTCTATATGGAGGTATGTTGGCTACCTGGTCGGGGGTTAAGGGAACGGTTTGGTAAAGGTCTTGCCATTGTTCAGCGTTTAGAGGTCCTGCAATGGACCTGGGTCAAATTTAGTAGGACCTCCTTCAATACTTCACGGTATTGGATGGCGGGGGTCCAAACTCTTTGATCCCCTCATAAGTTAACTACTATTAATACTATAACCCGGCTATTTAGGACTGTATCCCTGCTGACTCAGACTACTTAGTCGAGGGTAACGTCACCGCCAAAAGCGGGGCCTACCACAATACTGCATTAATAACTTAATTCATTATCTTCCAATAATCCACCCCTTTAGGATTGTATCCCTGCTGACTCAAACTACTGGGGTGAGGGTAACGTCACCTTCAAAAGAGGGGCCTACTACAATAACTAAGATAATCTCTTAATTATGTGCAAAAGTGCGGAAATAATCAAAGGTTATACTAGATACGAGTCGGAACCAAGTGATTCATCTTGTCTATCTGTTTTTATTTTATTTTTATTTTCAGCATTTTAGTTAGTTTTTATTTTTCTTAGTTTAAAACATTTTTCTAAACTTTTATTTTTGGTTAGACGTTGAGGATAAACCGGTACTAAAAGCTCTTGTGTCCTTGGACGACCTCGGTATCTTACCAACGCTATGCTACACTCAACGATGGGTGCACTTGCCCATATGTGTGTTTAGTGTTAGTGAAATATCGTGTTTTATAAATTTAAAACTTGGCTAAAATAAGTGTTAAAAAGGGCTTAAAATATACACCTAAAATATACGACACTTTATCGCACATCACTGATAAAGAAGAACCCATGGAATTTCAATCCAAACCACTGGCAAAACCTAAACCCAAGAAAAGAAGCAGATTTGTGGGCTGGAGGCGTGTACGAAAGAAAAAGCCAGCAACAAGAAAGGTTACCAAAACTGAAGAACCAAAAGACAAAGGAAAAGGAGTAGAAATTGAGGAAAATGTTAATCAAGTAGAGATAGAAGCTGAGAAGAGTTTTAAGCAAACAGAAATAGAGATCGGAGAGAGTTCTAGGCAGAAACAGAAAATGACTCCTTGGGAAGTTTTAGATCATCAATTAGTAATGAGTGACCTCATCAGACCTGCCGATGGAAACCTTGAAGCAGCTAATCCAAACCTTATATTTACTGAAGAAGATTTTTTCAGTTACCCACTAGAAGCTCCAATCCCAATCAATCTGGAACATGCTATTCCAGATCCTATTGTCCAACCTCAACCACTACCAGTAGAATTAGATGAATGGTGGACAACTGATTGGCAATACCAAAATCTTTTAAACAACCCTGATACATTTTTCCCACAAGTTGACCCAGAACCTCCACTATACCCAACTATGAGCCCAGAGAATCTGACTGAACTTCGCCTCTGGGGCGAAGAGTTAATTGATGCAGGAAATCGGATTAGGGATGTGGGAGAAAGAGTTATGTGGAAGTATGACGAAAGGGAGCGTCGTTTTTAATAAATTAGCTGACCAAATAATGGGAGTTTGCAGGAATATGTGTTAATAAATAATCATAATAACCAGTATGTGTAATAACTTAACAATAAAACGTTGTATGATAATCATGTGTACGAGGCATAATATAATATATAGAAATGAAACTTGTAAAATCGATAATTTTTTATTATACATATTAATGTGATTATGTGCAAACTGTTTTATTATATTTGTAATTATACTAATTATTTACATGAAATTTATTATCAGATGTCAAACATTGGTAATGAACCAGTAAATGAGGTTAATCAGTCAGAGCAACATCCAGGAGATCAATATATGACTCGGCAAGATATCGAAAATATTGTTGCACAAGGAATAGCTAATGCTATTCCAGCATTCGTTGCTGCTATAAAGAATCCAATCGAACCGCAACACATCGTTCCTAGTAAACGCATTTCTGAAGATAACTTCAGTAATAGTGTAAACAGAGGCAATGATCATGTTAACCATAATGGGGAACCACATCAAGCTCCATTACCTAAGAAAATGAAAACTGCAACGCCTGGTTGCACTTTCAAAGAATTCCTTGCTTGTAAACCTACTGAATTTGCAGGCAATGAAGGAGCAACTGCATCACTGCGATGGTTAGAGAAAACCGAAGCAGTCATTGCAATATGTAAATGTGCTAAAGATGATCAGGTCATGTACGCATCAAATCTCTTCAAGGAAGGAGCACTCGAATGGTGGAACACTGTGTTACAATCAAAAGGAAGAATAATAGCTTATGCTATGACTTGGGAAGAATTTAAGGGTTTTGTAGAAAGAAAATTCTGTCCCGAGTATGAAAAGGAACAGATGACGAATAAGTTTCTAAATCATCGGATGATGGGTGTAGATTGTCGCAGTTATACTTCGACATTCTTTGAATATGCTAGAGTGGTACCAACACTGGCTTCGCCAGAACCGGTACTCATTTCTCGCTACATTTGGGGACTGATTAGTGAAATCCGCAACATCGTTAAAGCTGCGAGACCTCGCACTATTGACGATGCTGTGGAATTAGCTAATACCCTAACCGATGAACTAGTGCGCACCCAAGATGAAAACAGAAAGAAAGAATTGGCTCAGAAAATTACCCAAGGATTTCGTACGGGTAATAATAACAGCTTCAAAAGAAAAGGAACTGGGCAATTCTCAACTCCGTCATTCTGCAGGAAATGCAAGAAGAAACATTATGGAAGATGTGATATAACCTGCAATTTTTGCAAAGTTGTAGGACATCGTGAAGAAAACTGCAGAAAGAAAACAATAGTTTGCTATAACTGTGGAGAAAATGGATATTATAAAACAGAATGTCCTAAATTAATCAAACCAGCAGACAACAAAACTAAGGCGACCGATGGAACTATTAAGAAGAATGCTAGGGCATTTCAGCTAACCACTCAAGAAGCAGAACTCATCCCAGATGTGATAGCGGGTACGTTCTTAGTTCACAACATTTACGCCAAAGTATTATTTGACTCTGGTGCAAACCAAAGTTTTATAAACACTTCATTCTGCCAAGCTCTTAATTTACCTTTAACCAACATTAGGCAGATTTTTACAGTTGAAACGGCAGACGGAAATTCAGTTAAAATAGATAAAGTTTTGCAAGAAGAAAACATAGAACTTTTAGGACATAAATTCTCTGCAAAACTGTTGCCAATGAATTTAGCTGAATTTGATGTTGTATTAGGAATGGATTGGTTAGTAGCCAACCATGCTAAAATCCTTTGTGATCAGAATTCCATAGAAATTCAATCAACCATCGGAGAAGTAGTTAGGATTACAGGAGATAAACCACGTAAGCCCATGAAGTTCATATCAGTAATGAAAGTTGCTAATTATGAATGAAAACAAGGAATAGTATATATGATTTCAGTAATCATTAGTACTAAGGGTAAAGAACTTAAGGAAATTCCTGTAGTCTCAGAATATCCAGATATATTCCCAGAAGATTTACCGGGATTACCTCCAGATAGGGAAGTAGAATTTAGGATTCATCTAATTCCAGGAACTACACCGATAGCCAAGGCACCTTATCGGTTAGCACCCACAGAAATGTTAGAACTAAAAACGCAATTAGATGAATTACTAAGTAAAGGATTCATACAACCTAGCTCATCCCCTTGGGGAGCGCCAGTGTTGTTTGTGAAGAAAAAGGATGGTTCAATGAGAATGTGTATCGATTATAGAGAATTGAATAAGGTTACAATTAAGAATCGATACCCATTACCTAGGATTGATGATCTATTTGATCAACTTCAGGGGGCTAAATATTTTTCTAAGATAGATTTACGCTCCGGATATCATCAATTGAAGGTACAAGAAGAAGACATACCTAAAACTGCTTTCAGAACTAGGTATGGTCATTATGAGTTTACAGTCATGCCCTTTGGGTTAACGAATGCACCTGCTGCATTCATGGACATGATGAATAGAATCTGTAAACCATATTTGGATAAATTTGTAATTGTTTTCATAGACGATATACTTATTTATTCCAAAAGTCAGACAGAGCATTGTGAACACCTTCATGCACTCTTAACTTTGTTAAGAAAAGAAAAGCTTTATGTCAAATTCTCAAAGTGTGAATTTTGGTTAAAGGAAGTGCAATTCTTAGGACACATGGTGAATCACGAAGGTATTCACGTAGATCCTGCTAAGATAGAGGCAATTACCAAATGGAAGGTTCCACAAACAGCAATGGAAATAAGAAGTTTTATAGGTTTAGCTGGGTATTATAGACGGTTTATTAAGGATTTTTCCAAGATAGTCGTACCATTAACTAAGTTAACCTGTAAAGCCATTAAGTTTGAATGGGGACCTAAGCAAGAAGAAGCCTTTAGAATATTAAAGCAGAAATTAACAAATGCACCAATCTTAGCCTTACCAGAAGGATCTGAAGATTTTGAAGTATATTGTGATGCTTCAAAACTAGGATATGGATGTGTGCTTATGCAACGCAAAAAGGTGATTGCATATGCTTCAAGGCAATTGAAAAAGCACGAAGAAAACTATACGACTCATGATTTAGAATTAGGAGCCGTAATTTTTGCCCTTAAGATTTGGAGACATTATCTTTACGGAAGTAAATTTACTGTCTACACAGACCACAAAAGTTTAAGATATATATTTGGGCAAAAAGAGTTAAACATGAGGCAAAGGAGATGGAATTTGGAGATTCCACAAAAGTAGAATTTGGGTACCTAAGCAGGGAAACTTAAGATCTAAGATTTTAGAAGAAGCTCATAAATCTAGGTATACTATGCACCCAGGAAACAATAAGATGTACCAAGATTTAAGAAAGAATTTCTGGTGGATAGGAATGAAAACGGATATAGCACGATATGTTTCTAAATGTCTTACTTGTTCACAAGTTAAGGCAGAACATCAGAAACCCTCAGGTCTACTACAACAATTAGAAATGCCAGTATGGAAATGGGAACTTATAACAATGGATTTTGTTACTAAGTTACCCAAAACCAGAAAAGGTAATGATGCGATTTGGGTAATTGTGGATCGATTAACCAAATCAGCTCACTTTCTACCAATGAAAGAAACCTTTAGTATGGAAAGGTTGGCAAAATTGTATGTAGATGAAGTTGTATCCCTACATGGAGTTCCACTCTCCATTGTTTCGGATAGGGATAGTCGTTTTACTTCTCATTTCTGGAAAAGTTTCCAGCAAGCTATGGGAACTCGATTAAATCTGAGCACAGCATACGGACAAAGTGAAAGGACGATCCAAACTCTAGAAGACCTGCTCCGAGCATGTGTAATAGATTTTGGTGGAAATTGGGATGATCATTTACCATTAATTGAATTCTCCTATAACAATAGCTATCATTCAAGTATTGAAACCGCCCCATTTGAAGCACTATATGGAAGAAAGTGCAGAACTCCAGTTTGTTGGGCAGAAATAGGAGAAAATCAATTGTCAGGTCCTGAAATAGTGCAAGAGACGACTGATAAGATTACTCAAATTAAGGAAAGGCTGAAGACGGCTCGAGATCGCCAGAAAAGTTATGCAGACAATAGATGCAAGCCGTTAGAATTCCAAGTTGGAGACAAAGTACTATTGAAAGTTTCTCCTTGGAAAAGAGTATTTAGATTCGGAAAGAAAGGAAAGCTAAGTCCAAGGTACGTAGGACCATTTTCAGTGATCCAACGTATAGGACCAGTCGCTTATCGTTTACAACTACCAGAAGAATTAGCAGGAGTACATGATGTATTTCATGTATCCAATCTCAAGAAATGCTTATCAGATGAATCACTGATAGTACCTCTTCAGGATATAAAGGTAAACGAAAAGTTGAAATTTGTTGAGAAACCTCTTCAAATTGAGGATCGAAAGATCAAGTTTCTCAAACACAAACGACTAGTTTTAGTCAAAGTCAGATGGGATTCAAAGAGAGGAGTTGAATACACTTGGGAGCTAGAATCCGAAATGAAGCGAAAGTATCCTCACTTATTCCAGTAAATCTCGAGGACGAGATTTTTATTAAGGTGGGGAGAATGTAACAACTCTCATCAAAAGTCCTAATTATTATATTATTTTATCCAATAGGAAACCCTAATTAAGACACCCAAGTGATTCTGCACAAACCCTAAAATTTTCAGAACAATCGGAATCAGGATCAGGGCTCCTAAAACTCAAAGGGGGTAAACCCTAGTTAACGATTATCTAAAATACTCGTTGTCAAAATTCAAAATTAAGAAACTGTCAACTCAGCAAAGCTAGTCCCAACCGTGGCTACCCTATAACCTATTTTCGACCCTTACGGACCGTAACATTTATAGGCTTATGGTCCGTAAGCACCCTTACGCACCGTAACAATTTGAGGCTTACGGTCCGTAAGCAAAGTGAAATTTTAACTATAAATAGCAGACATTGGCAATCGAATTTTGGTGTTCAAACGACGTAAAACTTCGCTGCATGTACTGAGATACGTTCTGTTTACTACAATTAACACACACGGTGCACTAATCGACGCCGCAATCAGGGTAATAACTCGATCGCTGATACGATTCAATGTCCGATCGATTAAACTATCCAATGGATGTTTAAGTGCTGCCCACATTAGGGTTTATGCTTTGTCATTCGTCGTTAAATCGATGGATGTTTAAGTATCGCACTTTGTCATTCGTTGTGAAGGTTTTAATCTCGTGAGTTATCGTAAATGCTGTATTAAGTTACTAACCTAGTTTGTGTGCCTGATTATTTAAACTAGGTTATCAAGGCTAATCAGTAGAATAAGCTCTGTTAAATCTACAATGTGAGTCATTCTCTTTTTATCAAATCTATTTACAAAAGCATGTTTATTTCAAAGTTATAATTACGGGGATTAAGTCTTTGTAATCACCAAGTTACAGCCGGTATGTGGGGTTTTGTATACATTACTTGATAATCGTCACCATTGGGGCAGCCAATGGGGGATATGACCATAGTCACAGATCCGGTCGAGTGACAAATACCGTGGGTAGTTGGTTTGATATCAGAAACATTGTAATCGCTCTTAATACTGTAAATTATAACAAACAGGTCATTTTATTAAATAGAATGATTCACTCAGTATTTCCCGCTGACAAAACCTTTTTCAAACATGTTTCAGGTGATCTGTTGTGATCCAGGAATAGTGCCGTGAAGCACTACCAGCTTAAGGAAGTGGCTCAGTATAAAAATAAAGAAACATGTTTTGTAAAATAAAAGATTTCCTGGTGAAATCTCAAGATTGTAAATTATCGTGTTTTATCCCGAATTGTGAAATAAAATAATCGGGAAATATTTCAGTTTTAAAAAGATCCTGAAGAAACTTCCGCTGTTAATTAAAGTACCACGGGATTTCTGTCCCGCGGCTCCTGAAACGGGTCAAACCGGGTCGGGGGCCGTGACAGAAATTTTGAAATTTTGAGTTTTTTATTTGAGTTAATAGCCAAAATGGTCCCTGAGGTTTGCTCACTTTTGTCACTTTAGTCCAAAATCCAAATTTTTTAAATCTGGGTCCCTGAGGTTTGCATTTTTTTGCCATTTTAGTCCAAAAATGAAATCTGGTCAGATTTCTTAAAAAAACCTCAAGTTTTGTCCTTTTGCACAGGGGTAAAATGGTTATTTTCATTTTATTATAACTAATTATTAATTAAAAATAATAAAACCCCTCACCACCATCAACATTCCTCTGTATCCCCCTCTCTTTCTCTCTCTCTCTCTAAAACACAAAACCAGAAACCATCACAAAAATCAAAATACAGACAACAACAAATCAAAACAAAAACCGATTTGTAAAAAGAAACGAGGCTCCAACAACAAATCAAAACAAATACCGATTTGTAAAAAGAAACGAGGCTCAGATCTGTTTTACATTGGGAACAAGGAGGAATAACCGCCATGGCTGCAAACAGAGGTTGCAAGCGCACTTGCCCTCCTCCGATTCTGCCACGCCAAGCTGCGGAAAATCTCAAATGTTGACCCAATTTTGACTCGGATTAGGTGAAATCATCACAGCCTCGTGGTGAATAAAAGGACTGGTTTCAAGTTTTGATCATCCTGTTTGTTACAAAATCACCCTCAACCACCTAAAACATTAACAAAATCACAGATCATCATCCATCATCTCGATCCCTTAAAACTAACAAAATCACAGATCATCATCCATCACAAAATCACAGATCATCATCCGTCTCCCCTCCACCACCGTACACCCTCCACCACCGTCTCCCCTCCACCACCGTACACCCTCCACCACCGTACACCCACCACCACCGTCTCACCGGAGCTATGGCTTCCCCTGTTTCAAAATTTTGACCGGCGAGTGTTGTTGAGGGGTTGAAACAGACAGATGAGAAGAAATCAGGGGTTTTAAGTTGAGATTCATCTCGCCGGTTGCAAAGAAGAAGAGGGGTTTTGTGATCTGTGTTATATATATATTAGAGAGAGATGATGGCAGTGGTGGACGGTGGTTTTGTAATCTGTGTTTTAGTGAGAGATGATGGCAGTGAGAGAAAGAACTGAATGATCTGTGTTTTAGTGAGAGAGAGAAAGACTTGAACAGGTGGTTTTGTTGCAAAGAAGAAGAAGGGTTTTTATTCAAGAGAGAGAGACATAAAGACTAAAATACCCCTAAGCATAAAGACAAAATAGCAGGTTCTTTTTTGAAAATCTGACCTGATTTCATTTTTGGACCAAAATGGCAATAAAATGGAAACCTCAGGGACCCAGATTTAAAAATTTTGGATTTTGGACTAAATTGTCAAAAGTGAGCAAACCTCAGGGACCATTTTGGCTATTAACTCTTTTTATTTTGAAGTGATATTCTCTAATTCTCACTTTATATTTCAGTCTAATCACAGTTGTTTGAAATTCATACAATCTGCTGCGGGTTATTATAAGTTTGTATTAAAAGAAGCATAAAGTTAAATTAAACTCAAAGAAAGATTTTTAAATCTACATTTAAAATAATTTTTGCTGGTGACTAAATGATGATTATATATGACTCTGGGCAGATGATGATGATGTAGAAGCCGCAGTAGTTCCTACTAAACGCAAGAAAGCGTCTGCTATTGCTGTAAGATAAGATTTTATCTTACTAGAGTAATGGTCTTTCCTGCCTTTTTTGTATTAAAAGAAGCATAAAGTTTGGTTTAAAGCAGCTCTTTATGAACAAAGTTAAGGATTAAGTATATGAGGACAGGGCTACTCTTCAACAGCTGAAGAAGTGATTTCATGTACTGCATCTTGGTCTGTTCACGAGAGATCAGGTTTCTATAAATCCTGATGTTGATGCATTGAGTACTTCCGTGGAGTTCATGGCGGTTGTCGAAGATATACATTGATGGAGTTTAAAGCTAAAAGCACTAATTTTTGCTGTTAGGTTCGTACATTTCTTGGTGTTGTTCTTAGATTTTAAATTTTTATTGTTAGGTTCGTAAATTTCTTAGTTTCGTTTTCTTGAATTCTATGTAATTTTGTAAAGAAGTACAATAACAAACAGTGCTTTGAACATCTGTTTGCATTTTGGTCAATAGTTAATGGAAACCCATGTTAGGTTGAACAGTGTTTTTAAGACGAAAACAGTGTGAGAAGACAGTAGATCTTATTAAGTTAAACATCTGTTCAGGGTTAAACAGATGTTTGGCCTTTTATATCAGAGGTTTGGACTTAAACAGTTGTTTGACCTTAAACAGATGTTTGGCCATAAACAGATGTTTGAGCTTAAACATATGTTTTACCTTAGACAGATGTTTCGCCTTCTATATCAGATATTTGGACTTAAACAGATGTTTGACCTTAAACAGATGTTTGGGCATAAACAGATGTTTGGCCTTAAACCAAACATCTGTTTAAGGTCAACATCTATTTGACTATTGGTCAACATTTGATTGACTTTTGGTCAACATCAGTTTGAATTTTGGTCAACATCTTATTTTGTAAAGAAGTACAAAAACAAACATTTTTACAAAATCCCAAATCACCATATCATTTAAGTGCATTGAAGTAAAAGTGGAAATGATATTATTCATGTGGTCCTGTTGTGCTTTTGTTTGACCTCTAATATTGGTACATGATCTAATCCGGTGATTTGAAGACATTGTTGTTTCATCTTTATACTAATAAATAAAAATCAAGTACACTTGGATGATTATTAAGCTCCTCATTTTGATTGTTTGGGTATAGTATTCTTGAAATTGGTCTTTTTTTTGCAAACAGATGTTTATGGGCAAACATTTGTTTAAGCTCGAACATTTGTTTAAGTCTAAACATCTGTTTTGGCCAAACTTCTGTTTATGGGCAAACATTTGTTTAAGGTCAAACTTCTGTTTAAGTCCAGACGACTGATATATAAGGCGAAACATCTGTTTAAGCCCCAACATCTGTTTAAAAGCCTGTTACAACCACTGTGTTGGTTGAAACATTTGATTGTTAAAAGTTATCCACTGTTGAAATACAACCTCTGTTTCTTCAATCTTCGTGTTGACCACTGACTGACCAAACATCAGTGTTTAAAAAACTGTTGGGTATCCACTGATAGGAAAAAATAGCCACTGCTCACTTTTTTATTGTTGACATCCATTGATATTTACCATCAGCGGTTTTCCTAAAAAACAGCCACTGCTCACATTTTTATTATTGATGGTGTTAATTAGTGATAGATTGAAATTATCAAATAAAAACTAGAATTACAATGAAATTACCATTTTACCTAATCGTTACATTCCAATGAGATAAGAATTCCTCCAACATTGTTTTCGTGATAAAATTTAAAGTTAAATTAAAAAATAAAAAAAATCTTGATGACTATTTGTTGCAAATCAAATCAGTAATTAATGCTAATTTCTTGAGCTTTGGACATTTAAAATATGCAAAATGTGAATTTCAAACTGATGGTTATTATCTCTTAATTAAAGTTAAAATAAAAATTAGAAAAGTCATCAAGACAATTGCTTTCAAATCAGATCAGTAATTACTGATAATATCAGTAATTTTGAAATTCAAAATATGAAAAATGGTAATTTAAAATTGACGTTCTCTCTCTCTTTTTTTCCTACTTTGCATATCATTTCTAATATTTAATTAGTTTAATAAAGTAGGATATAAGGATATACACTACTTACCTTTCAGTCAGTTTGGCCGTTCAAAAAATAAATAAAAAATAAACTTACCTTTCAGTCCCCAATAAACATCAGTTCCCAATAAACATCATGACAATTGCTTTCAAATCAGATCAGTAATTACTGATAATATCAGTAATTTTGAAATTCAAAATTCAAACCATATATTCTAATCCTATAAATAAGATATAATTATCTGGTTTCACATTCAAATCTCGCTCGCTCATATATGTGAGCGTATCTCTCTCTCTCAAATGCATTTTTATCGTGCTTTAGCCGCTAATCTCCGATTACACTTCTTTGTTCGAATATTTGTTGATTATGTTTACATGTTATCGTTCCAGTATCATTGTTCCAACATCGTCGTTTCAATGAAGCTTCCTATCACACATCAACCTTTCAATATCGATGTTGCAGTATCATTGTTGGAACATTGTGAAAAGTTGCATGTTCTACATTCTTTGATGGCAGAGTTGCAGCTTCAACGGACGATATGTATTTTCTATCGTGAAAAGTTGCATGTGCTATCTTCTTTGATGGGAAAATTGCATTGTTCGATTTTCGTTAAATCGAAAGTCAGGTTTTCTTGCGCCAGGAATATTTTCTTCTTTTATAGAAAGTATAGATTCATGCAATATCGTGAAAACTCAGATGTGCTACAACAGTTGAGAAGAGACCTTTTCATTTTAGGTTTGTTTCTTATTTGTGTTGTCAGTAATGTAGAGTGCGGTGATAGAGACGTGCAGTTCATGGCGATGCTGAAGGACATACATCGAGAGGTTCAGTAATCGATGGAGTTGAAAGTAAAGCTTCTTAATTCTTGCTGTTATTCTTAGATTTGAACTTTAATATTGTTCAGTATGTGATGTAATTATTGGACATTTAGTTTTAAGGTCATGAATAAATTAATAAATTTAATTTTATGAATCTATGTTGTGTTTTATTGAAACTTATTATTTAGTGTTTGAGTAAGATTTAGATTATGTTGATGTTGAATTGTGTCTGAACATCTGTTTGGTATGTCAACAGAGGTTTAATAGTGTCAAGGATTGGTTTGATGGTCAACCTATGTTTCTTCATTCTTCATGTTGACCACTCACTAACCAAACATCTGTGTTTCAATCACTGTTGGCTATCCACTGATAGTTAAAAAATAGTCACGGCTCACATTTTTATTGTTGACATCCACTGATATTGACAATCATTGGTTTTCCTAAAAAACATCCACTGCTCACATTTTTATTGTTGATGTGGTTAATTAATTATAGAATGAAATTATCAAATGAAAACTAGAATTAAAATGAAATTACAATTTTTCCAAATCATTACATTCCAATGAGATAATGCTTCCTAGATTCGTAGATGTTTGAAGACCGACAAATGTTCAAAGAAGCAGCACTGTGGACATTTGTCTGTCTTTGTCGTTCTTCAAACATCTAGGAACTAGGGGTGTGCACGGTTCGGTTCGGTTCGGTTATTAGCATTATCCGTAACCGAAGTCATCGGTTAATCGGTTCAGTTAATTCGGTTAATTTGTCGGTTTTCGGTTCGGTTCGGTTAATATTCGGTTAATAACCAATTCAAACAAGAGCTAAATTTTGTTGCTTAGAAATACATGTAATGGATGTATAAATACATGAAATAGATGTATAAATACATGAAATGGAGGTATAAATGCAAGAATAGATGTTTAAATACATAAAATGGAGGTATAAATAAATGAGATGTTACAGGAAATGAAAGTATAAAACATGAAATAGAGGTATAAAAGCTCGAAATATATAAAAAATAAATGGTTCGGTTCGGTTCGGTTAACCGATGGTAAAAAAAATATCCGTTAACCGACATTCGGTTAATTCGGTTTTGGTTAATTTCGGTTTTGTCGGTCTTCGGTTCGATTTCGGTTAACGGTTCGGTTATTGCACACCCCTACTAGGAACCATTATTGAGAATACCCCTGAATTTATCTGAGCTGTAGAATGAGATCCTCCACTGTTGGGTTATCATCTTTCAAATCCATTTTCCCTAAATTTATGGATTTTGTTTTTCAACAGGGATGTAATGCAATGAGTCCTCTCAAATGAATAGACGGACACTTGCTTCCTCTCAAAGGGTTATGGTGTTATAACAGCTGATCATGCTAAGGACTGTTATAATTAACCAATGCTCAGACTTAAAGACTGACGGACTTAAAGACTGATGAGGCCTATACATTGTTGAAGACAAAGCCCTGTTATGTACCTAAAGCCTGATCAACGAAAGGAAAACCACTGCTCAGTAGCAGCAGTGCTTCAGCATCTACAGCGGATTCAACTTTAGTATTTATGTATCAGTGTTTCTTATCTAACAGTATTTAGTGTAGCAGTGGTTCGCTATAGTTTATCTCTCGAGACAAACTCTATACAAACTCAAAGACGAACCACTGGCCAACAACAAAAGTGGTTCAGTATCAACAGTAGATATTCTACCTTTGTTTATGTTAAAAGTATTTATATGTTACAGTATTTATCACATCAGTGTTTTATACTCTGTTAGATTGTTAGATTTCATATCACTGAGATGTTTATATGTAACGGTATTTATCACATCACCCCAGCATGCTAACTGATTATTAAGCTCCTCATTTTCATTGTTTGGGTATAGTATTTTTGAAATTGGTCTTTTTTTGCAAACAATTGTTTATGGGCCAACTTCTTTTTAAGGTCAAACACTTGTTTAAGCGCAAACATCTGTTTATGTCCAAACAAATGTTTAAGGTCAAACATCCTCAAAATAGTTAAAAATGATAGTTTTCATTAATCCTTAAAAGTCTGTTACAACCACTGTTTTGGTTCAAACATCTGATTGTTAAATGTTATCCACTGTTGAAAGACAACCTCTGTTTCTTCATTTTTCATGTTGACCACTGAGTGACCAAACATCTGTGTTTCAATCATTGTTGGCTATCCACTGATAGTTAAAAAATAGAATTACAATGAAATTACAATTTTACCTAATCGTTACAATTTTACCTACGAAATCCTAACAAGTGTTACTTTAGTGTGTAATAGTTTATAAATATTTCATTAAATTTCTATTTTTCTATGTAATACTTTATTTTAATGATCTCAACATACATCTTAAAAATAGTTAAAATGAAAATTTTTCATGAATTATAAGCATTAAAATGTTTTCAGGCTATCCACTGATAGCTTAAAGTCTCCCACTGTTTTCATTGTAACCATTGCAACCACTGATATTATTCCATCAGTGGCTTCATAAAACAACTGTCTTCCATTACTCATCAGGGGTTGGCTCGTGGACAGTTCATAGCGGTCAGATCTTTTGTAACCGCTGCCACGTCAGCATTCACTTTTTCCCCTATAAAACCCTGATCAAAACCCCCAAACAGGGTTTTAACTGTCGAATCGAATTCAAAATTCCTTTTTCAAAGAAGTCATCCTCCATTTCTCTCAAAATTCCTCATCGTCCTTCTTCCTCAAATGGCAAAATCACCGTCTTCATCATCTGAGAAATCCACTCAAAAGGTCATAGAAATTCCATACAAAGCTCCCCATAACTACTTGGGTCTGTTGACAAAACCAAGTAACACTGAAACGTTCAATTCCATCATAGATGCCCTTTCGTCTTCAAAGTACAAAACTTTGTTGACTTCTGATGCTCTGATTTACTTGGCAACCCAGAGGGAATTTTGGAAAAATGCAAAACTTGAATCTCAAGATGAAACACCCATAGCCATCAATTCCTCGATAAAGGGTGTTGAAGTTAAAATCACACCACAAACCATCTCTGAAGTGTTTGAACTCAATGATCTTCAAGGTAAAACTTCTTTCCCTAAAATAGAGTATCAAACAGATTTTTTAGAAAGAGGGTATGCAAAGGAAATAAAAAAAGACACTTTGCAAAAAGGCAGTTTTCCCCCTGCCCCAAGGTTTTTGTTTCATACCCTCTTAATGTGTGTTTCTAATAAGACCACTGCTTTCAATGAAATTCCATTAAAGATCCAATACCTGGGTTATGCTATCTTGCATGGGGAAAACTTTAACTATTCACAGAAGATCTTTGATGACTTGGTAAAAAATGTTACTAGCAAATCATTTTTACTATTTCCAAGGTTCCTAAGCTTTTATTTTCAAAAGAAATTTGGAAAGGATGATGCTCATGTACTCATCCAGGGTGAACCTTTTCAAATAAATGGCCTTACACCTTAAACATTTACAAGGCTATCAAAAGTGTCCAAAACACAAGCAGAGGCTCCTGAGCAGACTTTAGCAGCTACCACTGCTCCTCAGGCACCTGCTGCTGAGCCCACTGCTCAAGGTGATCACAGCATCAAAACAACTGCTGTGAAACCCACACCTAAATCCACCAAAAGACCAAGACAAAAGAAAACACAAAAGCCCCCCAAACCTAAAACAAAGGCAACTCTGGAAGATGAGATCCCAGAGCAACTGCCAGTGAAAACACAAAAGTCACCAGAAACCACTGCTGCTACTTCCTCACAGCAGATGGTAGAAAGATCTCAACCTGAGCCTCAAACTCCTCCTGCTTCTTTTAAAAAAGAACAGGTTGTAAGAATAGGGACACCAAATTATGTTGCTCTGGACTCACTTGAATCCATCATCCACAGCCCAAGGCCCAGGGCAAATTCTCTTTCCACTCCCATACTCACTGCCACAATTCCACCACAAACAAAACTTTTGTTGGATGCACTTGATATAACTCAGACAGCAATCAGTTCCTCTCAACCACCTATCACTGATAGCATGCCACAGAAAGTGACTGAGTCTGAGCTCCCTATCATTGCTAACCCACCAACAACACCTGAGGAGGTTACACTGCAGGATGTACAAGTACTTCCTGTCAGTAGTTCAAGTGAAGCAGCTACTACAAGTGTTGAACCCACTGGTTTACACTTGGACAGTAGTTTCATCAATCAGACTTCCTTGAAGGCAATTTCTTCTATGGGAACCTTTCTAAACACTGGTGTGTATCCTGTATTCACTGGTGAGCTTAGATTGGTAACCTCTGCTGAGGAAAGAAGTCCCCACTACCAAGAAAAGGGGGCAACAGGGGATGACTTTTGGGAAACTCTCCCTCAGTCAACCACTGTTACAACCACCTCTGGTGGGAAATCAGATGATCCCATTAAATTGGGTGATGGTTTAATGTACCGAGAATTGACGGAGAGGGTTAACAAACTGGATACATCAGTTGCAGAAATCAAAACCATGCTGCAACAGTTGTTAAAAACACAACAGGCACCACCTGCTCCCACTGACCTTTAGGCATTATTTCAACCTCTGCTTCACCAACAAAGAGCAAATGATGATTAGCAACATGAAATTCAGGTTCAAATGATCAGAAATATCATGGAAGCTAGGTTCAAAGACATCCAGGCAGATATAAAAGCCATCAAGGCTCACTTGCTAAACACCACTTGCACTGCTCCTCCCTCTATCATCTTTGTGGACAACCCACCACCAAATGATGCCAAAAAGGGGGAGAAATAAGGCAGTTGAAGAAAAAGGGATATGAAGATGGTCTGTACATTGCACCAGATAATTCAAGTATGCTTGCAGACATCCCTTTGCCAGATGGTTCCAAAAAGGTTGATGTAACCTTAAATGCCATTGCTGATGCAAAAGCAAGGGTGAAAAGGATATGGAGGCAAAGGATAAAGCAAGGTTTGAACAGGAGAAAAGAGTTTTTATGGAGATGAATGAGCAGGGTACTTCTGAGCCAAAGGATCAAGAAAATCCTCAGCCCATAAGAAAGTCTACTAGAAAAGTCAGACAACCCAAAACCACACCTCCCAAATCCACAAAACAAACTCCCAAACCTTCCAAAAGCTCCACACATCAATCTTCCAAACCAACAGATGTTAAAACACCTGTTATATCAACAGTTGTTGCTACTTCAGTGGTTTCAACATCTGTTATCCAAACAACTGCCACCACTACCACTTCAACACACACTACATGCACTGCCTTATCACCATTACCAAAAATCACTTCACCACCACAAATACCACCTGCCAAAAGGCAGAAGACAACAGTTGACACATCATCTGTGGTAATGGCAACAGTGGTTGAAACACCAGTTGTTTCAACAGCTGTTAGTCAGACACACACCATCACAAATCAAACACCACAAACAAAACCATCATCACAAAAATCACCACCTGCCTTAAAGCAAAAGACAACTGTTGATACATCAACAGTTGTAGTGACAACAGTGGTTGAGACACCAGTTGTTTCAACAACTGTTAGTCAATTACCTACCACTTCAAACAATCCTTCCCAAGCCATAATTCTTTTTGCTCCAAAACCTTAAAAATAAACACCTCCTCCTGAAAATGTGTATACTAGAAGAAAAAAGTTTCAAGTGCATGATGATGACATACCAGCACCTGATCCTGTTTCATCTGTACCTTACAAAATCACCAAACCTGAATCTTTCATTCCTCCAAAGTTGGTCAATCCAATCAAAGATCCAATAGCTCTTCAAGGATATGACTCTGAAGATACTACACCAGTAGCTGCCAGTTATCCACTAGAACTCCATGCAGTAAAGAATGAAATGAGGCAGTTCTTCACAGTGGATGATCCTTCAAAAAGGAAATTCCCTTCTCTGCTTGGTTTCAGAGATCCAAAAAACATGGATGGATATCTAAAACTAAAAGCTAGACAAGCTGAAATAAGAGCTAGGCTTGAATGCCAAGGAGAAAATGACAATGTGGTTTCAAGTCATTATCTGTTTTTTACTCACCAAAGTCAAGCTCCTTGAAGACTATGCTAGAGATTTGAGTAAAGAAATGTCAAATTTACCACCAGAACTTGGCCTGCAAAGGGATCTCAGAAAAGACATTCTGGCACTAATCATGAGTGAGAAGTTCAACCCTGCCAAGGAAGAACAATTCCAAGATTGGCCACTTGTTGGTCTCAAGACAGAACTCAATAGAATTGAAAGAATAAAAAGAGATCCAAGCATGAAAAGGTCAGCACCAAAATGGCGTAAATACAAAAAGGTTATTGATGATCTTACCTTGGAGTATAAAAGAAAGAAACAAGAGTTGGTTGATGCAAAGGTTGGAACTGCCAAGGCCATAGCTAAATGGACAAAGCAGTACACTGATGAAGCTTATGAAAGGCTGAGAAAAATGAGAGAAACGGATCCTAGCCTTCCAAAGAAGCCTGATTACAAAACTACTGACAAGTCAAAGAAGTAGGTCCACAATTCTGAACCACTGTTCACATCATCAGATACCTCTGTCATTATGTTAAACCAAAGAAAGAGGCAAAAGCTGACTGATGCAGAAGAGAAAGAGCAAGAAGCTGTGTATTTTAAAGAGGTCATCAAGAGAATGGCACTTGAAGATGACAGCTCAGCAAAGCTTCAACATACATTGGGATCCAACTACTGATGGGATCCAAGCATTGTTGAAGATCAAAGCATTATCCATTCAAGGTCTGATCACCCTTTGAAGAAAGCACTGATGCTCAACATCAGTGCTTAGATTACAACAGTGGAATGAAGAATCAGTGTTTATGTATCAGTAGTTTGAATATAATCAGTGTCTGTTGTTATAGAATCAGTGTTTATGCTCAACATCTGATTGACTTTTGGTCAACATCTGTTTGAATTTTGGTCAACATCTTATTTTGTAAAGAAGTACAAAAACAAACATTTTTACAAAATCCCAAATCACCCTATCATGTAAGTGCATTGAAGTAAAAGTGGAAATGATATTATTCATGTGGTCATGTTGTGCTTTTGTTTGACCTCTAATATGCGTTCATGATCTAATCCGGTGATTTGAAGACATTGTTGTTGAATCGAATGAGATGGTTGATGTAATGTGGTTGTATTAGTAACAAATTGTTAGGATCGGAGGCTCTCATGATTGTGTTTGTTTGTATGATTTGAACAATGAATGAATATGAAACAATGTAAAGTGCAGCGGAAATGAATAACAAACTTTGTAAACACAATCAAAGGAGAAAATAGTTTGATAAACATTTGCTTTTCATAGAGTCGAAAGATTACAATACAAAGCAAAAGATTACATTGCGAGCTTACAAACTAAGCTCCCCCTCAGCTTGATACTACAGTGGTTGGTTGCACAAGATGAAAGGATTGAATTGAGGAGAAGAACTCACTCAAAACGATCAAATGTAACAGTACAGAGTACTGTTCCATTTATAGACAATCCAAACTACTGAGGCATCTCAGCTGACGTCACCATGAAAGCGACGTCTAACAGCCTAACAACCTGTATCTATTGTTCTTATACAAACACTGCTAAACCTTAACTACTGACTATACATGAAACAGATGATATACTAAACTACTGCTCTCTCTTTATGTCAGTGCTTTCCTCAAGGTTGATCAGTCCTTGATTGGGCAGTGCTTTGTCATCAGTAGATTGTACCAGCAGTGTTTTCTTCTTAGCAGTTTTCTGGCTTCATCAGTAGTTAGAAGAACAGCAGCAGTTGTATCCTGGCAGTGGATGTAAGACCATCAGATGTTATAATCACTTTCAAGGGAGAAGACTTAGTGTAAACTGCTGCTTATTGTGAATCCACTGTCATGATCCGGTTTTGGCTTTCATTATCTGTTCCTCTGGCAGGGTTCAATCGCAACAATCTCCCCCTGGAACAGATAATGCCAAAACCCTTCATTATTCTGGATCTTTATTCCTCATCAGAAGTTCCTTAGCTTGTCTTTTAAGTTGTAGCACAAAGGTTAAGGCATCTGTGTCATCATCATCCCTGCTAAGTGGAAGATCAAGGAGATCCTGCAAATCTTCAAGACTTAGGCCAAGTGCTTGTTCCCTTGATATTTTCTTCACTTCTCCATCAGACCTGAACATAGTCAGTACATGGGTCTGTTTGTCAGTTTCCCACTTTAGTACTTTTGAGCCTGATGGGTTTCTTGGGAGATTTTTATTTGAAGAGGAGTTTGGAGATGCTGGCCTATTCATGACTGGTTGAGCAGTACTTGCAGATTGTTCCAATTCAAGATCTTCTTTCATCATTAATCTAATGCCCTCTTTTACAACAGGATTTCCAGCTTTTAGATCTTGAACTGTTTCAGCACCTGACTGGTTTTGACTCCTTCTTTTGTAGATGGCAGCACCAGCTGGAGCCAGTGTTGTAAAAGTCGGATTACTCGGCCGAGTACTCGGCGAGTACTCGGTCCTCGGACCCCATCCGAGACGACTTCCTCCTAGGCGGTCTCAATTAGTCGGCCTCAGGATTACTCGGGAGTACTCGGTGCCTAGTCGGCCTAGTCGGCGCCTAGTCGGACGTAGTCGGCCTAGTCGGTCAACGTGGTTTGTTGACTTTTAATCGGTCAAACTCGGTCAAAATCGGCCTACTCGGCCTTGTACTCGGACTACTCGGCCTTGTACTCAGACTAGTCGGACTTGTATTCAGAATATTTGAACTTTAAACATGTTTCATTTTAAATTATACTCAGTTGACATGAATTATGCTTATTTTAACACATAAATAATATATAACAATTAATTTTCTTTATATTTACCATGTCCGCGTACTCCCCGAGTACTCTCCGAGTACTCCAATTACTCCCAACTCCCCAGTCGGCCGACTAGGGACCGCCTAGCGACTTTTACAACACTGGCTGGAGCAGTGGTTCTTTTGACTTGCAGCTTTGGTGGTCTTTTTGAGACCTCTGCTTTGGAGTAGTCAGGCCTTTTTGGAACCGTTGGATCTTTTTTTCTAAGTTCCTCCAACTTTTTGTAGGTAGCCCTGACCCTATCTTCTCCCCACTTTGTCACAGAATTCTTTGACCCATAATCAGCTGCTATCAGCTCCTCTTTCATTCTCTTCAACTCTAAGATCTTATCAGCTTCAAATTGTTTGAATTTTTCAGGAGGAGTCTGCTTGACCTTATTTTTGATCATTTCTTGAATCCTGGCTGCCTCTTTTTCAAGCTCAGGAATGGTCCAGTTTTTGTACATGTGTTTCTCCCCCTTGTATTTCTTGTAGGTCATCATGTTCTCAATGTAGTCTTTTCTCAAGGACTCATCTGCCCTTTCTAAGATTTGCTGACATACATTTTTGGCAAATTGCTCCATAGCTCTGAACTGTGTGAGTAGAAACTGATAGTTTTGCTGAAATTCTCTATCAGATTTCCCTTGTTTATTTTTGATCGAGATATCCTCTGCTTGCTTGGCCTTGAGCTTCAAATATTCTTCAATGTTTTTAGGCCTGGGATATCTTTTAACTGATGGCAAACTCCTTTTAGCTGGGTCATCCTCATAGTAAAAGGATTTGATTTCTTTCCTAACTGCAATGAGTTCCAGAGGAAATGAGACACCAGCAGGAGGTAATGGCTTTAGAATTTGAGCTGAAGAGAGAGGCATGGGTTTTGGATTTGTGACAAGTGACAGAGATTTTGAAGATGTAGGTGGTGGAGATGTGTCATCATCTTTTAGAATTAGCCTTCTCCTTTTTGTTTGAGGAGGGACTGATGATGCTTTGGGTGGAACAGTGGTGATAGTTTGAGTGGCAGTGGTTTGTGGTTGACTGACAGTTGTTGAAACAACTGGTATTTCAACCACTGTTGTCATTACAGCAGATGTTGTAACATCTGTTGTCTTCTACCTTTTGGCAGGAGGCGATGATGGTGAGTTTGTTTTTTGGTGGTGATGATGGTGGTGGTAAAGCAGTGGTTGTGGTGTGTGTTGAAGTGGTGTGTGTTGAAGTGATAATAGATGTTGAAACCTCTGAAGTACCAGCAGTAGTTGATACATCAGGAGTTACAACAGCTGTTTGGGTGGAGGTTTGATGCTGATGGCTTTTGGATGGTGGTTTTGGAATATGCTTTGGAATTCTGGATGGGATGGACTTAGGTTTCCTTTTTGGCTTACGAATTTTAGTATCCTTTGACTCAGAACAACCCTGCGCATACAGCTCCATGAAAGCTCTTTTCTCCTCATTCCACCATGAAATATCCTTTGCCACTCTATCCCTTTTTACACTTGCTACTCCTTCATCAAGTGCTTCTTGGGTAGCATCAACCTTTTTGCTACCATCTGGCAAGGGAATTTTTCTAGTCATAGCATCCTTTTCTGGTTCAATGTAAAGACCATCATCTATTCCCTTCTTCTTCTACTCCTGAATTTTCTCCCCCTTTTTGGCATTATCCGGGGGAAGTTGATCAATGAAAAGTACTGTTGGAGGAGCAGTGCCAGTGGTTTCCAATAAATGGGCCTTGATTGCCTTAATATCTGCTTGAGTATTCTTGTACCTAGACTCCATTATGTTTCTCAACTTTCGGACATGTAGTTCATGTTGCTGATCAGCCATTTCTTTTTGTTGTTGGAGAAAAGGTTGGAAGAGGTTCCAGAGCTCATTTGTAGCAGATGCTTGTGGTGGAGCAGGTGCTTGAGGTGGAACAACAGTGGATTACACCTTTTGTACTGTCAACAACTGTTGCATCATTTCTTTGATATCTGCAACTGAAGTATCCAGTTTATCAACACGTTTCGTCAATTCCAAATATTTTAAACCATCACCCAATTTAATGGGATCATCTGATTTCCCACTAGCAGTGGTTTTATCAGTGGTTGAGGTAGGGAGTGTACTCCAAACATTAACCACTGATGCCCCTTTTTCTTGGTACTGGGGTCTTCTTCCTTCAACACTTGACAACCTTTTGATGTTGCCAGTGGTAAAAATAAATCCACTGGTGGTTGGCAGAGGTGCTATGTAAGGAATTGCCTCCAAGGAAGTCTTATTGATGTAACCACTGTCCAAATGTAAACCAGTGTGTTCAACATTTGTAGTGGCTGCTTCACTTGGAATACCACCAAGAGTTACTTGTAACTCAAGGGGTGTAACCTCCTCAGGTTGTGTTGGTGGGTTAGCAAGGATTGATACATCAGACCCAGTCATTTGTTGAGGTATATTCTCATTAATAGGTGATTGAGAAGGACTGGTTAGTGCCTGGTTCAAATCGATTGCATCCAACAGAAGTTTAGTTGGTGGGGGAATTGTGGATGTGATGTTTGGTGTAGAAAGAGAATTTGCCCCGGGCATTGGGCTGTGGATGATGGAAACGAGTGTTTCCAGAGCATCATGATGTGGAGTCCCTATTTGTACAACCTGTTCTTTTTGAGAAGAAGCAGGAGGAGTTTCGGTTATGGGTTGAGATATTTGTACCAACTGCTGTGAGGAAGAAGCAGCAGTGGTTTCTTGTGACTTGTGTGTTGTCATAGGCATTTGCTCTGGTATCTCATCCTCCAGAGTCGCCTTTTTGATGGGTTTGGGGGGTTTTTTATTTTTCTTTTTCTGTGGATTTTTGGTGATTTTAGGTGTGGGTTTCAAAGCAGTTGTGCTGCTACTTTGATCACCTTGAGGCTTGAGCAGTGGGCTCAGCAGCAGATACCTGAGGAGCAGTGGTAGCTGCTAAAATCTGCTCAGGCACCTCTGCTTGTGTTTTGCAAGGTGTGGACATCCTTGTAAAAGTTTCAGCAGTTAAACAATTTATTTGAATAGATGCACCTTGTTTTATTGCAGCAGGATCACTCTTACCAAGTTTCTTTTCAAAATAATAACTCAAAAATCTTGGAAATAGTAAGAATGCCTTTGTTTCAACATTTTTAACCAGATCATTAAAAATTTCCCGAGAATAATTAAAAATTTCTCCTTGAAGAATATCATATCCCAGATTTTGAATTTTTAATGGTATTTCGTTAAAAGCAGTGGTTTTGTTTGAAACACACATTAGAAGGGTATGAAATAAAAACCTTGTTGCAGAAGGGAAGTAACCTTTTTGTAAGGTGTCCTTTTTTACTTCTGCATTATACCCTCTTTCCAGAAAATCATTTTTTAACTCGTTTTTAGGGAAAGAAATTGTACCTTCCTGATCGTCGAGTTGAAAGACTTCTGAGATGGATTGTGTTGTAATCTTGACGACTTTACCCTTTAGGGAAGATTTGATGGCTATTACAGTGTCTCCTTGTTTTTCAAGGGTTGCATTCTTCCAAAACTCTCTTTGGGTTGTCAAGTAAATTGGTGCATCCGCTGTTAACAAAGTTTTATACTTTGATGCGGAGATGGTATCAATGATGGAATCGAAAATTTCTGTGGTGCCAGGTTTTGAGAGTAAACCCAGAAGATTGTGAGATGGTTTGTGTGGAATTTCGGTGGATTTGGCCTTTTGAGAGGCATCTTTTGAAGATGATTTGGAAATGGGTTTTGCAGATGACTTCGATTTTGTCATTTTGGAGATGATGATCGAAGAGATTTATGAAGGAATTTGAAGAAAAACTGTTTTGAGAAGAGAATTTTTGAGAATTCAATTCGACAGTAAAACCTTGTTTTTGGTGTGGAGTGGGGGTTTTATAGAGGAAAAGGTGAAGGCTGACGTGGCAGCGGTTACAAAAGGTCTGACCACTATGTACTGCCCACATGCCAAACTCTGATGAAATGAAGGACAGTACTTTTATTAAAGTTACTGATGAAGACAGTGGTTACAACGGTAAAATGAAAGCAGTGGAAGATTTTCACTATCAGTGGATAGCATATCAGTGGATAAGACACTGCTTTTGAACAACAGAGTTTATCAAGGAAATGAGAGAACAGAGGATGGCTTTCAGCAGTGGACAGTATATAGGAAACATATATTTGAGCAAAAACAGTGGTTAGGGGCAAGATAATGGTAATGATTTGAAAGTCAATTATGTCAGCAACTGTTTTGAGAATTTTCATTCAAGGTTTTGCCACATGTCAATTACACATTTTGACGCTTATACAAATTTCTGACAGTGGTTAAGTACCCCAGATGATGTAAACTTTTTACCAAAGCAACTCATTCTTGTTATAATATTTGTATTAAAACATGAGTGCCCAAGTATTTTAAGATCTGTTGACAATCAATCTTTTGCATAGTGTAAGAACAACCTTGAGTTTGACATGACCTTGACAAATATACCATTTTCTTTTGATCTATTTTGAGGATAATATCACCACAAAAAATAAGGTCATATATCCTCACAGGAGATTGAAATTTTTACTATCAAAAATCAGTAAAAAGTTCAAAATATATCATTCCCAAAAAAAAAAAAAAAGAATAATATATCCTGCTTTATTTGAGAAAACCCTTTTTAAAAAAAAAATTAAAGGATTTTCGGAAAACAGCAACAAAAGGATCTGGTATTAATTTTCCATTGAAACTCTTAATCATATCAACCCCAAGCTTATGAAAATGGTCAGTGGTTTGACAACAGTGGTATGAAATATTAAATGCATTTTGACCACTGTTTGGTACCATTCTCTTGTTGATTGATTGACAACAGAAATGAGGACATTTGTCTAGTCCTGTTGAAAGTTTATTCTTCTGCGAATACTATTGTTACTTGAACCTTTCCCTGGACCAATGGTTGCACATAGTTGCCTAATGACCATTATTACCCCAAACTTTGACTCGTAAGTGTTTTATGTTTATACTCTTTTCTTCTGACTTCAAAAGTTTTGAGATAAACACACTTCTGAGCTTTTATGATTATCTTCTTCCCTTTTTACCCTTCCCACTTATAAGTAATGAAATACTTACTGGGAGGTCTTTATTGAAGGAATACTTAATCCAGAATCATTTTGCAGTAATGCTTTATGAGGTTTAGCCATATTTGTACAAATTTTTGACCAATCTCACATTACATATGATACGGACTATCTTGACCCCTGTTTTCTTAATGTATTTCAACATAGTTGATTTGTTCCTTATAAGGATCTCAACCTGTTTTCAACACATAAGATCTAATGACTAAAGTTCTAATTTCCCTCTTTATACGTTAGCAAAAACTCTAATGTTTTATGAACATAGGATTTTGTTAATATGAGGTTCATACTTTAGCATTTAATATAGTGACATCACACGTTTCATAACAATAGTTGAAATCAATTTTGAAAATAAGAGCTAATCCCATAGTTTAACAGATATGTTTTCAGATCTAAAACTATGAGTGTCTTGTGCATGATATCACTTGTAGTGTGAAACTTGTGTGTCTTATGACATCTTGGTTGTTTTACAGAATATTTGAATAGCAACTTTAAGCGTTATCACTCGTTACTCTGTTTTTCAACAAAATACAACCAACCTTAGTATCAATGAATTTTGAGCCGAACTGTTATGTCAAATTGATTGTTAGATCGAATTTTGGCTGTCCAGGCTCTGATACCAATTGTTAGGATCGGAGGCTCTCATGATTGTGTTTGTTTGTATGATTTGAACAATGAATGAATATGAAACAATGTAAAGTGTAGCGGAAATGAATAACAAACTTTGTAAACATAATCAAAGGAGAAAATAGTTTGATAAACATTTGCTTTTCATAGAGTCGAAAGATTACAATACAAAGCAAAAGATTACATTGCGAGCTTACAAACTAAGCTCCCCCTCAGCCTGATACTACAGTGGTTGGTTGCACAAGATGAAAGGATTGAATTGAGGAGAAGAACTCACTCAAAACGATCAAATGTAACAGTACAGAGTACTGTTCCATTTATAGACAATCCAAACTACTGAGGCATCTCAGCTGACGTCACCATGAAAGCGACGTCTAACAGCCTAACAACCTGTATCTATTGTTCTTATACAAACACTGCTAAACCTTAACTACTGACTATACATGAAACAGATGATATACTAAACTACTGCTCTCTCTTTATGTCAGTGCTTTCCTCAAGGTTGATCAGTCCTTGATTGGGCAGTGCTTTGTCATCAGTAGATTGTACCAGCAGTGTTTTCTTCTTAGCAGTTTTCTGGCTTCATCAGTAGTTAGAAGAACAGCAGCAGTTGTATCCGGGCAGTGGATGTAAGACCATCAGATGTTATAATCACTTTCAAGGGAGAAGACTTAGTGTAAACTGCTGCTTATTGTGAATCCACTGTCATGATCCGGTTTTGGCTTTCATTATCTATTCCTCTGGCAGGGTTCAATCCCAACACAAATAGTAATTAATATAACTAAGTTTCCAGAGCCTGGGAAGCAATCCCGGGTAAAAACCTAGTTTAATATATAGAAATTAGAAATTAAACTGGTTAAAGACGTATATTATACATAAAGTATCAGAGGTGAAACTGAACTGAAAGTAAAAAAAGAGTCAAACCATAGTTATACATAATGCATCAAAACTTGTACATACGAAAAAGGAATAGCAAAAATACAACCCCCCCCCCCAATTTTGATAATTAATATGTAGATACTATCAATCTATAAACCTATATAAAGCATTTGACGTGGATAGAAATGTCATTTTCCCTCAATTTTTTAAGACGCTATCTCAAAGTCTGAAGCTAAGTTCCATAGTTTTCATCATCTCTCCCAAATCTGCCCCTCATTTAACCCTTATTAATAAGGTATCAATGATTTCTTACATCCCTCACTCTCGTCGACTGTTCCACATCCCGTCACCGCATGAAAAATTGAATACTGCAACTTGAATCGTTTCGCATCTATGTCAAACCGTCTGAGATACACTTGAAATCCATGAAGGGAGTATAAATCCATCAAATGGTACCTGCATTGCACTCGGTTTGGGTTAGATTTGACTCCTAGGGTTCCGGTCGAGACTTCTAGAGGTATGTTTTTGGGTTTGAATTTGAGTTATCTTCTTCTACTCTGTTACCCCCCACAAATTTTTAATAGCTAATTTAGTTTTAATTTATTGATTATGGATGCTTGTATTGCCCGATTTCATACATGAAAAGTTTGCTGGTGTGTGTCCTCTTTATCTCCTTTAAATTGTGAACCCTAATTTACCTCAAAATTAACACTGGACCGAATATGCATAATTTAAATTAATCTGAGTTGCATGTTGGATTCTTGCAGATTTCACATCTTTTCTGTTGTAAGAGCGTTAGTTGACTTGAGAGTCAATCTCAAGACGAGTGAGTCGATTTTACTTAAGTTCGAAGGGGTGGCCAGTCTCATCTGGTAGTTAGTTTTCTTGTAGATTTAAATTATTATTATAACTGTGACACGTGACTTGATTTTAACTTTCACTTTGACTTCCATGCTGTGTTGATTCACTCATATATAGTGATGTCAACCATGATTTTGTAAACTGTTGCAATTGTGCTGATGATATAGAAGTCCCTTCAGTTGAGGTAGGTGAGGTAAGATTGTTATTAACGTGTTTATGCTATTGAATTATGATTAATATTGTTGATATATTTCATATTATAAAAAAATAATGCAAAAGAAGTCAGTAGAGAAGTATGTGAAGAAAATACGAAGGTGGAAAAACTTTAGTCATATCAACTTGAACCTGACCTGTTAGTTATTCTTATTAGCTAGATGTGTCAACTCATTTTTACTATCGGAATCCATTTAAGCCTGACCCAAACCCGATAATTTCTCTTCCGCTTGGTGTAACCCGACCCCTGTTATGTTTTCTTTAGCTGCTAATTACACACAAAACCAACTCTTATGAGGCTAAAATCCATGTAATTTTCTTAATTTTTCATCAAGTTTTGTCATTAATCATTTTATGTAGAATTTTATTCTTTATTGCCAAATATTTTACATTTCAAAGGAAATTTCAGAAACCATAATCAGTCAAACAATTTCGGGTTTTTAATTTGTTGTTGTATTCTAACGTAGGGCAGCCAAAATGACACCTAGTTACCACGTGTTGTACAAAGCACACATATCATGCTTCTTCCTTCTAGAAAAGAGTTTAAGGATATTTATGTTGTTTTTGAGTTGATGGAATTTGACCTTCAGTTTGGTTATATTCAGGGTGGCAGGACCAGGGTGCTGGTTATATTCAATTTGGATGTGTTATGATACTATGTGGCCTATGTAGGGCGGATCTATGATTTGTTTGCTTTAGATGCTTTTTCTATATTGATTTGAACCAGTATCTTTTTTCATGTAACATGTTCGAGCAAGACGATGGAGTCAAATCATTTTTGGAACTATGGCTAGTGCACCAAATACTCTTCAGCAAACTTGGAGGCTGGTGCTTTGGCTTTAAAAACAGATCTCATAGGACGGACTCAACAGAGAAAACAATTGGTCAGAAAAAAACAACTAGGTGTGTTATTTTGTTTTATTAATAGAACTTTACCTTGCTTTTCCTAATGGGTCAAATATGATTAATATCTAGAATGTGCTATATTAGACTGAGTCATTAATATCAAGTTTTTGATGTTCCGGTTACGATTTGGACCTGTTTCGGCTGGCTGTTCTTTTTCTGTTTGGTTGAGTGTTGGGCTATAGTTTATAAATCAGATTCATGGCTGTAAGTTTTTCTTGACAACATTGGTCTAATGTCCAAAACACATTCAAATGATGACTCCTCAACTTATGTTTTAGGAATTTAACACTTATATACCCTTTATTACTAGCCTTGAACCCTTTACAAAGCTAGCCCCTATCCATGTGTGGCATTTATTTATAGTTATTGATGATGTGTAAATCAATAAGCATGTTAATGGGTCTGGTGGGTTGAGTCGGTTAACGCTTTAAAGCGGATAATTTTTCATGGGTTAGAATGTGTTTGATTCATCTAGCAAAGAAAGATTAAAATAAATAAAAATAATAATTGCTTTAGATTATTCACTTTAAAAAGTCCATGTTTGCTAAGCTTTTTTAAGTTTAGCCGTATGACCGATGAGCAATGGGTTATAACCCAAACTGGCCCATTATTTATATACCGTGTGCGTTTGTAATGCTGCATGGAACAAGGATGAGGATGCGAGCGACCCAAATACATCTGGAAGATGCTAAATGACACTCAATGGCTCTAGCCAATGCAACAAGGGTTGTAGCTGAAGTAGTCGTGGCAGCAACAAATGCAGCCGCCGAGCCTGCTAGGCTTATAAGGTCATCTAAAGAGCTTGAAGGGACAATTCGAACCACATCAGAATGGTAGTTTGTTGGAATCAACTGGATCAAAAACGCAGCAACACAATGATGTAGCGTGTGTTACGGAAAATGAAGATCAACACGTTGATTCTACGAATACCCGTGTAGTTCTTCCCCAACCCCCAAATTGCAACCAAAAGGCCACGAAATTTGAAGTGAAAAATCAGTAGTTTCAAAATTCAATTCTGATTATTCAAATGACTAGAGGGACATATAAATAAGAGCAGAAATTCGAAATGGGCCTAAAAAAGATAACGGGCCAAACACAAGCCCAAAAACAAAATGCCCAAAATACTTAAAAAAACATAAAAATGCAAATAACTAATGGAAATAAGCGTTTTTTGGCCCGGACGATGACCCAAACCGCCATAGGCGTTTGCAGCAAGATGGAGCTTGTTCTCACATTCGTTTCGCCTGGTCGCACGCCCAAAACGGACCCCCGTAGCCCAAGTTAGAGCCATTTTAGTGAAGCCCCTTTTGTTACGCGATCTTGGGCCTCCAAATACAAGATGGCACGCTCCTCCACACTTGGGCCCGCATCATTCCCTCCTGGGTAGACAAAATTCGACCTCGAATCCGCAGCAACCTCATCATCAGACGAATCCCCATGAAAAGGCAGCAAATGTTTGACATTGAAAACATCGGAACAACGAATGTGGCTTGGTAACTTCAGACGATAGGCATTAGAATTTATCTTCTGCACAATCTCCACTGGCCCAATCTTCTTGGCTGACAATTTATTATACTCCCCCACTGAAAAACGATCCTTAGTCAAAATGGCCCAAACAAAGTCACCCTCTTCAAAATCAACTTGCCTACGCTTTTGGTCTGCAGCTTGCTTGTACTTTGAATTAGCGTTGGCTAAGTTATCCTGCACAACTTTATGAACTTCATGTAACCCAACCACAAAATCTTGCACCTTCTTGGGAACAGAACCTAGGGTAGGAAGTGACATCAAATCAAGAGGACCCCGAGGCTTAGCAGAATAGACCACCTCAAACGGACTAAACCCAGTGCTCCTATTAACAGCATGATTATGAGCAAACTCAGCCTGACAAAGCTTTTGATCCCAAGACTTCACATGATCACCCACAAGACACCGCAAAAGATTACCAAGTGACCGATTAACAACTTCCGTCTGCCCATCAGTTTGTGGGTGGTAAGCACTACTAAAATTGAGCTGAGTGTTCACCATTTTCCATAGACTTCGCCAAAAATGACTCAAGAAACGAGTATCCCGATCAGAAACTACAGAGGATGGCAAACCATGCAAACGATAGATATCTCGAAAGAACAACTGAGCCACATTAACTGCATCTGTTGTCTTCTTGCAAGGAATAAAGTGCACCATTTTAGAAAACCGGTCCACCACTACAAAGATCGAATCATTACCACGCTGAGTACGGGGTAACCCCAACACAAAATCCATGCTAATATCTACCCAAGGTTGCTGAGGAATGGGTACAGGCATATAAAGCCCTGCATTGGTAGCTGTGCCTTTTGAAACTTGACAGATCCTGCAACGTCTAACAAACCGATCAACATCCCTCCGCATAGTAGGCCAAAAATAAGAAGACTGCACCAATCGTAAAGTACGGTCTCTACCCACATGCCCTTCTCCATGCAGTTCTTTAATTATTTGAAGGCGGAGGCTGGAATTAGGAATACATAATTGATTTTCCTTAAAAAAAACTGTCATGCACAAGAAAATCTGTCCTGTTCCCAAACTGCACATCCTGCAAAATGACAGAAAAATATGGATCTGTTGTGAGTTGTTCCATGAGATTATCTGCCACACGATTCGAAATTCCAGACTTATGCTTCACAACAAAAGTAAACTTTTCCAAGAAAGCCATCCACCGTGCATGCTTATGTGATACTTTATCTTGACTGCGAATATGCCCCAACGAGTCATGGTCTGTAAATAAAACAAACTCCTTGTGAAACAAATAATGACGCCAATGTTTCACAGCCTGGACCACTGCATAAAATTCAAGATCGTAAGTGCTATAACGTAACTTTGGCCCAGTCAACTTCTCACTAAAATAAGAAACTGGACGTCCCCCCTGACTTAGGACTGCCCCAACACCACCCTGCGAAGCATCCGTGTGCAACTCAAAAACCCGAGAAAAATCTGGCAATATTAGAATTGGTGCTGTTGTAAGCTTTTCCTTGATTAACTGAAAAGCTGACTCTGCCTCCTCAGTCCATATAAAAGTCTTCCCCTTCATGCAGTCAGTCACTGGCGCCATAAGGGAACTGAAATTTCGAATGAACCGTCTATAAAATGAAGCAAGACCATGGAAGCTACGTACTTCAGTTATCGTAGTTGGAGTTGGCCACTGCTTAACAGCCGCTACCTTTGATTCATCCACTTGTATTCCGTCACCAGAAACAAAATACCCTAAAAACAGGACCTTAGGGACCATAAAGACACACTTCTTTTTGGTTGCATACAAGTTATCCCCTCGGAGCAAGGTCAAAACCTGCCGTACATGCTTCACATGCTCATCAAAATTAGGGCTATAAATAAGAACATCATCAAAATAGACCACCACAAATTTACCAATAAAGGGTCTAAACAACTGATTCATCACACGCATAAAAGTACTAGGTGCGTTTGATAAACCAAATGGCATCACCAACCACTCATACAATCCTTCACGAGTCTTGAAGGCAGTCTTCCACTCGTCACCCGGTCTAAGACGAATCTGGTAATACCCACTCTTCAAATCTAACTTCGTAAAAATAGTAGCACCACTAATCTGATCAAGTAAATCATCAAGTTGGGGAATCGGAAATCTGTACCTCACAGTGATCTTGCTGACCGCACGACTGTCAACACACATACGCCACGTCCCATCCTTCTTGGGAGTCAAAAGAGCAGGAACAGCACAAGGACTCATGTTTTCTCGAACGTACCCCTTAGAGATTAAGTCTTCAACCTGCCGACGCAATTCCTCATGTTCTTTTGGGCTCATTCTGTAATGGGGCTTGTTGGGTAGTTGGGCCCATGGTTCCAAATCAATGTGATGTTGGATGTCTCGTAGGGGTGGTAGCCCGACAGGTAAATCATTAGGGAAAACATCAACAAACTCCTCAAATAACGGAACCATACATTCAGGAATTTCAACTTCTTCGGGCACTGGCTTCCCTATCAAAATAAACACATTGTCTGTTTCCTCCAGTTCATCTTGAAACTGACTAATGGTCAACAAGGTACCCGAATGTTTTGTGGCTAACTGCTTAGAACGCACGCGAGGACCCTAACGTGGTCACCGGTACGTTTATCGTTAACAATCACTTTGCATCCATATTATTTGACACTGGTGCCGATTATAGTTTCATGTCTGTGGAATTTAAACGCATGCTTGGAATAGAATCTAGTAGATTAGATATTCCTTATTCTATAGAGCTAGCCAATGGTAAACTCGTTGAATCGGGCGAAGTTGTTAGAGGTTGCACACTAGAACTTGGTGAACGAAGATTCAGCATCGACCTCTTACCAATTCAATTGGGTAGCTTCGATGCAGTGGTCGGAATGGACTGGTTGTCCAAGAACAAAGCTGAAGTTATTTGTCATGAGAAAATTATTCGCATCCCTTTAGCGAATGATGAAACTCTCATTGTGCATGGAGAAAAACGAGACGTGCCTCTGCGAATCATCAGTTGTATGAAGGCACATAAGTGCTTAAGGAAAGGATGTGTTGCTTTCCTAGCGCATGTTGTAGACAAGAAGGCTGAGGAGCCGAAACTCGAAAACATTCCTGTGGTGAAGGAATTCCCTGATGTTTTTCCCGAAGATCTGCCAGGATTACCTCCGCAACGAAAAGTCGAATTCCGTATAGACTTGGTTCCAGGAGCCGCTCCTGTAGCCAAGGCACCCTATCGGCTTGCACCATCCGAAATGCAAGAATTATCTACACAGCTCCAGGAGTTGTTAGATAAAGGATTCATAAGACCAAGCTTCTCGCCTTGGGGAGCTCCGGTATTGTTCGTAAAGAAGAAGGATGGAACACTGCGAATGTGTATCGATTACAGAGAACTGAACAAGCTCACAATCAAGAATCGGTATCCACTACCGAGGATTGATGACTTATTCGATCAGTTGCAAGGATTGAGCTACTATTCCAAGATCGATCTTCGATCTGGATACCATCAGTTAAGAATACAAGAGGAAAGCGTACCAAAAACTGCATTCAGAACACGTTACGGACATTACGAGTTCCTTGTAATGCCATTCGGGCTGACGAACGCGCCAGCGGTCTTTATGGACCTGATGAACCGCGTCTGCAAACCATATCTCGATAAATTCGTGATTGTATTTATCGATGATATCCTGATTTATTCACGAACGAAAGAAGAGCACGAGCAACACCTCAGAACCATTCTGGAACTACTGAAGAAAGAGAAACTTTATGCAAAGTTCTCAAAGTGAGAATTCTGGATTCGCGAAGTACAGTTCCTTGGTCATGTTGTGAATGAGAAGGGCATTCATGTAGACCCGTCCAAAATAGAAGCCATAAAGAATTGGGAAGCCCCCAAAACCCCAACTGAAGTTCGACAATTTTTGGGCTTAGCAGGCTATTACCGACGTTTCATCGAGAACTTCTCAAAGATAGCTCAACTGCTAACTACCCTTACACAGAAAGACAAGAAGTACGACTGGGGTGACAAGCAGGAAGAAGCCTTCCAGCTACTTAAAAACAAGCTATGCGATGCACCGATACTATCATTGCCTGAAGGCACTGAAGACTTCGTGGTGTACTGTGACCCCTCACGACAAGGTTTGGGTTGCGTGCTCATGCAACGCCAAAAAGTCATCGCTTACGCTTCAAGACAATTGAAGGTGCATGAAAGAAACTATACCACTCACGACCTGGAGCTGGGTGCAGTGGTATTCACCTTGAAGATTTGGCGACACTATTTATATGGTACTCGATGTACAATCTTCACAGATCACAAAAGCCTACAACACATATTTGATCAGAAGGAATTAAATATGCGCCAGCGGCATTGGGTCGAGTTACTGAACGATTATGACTGTGAGATTAAGTACCATCCTGGAAAAGCAAACGTTGTAGCAGACGCGTTAAGTCGAAAAGAAAGGGTTAAGACCCTAAGGGTTCGAGCATTGGAAATGACTATTCGAACGAACCTCACTACGCGCATTCGTGACGCATAACAAGAAGCTCTCAAGGGAGAAAACCGTAAGGCTGAATACCTCCTGGGTATGTTGAAATATATGGTGCCCAATGAAGAGGGAACCTTGTACTTTAAGAAGCGCATTTGGGTTCCGCTCTATGGTAGCATACGAGAAGTCATCCTTGATGAAGCACACAAGTCGAGATACTCGATCCATCCAGGATCGGAAAAGATGTATCAAGACTTAAAAGAATACTATTGGTGGCCGAGACTCAAAAGCGATGTTGCTGTTTACGTTGGAAAGTGCCTAACCTGTGCTAAGGTTAAGGCTGAATATCAGAAACCGTCCGGCCTACTACAACAACCAGAGATACCCATGTGGAAGTGGGAGCAAATCTCAATGGACTTCATAACAAAATTACCCAAGACCCCTAAAGGGCACGATATGATATGGGTGATAGTCGACCGGTTAACGAAGTCTGCGCACTTCTTACCGATCCGGGAACAAGACAGCACTGGAAAGCTTGCTGAGATATACTTGAAAGAAATCGTGGCACGTCATGGAGTGCCAATCTCAATTATTTCAGACAGAGATGGACGCTTTGTCTCGAGAATCTGGCAATCCTTTCAGGAAGCCTTTGGATCTCAGCTAGATCTAAGCACGGCCTTCCATCCACAAACAGACAGCCAGAGCGAACGGACTATACAAACGCTAGAAGATATGCTTCGCGCATGTGTCATGGACTTAGGCGGCAGCTGGGATACTCATCTACCTCTAGTTGAGTTTTCCTACAATAACAGTTATCATACAAGCATAAAAGCCGCACCGTTCGAAGCTCTGTATGGCCGCAAGTGCCGATCGCCCTTATGTTGGGCAGACGCAGGAGATAAACGTATGGTTGGTCCTGAACTTGTACAAGAGACAACCGACAAGATTATGCAGATCCGAGAGCGCATTAAGGCGGCACGAGATCGACAAAAGAGCTACGCTGATCAAAGACGAAAACCATTAGAGTTCGAAGTTGGAGACAAAGTTTTGTTGAAGGTCTCGCCTTGGAAGGGCGTAGTCAGATTTGGAAAACGTGGAAAGCTGAATCCCACGATACATCAGACCATTCAAGATTTTGGAAAGAATTGGTACCGTGGCATACAAGTTGGAATTACCGGAAGAACTGAATGGAGTACATGATACGTTTCATGTATCCAACCTCAAGAAGAGTCCAACACAAGAAAACGTGATCATCCCTACGGATGAAGTGCATATTGACGATGCCCTTCGATTTACAGAACAACCCGTTGAGGTTACCGACTGGAAAGTCAACAAGACCAGGAGGAGCACTGTTAAACTTGTCAAAGTACGTTGGAACTCTAAGCACGGACCCGAGTACACGTGGGAACGTGAAGACCAGTTCAAAGAAAAGTATCCCCACCTGTTCAAGAAGACTCCTGCGAGAGTTAGCTCAGTCTGAATTTCGGGACGAAATTCTTTTAACGGGGGGAGACTGTGAAAACTGGCACCAAACCGGTAATTTTTGTACACTTTAATTATTATTTAATGACTGCAATTATGTGCTTAAATGTTAACAATGTCTGATTACATACTATACAAGTGAATTCATGTACGTTTTATTACTACAAAATATTGCTTTACGCATTAACTAGAGCGTTGCGTCAAAAATACTAGTAAACTCACTGGTAAAACACAATATGCCAACGACTCTGCAGAAAGCAGTCAGACGATAGAATTGGAGCCTAGGTGTAGGTCCAATGGCAATAATACATTAAAACTCGAGAGTACATACAAGGGTTAATATATATACTTTCCGGAGACTAAAATACGCACTAAAAAGCACCCGAAACGCACTTTAAGTGCAGAATTTTATTAAATTCAGCTATAACCAGCTTTTTAACATATAATTATTATGCAGAATTCGTGTCTTATTGTCCAGAATATTTCCCTAAGTGTTGGGAATTAAAAGGGTTGCAAAAGGACACTAAACGGTGCAATTTGGCACTTTAACGAACCGGTATATAACCGAACAACCGGACATTACCCGGAACATCAAAATATTATTAGAAGCATTATTTTAATGTTTCTGAACTAGTTATGGTCCCCAAACACCATAACACCCCGTATAACATGATAACACATCAAGTCCCTAAAAATTTCACAAGAAAGCTAACTTGTTTATATATTAGAGTTTGGAAATTACACTTAACCCCCCCCCCCCCTTGCTGATTTTTGGACCAAGCATGGCCCCACCATAAGATTTTTATAAATCTTCCCAAATCTCCTACATGATCTTCTTGGATTCCATATGATCTACCAAGATCTCCTAAAGATCATAATCTTAGATTTGGATTGCAAGATGATTTTATAACCAAAAGTTACACTTAGACCCCTCCCTACATCTTAATAAAATCGGTCCCCATGAACCCACAAATCACAACTTCCATACTTCATGATCTTCACCTAGATTTAATTCCATTTTTATATTGGATCTTTGCTTGCATATCTAAACAAATTATGATGAAGGATCATTATAAGTAAAGTCTCTAGATCATATACCATACCTTACAAGATTCACTCTCACTTCACTCTCTCTCCCTCTCATTCGGCTCACCCCAAACCGCCACCATCACCACCATTCCACCACCACAAACTACCATTTTCAAGTCTCATTCAAGTGTAGAAGAAGGGTTATAGGAGCTTGCATCTTGTGGAGCTTCAAAGGAGCTTTGTTTCTTGCTTGTTCTTCATCTTTTTCTCATCATCTTCATCACTAGATCCTACCCTAGCCTTGTGCTAGTAGTAAGTCTTGGTTTACTCTTGTGTATGTCTATTTTGAGTAGTTGAAAAATTATTTATGATGGGATCTTATGTAATACAAGAACACTAAAAACATGAGCATAAAGCTTACTTAAACCTTTACATAATGTTTACATAAGAATGAGACATGAAGATGAAATCTTGTGGGATGAGGGCTAGTTAAATCATACATGATATTTGATCGTTGGTTTCTTGATAAACCCGTTGTTCGGACATTTGTTGATACGATTTAGTAACGTTTAAACTGTAAAGAAACATGCTGAATTGCATTTTCAGCCAACTTCAAATGGCTGTAAACAGACCATATTAAATCGAAAAACTGATTTTCTGAAGTCTAAATTATGTATTTTCGAAAAACGAAGCAAATGGCACTGGAATCATATTTTTTTGAGGTCGTTTACTTTTTTTAAAGGCCTTTTTTGGACAGAAGCTCAAGCTGCATTTTTACTGCCAAAAAAATGTGTTATATTCTTCATCATAACTTGAAACCCATGTTGAATCAGCTCATAAAAATTGTACTGTAGATGACCACTGATGTCGTAGTAATTCTTCCACTAGAATTTCGTCAATCGGACTCACGATAAATTTTAGATGAATTAATTCGTAAACTGCAATCAGAAAGCGACAAATCTGATTGCAGTCCGGGAAATAAATTTTTATAAAATATTGGTAATGAACTGGACCCCGAAATTTTTACACAATAATATTTGGATTGTATAAGACATTCTGTAAAAATTTAGGAATTTTTTGAATAAGTTAACCATTTTATTAAAATGTCCGAAAACAATCCAGTTTTATATATATTAAAACTAAAACGACAAAAGTAGTATCTTGCATGTCAGAATGTCGGGTTGATTATTTGTGAATGATCTAACGTGTTATATGTTAAAGAAAATGTTATGCTACTTAGCATGGACACCTCCATTTACAAAGGAGACTCTGGTGAAATTTTCTGAAAATCCTAACACTTAGTAAATATTTTCTAGACAAATGTTTGCTAGTGTGTTCTAAACTATGCTTTTTGAATATAAATCTCGCCATGATTTTTATAACAAAAATACACATACAACATACAAGATACATAATTCGAGTGCAAAATACAAGAAACTTATATTTATTTTTGAGAAAATAATATAAGTAAGACACATAGTTAAAAATATAAATTATTTTTAACACCAGAATACGTATACAAAAGACAGTGACTTGTACTTGTGCGATACAAGTCTAGTGACTAACGTTAAGAAAACACGTATAGGTCACGACGTTAATTAAGCAAATCCGGTGAAGTTTACGACGCAAGGAACACAAAGTTGTGAGTTCATGCTCCCCCTTTTCTCTTAACTGTTTTCAGTTTTATAACTTCGGGGGTGAAATACATGTTACAAATATTACAATGTTTATAAATGGTATGATACATAAACAAGAAGCACTCTTGGTGATAACTAATACCAAGTATGATGCGTTTTGAGAAATGATACAAGAAATGATACGAGAAATTCGTGTCACGAATAGGGTACCATAAGCACCATTAATCGTGTACATACTAAGACCGCAGAACAAAAGGTTAGATCTAATGGGTTCCAGGGCAGCCCCACTCTTGGTGACAACTAGTACCGAGTAGTGTTTTTGTGTCTCAGTCGTGAATCGACTACTAGAAAAATGCCTATGGTTTGGTGACTTCCTATGTCGTGTCACATGTTAGTGGCTTTGGAACCCATTAACACTTGATACATACAGAAATACATGATTTAAACAAGAATACGTGATTTATACAAGATACATACCACGTTTTTCATACAAAGTATACAAACGTACATTACAAGAACTGCATGAATTCACACCAACATTATGTTGACGTTTTTCCAAAAACTCACATGTATTTCAGGTAACTAGGATGGATGTGTGCGCGGTCTTACTCATGCTCGTGGATGTCGTTTATGTTATTCATTCAATAAAGTTGTAACTTTTCAGACAAAATGCTGTCTTGTGATGTAAACACTAAAACTACGAATTCGGTTATGTAATGTTTGGCATTTGAAGTTATTTTATGAGCATGTAGTATGTTTACCAATCGTATGCAATGAAAACCTTTCATGATCACACCTCGTGCTTCCGCCGCAGAAAGGGGTGTGACACATAATACTTTAAACTAATAATTATCTCTAACTATTTAATTACTCCTTCCTATATCAAGATTAATCCTTCATTCACCCCCTTAATCTTGATATGGACACGTTATTCTTCAAAATAGTGACAGATCATACTCTTCGGTCAAGTTTGCTACTTCTTCCTTTGACTTCTTCTTAGGACATTCACTTGCATAATGACCTTTTTCTTGACAATTATAACATACGATAAACCTTTTATCCCTTTGGTATCGTCCTCCTCGACCACGACCACGACCACGACCTCTTCCACGATCACTTTGGCTAGACCATCCTCGTCCATAACACTTACAACCAGTCTCTTTATTCTTCTCTTGACCATCGGTTTTAGAGTCTTGTCCATTGGTATTAGAACTTTTACCATCAGTTTTAGATAATAATACCTTACTTTGATCATTATCTCTCGTCTCGTCTTGCTCTTTGATTCGTTCCTCATAGGCCTTCAACCTGCCTATTGCTTCTTCAAATGGCATGCTCTCGATATCCGAATACTGCTCAATAGAAGCAACAATTTGAAGATACTTCTTTGGTACAGAATCTAACAGCTTTTGAACTATTGTTTCATCATCAAGACTTGACCCAAGACTGCTATATCTTGAAACAAATCCGCTTATCTTTCAGCAAAGTTTTCTATAGAATCTGTTTCTTTCATTCGAAGCTGCTCGAATTCTCTCCTTAACGAAGCCAATCGAGCCTTTTGAACCCTGTCAGCGCCTAGAAATCTTACTCGTAAAGCTTCCCAAATATCTTTCGCACTTCGGTTTTTAGCAACTTGTAAAAGTATGTCTTCTGGTAGCGCTTGAAAAATAACCGCCCTAGCAACTTTGTTTTTCTTCTCATCCACGGCATCACCTGTTACCGGATCAATCACCTCCCAAAGTCCTTGAGCGTCTAATACCGACTCCATCAAGATAGTTAAAGTGTTGTAATTCTTTGACGTCAATCGTGGAACTTGAAATGAGGTATTGTTGTTTTCTCGTACCTGAACAATCCCTGTATTAACTGGTACCCCATCTCCCATCTTTCACCTTTTTTTTTCACTTAGATCGACTATCAAAAACCTCACCAAAAATACTGGTTGTTTGTTTTTGATGGTGCGTTGATTTTTTTTAAAGAAACCAACCAAGACTTATATACTTGTTTTCTTTATTATTCCTTGCTATAAATTTTGCCACCAAAACACAAATAATACTTCCTTATTTCTAATAATTCCTTACGTAAGCAACCAAACTACTTTGCTTCTTTTTCTTCACTTGGCCCACATCAAACTTTGAAGTTCTAATTATTTACCTACTTAATATTATCCTATGATCTTCAAAGATTACCAATTCAGAGCCCAAAACAAAACTTCACTTTTCTTTTTCTTTTGTTCAGAGATCTCGAACACAAAATACTTGCTTCACTAAGATTGCAACGTACCTTTAAACCTCTTTGTCGATTTACTCAGATTTCTACTGTTCTGCTCGATTCACTCAGATTTCGAGTCTTCATCTCTGCTCGATTCACTTAGATTTCGAGTCTTTGTTCTTCTCGTTGTCGATCCACTTAGGCTTCGACTTCCCTGCTCGATCCACTTAGGTTTCGAGTCTTCTTCTCTCTGTCGATCCACGAAGGTTTTTGACTTCTTTGTCTTTGTCGATCCACAAAGGTTTTCGACTTCACCGGGTTGATTTGCTTCGATTCTTCTTGCTCCCCCTTGATCGTTACACGCTCTGATACCAATTGTTGGAATCAACTGGATCAAAAACGCAGCAACACAACGATTTTGTGAGAACTCCTCACGAATATTTTTATATATTAATAAAGAACAAAGCAAAACATCCAAGTAATTACATAACCTAACCTATCTATTTATATTAAACTAATTACTTGCTAAACAAGCTATCCTTAACCAATACCAACTCTAATACTTAATAACCAATTAATAAAGTAACTAGATAAACATAATACTTTAAACTAATAATTATCTCTAACTATTTAATTACTCCTTCCTATATCAAGATTAATCCTTCATAGTTAACGCTCTGTGTTACATGTCTGTTTTTCTTCCTTTGATAATAGTATGAAGACATGTACCCATAAATGAATGGTGAAGGATATCAGAGGAGTCTTGAAACTAAATTTGTTGTTAGTCACTTTCATTTCTACGAATTAGCTGCTGGAGACTTGTAAGTATTCCTCCATCATCTGGTTAATATTTGAGTTTTATGAGTGTATGCAATCTTAGGGTAGGCAGTCTTGTGGGATTAACCGTGATAGACCACCATTCTTTGTCGGGGGGGGGGGGGGGGGGTACAATTGAATGAACAAGCGGTTGAGAGGTCTTGATTTTCTCATAATCGAGAAAAGGATGAAGGGCTGCAATGAATTGGGTTTCCATCGGAGTTTTAAGGTTTAGCTTTGAGTTTTGTTTAACCAACACAAGTTCTTCAAGTTAGAACTGGAATCTAGCTTGCAAAATTGCTACTGTTTACTAAAATTGCATTTTACTGAATTAGCTTAATACTGCATCCAATTTGGTAGTTCACTGCTATTGATTGTATTCTTATGTTTATCATGCGTTTATTGAGTTAGAATTTCATATCATAGGTTTGAGGGGAATATTCATCAGGTATGTTACTATATTTTAAAGGAAATAATGTCTTTTACTTAGTAAACATGTTTTGGATTGAATTGAGATGATCAATGTCTATAGTTGGATGCCATCATAATTATTGTCTCATAGTTGGTTTATTGTTTGTGATGTCAGGTTGTGGACATGCAGGTAAAGCAAAAAGACAACTATCTTATCTAAATCACCATCATAGCAGAGGGTTTGGGGACCAAAAAGAGAGAGACTTGGGAATTAGAGAGATAAAAGATCGAGTACTCTACACATATATACAAGAGAGGCAAACTATAAGCAAACTATATTTTGCCTATAGTTGCTGGCCGGTGACCATGAAATAGACGAGTTCCTGCTTAGATCTGGAAGAGTTTTACTGTCGTAGAATTGATGATACAGTTAGTGATTTTAATACTGTCGAAGAATTGATGATACAGTTAGTGATTTTAAAGCTCACGTTTCATTTCAAAAACCACAAAGGCATAATTAAGTTTTTAATGTGAGTTGCTTATACACAACAATGTCCACACCAACCCTTTTGTATTAAGCAGGTGTGTGATTTGTCAAATGAGATACAACTTGGGACACACAAATCAACTTGCCATGTAAGCATGTTTATCATACTCATTGTGGCTTAAAATGGCTCACAGTTTGCACGGTATTCATTCTTGATCAAGAACTTGGTACAAGTTTCTAATAATCTTTTATAATAATAGAAAATTTTTTATTTCAATGAATGGGTCAAAATTATCATTTTAAGTAAAGGGCAAAGCCTTTTTTTAGTAAACGGGTCACGCTTATCAAAAGAAAATCACTAAACATCTGAGTTTTGATTAAAATTAACAATTTTCAAATTTTGATTCAAGGTAACCTGGTCAAAAGTTTCCTGGCTGTATGCATAAAGCCATGAACCTGAACCAAAAATGGTTACTTTTGTCTTTTTTTTTATTTTAGTTTTTTTTTTTAATTTTTTTTTGTTATGATATTGTAGGTTTTGCCAACGGGATTCCATCGATTACCCAACTCAACCATTGTGCAACCTCTAATTCATCTTCTTAACCGTATTCTTTGTAAAATACCACCGCCTAAACCAGAATGTCTTGCGTTCAATACAACCATTACAGAAGATAATTCCATGGTTGTCTCTGGCCAACTCGGTAACCCAGGTGAGTTATGCGAAACTTTCGTAATACTCCCACAAGCCTTTTAACCTTCACTCTCTCGACTTGGTGATATATTCATGCCCGGTATTATCGACTCCGTCGCAACGCGCGGGTCTCCACCAGTATTTATATATGTACAAAAATAAAATAACTACTATACGAAAGATAATCAATAAATAGTAAAACAAGACTAACTTGAGTGCTATAAAGCTCGGGTTTAATAAGTCTAACCATAGCTCGTATACCACCACAATTGTATAATATTAACGAGAAGCTACCAAATTTTTTAAAACTTGCACATAAATTACATTTGATAAAGGTGCATAAAAAGTTTAAATGTCCTAAAAACCATAACCTTAATGTCTTAATTCATCCCAAAAAAAAAAAAATTACTATGATACAATTTCTTAAAACTGCCTATACATATAATGCTAAAACAACAAAGCAGTATAAAAAAGCTGGTTCCATGTATCAGGCAAGCCAGGAAGACACCAATGGCTACAATCCGGGTGAGCCCGTTGACCCGGGCTCAAATCACCCGTGTAGATTGACGGGTGCGCGTCTTTTCTCATTGCCGACAGGGTCGTAATATCGAGTATGTATGCTGGATGTCGCATTTCCCTGATCACCATGTCAATGACCTTCATTTGGCTCGGGTAGATCCCGGGGTAGGCGGAACCGCTCATCGGACTTGTCTCTCCGTAACAGCTTTTTCCGATGCTGGTGGCACCGGCGCTCCATTCTGATGGGCTGTAGAGGTTTCCACCGACGAGTTAATTATTATGGAACAAGTTGGAGAAAACCGTTGACTGAGTTAATGCATAAAAGGCAAACACAAGAGTTACGAAGTGTGAATAATATCCACCACTTGATTTAATTTATGATTTTATATGGGATATCAACCAGTGGGTATAGGATGGATAGTCTCTTTGGAGACTACCCGCCACGTAGGCGCCACGTCATCACGGGAGGAGGAGCATCCTCTTGAGGACTACCTAAGGGTGTGGAGGGGAAGGAATGACAACCCAAGAGAGTTGTACCTTGTGCCATAATACTTGTACCCTGCAAGAGATTGAGAGAGAGAGCAAATATGTGGGGGCCACAAAAATACAACCAGCCAATCATCCGGCTCGTCTCCAGCGTCCAGGAGGGGACGGAGGCGACGCGACGCGACAGGGCGGGAGGGGGCGGTGTGGGACGATCCGGCAGGGGGCGACGGACCGGGGACGAGCCCCATACCCACCGGTCTAACATTTAAGGTGTTTGTATATTTTATTCTAATTCATATTGAAAAATAAAAAAAAATTAAAAGATTTAAACGTTTTTATTCTAATTCCTATTGAAACATAAAAAAATTTAAAAGATTTAAACGTTGTGGTTCTACTGATTTAATATATAGGATCAATTTGTTTTTTTATTTACAAGTATACAAAACAATATGTGATTAAAATAAAAAGGGTAACATTAAATCTATAGGTCTAAAGTTCAAATCTTATAAAGATCAAATACAAATGAATCTTAACATATAAAATACACTTAACGTAAGAAGTGAAAGGATTTTTTTTTTTTTGTTTTGAAATTTTCCCCATCTTATTAAGTACGCATTTTAGTCTCGGAATCCAAAAAAATTGTTCGTGATTTTACAGTAGTAGAGTAATTATTGTAGGGTAATTATAATTACTCTACAACATTACATAATTTCTCTACTAGTGTATATCACAAACTTTTTTTAATTCCGAGACTAAAATACGTGCTTAATTAGATAAGGAAAAAATCAAAATAAATAAATAAATAAATAAATAAAAAGTCCTTTCTTCACTTCTTACGTTTAGTGTATTTTGAATGTTAAGACCCATTTATATAATAAATTAACCCTGTAATAATACTTTTTTTTATATAATTTAGCCTTTGGTTATGTTATAATGTTTATTAGTATAGAGTGGTTTGTATAATTATGTAACCTTAATCTTTGTACTATGTTATTATATATACCGGTGATAAGCGAAGTTTATACCCTCAAGGAGGGATTACATAGTCTTCAACATAAAATGAAAAGTTAAGTTGTGATTCTTAATTAGATCCGACACTACCAAACCTAACCGGTTCCTATCCAAAACGGGCTTGCTCATAGCGTTTAAACCTGAAAAAACTTAACCGGTTATCTAAATGACTCTGGTAATCATTATGATTTCACAAGTCCGTTGGGGCTTAATCCTAAAACGCAATTGAAAGAAAGTTGGAGGGTAAAAGCAAAAAAGCCTGATTTAATTAATTATAAATTATTAGTTTGAATGTTTAATATGGGTCATTGTTTGAAGCATTGAAGCATGTAATTTCGGTTTCGTTTGATTAATAAAGTGTGGATCGTTGATGATCAAAACTTCTTGTTCTTCATCTATTGTCTATTTGTGGATCGAAGTCATTGTGTTGGGGCCGACACTGATTTATTTTTTATACATAAAAAGTGAATTTTATAGCCGTACGACATAACATTAAAAACCTAAAAAGTTGTGGCTAGAAATCACAGGGATAATAATACTGGCCCAACCTGAACAGCTACTTATTGGTTAATCCATTATATACTAGATGGGCCCATCCCTATGGATCTACCAGCCAGCCGACACTATCCTTTTACCACATATTTTGCTCGTTTTTTTCCGAGTGATTTACCAAAATATATTTATTTAACTATCGTTTAAAATAAAATTTGACAATATTAAGAACAATGCATCTTATGTTTTTATGTTTTTTTAATCATGAGAGATTAGAAATACGTACTTGTAGTGAGTAGGAGAAACGGATTGGAAGAATATTCGGGTGTTAGTGGATTCAACATGAGAATCAGCCCATCGGGCCCATGTTTTAAGGCCTGTGTTCAGTGCAACCAACCGATCCATTTCCTCATGAAGAGACCCACCTGACTCCATCATGTCCCACCTGCACCACCATCGAATTTTACCAGTAATTTATAATCTGGGAATATTACCAAAATACCCTTATTCAAGGTTTTAAAAACCGGTTTATACTGGACGGTTAAACCGGATGTTGGAAGTTTGGCCGGCATGAATCATATTGGTTAACTGAGGAAATGGTAAAGAAGTTGCGTCGCTGGTAAATTGGGTTATGCTGGTTTAAACCGGTATACCCATACCGTTCCAAAGATCAAAATTTGGACTTTTAATCTTTTGGAAATTTTTTATTAGTTTTAGATTATTTTGAGTTGAAATTTTAATTTATGGATTTATAGGGTTAATTAATCAACCCGATTGAACCGCCTAGTATAACCCAATTCAACTGGTTGAACCATTTTTGAGCCTAACCAGGTACGATTAAAAAACCGATTTTTAAAACATTGGCCTTATTTGATCAGAAGTTTTCAGAAATATACATTGAATTTTAGTCAATGTCCAGAGGCACAGGCTAAGCCTACATGGGCTAAGCCTGGCCAAGCGACCAAAAGTGTATGCTACTCTAATAAAAACTAAATTTAAATGTCTTTTTTTAGAAACTATTTTGCTTATTAATTAACTATATAAAATTCGTACTAACCCTTTAAGGGAGCCTTTATGAGTCCACCAGTGACCGGTATTAAACATTAAAACATCTGCAGCCATCCACGCCCGTGCATTCTTCGAAATGTCCTCCAATTTAAGCACTCTCCGGCCACCCACAGCGTCGATATCCACCAAATACGGTGCCCGGTAAAATGACAAATCCACTCCATAATCCTAATTTAATTTCCACCAACATAAATTAATACTCACCCACCAAACTCAGATAAACTCAACTAAAGCCTTGCAGCAGTAAAAGATGCATAAATACTTTACCAAAAACTTAAATGTGTAGAGAGGATCCCGGGTGATCAACTCGGTTGCGGACCGTTGCACCGCGGACCACGTCATACATATCAACGACTCCCATTGGTTCCTACCCAGTGAATCTCCAACAAACATCACAGTTTTCCCTCTCATCCTCAACAGAAACTCCAGCCCATTGAATCTGCTTGTTAACATGATAAGTTATTGGTCTCCTTTAGTATTGGACTTTCTATTAGACCGTTTAGTCCTGTTTTAGGCAATTTTTACCACTTCAGTCCAAAAATAAAACTTTTTTGTATCTGGGTCCCTGAAATTTCATTTTTGTTGCATTTTCATCCAATTTGCAAACTGGGTTACAATTTTCTATTAAATTCACCCATTTTTGTCGTTTTCCTCAATTAATTAGAATATATTATGGCATAAAATGACAATTATACCCTTCATTTAAATTAAATGAGGAAAACGAAAAAAAAGGAGAAGTTATCAGAAAATTTTAACCCAATTTCTCAATTGGATGAAAATGGTAACAAAAATGAAACCCCAGGAACCCAGATACAAAAGGTGGTTTCAATTTTGAACTAAAGTGGTAAAAGTGGCCTAGACGACCATTTTAGCATTTTACTCTTTATCTAATAATAATCTTTTCCGAATCCCCTGCATAAAATGATGAAACAAGAAATGATTTAGGAAATGAATTGACCTGGGTAGTTCACAATTGGCGGGTTTCCACCGATACTTGAGGTAGTTGGAGTCGGGTCGGCCATACATTTGGCAGTTGAACTCTGGATCGATAATGCGTGGGCAGGAAGAAGCTTGGTATATTGGGTAGGTTTCGTCGCGGACCCATGAGCCCATGAAGAGAGCGCATTGCGAGTGGTTGGATCGATGGATCGGCTGCCTGTGGTGAGGGTTGGTGATGATAGGATGAACTGGTCTTACTGATGAAGCTAACAACAGAAAGTTGAGGCATATGACTGATATTAAAACAGACACACAAGGATTGAAAATGGCAAAAAATGCCATTGGGGAAGAAGTGTGTGATCTGGTTTTGCTTTTTGGAGAGAATGTGGGAGGAAGAAGGTAGAAAAGGGAAGAAATTTTGATGAATGGTTTACCTTTTGTGCATGTGAAAGTGTAGGATGATGATAAATTGATATGACTTCATGTATCTCGTGTATATATAACGGGGGTTTGGTTTGGAAATGGTCCATTTTGAATGATCAATATGACTTTTTTTTAAAAAAAAAAAATTATATAATTTTATTATGGTTATGATTCTTTACCTCTTTACTTAAACTTTGCATATTTTATTTATATAGTGGGTGTTTGGTAAATCTGTTTGGTTTTGTGCGATTATCATAGCCTTAATTGTACCTTGAAAGAAACATTAAGGAAATTTGACAATTTTTTCCCTTTCTTGTTACACATTAATTATGGTGTTTTCCAATCACACTTTACCTTAATTATGGTGTTCGCCATCTAAGGAAATATAAACTTTTAATGCTAATTGAGGAAATAGTAATAATATGGATAATCAACGACGAAATTAGGATTTTTTAGTTAGAGTTTATCATAAATATTAGGCTATATGGTGTACTTCTAATCCATCATCCAAAACTATTATCTTAAGGGTGTGGTCATAACTCAAACCGGTATTATCTTATTTTAATTTATTTTTGTGTAAAGGAAAGGATATATTAAATAAGGAGAACCATGGTTACCATGGTTTAATCCATGAGAATCATGGTGGATGAGACAAGGGGGACGGTGGTGTAGCAATTCATTAATAGTCCTATGTGACGATTGATGATCCAACCATGCCCCTCACACCCTATACTAGTTACACTTAGGCTGGTGGGTGTGGAGTCTTATGTCCCATCTCCACATCACCTCCACCTCACCATCTCCATCTTCCTCTTCCCCTTCACAATTTAAGGGGTGTGGTTCCCCTTCACCACAAATGAACAACCAACAACAATAAACATCAACAAGGGTGAGTCTCGAGCTCACCGAAATCTGGAGGGGGGGGGGGGGGGGGGTGTTGTTTCCTGTCAGCTCCCCGATGCCATCCCCGAGCCCACACCCGACGTCTTATGGAGTCAAAATCTTTCTTTTTCCTTACAAAAGCCCTTAGATATTAGAGTTAAATGCCATTTTAGTCCCTATGGTTTGAGACATTTTGCCAGTTTAGTCCAAAGGTTTCATTATTCGTCTGTGGGTCTAAAAGGTTTCACCGTTGCCATTTTAGTCCATTGGGTTAACTTCATCCATTTTTTATGTTAACGAGAAAGACAGTTCATTCATTTTATATGTAATTCTCTTAACCAGAGGGGTAACTCAGCCATATAAAATGACAGAATTGCTATTCTCGTTAACAGAAAAAATGGATGAAATTAACCCAGTGGACAATGGTGAAACTTTTTTGGACCCACATATGAAAAATGAAACCTTTAGATTAAACTGATAAAATGTCTCAAACCACAGGGACTAAAATAACATTTAACTCATTATAAAAAAGTTCAACGAAAAGAAAAGGAGGGAAAAAGATTTTTTATTTTATTTTTTATTTTTTTTGTGTTTTCGACTTTAAATGTATGAAGAAGGAAAAGTAAATATTTTGCACGTTAACGATTTAAAAATTAAAAGAGTAAATCCTTCCAATTTTCTTCCGTTAACGAAATTGCGTGACACAAATATTTTCCATTTTTTCTTACTTCCTCGATACTCATGAACTTAAACAACGTTGAGTAGAGGGAGGGGTGGTCAGCGGATCCCTTGGTTTATGTCCTTGTATAGCCATGTGGTAGTTTAATTAATTATGTCTAACGAGTTTCATAAATTACAGTGTCGAGTTTAAATATTCTAAAGAATATCTACCAAACCCTAAAGTTTTGGTAAAAGCTTTCTATATAGTTTTTACCTTATGTAAAAATGATGATATTATGTCCTGACATGTTGTTATAGTGGTTAGTCATTTGGTTTATCTTTTTGAGGTCTCAAGTTCAACTCCCACTAGCATCACTTTGAAGAACATTGGTGGTGGCAATGAAGTTTCGCCAGTTCGAAACCGAGTTGAACCGGGTTTTACCGCAGTAGGCCTTCGGGCGACGAGTTTTCCCCAGAACTGGTGGCTTGGTGGCTCGGGTATGCATCCAACTCTGACCGTTATGGAGTAGGGGATGCATTTGCTCGATTAATGGCATCCCAGGATGCTTATCTGATGATTTAGTTGGCCGTTCAAAAAATGATGATATTTCTGAATCTAGACTCATAGAATCCGGAACTTATACAAATTTATATGTACGTTTTAGAAAAAAAAAAAAATTCTCTCATTAACATACATATATAAATCTTAATCTAGGTTATGCTTGACAAAGCCTTCACCTCTTTAACTAACTCAACACGATTCGATTTTAGATGAAACATGGAGAAAGGAAAGATGTTTATATATTTAGATGACAAAGTCGAGAGTGCCATAACTCATGAGAAACGCACGTAACCATAGAAAATGAATAAAGTTGTTATGGTCATGGTAGTATATGGTTACAAGTCAACAATCTACGATACAAAAAAGTAGCATGAAGAGGATTATCAATAACTAATACATTTTTTAAGACTAAAAATATGGCGATATAACAAAAACACAAGATAACGCATATGAGAAATGATAAGTGAGATACTATAGCTTACTACAGCTCTTTTTGAATCTTGGTGTGGTGTCACATCGTGAACCACATAAATTTCTAATTCATGAGAGTTGTAATGCCAAAATCGGGAATCCCTGTGTGTGTTTGACAAATAGTTCAATATATTTTTTTTTGAAAGGTAAACTTTATTAACACAACCGCTACCTCAAACCGAGGCAGCCCAAACAACTGCAATCGTTAAATATTTACAAATTTACACCAATCATTCCAAGACGTTTCAAAACCTTTATTCCTAGTTTTGCACCATAAATAGCCCAGATTCTTCACTTCGCCGTAGATGTACTCGAGCTTCACCTCTTTGTTCTTGAATCTTGCTTCGTTCCTCATCCTCCATATCGCCCAGCACCCGATTCTGACCAGACCTTTAATAACTTCCATTTTCATTCCGGCAAGACCCACGTGTTTATGAATGTCCAGGAGGTCCCTAAAGGTGAACACCATCAGCGGCTTGCACTTGCACCAGCTCCCTAACCAAGACCAAAGCATAGCAGCGAAGTAACACGAAGTAAACAAATGCTCCACAGACAAATAGTTCAATATATTAATGATAATACATAATTCATTTATTATTCATATATAGCCTTTGTCTCCTGCGAATTTATTGACATTGGAGTAATTAGGAGTGCTCACTTTTATTTAATTATTTTTGGATTATGTTTTATGTAATATGATTGTCAAATAAGTTATTTAAAAAACACTATTTTTATGACAATCCTCACCAAACCAGGTATCCGTACGAATTAATTAATATTTAATTACTGCTTAATTACTGTGATTGCTTACAACTGTGATTAAACTGCAACTGATTTCTGATACATACATACTCATGCATCACATTTTATACTGTCACTCTATTATTTTTACACAAACATCAGTGATAACCTTGATGCACAAAAAACACAGTGAGCACACTATACGGGATACCCATTAAACATGCTGATATAACCAGCATCAGGCAGACACTGCCTCTAAGGCCTGTATGAGCCAGAGATAGTTTACTACACCTGTAGGGAGTGTAGGGAAATGAGGATTGTAGAACTGCGTCACTAGGTGATAATTATAGTGACCGGATGTGCCTAAAACGTACTTCGAGTACAAAATTCAGCACTTTAAATAAAAATTCAGCACTTTAAATAAAACTTCAGCATTAAGCTAACTAGTAAAGTGCCAAAACATGAGAAAATATTACTAGACACTTTCCAAAGTGTCGGGAATAAATTGTGTCACTAAAAGAAATATTAACGACACTTTAATTACTTATTTAGAACTTTAACGGATTAATATCCAACCGAACAACCGGACTCTACACGGAACCTAAAAATATTGACATCAACATTGTTTTTTTTTTCATTTTCTGAGCCAGTTAGGGTCCCCGAATACCCCAACACCCGCTATAATTTGCAACACACTAGTAACTCAATTCAAATCTCTAACTAACTAATACTAACCTATTAGTTGGAAATCAACCATGGGACCTTCCCCCATAACCGAACTCGGTTAGTGTGAGGGGACACCCACAAAATTTTTGAATATAATAATCTTGAGTGTCTAATATCTTCTAGACACTATAACCTTTGGTTAATGAGATAGTAATGGCCTATAAGTTCATGCATAAGTCCATCATAACTTACAACACTTAGAACAAAAAAAATCAATCTTTCCTTTCTTTCTTGCCACTGCCGAGAGCATTCACTTCCATCCATCCATTTTTCAATTTCATACAAGGCATTATACTTATATACAAGTGTAAAGGGTCACATACGAGGAAGCCCGGTGCTTGCGGATCGTCAAGGACCTCACCTCAACGCTTTTAACCACTCGTTTTTCGACTAGTTTCTTCCCTAGCCTCGAGCTAGTAGTGACTCTAAACGCCTTCTTGATCTATTCTAAAGTGGTTAATAAGAGTTTTGTCGGTTAAAATTCGTGATCATGTAAGAACAAAATTAAAAGTCTACTAAAGAAGATGAACAAGGTGGTTAATAGATGAATATTGGTGTAAAACTTATAAGACTTGTTTTGATATGATTATTTAGTGTTGTTTTATGCTAGTGTTAGTTCGGATCGTCATCTAACTGTAACATCCGTATTTTATTAAATGTAAATATACGATATATGTAAATTCTACAATCATTTTATATAATAAGATCCAAAAGTAGAGTATTAAAGTATCCACATTAGTTTTCTACTAACTAATTTAAACATTTCAAAAGTTGTTTAGCAAACACTTTACAATCGTAACATTGTTCAAAATGATTTAAAGTATGCGGAAGCTTCAAAAATATGTGTTCGGTTCTTCAAAGGTTTGCTTGATCGTCATCCGTAGTCCTTAAGTACCTAAACTGAAATGTTTGCATAAAACATTTATATTAGAATGCTTAGAAATAATCCATAATTGAACTAGAATCAAAGTGAATTTAAATAATTACAATTATAAAAATATATAATTTGTGTCAGGATCTACCGTAACTTACGGTCCTACCGTAAGTTACGGTAGTTGATTTTCAACAATGTTCACCGTAACTCAGATGAATTCCACCGTAAGCTTTTAACCTCCACCGTAAGTTACGGTGATACCGTAACTTACGGTAGGCCCTGCAACTCACATTTTGGACTGTTTTGTTTACCACACACACACAATTTATCAATTCTTTCATTCGATCAAACCAACATTCTAATTTCTCATATTTTTATGTGTCAATTATCAAATGATAACAAATGACAAATCAATCACATTATGTAGCACTATCCGTGCTTTATTTAATTATTCGACCCGTTCGGCTAGTCAAAGGAATCCTCCTTTGTTACGACTACCAACGAGTTCTAATCAAATTTTGACCTTTTATTCACTATCGCAACATTATTACTTTAACTCACAACAACCTTATTCTAAAATCCAATTTCGCATTTATTAATAATCACAATCTACTCAATGTAACGGGTCAAGTTACATACCTTTCAAAGTAGGCCTTTTAAACGTGGTTCGCTACCCGCTTGTCCGCTTGATGCTCCTGCGCCTGTTCCTATTGAGTTCATTTATCATTTGTTTAGAACTCTCTTCAAATCATAATTCGCATAATACACCAAACATCATGATTATGCGTTTAAACTTGAAATTTCAGTTTTAAGCCTTCATAGAGGCATTTTATCAAACACTTCATGAGCAGATTTTTACATGATTAAACATCAAATCTCTAGTTTATCATATAGCCCTAATTTCACAACATTCAACCTTTTTACATGATTGATAGCTTCTAATTTTCTGGAATCGCTTCAAAATTGTCAATTTACACTAGATCAATAATCTATTTCCCTAGTGTTCATCAAATTACACATAATTCACAAATCACCCACAATGGTGTTCATAGGTTTCACTAAAATTTCATATGATTTCAACTTATATTGGTCTAGGGTTTGTCCCTAAACACTATAGTTGTTCCTTAATCATCATAACACATACATGCAAGCCTAATTTCAGATTTTTCCCAATTCATGAGAATTTCAAATTCAGAGTTTTCCTTGAATTTTACATACCTTGGAATCCTCTTGTGATGAGGATCAATAATCTATGCTCGGATTTTGATTTGGGACTGGATTTAACCTTCAATTTGAGAGTTCTAGTGATTTTAGTTTTTGTGAGAGTGGGGTGTAGCCCCTGCTCTTCTTTTGTGCGACCAGACCCTTCAAAAATGGGGTTTTGGTTTGATTTTTATTAAAAACAATATTATAGTTTCAATTTTTAACAACTAAGGCCCCTCTACTATGTTCAACATATAGTTTGGTAGCTTTTAACCTTGTAATAAGCCATTTCTAAAAAAAATAACTAACTAGGTTAAAATTCCTAATTAGTAAATTCTCGTTATTTATACTTTATAATTTTAATATAAAGTTTTATATTTTCGGGGTGTTACAAGTCCACCCCCCTTAAAAAGGGTTTCGTCCCCGAAACCGTAATACGTACCAAATAATGTAGGGTGGAGACGTCGCATCTCCTCTTCGGACTCCCACGTAGTGTCCGAACCTTTCCTATGCTCCCATTTGACTTTGACTTGGTCAATTTGTTTATTTCGTAAATGTTTGACCTTTCGGTCTAAAATCTCCACCGGTCTCACCGCATAATTCAGACTATTATCCACTTCGATATCATCGTAATGGATATAGGCCGTTTCGTCTGCTAGGCACTTTCTTAATTGTGACACGTGAAACGTGCCATGAATCCCACTTAGTTCCTCCGGTAACTCAAGGCGGTAAGCTACCTTGCCAACCTTTCCGATAATTTTAAATGGCCCAATAAACCTCGGGCTTAGCTTCCCCCTTTTTCTGAATCTAATAACGCCCTTCCAAGGGGAAACTTTTAGCATGACCATGTCGCCAACCTGGAATTCGATTGGCCTTTTCCTTTTATCAGCATACGCCTTTTGTCTGTCTTGAGCTGCTTTCAAATGTGCCCGAACTATATCGATCTTTTCATTCGTGGCCCGTACTATATCTTGATGAGCGAGTTCACGTGGACCCACTTCACCCCAACATACCGGGGTTCGACACTTCCTACCATAAAGCATTTCATACGGTGCCATCTTAATACTAGATTGGTAGCTGTTATTATACGAAAACTCGACTAACGGTAGGTGACCATCCCAACTTCCTCCAAAGTCGATTATACATGCCCGTAGCATATCCCCCAGTGTTTGTATCGTTCTTTCACTCTGTCCATCCGTTTGAGGATGGTACGCAGTGCTAATGAACAATTTGGTTCCCATTTGCTCTTGGAAATCTCGCCAGAAATTTGAAGTAAACCGGGTATCCCTATCAGATACGATGGATACCGGAACCCCATGACGTGCTATTATTTCATTAGTGTAAACTTCTGACATCTTTTCTGACGTATAAGTCTCACGAATCGGAATGAAGTGAGCACTTTTTGTCAATCTATCTACCACTACCCAAATGGCATCGAAACCATGATTCGTCTTAGGCAACTTGGTTAATAGGTCCATTGTAATATGTTCCCATTTCCAAACCGGAATTTCTAACGGTTGGAGTTTGCCATATGGTTTCTGGTGCTCCGCCTTGACTTGTAAACATGTCAAGCATTTTTCCACATACTTCGCCACATCCCTCTTCATTCCGGGCCACCAATAATTTTGTTTCAAATCATTGTACATCTTGGGCGCACCCGGATGAATTGAATAACGGGATTTATGAGCTTCATTATGTAGAAGCGCCTTCACTCCACAAGTATGTGGGACCCATATCCTTCCGGATCGAGTCTTCAACCCGTGATTCCCATCCGACAAATCTTTCAATTGACCGATTATTCTTTCTTTCTTCCAATTCTCTTCTTTTACTGCTTCTAACTGCGCCTCTCGAATACGTTCAAGTATACCCGAGGTCACCACGAGTTGCATCGACCTCACTCGTATTGGGACGTAGTCCGCTTTTCTGCTCAGAGCGTCCGCTACCACATTTGCCTTTCCGGGGTGATAATGTATCTTACAATCATAGTCTTTCACCGTTTCCAGCCATCGCCTTTGTCGCATATTTAACTCCTTCTGATCAAAGAAGTATTTCAAGCTCTTGTGGTCGGTGAATATGGTGCACTTTACCCCATACAAGTAATGCCTCCATATTTTTATTGCAAATACCACCGCTGCCAACTCGAGATCGTGCGTTGGATATTTCTTCTCGTGTATCTTCAATTGTCTCGAGGCATAGGCTATTACCTTGCCCCGTTGCATCAACACGCAACCGAGCCCCGATAACGAAGCATCCGAATAAACCACCATGTCTTCGACTCCGTCCGGCAATGTCAATACCGGAGCTTGAGTTAACTTTTCTTTTAGCGTTTGAAACGCTTTCTCTTGATCAACACCCCAAATGAACCTTTCTTTCTTTCGTGTTAGCTTTGTTAGTGGTGACGCAATCTTGGAGAAATCTTGAATGAATCTCCTATAATATCCCGCGAGCCCCAAAAAGCTTCTAATTTCCAAAGGGTTCCTCGGGGGATCCCATTTTGACACAGCGTCAATCTTGGACGGATCCACCAATACTCCGTCGGCACTTATAACGTGGCCAAGAAATTGTACCTCCCGTAAACAAAAAGGCACATTTAGAGAATTTTGCATATAACCTCTCTCGCCTAAGTGTCTCCAACACCTCTTGTAAATGGTGTGCATGTTCCTCTTCACTTTTCGAATACACCAAGATGTCATCGATAAACACGATGACCGACTTATCCAACATTGGCTTACAAACCCGGTTCATGAGGTCCATGAAAGCCGCGGGTGTGTTTGTTTGCCCAAATGACATCACGAGGAATTCGTAATGTCCGTATCTCGTGCGGAAAGCCGTCTTCGGCACATCTTCTTCTTTGACCTTTAGTTGGTGATACCCATATCTAAGGTCAATTTTTGAAAACCAGTTCACACCTTGTAATTGGTCGAATAAATCATCTATCCTCGGGAGCGGGTATCGGTTCTTTACCGTGAGTTTGTTTAACTCCCGGTAATCGATACACATGCGCATGCTCCCGTCTTTCTTTCTCATGAACAATACCGGTGCGCCCCAAGGAGACACACTCGGCCTTATGAATCCCTTGTCAAGCAGGTCTTGAATTTGGGACATCAACTCTTGTAACTCCGACGGTGCGAGTCGGTACGGGGCTTTTGCTACGGGTTTCGCGCCCGGAATCAATTCGATCCCGAACTCTACTTCCCGTTCAGGCGGTATCCCCGGTAAATCCTCCAGAAACACATCTTCATAATCTCGTACAACCGGTACCTCTCCAATCTTTCGTGATTCTTTTTCGGGCTCATTAGCGTATATTATGAATGCCTTGCATCCTCGCTTCATAAGCTTGTGAGCTTTCAACATTGAGCATACTATAGGGTTGCCTCCTTTTTCGCCATAAATGATGACGTGTTTCCCGCTCGGAGACGTTAGTTTTATCTCTTTACGAAAACACACGACCTTTGCATGGTGTTGAGATAGCCAATCCATCCCAACAACTACTTGAAATTCTCCCATTGAGATCGGGATTAGATTTATCAAATATTCCTCGTCATCAATGCTCAGTTTACAGTTTTTACATACATCACAAACAATGAAGCTCTTGTTATTACCTATCTCTACTTCTAAGGGCACAGGTAATTTTGTTAGAACAAATGAAAGATGTCGAATAAATCCATATGAAACAAAGGATTTATTTGCACCCGTATCAAATAACACGCGTGCAGGAATCGAATTTACAGCAAATATACCTGAGACCACGTCAGGTTCAACCTTTGCTTCTGCGGCGGTCAATTGAAAAGATCTTGCCTTTGCTTTAGGGGCTTCACCTTTCGGGTTCTGCTCATCCTTCTTTCCAACCAGTTCCGGGCATTCCGACTTTTTGTGACCCGTTCGATAACAATTGTAACAAACCGTCACTTTCTCCGGGCACGATATAGCCATATGTCCCGTTTTCTTGCATATGGGACAAGGCTTATCCTTGTAACGGCATTCGCCTTTATGACCCTTCCTGCAGATTCTGCAACTTGGCGACCCGCCTTTCGTATCAGATTTCTTTGCGCTTTCATTTGTTCTTGCCTTCTTAGTAGGGCTTGGGTTTACATCTTGTGCTTTCCGTTCACCCCTTTCAATGCACTTTTTCAGTTCGATCTCCCTTTCCCGAGCAGCATTTATGATCTCGGTAAGAGTCTCGTATTTGGAAGGGGTGATAAATTCCCTATACTCAGCACTCAACATGTTATGGTAGTAGTATATCTTTTGTTCTTCATTCGTCACTAGATCATCGCAAAACTTCATCTTATCCATAAACGTTGTCGTAATCTTGTCTATGGTCTCATTCTTGTGCCTAAGTTGCATGAACTCTTCCTTGATTTTATTCATAACCGCTTTGGGGCTATGATGCTTAAGAAATGGCGTCTTGAATTCTTTCCAAGTCATGACCTTAGCAGCTTCAATACCAATCTCTCTCTTTTTGTTATCCCACCAATCTTTCGCTTGACTCCTTAGTTGACCCATACCATAGGCTACATAGTCATCTTCGTCACAATGGGTCCTCTCGAATACCCCTTCGATATCACTTAGCCATCGTTGGCACACTATTGGGTCAACCTCCCCATTATATATTGGTGGTTTACAGGCCATGAATTCCTTGTATGAACAAGGCTTTCGTCCACCATGCTTTTCCTTTGCTGAATTTGAATCATCTTCCAATTTCTTGATTCTCTCTTCTACTATTGATAAAACTGTGTTTTGAATTTTATCAATAAAGCTCGACAAACTGTTTTCGATCGCCTTTCCAACCTCTTCGGCAATCACTTCCCTCATTTGTTCGGTGACTCTTGGCACCGCATTATCATTACCTCCATCAGCCATCTCTATTTCTGAAATGTTTACATAGGTTGTTAAACATTCCATTTATAACACATGCTTTACTTGTTTTGATTTAATCAAGTTCATAACTTGATTTAATCGTTCTTGTTTTGATTCAATCAAGTTCATAACTTGATTTAATCATTCTTGTTTCAATTCAATCAAGTTCATAACTTGATTTAATCATTCTTGTTTCATGCATTTCTTGTTTTTGAGTGAGCTTACACACTCTTTTCATGCATATTTGTTCATTTCTCATTCTTTACGTAGTACATAATTTATTAACAAAATAAGTTAGTTCTTACCGGACGATCGATCAAGCTTGAACCGAACACTTATTGACAACCTTGAGCTCTGATTACCAACTTGTAACATCCGTATTTTATTAAATGTAAATATACGATATATGTAAATTCTACAATCATTTTATATAATAAGATCCAAAAGTAGAGTATTAAAGTATCCACATTAGTTTTCTACTAACTAATTTAAACATTTCAAAAGTTGTTTAGCAAACACTTTACAATCGTAACATTGTTCAAAATGACTTAAAGTATGCGGAAGCTTCAAAAATATGTGTTCGGTTCTTCAAAGGTTTGCTTGATCGTCATCCGTAGTCCTTAAGTACCTAAACTGAAATGTTTGCATAAAACATTTATATTAGAATGCTTAGAAATAATCCATAATTGAACTAGAATCAAAGTGAATTTAAATAATTACAATTATAAAAATATATAATTTGTGTCAGGATCTACCGTAACTTACGGTAGGACCGTAAGTTACGGTAGTTGATTTTCAACAATGTTCACCGTAACTCAGATGAATTCCACCGTAAGCTTTTAACCTCCACCGTAAGTTACGGTGGTACCGTAACTTACGGTAGGCCCTGCAACTCACATTTTGGACTGTTTTGTTTACCACACACACACAATTTATCAATTCTTTCATTCGATCAAACCAACATTCTAATTTCTCATATTTTTATGTGTCAATTATCAAATGATAACAAATGACAAATCAATCACATTATGTAGCACTATCCGTGCTTTATTTAATTATTCGACCCGTTCGGCTAGTCAAAGGAATCCTCCTTTGTTACGACTACCAACGAGTTCTAATCAAATTTTGACCTTTTATTCACTATCGCAACATTATTACTTTAACTCACAACAACCTTATTCTAAAATCCAATTTCGCATTTATTAATAATCACAATCTACTCAATGTAACGGGTCAAGTTACATACCTTTCAAAGTAGGCCTTTTAAACGTGGTTCGCTACCCGCTTGTCCGCTTGACGCTCCTGCGCCTGTTCCTATTGAGTTCATTTATCATTTGTTTAGAACTCTCTTCAAATCATAATTCGCATAATACACCAAACATCATGATTATGCGTTTAAACTTGAAATTTCAGTTTTAAGCCTTCATAGAGGCATTTTATCAAACACTTCATGAGCAGATTTTTACATGATTAAACATCAAATCTCTAGTTTATCATATAGCCCTAATTTCACAACATTCAACCTTTTTACATGATTGATAGCTTCTAATTTTCTGGAATCGCTTCAAAATTGTCAATTTACACTAGATCAATAATCTATTTCCCTAGTGTTCATCAAATTACACATAATTCACAAATCACCCACAATGGTGTTCATAGGTTTCACTAAAATTTCATATGGTTTCAACTTATATTGGTCTAGGGTTTGTCCCTAAACACTATAGTTGTTCCTTAATCATCATAACACATACATGCAAGCCTAATTTCAGATTTTTCCCAATTCATGAGAATTTCAAATTCAGAGTTTTCCTTGAATTTTACATACCTTGGAATCCTCTTGTGATGAGGATCAATAATCTATGCTCGGATTTTGATTTGGGATTGGATTTAACCTTCAATTTGAGTGTTCTAGTGATTTTAGTTTTTGTGAGAGTGGGGTGTCGCCCCTGCTCTTCTTTTGTGCGACCAGACCCTTCAAAAATGGGGTTTTGGTTTGATTTTTATTAAAAAAAATATTATAGTTTCAATTTTTAACAACTAAGGCCCCTCTACTATGTTCAACATATAGTTTGGTAGCTTTTAACCTTGTAATAAGCCATTTCTAAAAAAAAATAACTAACTAGGTTAAAATTCATAATTAGTAAATTCTCGTTATTTATACTTTATAATTTTAATATAAAGTTTTATATTTTCGGGGTGTTACACTAACCCGACTAAGTCATGTTCATGGAACATGACCTAGTGTATGTTAAAGTATGAAAAGTGGTTAGATGAAGAACACCACTACTTATAACCATGAACTTGTGCAAAAACAATTTTTCTTATAAAATGGAGTTCTAAACTAGTAGATCTACGGATCTACAAGTGGTATTTTCAAAGGACCAAGTGTCAAAAGAAATCATATTTTTGAAGCCGGATCTTTCGTAAACAAAGGTGATTTTTGTAAACACACAAGTGTGTAGACACTTGTGTGACAAAAAGTTTTAACAAAGAATTGTTTTTGTAATATTTGACAAGAAGATGTACAAATGCATTTTCTGTAAAAAAAAATAAGGTTCTCAAGGAAACCAAGTTTATTTATAGAAAGATCTACAAAAAATATGGGGAAAGTTACTATATATTTTGCACAAACCACAAGTTCATGTGTTTTGCGATTTATATTTATTTTGAGTATTTTGATGATGAAACTTTGTTGATTGATGTTGGGAACATTGTTGATTTGAATTTTTAAAAGAAAATGATACGCTTGTAAGCGTGGCCACCTCCAGTTACAGAGGAAACTCTGGCGAAATTTTTCCAAAAATCTAACACTTGTAAATATTTTTATCACAAAGTGTTATGGATATATTTTTAACTTATTTTTCCCAAATAAATTTCGCCATGATTTTATTACAAAATTTCTAAGTGTCGGAGGTGGGATTTTCACAAAAAAACTTGCAAAAATATATATTTAGAATATATATTTTCATAACAATACTTGTGTAAATTTTTGTGATTATTTTGTGAACTACGTAAATATTGTTTTTAGGGTAAAAATAATATTACTGAATATTAACGACTCCAAAATAATACGAACGCATTCACAATAATTATTTAAGTTACACCGGTATTACTAATACCACCCGAACTTTACAAAGTAACTTACGTATTTTCAGAAAATACTCATAAGTGTGTATTTTGACAAGGATATTATTTTGGAGAATTATATGGAATAAAATATAATATTTTTGGGAAGAATATTTATATTTTGGAAGTAAAGTATTTTTGGACAAATGAAATAAAATATATTACATTAAGTGAGACTTAATAATATATTTCGAAGTTATACGAACGCACATGTATTAAATCCCCCATCCTTGGGAAGGAATATATTTACAAAATAATTACGAAGTGTAAACACGAAATAGTTGCCTAACTATTTCCCAAAGACATTTAACCTTAAACTAAGGCACGGTCGTCCGTCTAATAGAAGTTAGTATGTGTAGGTCGTCGCACGGCAGATTTTCTGGGAGATACTTTTTAGAGACGCACTTCGGTGAGTTCATGTCCCCCTTTTTCTCTTAACTGTTTTCAGTTTTTATACTGCGGGGGTGAAATACATGTTACTATGATTACGAATACTTTTTACATGGTATGGTTAGCGTAAGGAGGGTTACTACTTAGATCATGTGAGTGGGTAGGCGGGAACTGGAGGCCTTTAATCCTCATTGTAGGACCGAGGGACGTAAGCGGTAGATCTATCTGGGTGTAGCGAGCCCAACCCCAGGCCCAACGGAACGGACCTCGGGGTGACTTTGTGCCCAACGCGAAATCCGCTAGGTTTGAGTCTTCCTACTTGCACTTCACACATATCAATGGCCTTGCTAACCATTGGTGATATCTTTTTCCTTATTTGCTACATACCAGGGATTTTTATACTTACAAAGGTTTTACATACTCACTTACACATGAACTCGCTCAACAATTTTTGTTGATTTTTCCAACTTACATGTATTTCAGGGAATTAAAGGATCTGGCACGGTATGCTACGTTTTCACGCTGCGTTAGAGTTATGGGATCATCCAAGTTTTGGGGTTGTGGCTTTTACCTGGACGAGTCACAGTGCTTAAACTACGTCTAATTTTGTGGTTGTGTCTTTCGAACAATGTTTTTATGTTATTAGGTTGTAATTTCCGTTGCATGTGTCAACGCCTTAAGACAATGTTGTGGTATTTTACTTTTCAAACTTAAATCAATGGATGATCTGCATGGTTTTATTTTCATATAGCTTTGTTAAGATTAAGCTATGGTATTAAGAAGTCACACCAAATAAACCCACGCTTCCGCAAAAGCCAGGGTGTGACAATTTTAGTAAAAAAAATTCAAACAAGCTATTTCAAAAACACTATTTTAGTAAAAAAAATAAAAAACGATTCATATATAAAGGGGGAAGGGGCGTATGACACACAAGAGTTCAAGCAAGTAAGGTTAATTGGGTACACCGTCGCAACCCGATAAGTAGTGTCCGCGAGTATGTAATCCAACTATGGGAACTAGCATGTGAATGTTTGACAACACGCATGTCCATCAAGAACCCTAGTTCACACATCGACCCTACATCACAAATTTCACTTTCGATATTCATAGATTAACAACCCAAGTATGGAGCTTTTGATCAGAGCAGAGGGACGAGTTGATTGGAATCAAAGTTACCTCAAATGTCACTGTGATGGTCAACCTTGGCTTGAAAACAAAAACGACGGTGGTGATGGTTCTGAGCTAGTGTGAACAAATCTGAGGATGATTTGATTATGGTTCTCATCATAAACAGATCTAAGTCTATTTAAGTTTGATTAGTTTTTAATTTAAAAATGTTTGGGCTATGATTTGAGCTAGGTCGGTGTTCCCTCTTAGACTGTGTGCTATGGCTTCACGCTCAGGTGATGTGTCATTGGGAAAGGGCATGATGAGCCTTAAACACCATCGAATGGGGCATGAAGGGCGGTGGCGTGAAAGAGGTGTGGTGATGTGGGCCATGCTTTTTCAACCAATCATAACTTTTTCTTTGGTTTTAACTTATTTTAAAAGTAGTATTAATTTAATAGGTAGTAGGTAGTGAAAGACTAGTGAAATCATAGTGAGGGTTAGTGAAGAAAAGTAAATGAAAATGGTGTGGTGTAGTGTGATGAGATGACACATACTTTATGACGTGGTAGTGATATGGAGTGCAAAATTGTGAAACGATAATGAATAACCTTGTTTGAGTTGAACTGGGTTAAATGAGGTAACAAAATCCTATAGGCTAGTGAAGTGAGTTGTGGGTTGCTTGGTGCGTGACCCCTCTAGGGTGTGAAATTCTGACACGACTCGAAAACACTACACGTACATAACACATACCGAACACATAATCCGTGGGTTTGAGTTTAGTCTAAACGGGTTCGGGTCAGTTTCAGGTTGAACCCGTTTGGCTAAATGGGTCGGGTTCGGGTCAACTCGGCTGGATTGGTGGGTTGACCTGTTTAACCCATCTATATTATATTATTTTTTTACAATATAATTTATATCATAAATTAAATTAGGTGTGTATTTTTTGTCATAATTTTCATACTATAAATTAGTAACATTATAATGCTTTATAGTGTTGTACTTTATGCATAGGTTTTTTTTAATTGATTTTTCACTTCAAACTTAAAGGTTTTTATCTTTTGTATTTTAACCCCTTAGATCTTTTTACTTTTGACCCAAAGCTTTTCATTTTTTACAATTTAACCCTAATATTTTTTATATTCAGCTATGGTCCCCATACTTTACATCTTTTGCAAGTTTTTCGTTTTACGTTTCCTTTTAAATTTTGCGAGTTAACACGCCACAACGTACGTGTGGGGTTCATCGTCTTTTTAATATGTTTTTCCCACGTGCAGGTCCTAGATCGACTTAGTTATTCTTTTCTACACTTTTACGTTTCTGTCTAATTTCTTTGCATTAACTCGCTGCAACAAGTGTGCGTGGTTCAACGATTTTACGTCTGCTTTTTTCGTACGGTGTTATTTTTTCTTTTTTATTTATTTTATTTTTAGGATCTTTTCCGATGTTGGTGGTCGTTGGCAGTGGTGTGTGTAACAACCCTCAAAATTTTCTCGACGATACGAAACCTCAAGTGCACGCGACGAAACTTCTAATAATAAATCAGAAAACTTAGCAGTTAAGAAGACTTGGCGGTTGATGAATCAACCCTCACAAAAGTATCCCGAATAAACCAGTAAATGAAACTCGAAACCATTTACGATCAAGAACAGAGCATACACGATAAATATCGGCACGAAAAACGAGAATTAAATGTGATTGGCGAAAAACACGGCGGAGGACACGTGTCAACCGCGACCTGACACGTGTCAGATCTATGTTGGTGATGTGGTAGGCCTAGGCCTAGGCCAGGCCGACCGCCCAAGCGCCACGCAGGAGTTACCCTGTCTCCTCCCGTGACGCTCCCGAAATACCAACCTAGGCTATATAAGGGGGGTGGTAGGGACTTGTTCATTTGCACCATCGACTTCTGAAATCGATCCTCTGATCTCTCGTAACTCTGTTTCTCTGTATTTGCGTGAATTAAGCCCTAATCACTGAAATGATACCATGTCCAATTGATCAATAAAGTAATCAGCGAATGCCAAAGTGCTGCCTGAATAAGGCTATAGTTTGTTAACTTACGTTGAGGTTTTGATCTCGTGATTATCGTTAAAGTCTGAGTTGGGTTTATACAATACGAATTACATTCTGTGAAATTAGGGGCTAGAACCAGAATGCTTAAAACTATAAATTCACTGATAAAGTAGACACTTAATTATCAGAAGACTCGGAACTATAAACTTACTGTTAATCAAGAGGCTTAATATCAGAAGGCTTAGAATCAGGAGATTTGTTAAATAAGAACTATAGATTTACAAGGTGAGACCTTTTCTTTTCTTAACATTATGTGATACTTAAATGTTTTCAAAACCCTAAATGTTTTTCGATTGTTACTTATATTTTAGTGATTAAGTCTTTGTATTCTTAATGTGAAACCACTATCAGTATGTGGAGTTTTGTATACATTACTTGATAAGTTTTGCTATTTGGACAATGGGTTAGCTAAATAGTGATATGACCACAGTCACAGGAACAGCTGAGTGACAAATACTATTAAAGTGGTTTCTTTGCTATTGGACAATGAGATAGCCAATAGTAATTTTGTAATATATAAACATGTAAAAACCCTTAATGTTGTAAGTATAAGAATGTGTCATTTTATGCAAATGAATGATTTCACCAGTATTTTCTGCTGATAAAATGTTTTTAAACATGTTTTAGGTGATCACAGTAGATCTGAATAAGCGTTGTGATATGACACCAAAAAGGCTTAAAGGAATGGCTTATTTTATCAAATAAACTAAGAAACGTTGGTTTGTGTACTCGAGTTTATCCCCTATTAAAGCTACATTTGTAAAACATGAGTTTTATTCCCATTTGTTATAAATAAAATTCCGGTGTTTCTAACCTCTGATATTTTTCCTAATTCACGGTCCTAATGAAATTTCCGCTGCAATATTTTCAAAATAACCACTGGTACTACTTGACTGTTCACAGCTCCCGTCCAGGGTGTGGTCGGGGGTTGTGACAGTTAGCATTGGTCCTACTTGGCACGATTTTACAAACGTTTTTAACTTATTAAGTTTTTTACTAATAATTTGTTTTGAGTTTACCTCTATATTTTCTTTATTTAAAAAACTAATTATTTACATGCATATTTTTATGTACGTGTTGGTACAAATTTGATTTGCTCTATATTTTGACGTAAACTTTTTCTGGAAACGAGTCGGCTCAAATATAATATATTTTCTTTTAAAAAACCATTTTTACGTGCATATTTTTATGTACGTTTTGGCATAAATTAGAGTTAGTTTACGTTTCAACGTAAACCTTTTTTGGAAACGAGTCAGGTCAAAGATAATATGTTTTCGTGCTTATTTTATGGATGTTTCGTAAATTTTGTTTCAAATTGAGTGGAGTCAAATTGTGTTTTTCTCTTTTTAAAAGCTCTAATTAATCTCTTTTGATTACACATGTCGGTTTTTTCTTTTATACCCGTTATGTTTTCTATGTACGAGTCGGGTCACATGTAATACGTTATGATTGTATAGTATAAACTCCATTTACTTTACGTTTTGGTCGAATGACAATGCTTATATAGGTTACATTGAGTTCAACCGAATACGTCGAAATGCGCGTTTTCAAATGGTTAACACATCGTATAACATTTGGACTAATTTATTCAATGTTTATGATGTACCCACACCATAACACACACGGATCTTTTTGCTAGTTACAACTTAAAAAGTTAAATTATATACATTATATTATATTATATTATATTATATTATATTATATTATATTATATTATATTATATTATATTATATTATATTATATTATATTATATTATATTATATTATAGGATAAGGATCATGTGAGAAGTAGTAGGCTAAATGAGAAACTTGAGAAGCATTCTGAACCACACATTTTCCCTAAGCAAAAAAATGCAAAAAGAAGGTGAAAAAATGCAAATTTTTTTTTTTTTGAAAAATCGCAGTTTTTTCTTTAAGAATTAAAATTTTTTTTTTTAAAATTTTTTTTTTTTTTTTTGGATTTATACACATGTGTATATTGTTAATCTTTTAACTATACATATATGTATATTGTCAATTATACATATATGTATATACATGTTTAAAATTGAAAAATAAGTGTTATTTAGGGTTTAGCATTAGTATTTAGGGTTTAGCATTAGGGTTTAGGGTTTAGCTTTATGGTTTAGGGTTTAGTTTTAGGGTTTAACATTAGGGTTTAGTATTAGGGTTTAGCAATAGTATTTAGGGTTTAGCATTAGGGTTTAGCTTTAACTTTTGGGTTTAGCTTTATCTTTAGGGTTTGTATTAGGGTTTAGCATTAAGGGTTTAGCTTTAGTGTTTAGTTTTAGCTTTTGGGTTTAGCATTAGGGTTTAGCTTTAGGGTTTAGAATTAGGGTTTAGCTTTAGGGTTTAGCATTAGGGTTTAGCTTTAGGGTTTAGAGTTTAGGGTTTAGCTTTAGGGTTTAGCTTTAGTGTTTATGGTTTAAGATTAACAATATACACATTTTTTCAATTTTAAACATCTATACTATATTATAATACATGAGGGAAGGATTCCCAAAAGTTAAGAACTTCTTCCCCCCTTATTTATAAATAAACCCCTAGAATGAGGGTAAAGTGGTCTTTTAAACCATAATTATTTTTTAGTCCCTCAATCTATTACATTTAAATCCTTGACATTTAACATAATTATGGATAATTAGTTACACTCCCCCCCCCCTTTTTAATTCTTTAATGTATTCCTGTGATATCTTACAACCCGTAATGTTTAAAAAAAATCCGAAGGTACCATGACGATCGGCACATTTTTTTAAACGTTTCGATAGTTGTCTTTTTTAGTTTCGCCGTGCGTTCATAAAGTACAAATGGCCGATGCGTAAATGTACAATTGATTAAAGCCAACATTTGTTTTTTACCCAAGCCAGCTTTGACCATACCTAGCTACCGTGCATTAACATTTGTTTTTTACCCAAGTTTTTTGTTTTGAACGGCATTAATAAACTAAAATATTCCCTAATTTTACTTGTACAGAGTCAGTTTGTTGTGGCATGTTTAATATAGTATAGATAAAACTCACAACAAACTTCCTATTAAACATGCCACAACAAACTAAACAGGATATGTGCATCTTATTTTAAAAACTTAAAACTCACAACAAACTTCCTAAATAAATGGATGATCAATCTAAAACTAAACCCTAATGGACTACTATAAATACATAACAAACACTCACAATTCTACATTTCTATTGCTAAACAGATTTAAAATATGGAGCCAGTTCTGAATTCACTTGATGCGAAAAAACAAGCATGCGATATTGAAAAATCTAAGGTCGGTTCTATGATAAGTTTTGTTATATCACAATAATGAATAATTGTTTTCTTTTATTTACTTTTATGTGAATACTAACTTATTTGATTTTTCAGATTCAACATACCAATTTAAACACCCCAGTTGTCGAACAAGTTTTTGTTAGTTTTTAAGTAATATTTTCGCTTATAATCTTTCATATTAACAAGTTTGTTATGTTATTATTTGGTGTTTTATTGTAAGATGATGGTGATAATATTGTTGAAATTATTTCTTATGGTGCAATGTTCAGTCCATACAAGTCTAATCTTCAACGTCAATTTAGTAAAGAGGTAATTTTAAAATTTATTTAATCTTTTTTAAATTTTTTTATTCAATATTTGTTTTTTTTATAAAATTTATTTAATCATTTTTTAACCTTTTTATTAAATTTTTGTTTTTTAATGATCGGAAGTATGAGAATCAAAAGAAAAGATCTAAGAGACTCTCTGAATGGAAATGGGTCGAGGTTATAAATTTAGATGATTCTGAGGACGATGAGAAAGAAGATGAATTAGGTGATACTGCTTATTCGAGCACAAACAAGAAAAACGGATCAAAAAAGAAGAGAAATTAGATGAAATATATCAAGTGTTTTTATGTTTTTTTCATTTTCAGTTGTTTTTGTTTGATCTAGACTATCCCATGAATAATAAAGTTTATTTTATATTTGAAGTTTATGTGTTGTGTTATTTTATTGCACTTATAATTTACATCTCGATTGAACTAATATACTTTTGTCATTTGTTTAGTATTTTTTTATTAACAAACGAATTTTTACATGTTTAAAACGGTTTTTCTATACTTTATTTATTATTAATTTTTATAACAAAACAAAACTTTGATATTTAGTAGATAGAAGATAAACTATGTTCCAAAATTTTAGGAATTATTTAATACTAATTTACGATATTAGTAGATAGATAGTGAACTATATCCCAAAATTTTAGAAATTATTTAATACTAATTTACGATATTTATTTAATACTAATTTACGATATTAGTAGATAGATAGTAAACTATATCCCAAAATTTTAGGAATTATTTAATACTAATTTACGATATTTAGTAGATAAATAGTAAACTATATCCCAAAATTTTAGGAATTATAAGTCAACTAATTAGGTCCTCCAAGTTAATTATATGAGATGAGGCATCGATGGCGAAACGTCAGGCGATAGAGGCAGTTGATCGAACATTGCAAGACATTATAAGTGTTAGGCTCCCATGTGTAACACTTATGACATATATCCACCACAATAATGTTATCATATACAAATAAGAAAACTACCAGCAACGAGTGCCGCAATCCAAAGTGTCGCCCCCGCCGCATCGCGCGGGCACCCTACTAGTGTACATACATATATGTATAATTGACAATATACATATATGTATAGTTAAAAGATTAACAATATACACATGTGTATAAATCCAAAAAAAAAAATTTTTAAAATTTTTTTTTTTAATTCTTAAAGAAAAAGCAGCGATTTTTCAAAAAAAAAAAAAAAAAAAAAAATTTTGCATTTTTTTCACCTTTTTTTTGCGTTTTTTGCATAGGGAAAATGTGTGGTCCAGATTGCTTCCCAAGTTTCTCAAATAGGGTGGACTTCTCTTAGGATCCCTACCCTTATATTATATTATATTATATTATATTATATTATATTATATTATATTATATTATATTATATTATATTATATTATATTATATTATATTATATTATATTATATGAACGAGATAAGGAGAAAACGCTCAAAAGTGTGAGAACGGTGAGAACGCATCCAGGCCCAACACGTGTCCCACGGCATAGAGAAGGGCGGAGGGGCTTTTTTGTCTTTTCATTCTTCTTTTATTTTCCCAACACGATATAATATTTTCTGGCGTCTAAGTTTTTTTTTTGGCGTTAATTGTATTTATTAAACTTTTTTAGCGTTGAATTAATTGTTTTTGTGTAACATATATAATTTTTTGGCGTTATAGCGTTTTCTGGTTAATTTTTTTTGGTGTTTGTGGCGTTTTGTATAATAATTCACTACGAGTCATTAATATTTGCATAAGATTACAAGAAGACCAATTTTTTTTTTGGCGTTTAGTGAATTTTTTGGCGTTTAATACCCTTTACAAGGTGCTTTGCCAGCAGCTGTTTTCCCAGTTTTCATACTACTAGCGTTTTGGTGTTTGTAGTTTTTGGCGTTTTATATAATAATGTATTTTATTTATAGAGAATTAGATAACAAAATAACATATAACTTGATATCAAAATAATATAAAATGAAAACAAAAATAATAAAAAATGGTAATCTAATTTTTCTTCAGAATCTTCACTGTCATCAGCCTCTTCTTGAATTTGTTTTTGGCGTTTTGAACCTTTTTTGAATACTTTAGCTATATTCCAACTTTCCTTCATAAACCCCGTCTTTTTCAGAAGAAGCTGCTTAGTGACAACTTGTTTTTTGGTGTGATATTCTTGTTTGGTGGCATGTCATTAAAGATCAACTCTTGCTTGATGCTATTTGTAATAATGGAGTCCAAAATAGTATTTTACACTTGTGTTGATCCCTTTATTCAATGCCTATAATCATCACGAACAAAGCTCACATGATGGCATATCACTGTCATCAGTCTCTTTTTTTTTGAATATTTGTCCATCTCATTCAACAAAATATTATTGAGTTAACCCCCTCAGAAGAAGGATCCATTTCAGTGAAAGCTTTGCCATCTGTGGCGTTTAAAAGTGAGTGGTTTCTAGAGGATATGGCGTTTGTGTTTTCTGGGTGTGATTAATTTCATTGTGTATAGATCCCTCTTATAGGAGTTTTTTGACGCGTAGTTTAGGCGGGACTTTTTTATTGTAATAAATGATAGTAATAAAGTAACTATCTTTTCAGTTATTGTTTTTGTATTTACTGTGTTGATCAGCTTTTATCAGTTTTATAGGTTATAGACGTCCCATCTTCTAAGTTTGGCATTTTTTTAAAATGGCGTTATGCAGACAAAAATGACAAAATACAATAACGGAGTAAATAAAATATTAAGCAGGAAAAATATTTTTGTTATTTTTGGCGTTTTGTAAGGCTTAACCATTTAGTATTTTTTTGGCGTTTTGCTAATAAAGATAGAAATATATCATTTAATTATCTTAAAAAAAAGAAGATTACAAAGAGGAAAAAAATTAAAAGCCTTCGTCAGAAGGTACTTTATCCGAAAAATATCCATCACTTTCGTCATCTTCTTCCTCCTCGGAGTCTTCATCTGGATCTTTATCCATGTCATCACCTTCACCTTCATCAGCTTCTTGTTCCTGAAGATTCTAAAGCCTCCACCTGAACAAGTATTGCATTAACTCCAATTTTGAGTCTATTTCCGTGTTGGTACAAGTGGCGTTATGCAATTCTTCCATGAAACCCAGACGCTGATTTGTCATGATGTTCTCTAGCCAGTAGACTTCCTGCTCTCCGCTGTCGTATGTAACCGTCACCATGTCTGTTTCATCATCAAAAAGCCATGATGTCATGACAGGGTCCGGCTTCACATCTGCTTTGATTGATCCAAATTTGCTGGTTAACGCTTTCATAAGCATATGCGTTTCATGACATTCGTTGTCTAGAGCGATGCCAATGGATAAGATTCGCCTCTCTATCTCTTCTTCCATCTTCAGAATTGTCATGACCGTCTTAACATACACCCTCCTTCTTTTGACAACCCTCCTTCTTTTGACAAAAAGGAGGACGTATCGCCTGATCCCCAGAGTGTATCTCCACGAAACGATTGTTGGCGTTTTGGTTAAATTGGCGTTTTTGGTTAAAGATGTTTTTTTTTTTTTTTGCAGAAAATGGATAGATTGAAGTGATTATGAAAGCTATGTTTTACTGAAATTCTTCTAATAAATGTTAATAACTGAAATTCAGTTACTTTGTTGTTTCATCTTCCTGTAATATTCAACGCGTTTTATTACTAATTTTTGGCGCTTTGTTTTTAATGGCGTTTTATTTTTTTGTATGGCGTTTTATCATTTGATGGCGTTTTGAATATGAGCGGTAAAAGACCCTTTTACCCTTAATGAAGCGCGTCCCACATAATAAAATTGATGTTATTTACGAAAACGCCACCGCACAATCTAGTCCATGGATTGTTTTGATCGAACGACCCATAAACGTTCTCACCGTTCTCATACTTTTATCCGTTTTCTCTAAATCCTGACCCTATATTATATTATATTATATTATATTATTCAACGTATACAAAATCAATGGCCGGTAATAGTGCTTCTCAACTATTGGGTGAAATGAACGGCTGCTTTTCATCTATTGGGTGACATGAGCGGCAAAGGGAATAGTGCCAGGCAGCTGTCTGGCCCTCCCCTATTGGCCCAACAAATTTACGATTTTATCCCGCTTTAAACTTACGATTTTGTCATCAGTTCAAAATTATGTTTTTACCCCCACTTAAAAATAGATTTACGCTTTTGCTCTCAGCTAAAATTTTTAATTTTACCCTCGATTCAAAATTACGATTTTGCCCCGTTTAAATTTACAGTTTTACCATTAGTTTCTTTTCCTTAAAATAACGATTTTGCCATCTGTTCAAAATTATGTTTTTACCCCCACTTAAAAATAAATTCACGCTTTTGCTCTCAGCTAAACATTTCAATTTTACCCACGGTTCAAAATAACGAATTTTCCCCCGTTTAAATTCACAGTTTCGCCATTAGATTTTTTCTCTCACAGGCAAGTTACGATTTTGCCCTCAACTTAAATTTACATTTTCTCCATCGTTTTTTTTGTTTTCCTGGTTAAATTACAATTTTGCCCCCGTTGTAAAATTACAGTCATGATGGCAACTATCTGGCACTCCCCCATTGGTCCATTTAATTTATGATTTTACCCCTGAAATAAAAATATGATTTCGCCCTCAGCTCAAAAGTATGTTTTTCCCATCGTTTTAGTTTTTTTAGCAAAACTATAAAACTTTTTCGTTTTAATTGGTTCACTCGATTTAATTTTTTTCGTCTCAAGGAGCTACCTAACATTCGCTCATTAGTCCTGAAAAATAACGGTTTTGCCCTAGACTCAAAATTACGGTCTTATTATCGTTTTACTTTTTTTCCTAGCAAAATTATAGTAGTGTTATTTTAATTGATTGAGAACTATTCGGGTATCGCCCCGCAACGCGGGCGGAGCATCAACTAACTAGTATAGTACAAATACAAAATTAGATGAACAATGATTTGGATTTTTTTTTTGTCTTTTGTATTTTTTGCTTTTTGGTCTTTTTCTATTTCCTTTTACTTTTACTTTTACTTTTACTTTTACTCTTCAAATTTTAATATCGACACTTACAGCTCCTCAATTTTTTAAATACCTTTTAATCAAATTTTACGTGTTTATTTTTATGTATGTATGAGTATAAATTCAAGTAGATTACGTTTCAACAAAATCTTTTCTCGAAAATGAGCCAGGTCAAATATAGTATGTTCTTATGTCTATTATCATGTATGTTTTTCAGTTGGTCTACGTTTTGACGTAAATATTTTTATTATTTTTTCTGGAAATGAGTCGGATCAAATATCATACGTTTTCGTACTTATTTTCATGTGTTTTCAGTTGGTCAATATTCTTGCATATTTTTTTTTCGGAATGCCGCGGCAACACGCCGAACAATTTACTAGTTGACATACAATTTTATAATTTAAATGTATGTTTTTAAAAAAATAAAAAGTTTTGGGTTGAATGGGTCGTGTTCAGGTTCATATGTATCACACAATTTTCGGGTTCGAGTCGTGTTCGAATTCATCTAAAAATTTTCAGGTTCAGGTCAGGTTACACCCGCCAACCCACAAACACCCTGTTTAGCACCCCTCCTCCACCATATATAATCTTTCACCAACTCCTTGCGAATCCCAAATTATAGACTTGCTTACGGATCAGTTGCAAAGATTCCAAAAGGTATCAATATGGACATAGTTGATGGTCTACTCACGTTAACATAGATAATAACTGAAATAAAAGGGTGAACCAATGTTAACTGCTCTAGCAGTAAATTATTTCTACTTTTAACCAATCAATAATAGAGGAAGCATTGACAATGAGAAACAATTGAGCAAAATAGGTCCCAACATTTTGTGAACAGTAATAATGATAAGAGAGATATTGTGTGGTTAAGGGATCTATGACCCTACAACACAACTTGCTTTTTTTTTTTTTGAAATGTAACTTTTATAAACACCGAGACCGCACCAAAAACAGGCCGGCTCACCAACACAAACTACAACATATACATAGGAAAATTACACCACTCGACCCAATCAATATCTTTGAACTTCGATCTGTTTTTTAACCAAAGAAAACCTAACGACTTAATATTCCTCATAATATCTTCACTCCTTCCACCACCATTAGAGAAGATCTTGTCGTTTCGTTCTTTCCAAATACACCAACTCCCTATGATGATTAAACCTTTGACAACCATCTTCTCTTCATTATTTAGATTACAAACCTTGTGGAATTCAGCCAAGTCTCTAAAACTGAAAGCGAACAAGGGAGGAAGCCGGGCCCATCCGCTGAAAAGGGTCCAAACTCTATTAGCCAAAGAACAGCCCGTAAATAAATGATCCGAGCTCTCTTCATAATCTCCACAGAAGCAATAGTATGGATCGGGGATATTGATGTTCCGTTTAACCAAAGCAGACCTCGTCCGGATTTTATCTTGCAAAGCTCTCCAAAAAAATACGCCACATTTCGCCGGAACCCATGAAACCCACTCCATAATATTATCATAACAAACAGCATTTTCTTCAACGAGGGACTTTCTAACAACAGCCGAATAGAACTGGCCATCCTTCTCGTCGCTCCAGCACCATTTGTCCAACTGATTCGAAAATCTGACCTCCCTCAAAAATAATTCCATCTCAATCAAATCTGCCCGATCACTAACGGTAAGAGTGTGTCCCGACCAGTTCCAATCGTAAACCGGCTGGTTACCCACAACCGTCAACCTATCTGCAATGGAGCAAAGAATGTCCGCCTCTTTGTTATACAGGTTAGGCCACAAAAACATCAACGGACGGTCTCCGATCCAAAAATCAGACCAGAATTTTATGTTCCTCCCGTTCCCCGGCTGACCTTTGATGAGCACGTTCAACCTTTTCCCTTTAATAACAGTACCTTCAGCTATTTTTACTAGAGACTTCCACACTCCGGGAACAGCAGAGTTTACCGGCAGAAACGCCCATTTCCTTTCCTTGCCATGAATCGCCTTAATAACCAATTTCCACAAGCTGTCATCTTCCGCTTTAAACCTCCAGATCCATTTTGTTAACAAAGAGATGTTGATATAATTCAGTTTACATAGGCCCAATCCCCCTAATTTCTTTGGTAATGCCACTCGGTCCCATGAAACCCAATGCATCTTCTTAACTTCTTCATTTCCTGCCCACAGGAACCTTCTCATCAACGATTCTAGTTTGTTCACCACTTTAACCGGAGCTTTGAACAGGGAAAAGTAGTAAATAGGAAGACTTTCGAGAACCGCTTTAATTAAGGTTACTCTGCCTCCGATAGAAAGCGATTGGGCCTTCCAGGAAGAAAGTCTATTTTGAAAAATATCCACCACCGGGTTCCAATTATTAATCCGATTCATGTTCGCCCCGACCGAAATCCCAAGGTACTTAAAAGGAAAGGATCCCGTCTTGCATCCCAAAATACTCGCCATACTTTCCAATTCCTCCTCCGATACCCCTAGCCCAAAAATATTAGATTTGTGGAAATTTATTTTTAGACCTGAGCAAATGTGAAAAATACTCAAAATTCTAGCAATCGTCTTGATATTCTCTACACTCCATTCCCCCAAAATAAGAGCGTCGTCCGCGTATAGAAAGTGCGACATCATCGGACCTCCGTTAGGGGTATTAATCCCTTTAAAACATCCCAAATTACATGCATTCGAAATAAGACAAGAGAGGATTTCCATAACTACCAAGAAAAGAAATGGAGAAATAGGGTCTCCCTGTCTCAAACCTTTTTGACATTGGAACTCGAACGTAGGCGAACCATTGACTAAGACAGCCGATCTTGCCGATGAGATAATCCCCTCCATCCACATACGCCACTTAGCCGGAAACCCCATTTGTTCCAAAATATCAATAATGAACTTCCAATTAACGTTGTCGTAAGCTTTCTCGAAATCGATCTTGAAAAGGAAAGCTTTCTTCTTTCTATGCTTCAACCAAGCCATCACTTCATTTAACATAAGCGGACTATCGAGAATGAACCTATCTTTAACAAAGGCAGATTGGGTAGACGAAATAACCTTCCCGATCACCTTTTTAAATCTGGTGGCAGTAATTTTTGAAACCGTCTTACTAATAACACCAATAAGGTTAATAGGGCGATAATCCCTTAAAGTCGTAGGATCCTTAGTCTTCGGGATTAGAGTGATAAAAGAAGAGCCACTTCCTTGATTGAAAACACCAAGCTGGAAAAAATGCCTCATAATATCCCCGAAATCGTGCTCAAATAAATGCCAAAACTTCTTAATGAATCTAAAATTAACGCCATCTGGGCCCGGGGCCCTATCAGACCCACACGCGAATACAACCTCCTTAATCTCCTTATCAGAAAACGGACCAGAAATATCTATGGCATCCTCTTGAGAAATTCTCTTGATCCCATGGCAACGGACAAGAGGGCGCACGCCCCTCTTTTCTTCGAACAAGTTCCTGAAAAAAGAGAGAATCTCTTTTTTGACCTTATTCGGCTCTTGGGTCCACTTACCTTCCACCGAGAGACCATGGATGAAATTAGAAGCCTTCCGTCTGTTGATAACACCATGAAAAAAGGCCGAGTTATCATCACCGTCAATCGCCCATCGAATTCTAGACCTCTGTTTAAGATCGTTAGCTTTGTTGAGACCGAAAATCCCCAAGTTTTTTATGCATTCCGATTTTATCCACTCTTCGTCTTCGTTAAGATCCCTAATTTCCAGAATACGGTCAATTTTTTCCAGTTCCTCTCTGGCGGTCGCTTCCTCTTTCGTTTCTTTCTCAAGCATTTTATCCCTCCAATCCTTTATGCGCCCTCTTATGAACTTTAGTTTTTTCATTAAACTCACATCTGGCGACTCACCCAGCGAGACAAAATCGGTGGCAGCCTTGGCTACAACCTCTTCGAACCCTTCTTTATCTAGCCACGAATTGAAAATTCTGAACGGTTTCCTCCCAAAATTCTTGTTAACAGTAGTGAGAATAAGCGGATTATGGTCCGATAAATGCCTCGGAAGAGCTCGGAGGCAAGCTTCAGGCCAATCATTAAAAAAGCTGTTGCAGACGAGGAATCTATCAATTTTACTAAGTTTCGACCCATTTTCTCCCAGATACGTGTATTTAAAGCCCTTTATGCAATATTCCGACAATCCGAACTCCGCAATGAAATCGTTAAAGTCTCTAGAGCTGACCGCATTAAATTTCGAGTTTTTTCTTTCTTCTGGGCTTCTAACCACGTTAAAATCGCCCATTATAACCCACTGACCTGAATAATTAACTGAAATCCCCAAGATGTCTTGCCAAAGAGTTCTTTTCTCAGTAGTCTTTTGAGGAGCATAAACATTTAAAATATTCATTTCCTTGCCAGACCCAACAATATATCCCTTAACCAAGATAAAATTGTTCTGCTTCAGAGACATCTCCTTTTTAAACACTTTAGGATCCCACAAACAAACACAACCCCCCGAACGACCCGTAGCTGCCACCCATTCAAAATCGAAATCATAATCCCCCCAAAATTTTGCTAAATCAACCTCCTTAATATCTTGAGCCAAGGATTCCTGCAACGACACGAAGGAAATCCCATGGTTCCTTCTAATATCTTTAACCCACCCAGCTTTCGAAACATTCCCCATACCTCTGATATTTAGAGAAAGAAAGTTCATTGTTTACCTGGTTGAAAACCTTCCTTCCTGATTGCCTCTGCCACCATATCTAGATGATTCTGAAGATTAATACCAAGTTTGTTAGCTAATTCCACAGTGGATTCCGATTCATCCGCCTCCTTCGAATCCATTTCTCCTCTGGAGTTAACCTGTGCTACCTATTCGCAACCAACTCCCTGGGGGTTTTCTCCTGATGAGCCTCTATCGATGAAATCCCCAGCCAGAGGAAGATCCAGATCAGTGTTAAGATCAATTAAACCATTAGGATTTGTGGGAGGAATATCACTGATATTGTTCACACCTCCAATATCCCCATTCAAATATGTATTACTGTCGACTTCAATTATGGGGTCCATCCTCAACCTTTTTTTTGATGATACATGGGCTGTATCACTGAAAAAAAAGTCTTGGGCTTTATTGTTTAAACTGGGCTTCCTAGAACCCTGGCCCACATTCTTTTGATTAAATTTCCTTCCTTTGTTAACCTCTCTCCCCATCGAAGATTGTGAAGCATTGAAAACTCCACTCTCCCAACCAACTTCCCACCTAGGGAATTCCACGGGATTGTCTTGAGCCGTCGAATCATGCATGCATGACTCTTCCACTTCTACTACCTTTTCGGATGCTTCCTGAGATTTACCACCAGCTTTGGACGGAGAAGCTAACATCTGATTAGCATCTGAATTATTAACGTCGGCCGGCGCAGGCACTTTTCTGTTGTTATATGCTGCTAAGAAATCCGGGATCCAGTCACTGGTTTCTTCTGCTACCCAAACTTTGAATTTTTTGTTTTCCCAAGCGAGAGTAACTTGTTCATTGACTGGTCTTCCTTCTCCCACCAAAACTCCCACCATATCTGCTGTGAGATCCCCATCTTCATCCCCGAGCTGAGACGGGTGGATTATCTTCCCATACAACCTCCCGATGGAGCCGCCGATTATCTTCCCATACAACACAACTTGCTTAACGCATGGGACCCTACCCATTTTCATTAGTTTTGCACTTTTGCTAATGGAGCCGCCTTCAAGTTTGAGAATTCCACATTCACCTTTACAAAGGACTTCAATTCTAACAAATAATCATTACCTTAATATCTCATCATCATCATCATCATCATCATCATCATCATCATCATCATCATCATCATCATCATCATCATCGTACTCATTAAATCCCACTAATAACAAAATTAAGATAGGGTAGATATACACAACCTTACATCTACCTCGTAGGAATAGAGAGCCTGCTTCCAGTAAGACCCCCGGCTCGATAATAGTTTTGTATCAAGCCTTGGACATAAGGCACACAACACTCGATATTACCCTAATATCTAAAGTTTTAAAATAAAAGTAACAAAGTGACGTCAAAAATATTAAATTTTAAGGTCTTACATTTCACATAAGGTTTCTATAAAATCTTTAAACATCTTTAAACGTGTCCATAACGAAAGTTCGAAACACCATAAAAAACTATAAGTCAAACACGTAAAATCAGTGGCGGATCCATAAATTATTTGCTGGAGGTGCGGATGAGTGGTTCAAACATATTTTCAGGGGGTTTGGTCGAGTTTTCTGCCTAAAAAATACACTAAATTTTTTTCAAAGGGTGTGCCCGCCCACCCTGGGCTTCATCTAGGTCCGCCCCAGCGTAAAATTAAATAAAAACCCCGGTAGAAGCGAATTGAAACTATTTTTTTTTGTTAAAATGTGGATGTAGATATCACACTTTCACCAAAGGGGAAAAGTTAGAAAGCAAAAAAAGAAATGTTATATTCTTTACTTGATGGATTTCATCACTACTATTCCTTTTCCATATTCTACAACTAGAACCAGTATCTATCCATTTCATGGCCCCATTTTGCTTTTCTTTATGAGCTTTCTATACATTATTGATTTATTTAAAATGCCATTCAGACAGAGAAAACAGACTGCATGGCCCCCCTGGCTTGAGCCACCACTTAATACTCTTTATAACTAATGGAAAATATGAAATAACAAAAGGGTCTTTAACTATTTAGCATTTAGTGGGCCGATGCTTAACATAGCGATATTTAAGATTTTGTAGTTAATCAAATTAAAGTTGGTTTATCAGTACTTTAGAGTTTAGCCTTCACACAGTGGCGGACCCAGAAATTATTTGCTGGAGGTGCGGATGAGTGGTTCAAACATATTTTCAGAGGGTGTGGTCGGGTTTTTTTACCTAAAAAATACACTAATTTTTTTTCAAAGGGTGCGCCCGCCCACCCTGGGCTTCATCTAGGTCCGCCCCTGCTTTCACAGTTTCACTCCATGCTCTTTGTTAATGGTTCATGTCTGTTAGTTTTCTCATTTATCATTCACTTCCGATATACGTTGATCATCCTTGGATTTTAGTTTGTTGGTGTTAATTTTCTAACCATCATGGTCTATAGGAGATGAGATGCAAGTGATATTGTAGAGTTGATGCAAGTAAATATACCATTTTTCTTAACATAATCGAAGCATTAGAAGCATTTAAATGAATTACAACCATCAATCCAACTATTGGGAAGAAAAACCGTGAAACCAAACCGGGATTAAATCGTTAGTAATGGTTCGGTTTGGTTTCAATTTTACCAGTTTCGTATCGGTTTTTAAATATAAAAAATCATAACAAACGGTTTGTCTTAAAAAGCCGTTAGAAAACGAACCATAAATACCCTATTCAGGGCAAAAAAGATAGCCATCAAGTTAAAATTCCCAGTTTACCTAGTGCCTGGCATCTTATGGGTGGAATAAGGTTTTGGGATCAAGAGATATTGGGTTCGATTCCTACAAGGGGTTTTTTTTTTCCATAGTTATTGGGTTTCATTCTGAATTGGTGTATAGGCATTATGCCTAGTGGAGATGGATATGATCAGGTGGTTACGCTGGTGGGGGTTTTTCCCATATTTATTGGGTTTCCTTCTGAATTGATCTATAGGCATTATGCCTAGTGTAGATGGATATGATCGGGTGGTTACACTGGTGGCACGATGATACCCCAGTGGCCCGTCAGTGATCTAAATTTACCGTTAAAAAAAACCTTATCCATCAAGGGCAAAAAAGGTATTTCACATGATAAATTAATTTCATTCAACTTAAATGCATTTAATTTTATTGTTGATTTTTTTTTAAATTATAATTTGCTATACATCCATAGTTGACTGGCATGATAAGTATATGAAGTATGCAATTGTCTTGAAGATAAAGACAAGACAAACACAAAGACCTAAAAGTCTTTTTCTTAAGTTATAATGAAAATCTTCATTTAAGTTCTAAATATTTTACAAAATCCGAAAGCAGCCTTTGCCAACCAGCCAGCCAAGAAAGACTAGTGTATAATAAGTAGTCACAACTTCTTATATTATTTTATTTAAATATTTATGTTAATACTATTGCTATAATCAGACTTTTTATTGGTTAACGCATATTGTTGTAATTATTTTAGCGTTAATAACTAATTAAATAACGATAGTGTTACACGTCAACCTCACTTGGAGCCGAGGTACCCAACCTCTCAATAGAGGTGGAGGTAGGTACCTTGGAGCTTGAGTTAACTAGCACGCTAAGCGTCGAAGAACATGAAACTCTGCGTTCAATATACATGCTACTCGTCCATTAACAGGGCCGGCCCAAGGGTAAGCCAAATGAGGCTTGGGCCTTGGGCCACCAAAACTATAGGAGCCTCCACAATTTGATGAAAGCACAGTCCATTTATAAAAGATTTAGGGTGTGGGTTATCAATAAATTGATGGTTGGTGGTGTAGTGGTTTTGTGTATGTATGGATGTTTGTGAGACCCGGGTTCGAATCCCTGTTCAGCGTTTTTTTTCCTTGTTTTTAAATTTTAACATAATCTTTCAAATAATTACACTTGGGCCCTTCAAGTTTAACTTTCAATTACATACATTTTTTTGAGAAAAAAGGCCACAAGATTTTACTTCAACTTAGGCCACCAAAATGGTTGAGCCGGCCCTGTCCATTAATATTATGATATTGGTCCGAGCGCTATTTTTGTATAAGTTACTCGGTAAAAAGAAGCATTTGGGCTAGTTGAATGATATTAAAACTAGTCTTAAATAATGTTGTTTTTTTTTTGCTTCTTGATCGATGCTTGTGGTTCTCAGTTAATTTTGACAAGACTTGTTATATACATAATACATTGTGAGTTGTGACCCTACAATACAACTTGCTTATGGCATTTAGCCTTCTCTATCACATACAAATTTATTTTCTAATGTCAAAAGGACATATATATTATAACAGATTACAACTACCTTGCCTTGAGTAACTACTTTATAATAAATGAAAAATATAATGAAATAAAAAAGGGTACCTGACTGTATTAAAGGTATAGGAGACATGCCAGTGTGTTGTGATTCAGATGTTTTACTTGTAATATGAGACCGATATGACACACAATGAAAGTTTTTAAAAAGTATTGATTTGGTTTGATGACTTTGTCGGGTAGTTTTGGAAGGTAAAAAAATCAAAATAGGTTCACACCTTATATGTGCTTTTGTGATGGCTAGTGGCAATGGATGACGTGTAAACGAGCCGGGCCGAGCCCGACTAGGCTTGAGCTCGGCTCGTCATGTTTTGATGAAGCTCTCGGCTTATAAGTAAGCATGAAAACGTACTATATTTGCCCGACTCATTTCCGAATAAAAATTACGTCGAAACGTATATCAACTCGAATTTATACAAACACGTACATAAAAAACATGCAACAAATTAAATTTGTTTTGTTAAGTTAACGAACAAAGATATTATGGAAAAATCAGATTATATATACTCTCGAGGGGGTTAAAGTGACATTTTGCAACGTTCATAAAAAGTTAAGAGGTTGAAAATTACATTTCCTAAATATAAGGGCTAGGAAGGGATGAAAATAAGATGTAACAAAACTGGTGGTCAAAAAGAAAACTACCAAAGTTGAGGGTCAAAAAGAAAACTATCACCGACCTTTCAAAATAAGGTTATATAAACATACCCATCCAATGGTCAGGATCGCTTCCTACACTTTGTAGGAAAAACACACTTTGCGAATGATGGTTAGGAGCTTGGTGTTGGTTGTTTTGTTTTAGAAACTTGTATTAGACAAATCTTTGTATACAAGTTTAAGCATTCAATCAACAAATCTTTCTTCTTGTTCTTGTCAGGGCCGGCTCAACCATTTTGGTGGCCTAAGGCAAAGTAAAATCTTGTGGCCTTTTCCCAAAAAAATGTATGTAACTGAAAGTTAAACTTGAAGGGCCCAAATGTAATTATTTGAAAGATTGTGTTAAAATTTAAAAACAAGGAAAAAAATGCTGAACTAGGGATTCGAACCTGGGTCTCACCAACATCCATACATACACAAAACCACTACACTACCAACCATCAATATGTTGAAACTCACACCCTAAATCTTTTATAAATGGACTGTGATTTCATCAAATTGTGGAGGCCCTATAGTTTTGGTGGCCCAAGGCCCAAGCCTCATTTGGCTTACCCTTGGGCCGGCCCTGGTTCTTGTTATTTCTTGAAGATCATCAAGCTTGGATTCTTCCCATCCTTGTTGATTGTTTGATATCGTTGTTTGATCCGGTTTTTTGGGACTTACAAAAATCAAACCTTTTTAGTTGGTCAATCAACAACGAAAAAAAAAAACATATGGGAGTGAATCTAGACTTTTCTGCTGATTATGCGTATGATATAATTGACATTTGTTTTTATGTAAATTCAGGTTAACCTGATTAAAATTACTTTTAACGCAATTACTGACCGAAATACTGCTTTCAGGTTTTCGTTCCATCTTGTTTGGGTTCGGGTTAACTGGGTAACACTATAATTAGATTCAAGTTAGTTTTATTAAAGTCAGTTTTCGAGTCTTGGTTGAAAAAGCACACCTACCTCAAGATAAAACTGTTAACCCATACATCCCATACAATTCCTACATTTAAATTGGCACATAACTTTTGTTATCGTTGTGAAAATGAAAATGCGGCGGTTGTCTTTCTTTTTTATTTTAATAACAATTCCTACATGTATATTTTTAAATGCGGCATTTCATTAGAAAACGGAATCAACTGTTGGTACTTTTAGTGTTGTCAATGGATTTTAGGGCATTGGATTAATTAGTCGATCGTGATAATAACGTCGGTGATTAATCGAATTAGGTGATACGTGAGTGCGGGCTCGTTTGACCGAATGTTATTTAGGCTTGGTATTATATAATTGCTTTGGGCTTAATATATTTTATAGTAGGCCCTTTATAGTGGGCTTATTATATGTTAATCAAATAATTATTAAAAACCCATTACATTTAAAGTCCACAAATCGTTTGCAAATTGGTTTTTGTTCGGTGCACTACAATTTTATTTTAAAGTATGCCGCTAATGGTCTTAAAAAGAAATATATTAATTTTAAAGTAGGCTAAATGACTATGTTTCTGTTTACTCTGTGATTGAGTCTAGAACTGCTGATTTTGTCAATGAAGATAGATTTTCCTCTATGCCTACACTAAAGGATATTCCTTATAGTTTGAAAACATTAGCTGTAACTGAGTTTGGTAAACCAAAGATGTACCATCTATTAATACCGAACCTAGAAAGAGTACTAGAGTTAGAAAGGCCAAGTCTTTTGGTTATGACTTTCATCTTTATTTGGTGGAAGGAACCGGGTATGAGGTTGAATATCAGTATTGTACCACCCCAATTTTCGGTTGGCCCGGAAGGGTAGGGTTTAAGCGTGAAGATTGGATAACAATATCACAATATGTATGCAGCGAAAATATTGAGTAAAAATATTTAATTCAATAAAAGCTTGAATATAATATTTAAAATTTAAGTACAAGCGTTTAAGTACATGCCCACATGTGAGATCAATGAAAAGAGCTTTAGACATCATAGGCCTTAAACTGAGGAGTTGCAAAATCCATAGACTTTATCATAGCTGACCTGGATTCCCAGCCTAATATCAAGGTTTGGTACATGCGGTTCAATCCTTTGAAAATAAGTCAGCTTTCGCTAGTAAATACAATTAACCGACCCGTTTTGAAAATAGTTTTTCAACAAGAGTTTCATAGATAGAGAAAACCCGTGGGTAATCAATTAATATTTTTTGAGATTTTATTTTGTCACCAGTTTACAATACTTGTCATACAGTCGGGAACAAAAATCATAGCCGATCACTTTCAGTGCATAATGATTAAGGTATACACCAAAGTTTAATAACGCGTCCTATAGTCAGTATGCCTACCCCAGTGCATTATTTAGTATGGCCATGATAGTTTATGAGTCGGGACGCCCGGACACGATACCATTAACCCCCAATTGTTTCAGTTATCAAGTAATACTGATTAAACTTACTTACTACATTTATAAGCAGATCTCAAGGCTCATTTATATAATACCCGCTCCAAGTGGCATATTTGCCATACCCCAAGTTTTATATAAAATAAGTTAAGAGTATTTACCATTTTCTAGCTTCCAACCGATAAACATTTTTATTTAGCAAAAGCCGCAAGCCTAAGTATTATTGACCTAAGTCCGATTATCTGAGGGGATCTATAGTCCGGAATGAACATAATTAGTTATCCGTTAGAATGTCTACGGGTCATACGTAGGTTCTTTAGACTTGACCCGTTAACTTAGGAGTAAGTTCGGTTTCGCTAGATTAAGCGTAGACTGGATAGAATGTGGTTTATACCTATCCGAGTGCAATGACTCATTAGATAAAGGTTATTTAACCAAACAATTTTTTTGAAGTGATTTTGAAATAATTTGACCCGTCACGCTTAGTGTATGCGAACTATGTTCGTATAACTAGTTATGCGTGTAAGCAGGTTCGGAAAGTCGGTTGAGTCTATGACAAGTCCGAGGGGTAAAAATATATTTTATAATAATATACATTCTGATTGGGGATGATTTTAAAATGTTTAAACCCAATTCGACTAGTTTATATATTTTATATATATTTTACTAGTCGTTTGCGTAAACAAGGCATCGGGTGGTCAAATGGGTCTACGACGAGTCCGTTATGTCAAAACATATTTTAAAACATGGTAAGATCAGTCTTGAGGTCAAATTATATGCCTCTTTGATTTAGAAACCATTTCTACACCAAAAGGGCGTTTTTGACATTTTAAAAGTATAGATAGTTGACTCGTCGAATAACCTTTCAAATAATATAACCAAAAGATATAATATTAGAGGGTTATTCTCTATAATATTATGATCACATAAGATGCCTGGATTGGGTCCTAAAGTAGACCAAACGGTTCAGAATCGAAAGTCAAAGCAAAAGTCAAAATGCTTGACTTTTGATATAGAATTGAAGTCTAAACTGAATATGACGAGTTTAGACATGTCCAAATAAGTTTTGTAATGCTATATACACTGTTATAATGTCAAAACTTATAGTTTAGATACTTAAAAGACCATTTGTTGTAATTTGCAAAAATCTGTGTTTTTGACCCTCACTATTACGATCACGTTGCAAAGTTCAATTTGAACTTTGATTTGACCAAAATGGTCAGAACCGAAAGTCAAAGCAAAAGTCAATTTGCTTGACTTTCGGCTAATAACTAGCCAATAAATTGAAATAGACTTGGAAGAAAACTTATTAGCGTTGAAGAACACTTTTAGAACTCATAGTAGGAGGCTCCCAAGCAGAAGCAACTCCATAAGAAGTTTTTAGAAGTGAAGTATGAAGGTGTGAGTGAAAACGTGAGCTTAAGAGTCCTATATACTAATCCTAGAGTTGTAAGAAGATGAAAAGTGTCCTTAGGAGCTCCAAGATGAAGATTAGTGCCTAGACATGTGTTTAATTATGGTTAAGTATGGCACAATTGAAAGATAGGTGGCATGGTTTGCAGCAAGGCTGCTGCTAGCCAAGAAACTGCTGTCAGCGATTGCCTTACGGACCGTATGGGGTCAGGCTTATGGTCCGTAAGTAGTCTGGTTCCACCGCCTTATTTCTAATGTCCTTAAGGACCGCAAGGATATATGGTTATGGTCCGTAACGAACCTTGGCATCTTATAAATATTTCAAACGCCTTACGGAACGTAAGACATTACCATATACAGTCTGTAAGGGAACTCTGAGCATGATTTAATTATATTTAACATCCTTGTAGATTGTAAGGGGTTTAGGATATGGTTCGTAAGGGACCCACTACAAGAAATTGGGGTGTTTACCCACACATAATTTACCTACACATGTTTGTATATGTGTAGGTAATGGTTAATCATATATTTTCATAATGATTAACACTTAATATGTGTTGGTAATACATTTTAGCTACACTTGGTGTTGGTGAGAAAATTTCCCCCCAAAAAGTGCCTACACATGTAGCAAATTTTCGTCATGTGTAGCTAAATTATCTACACATATGTAAAAAACTAATATATATGTAGATAAATGATTATGTTTACCAACACATAAGAATTTAAAAAAAATATGTAGATAAACTAAGTTAATATATATTTTTTTTTGAAAATGACGTGGCAAATTAAATACCTACACATTATTAAAAATGTACAATATGTGTAGATATTACATACCTATAAAGTAAATATATTTTTTTAGATGATGTGACAAAACAAATATCTACACATATTTAAAAATGTACAATATGTGTAGATATTGAATACGTATAAAATAAATAATTAAATCTTTTTTTAAGATGACGTGCCAAAAAAAAAACCTACATAGATTTAGAAATGTACAATATGTGTTGATATTGGACACATATAAAATAAACTATGAGGGCTCCGAGCTCCATCAAAAGCTCAAGCTCGGTTCGTTAGTTGTTTTTTCAAGATCTGACTCTGCTCGTATTTTATTTGTTAATTAGTTTATATTAATTATAATAATTTATTTTTCAAACTTTTATATATAACATAATATGTATACATATATATTCATATATAGATTAGTTTGATAAATAATAAATAGCATTATATAAATATATATATTTTTATATCAAATAAAAATTATATAAATAAAAGGCTCGAGAACCAGCTTGAGCCCGAGCGTTACTAAACAAACTTATTTTAGACTCGATCTCATTTAAACCCGGCTTGTTTAAAGTTTTTTTTAAACAGATCTCAAGTAGTAGAAAATTTCATAAAGTTGATGAAAAATTTAATATAGTGAAACATTTTAATTTCCTCCAAAACTCACCAATTAAAACTTCCCCCTAACTTTTCACAAGCTTCCGCCAATAGCTTTTTACCCAATTTCCTTTCCCTCCTACTGTGTCCCTCCCTCACAATTAAACATCTCAAAGACTCAAACACAGTCCAAGGGCAACATAAGGTGTGCTGATTCCAGGATCCGACGAGTTTGACGGAGCTTCGGTCCAAATTCGACGTGTTCGGTGCGTTTATTACGACAAAGAAAGGAGTAGAAACAGAATACGACACCGATCAGTCAATTTCAATCTGGTCTCTATTGATTATTCAACGTTTACAGCACCACTAGACCAGTTGGACAACATGTCCCCTCTGGGAACCAAAAGCTTGTCCAAATGGGAACCTTAAGCGCCTATTTATAGACAACTCACACCATGTGTCATCCGATCGGATTGCCATCCGATCGGATTGCCATCCGATCCGGATGCACCTTTACAATATCAAAACCTGTCCAACTTTCTATATTCTATACAATATTCAACACACACTCTATCTAACTATTCGTACAGTGGCAGACGTACGAAATATGCACTAACATATTCCCCCTCGGATGTCACTGTCGAATCGTCTATAAAACTTTGAGAACCTTGAGCCGTGTTTGAATATTCGGTTAACTTCAACTTTTCTGCAACTTCAATCAGGTATCTTGAAATCTGACTATCCAAATTCCCCCTCGATTGATGATTCGTGTTTGCTTTTGCCAAAGTAAAGCACGAATTCCTCCTGGAATGAATCTTCAGGTCTTTTTCACAGTTTACGACTCTCCTCTGATTTGCTAAACTGCAACCTTCATGAACAATCACCAACTTGAAACTAATCAATGCAGCATCCTCTGTTTCATCTTTAACCACATCCGAGCTCAGTTTTTGATATCACAAGTAAGCACCATGATTTACGCATTCCGCCTGCTCGATCTAAGAATGTACAAAAACTCAACCGACAATTGATAGAAACTTCAAATACCTCATTGGTTAACTTCAAATCCGTGATTCCCCCTGAAGATCTGATATCCCGTTTACCGTGATCCACGTTAACGCACCGTAAGAATGACAGATCTGGGTGAACGGTATTCTCCACAATCAGCAAATCTTCATCGGAAAAACAAATCATCTGGTAATGTAATCCGATCTCCAAAGCATTCGTCCACAATCAGATTCATCTCCTCGGATAATCTAGATCTCAGAAGCTATCATCCACGATCACTCTTAGATCTCCGATGCCCGATCAGATATCAACACATTGGATCATCTTGATCTCGGAAGTCTTCACTCACGATCAGATTCACATTCCCCCTGACAATCTGAAGTCGAAACTACCCGAAAACAGATGCAGTGTCACGAATTTCAAAAATGTCGGAATTTCATCATACGACAGTGAAAATTTTTATTCCCCCCTTTTTTTTTTGCAAATTTTGACGTCTTTATCACTGAATTCCCCATCAAACTAGGCAAACCAGTCCTCTTTTATCTGTGAAAAACTCGACCATGCCGAAAATGTGACAATTTTCCTCAAAATGTCAATTTTTCATCATTGGGGATTTTACGTTTTGGCCCATAAATAGTCAGATAACCCAGATGATAAACATTCTGCACCATTATCATGACTACTCCACTAATTTCCACAATCCGTGATCGCATCACCAAATTTGTTCACTGAAGCCCCCGACGGTGTCCCCGAACAACCCAGCTTGGTCGTTAAAAACCCGAAAAAATTGACAATCACCAAATTTTTTCTGGAGACTCTCCACGTCGTTGCGATAAAAAAATTCCTTTTTTAAGGCATTGGTTCATCTGGTCGAATGTCAAGTGTCGGATGGTCATCCGATCGGATTGCCATCCGATTGGATTGTCACTCGATCGAAGGACAAAGTGGGCAGACTTGTGTTTGTGGATCGGATGGTCATCCGATCGGATTGCCATTCGATTGAAAACAACTCATCTTCTAAAAACACCCCATAGTGAGATGGATCGGATGGTTATCCGATCGGATTGCCATCCGATTGAAAGCATATAAACCTTCAACAATCCTTCAAGAAAGATGGTGACATGGATCAGATGGTCATCCGATCGGATTGCCCTCCGATTGGAAATCTTCTAACAGCTCAAGAACACTCCAAATCACGTTTTTTCGATCCAGAATCTTTATTACTGTGAATTTGATGATGAAACTTCACAGGATTGTTCGCGAGTCAATTCCCCACAGATTGACGGCTTCAATTCCAAAATCCATCCGTGAATTGACCTTTATTTTGATGATTTTCTCCGTTTAACGTCAAAACTCCCGTTTAACCCAAAATTGATGAGCTTTGGGTGATTTAACCGACTGTTAGATCGATTAAATCGGTACCGTAGCTCTGATACCACTGCGTTTATTACGAAAAAGAAAGGAGTAGAAACATAATACGACACCGATCAATCAATTTCAATCTGGTCTCTATTGATTATTCAACGTTTACAGCACCACGAGACCAGTTGGACATCATGTCCCCTCTGGGAACCAAAAGCTTGTCCAAATGGGAACCCTAAGCCCCTATTTATAGACAACTCACACCATGTGTCATCCGATCGGATTGCCATCAGATCCGGATGCACCTTTACAATATCAAAACCTGTCCAACTTTTTCTATTCTATACAATATTCAACACACGCTCTATCTAACTATTCACACAGTGGCAGACGTACGAAATATGCACTAACAAGGTGGCGATTCACGGCGCTGCTCCAACATTTGAAGTTGCTTCAGTCGACGACCCAATATCTGAAGTAGTCACTCCCAGTTCTCGATTTTGAAGGTATTTATGCCATCAAGATTCTACACGTTTTTTTTTTAATTTTTTGTTGTTTAGGTTATAGACTTTCGTAAATAGATTACAGTTTTGGATTTATATTCTTTAGCTGCTGTTTAAAATTGAAAGGTTGAAGACGCATACCAACTGTTCGATTAAATACGTCAACCAACTTTATAATTTTATTTTGTGCATTTATTAAGGGTGAACTGTTGACTATATTAAAAATTATACCAGGCTTTGTTGGTCTAAAACTGCAGTTACACAAGGAATACCATTACCCGTTAGACTCGAAGTAACCAAATGGTCTTTCAGCAGAATTAGTTATCTTTTGTTCTTTTCCCAATCACTGTTGTACATATTTAGAATCTAAAATTTCTCATTCAAAAATGTCACTAGATGTAAATTTGTACATTATTTAAAGAAATAAATTATATTTCATGACACAATTTCATTGTTTCAATACTTTAGTTTAATATCAGTACTTGTTTATGGACTATAGACTATGAGTCTAACATGTTTAAGTGGTTTATGAACTCAAATCTGGTTCGGGTAATTCATTGGGTGGTTTTAAATACTTAGGGCTACCCAATATAAATTAGCAGCTTTTGTTAGGTTTTAACTCTCTACCTCCCCTGTGTCTTAACATACTTAATTCAACACTTGTTTTGTTGCACATAGTTTCAGCTAGTGATTTACTGAGCAGAAATTGCAGCAGGGTCTGAAAATGGGAAGCAATTATTAGGTATATAATTTTATTTTATGGGTGTTCACGGTTTGGTTTGAAACCGTAAAACTGTCTAAACCGGTTATCGGTAGGTTTCATGGTTGATGTTTTTCTTAGCTTTCGGTCGGTGGGTTTCGAAAATTCCAAACCGTACGTTTATGCTACAAACCAACCGGACCGGACCATAAAGGTTAATTATATTTATTTCTTTAATATTATGTATATATATTATTTTTATTTTTATTATTTGTTAAAGTTACTTTAAATTTAAGTTGTTATAACTGTATAGAAAGTCAAAACTCAAACGTGGGCTAGCCCCCAATCTCGTATCTCACATTGTTTAAATCTCTAACAAGTTACAGGCTCTTCATCCATTTTGTGTTTGCAAAAATTCTAACCATATAAAAATTAGTCAAAATCAGAGTTATTTTCTTCCATCAGTTGCTCATTTTGTCTTTGTATTGAAGTATTAAGCATGATTTTAAGTTCCGGGCAACTTTTATTTGGCAGCTTGTTTTTTTTTGCAATTTTCAAACAAATTGTGCATTGCTTATATCTTAATAGTTTATTCGGGAGTCGGGACAGTTTGTGTTTGATAACTTGTAAAATTCTGCAAATGCGAAAGTCTTATCGTAACAATACTGGAACACATTAGCAAATCACCCCAAGGTATATGTTCATACTACAAGATAAAGTAGGATGAAGTTGAATTTCTTAATAGTTCATTGATAAATTGCAAGGCAGGTGCAAAAGTAATGAACTACCTATAAGAATATGAAGTTTAGTTGCTTCAAGAAGCTTTGGACTTGAGCTTTGATATATTCTTTGAAGGATTAGGACACATGCTAGTAAAACATTATGTCAAGTGGAATTTGGATTTGTAAATGTGTGTGTATGTTACCTACATGTATTTAAATGGATAACATGGGTTCAATCCAATAAGATACCTTGTTATTCTAATATTTGTATCGTATAATATACTAAGTGAAAATCCAATCCTTGTGACATTTTCATTATGCATGCTGCGTTTGTGTTTCTTTGAGGATGGTTAAGTTAATCATGGATACCACTAAAATGGGGGAGGAATGTTGGTAATTTTAGTGTTGTCAACCGATTTTAGGGTATTGAGTTAACTTGTCGATCGAGATAATAACGTCGGTGATTAATCGAGTTAGTTAACACGGGAGTGCGGACTTGTTTGACCCGAATGTTATTTGGGGTTGGTATTATATAATTGCTTTGGGCTCAATATATTTTATAGTAGGCCTTTTATAGTGGGCTTATTATATGTTAATCAAATAATAATTATTAAAAACCCATTACATTTAAAGTCCACAAACCGTTTGTAAATTGGTTACCACAATGTAGGCCTAATGAAATGAGATTTGTAATTCTCTCGACCCTGTATTAAAGTAGGCTAAATGAAATCTCAATGGATTTTTAATTCTCTCGATCGTGTATATACAAAATATAGAACATGTATACTTATAGTTACGAGCATTCCATCAATTTCAATATCACAAAATCACCAAAATTCAATTCCTACATGAGTAATCTCCGTCTAATCAATGTGTGTAACTCGAAAATACGTTTATTTGATAGTTCTCACACGATTTAGAGATTAATCTAGGTTTCTCAAAACTTGCAATTTCAATTCGAGTTTCAGATTTGTTAATTTCTTCGAATTACTTGTTCTAGACCAAATATACAACACCAACTAGCAAGAAACTAGAGGGCCTAGAAAACCGAACAAACAAGAACAACTTCAAATACAGAGACAAATTACACAAAATTGAAACAATCCCATGACGCTTCGTCAAGATCGATAGTCTTAGCCTTGCTCTAAAGTCACATGAATCCGAGAGCCTTGACCACACCTACTATGCCTACCACATAGCCACCTTACTCTGAAATATCAGCTTGTTTCGCACTTGCCAAATAGTCCAGCAGGTTAACAATATGATAGCCTGGATGATTCTCTTCCCATTCTTAGACATCTTCAAAGATCCATGAAGTTGTATTAAGTCTCGAGCACTGAAAGCGAAGAAAGGATGCAAACGGCACCACGATGCAATAGCCATCTAAACCTCACCCGAAAAAGAACAAGCTAGCTGAGAAAGAATGGTCTAAAGATTCGGCGCACTTAAGGCAAACAGACATAAAAAAGAGAATCAATATGAATATTCCGATGTTGAAAAGCATATTTAGAAGGCAAGCGACCAAGAAAAAGCCTCCAACCAAAGACGTAACCAAGAATTCCAAGAAAAGCCAAACCTTTCTGAATCAGCTTTGAAAAATTGAAACTTTTTCCTCACCGATTTAACAGAAAAGCCTTCATCAGGGTCAATGTTCTAAGACCAAGTGTCCGGTTTATCGTTTAGAGACACCCCAAAAAGTCAAAACACGCCATCAACTCAGTGTCATCCGTCAAATTGACATGTATAATGTATTTTTATAAGAGAAAATTTCATATATTCGTTTTAATTTTGTGAAGTATACAATTTTCTATATATAATATACAATTCTCAATGATTTAAGAAAATATTACAATTAACAAGGTTAGAGAGTATATGAAGTTCTTCCTTTTTAATAATATAGGTTCCCATCTGACTACATCACCAATTCATAAACTCACTCATAATAGGGAGAACTAAATTATTTTAAATATAGAAAAACTTTTATCAAATGAAAACTACTTAAAATAATTTTTGTGGTTTTAACATTTGAATATACTAAAATAATATTGTTCCATCTTTGGCTTTATAAAAATTTATAATTTCACCTATTAACAAAATAGTGTATGTACAATGATATTAATGAATTCGCTTCAACTAACTAGTTGCTAATGTGAGTATTTAGATGGTGTAAAATCAGATAGCATATGTCGTTCTAATAAAAAATATAGACAATAAATTCACCCATATAAGATATAACCTAACACCTCAAACATCATGTAAGGAGGGACTCCTATGAAATATAAACATACATAGATATAACACAAAAATAATATATGATACCTTTTCAAGTTCATGCTTGCATGAGAATACGGCATTCCAGGTCTATATCGATTTATCTAGGTTCACGGATTTTTAACGAGCACAATTGTATGTTTGCGAAGGCCGACGACTTTAGGAAGGTTTAATCGTCTCAAAGACACAACTGATCAATGGTGTAGTTGTAAACACACTCTCAAACAAAACTATTCACCTATCAATATATCCATATAGCACACTGATGTTGGTAGGTTAAGTAATGGCTTAAACGTGCATGGCGTGTAAAGCAATATCTTTCTTCTCTCTCTATATATACACTGAGAGAGAGAGAGAGAGAGAGAGATGTTAATGATGTAGGCTTCTTAGGGTTAGGGCCCGTTAATCAGTTTAAGCCCAGTTTTGGGTTGCCCTAATTTTAGTCTATATATTGATCTCTTGTACTTGTAATCTTTATCACGTAGTAAAATATCTCCTAGTTTGCCCCCGTGGACGTAAGTTGTACTCTGCAACCGAACCACGTAAATCTCCGTGCCATCTTTCATTGTGTGTGTGATTTAAAACCTAACAACTGGTATCAGAGCCAAGGCTCTCGATCAAAATCACACATCCCCAGCGGTAGAACAGCCACAACAGAAACAGCCGCCAGCCGCCGCTCGCCGCTAGGGTTCCGATCAGAAGCCGCCGCCGTCAACCAGATTAGGGTTTTCCCGCTGCCGCCGCTATTCTGCTGCTGATTCTTGTTCCAAAAGCCAATTAGGGTTCCGATTGAACCCAATTGCGGCCGACTTTGCTGTTCCTCGTTCCCAGAAATCGATTAGGGATCCAATTGAACCTTAATTACTGCTGCCGTCGCCTTTTTTCAACCAGATTAGGGTTCAGGAGGAAGATTAGCACCTGTCCCTGTGTTGATTTGATTCACGACTGTCGACGGGAAGAGTTTGGGGTTTTGGAGCACTGTTCAGTTCGTATCAATGGCTGAAGACGGAAAATACAGGATTGAGAAGTTTGATGGCCAAGATTTTGGGTGGTGGAAGATGCAAATCGAGGATTTGCTTTGTCAGAAGGATTTAGAGCTTGCGTTGAATGAAAACAAGCCGACAAATATGAAGGATGAAGATTGGCACAGTCTAGACAGAAAGGCCCTCGCAGTGATCAGGTTTACTTTAGCCAAGAATGTGGCTTTCAATATTGTGAAGGAGACGACCTCGTTTGGTTTGATGAAAGCCCTGTCAAACATGTACGAGAAACCTTCAGCATCCAACAAGGTATTCCTGATCAGACAGTTGGTTAACACCAAGATGAAGGAAGGTGCATCTGTTACGTCTCATGTTAATGATTTTAACACTATTCTCTCAAGATTGTTATCTGTTGATATTAAGTTCGATGACGAGATTCAAGCATTGTTATTATTGTCTTCCTTACCTGATAGCTGGTCAGGCTCAGTTACTGCCATTAGTGGTTCTTGTGGAACTGCTAAACTCACTTTTGAAGGCATTAGAGACTTCATTCTAAATGAAGATATGAGGAGACGTAATTCTGGAGGAGAATCATCAGGTAACTTACTGAATACAGAAGGGAGAGGTAGAAGGAAAGACAGAGGTAACAACAGGGGAAGATCCAAGTCTAGAAATAGGGGTCGATCAAAGCCGAGAAAGGATATTAACTGCTGGAATTGCAAGGAAAATGGGCACTTTAGAAGTCAATGCCCAAATCCACCTATTGTTCGTGATCAGAAGTAGGTGAACATTACCTCAGAAGACTCTGATGATGCTCTTATCTGTTGCATAGAGGATACAACTGAGTCTCGTGTTATGGACTCAGGAGCTTCATTCCACGCCAAACCGACTTCTAAGAAGATGAAGAATCTCCGAACAGGTAATTTTGGTAAAGTTCGGTTGGCTAACAATCATACTTTGGCTATCACAGGAATAGGAGACATAGAATTGAGGACCTCGCTGGGTACTACTTGGATCCTGAAGGATGTCAGGGTTATACCAGGTCTCAAGAAGATGTTAATTTCTGTGGGTCAGCTTGACGACCAAGGGTATGATGTCGTGTTTGGAGGAGGACAGTGGAAGGTTGTGAAAGGGAGTCTTGTTATTGCAAAGGGCAAGAAAAGAGGTACACTATACATGGTGGAGGTTCCTGCTGAAGAAGCAAATGCAGTTACAACTAAGCCGAGTCTTTCAAAGTTATGGCACCAAAGACTAGGGCATATGGGTGATAAGGGAATGAAGATGCTTGTGGCAAAGGGTAAGCTTCCAGAACTGAAAAAGGTAGAGCCAGAATTTTGTGAATCGTGTGTATTCGGAAAGAAGAAGAAAGTCTCATTTGTGAAGACTGGAAAACCACCGAAGGCTCAGAAGTTGGAGCTAGTTCACACTAATGTTTATGGGCCTACATCAGTCTCTTCTCTGGGTGGATCAAACTATTATGTGACTTTTATTGATGACTCAATTCGTAAGGTATGGGTCTACTTTCTTAAAAACAAATATGATGTATTTGATGCCTTTAAGAAATGGAAAGTTGCTGTTGAAAAGGAAACTAACCTGCAGGTTAAGAGTATCAAGTCCGACAATGGTGGAGAGTATGTGAGCACAGAGTTCATTGACTTTTGTGCTAACAATGGCATCAAGATGATTAAGACAGTCCCAGGCACTCCTGAACATAATGGAGTCGCAGAAAGGATGAACAGGACGCTAAATGAGAGAGCCAGGAGCATGAGGATCAATGCAAGGCCCCCCAAGATGTTCTGGGCAGACGCAGTTAGTACTGCTGCCTACTTAATCAATCGTGGGCTATCAGCACCATTGGGATTCAAGGTACCAGAGGAAGAGTAGAGAGGAGAAGCTGTCAAGTATGAGCATCTGAAGATATTTGGGTGCAGTGCTTATGATCTTATCAAGGATCGTGACAAGTTGGATGCTAAAGCCATAAAGTGTACTTTTATTGGCTATGGGTCAGAAAAGATGGGTTTCCGACTGTGGGATTATCAGAACAAGAAAGTAATCCGGAGCAAGCATGCTACATTTAATGAAGCTGAGTTATATAAAGACAGAAATACTGATTCTTCAAAGGTTCAAAAGGAACAAGTTGAAATTGAAGAAACCATCAAAACCAGCAGGTCAGAGGAAACTCCAGATAGTGGGAGTACTGAAGTTGAAGAACAGCCTGAATCAACTAATCCTGCTGTTGAAAATGATGAAAGTAGTGATAGCTCAGGGGATGAAGAAGGACCATCTTCATCAGAGCCTCAGCAAGATGAATCGCATTGGGTCAGAAGATCTTCAAGGATTACAAAGCCTCCTGCCAGATTCGATCCGTCAGTCAATTACCTTTTATTGACCGAGAATGGTGAACCGGAATATTATTCAGAGGCAGTGAAGCAGAAAGATTCAAAGCAGTGGGAGCATGCTATGAAAGAAGAAATGAGTTCATTAAATAAGAACAAGACTTGGGTTCTTGTCAAGCTTCTGCCAAACAAGAAAGCATTGCAGAACAAATGGGTCTTCAGAATCAAGGAAGAAAATGATGGTTCTAAACGGTACAAGGCGCGTTTAGTTGTCAAGGGGTTCCAACAGAAAAAGGGGATTGACTACAATGAAATTTTCTCCCCTGTTGTGAAGATGACTACCATCAGGTTAGTACTAAGCATCGTGGCAGCAGAAAATTTACATCTGGAGCAGCTAGATGTTAAAACAGCATTCTTACACGGTGACCTTGATGAAGACATTTACATGGCACAACCTGAGGGGTTTCAAGTTGCCGGGAAAGAAAAGATGGTCTGCAAGCTGAAGAGGAGTCTATATGGTCTGAAACAAGCACCAAGGCAGTGGTACTTGAAGTTCGATGAATTCATGGAGCGAACTGGGTACCGGAGATGTGAAATGGACCATTGTTGTTACTTGAAGAAATTCAAGGGCTCCTATATCATCCTTCTTCTGTATGTGGATGATATGCTTATAGCTGGTGCTAACATGGAAGAAATTAGCAGGTTAAAGAGGCAAATGTCTAGAGAATTCGAGATGAAAGATCTCGGACCAGCCAAACAAATACTCAGAATGAGTATCATCAGAGATAAACGGGATGGATCTTTGACACTTTCCCAGGAGAAATACATAGGGAAAGTGTTAGAGAGGTTCAAGATGAATGATGAAAGAACCAAGCCCAGAAACACACCATTGGGGAGTCATTTCAGGCTTACCAAAGATCAGTCTCCAAAGTCCGACAAGGAAAGAGCTGAAATGTTGAATGTTCCTTATGCATCAGCGGTGGGCAGTCTTATGTATGCCATGGTCTGTACTAGACCGGACATAGCTCATGCAGTGGGAGTCATTAGTCGCTTTATGTCAGACCCAGGAAGAGAACATTGGGAAGCAGTCAAGTGGCTGCTGAGATATCTGAAAGGGACTTCAAGAATGGGTTTATGTTTTAAGGGGAAAGACGCCATTCTCAGGGGTTATTCTGATGCATATTTGGGTGGTTGCAAGAAGACTTTCAAAAGCACTACAGGGTATGTTTTCACAGTGGGAGGAACAGCGGTCAGTTGGATGTCTAGATTGCAGAAGAGTGTTGCTTTATCAACCACTGAAGCAGAATACATGGCTATTGCTGAAGCCAGTAAAGAGCTAGTATGGTTGAAGACTTTTCTTGGAGAATTGGGCAAAGACCAGGCTGATTACTCACTGTACTGTGATAATGAGAGTGCGGTGAAACTTGCTAAGAATCCAGTGTATCATGGTAAAACAAAGCACGTCGGGATGAGATATCACTTCGTCAGGGGTTTGATAAGTGAAGGTACCATGAACTTGAAGAATATCCCAGGTGCAGAAAATCCAGCAGATATGTTCACCAAATCTGTTACGCTGGATAAGCTGAAGCTATGTATAGCTTCAGCTGGCCTTCAGGAATAAGTTGAGAAGGCTGGTGGCGAACTAGGAGGAGATGAAGAACAGTTGAAGATTTACAGAAGTACAAGGAGTGGAGAGCAGCCAGTTTCGGGTCGAAGCCTCCAAGTGGGAGATTGTTAATGATGTAGGCTTCTTAGGGTTAGGGCCCGTTAATCAGTTTAAGCCCAGTTTTGGGTTGCCCTAATTTTAGTCTATATATTGATCTCTTGTACTTGTAATCTTTATCACGTAATAAAATATCTCCTAGTTTGCCCCCGTGGACGTAGGTTGTACTCTGCAACCGAACCATGTAAATCTCCATGTCATCTTTCATTGTGTGTGTGATTTAAAACCTAACAAGAGAGAGAGAGAGAGAGAGAGAGAGACTAAAGGGGTTCTAGCCTAGTGGAGTAGTGGTAGGTTGAGTAATGGCTTAAACGTGCATGGCATGTAAAGCGATATCTTTCTTCTCTCTCTCTCTCTATATATATACACACACCAAGAGAGAGAGAGACTAAAGAAGTTCTAGCCTACTGGTATTAAGATGTGTAACGGGATATTCTTCAAATTTGAGTCTCTTAGTATACATTAGTGCATATAATTAGAAGTAGAATTATAGTCTACGTAGAAATTGTCATGTACTAAACACAAATTAAAATAACAAAAACATTACGTTTAAGTTTCATCAAATTTTCTAACAAAACATATATACAAAGCATTCAAGAAATTTGATCCTAAAGCTTAATGTCAACTGAACACCTTTAATAATGATTAACGAGAAAAAGTCCAACACAATCTAAAACCCTAAAGATAATTAACCTCAATTCCATTCTCCGTACTTCTTTTACTTCAAAAACAAAAATGGATTCAATTGGAGCTTTCGAATAGGATCTTCATCACTAGCGTCCACTCTTTCTAACCCACTCGCACAACTTCTTAAGCTCCTTGTGTGACAACTGTCAAAATTCCAGGTATCCGTACAACTAATAAACCATGATTAATGCTTAATGACTGTGTAAAACTAATAAACCATGATTAATGCTTAATGACTGTGCTGAATTACAATTAATGACTTGAATTGCTTTCTGATTATTGCCATATACATACATGTGCATCACATATTGCTTAATGTCATATCATTAATGCATGAGAACTTTATTGACTCAAATGATGCACGAAACACAGTTAGCACAGTTATCAGACAAACCGGGAAAATGCTGACGGAGTTCAGTACATAAACAGACAATGTGTTGAGACACAGAATGAGCCAGAAACCAAGTATTACACTAGTATAGTGTGTAGGAAAGTAAGGATCACAAAACTGCCTTCCTAGAGATAGTTTAAGTGCCGGAAAGTGCCTAAAACTCACATAAACTGCAGAATTCTGCAGAAAATCAGCAAATTCAGCATTTAAACACTCGTATAACATGCAGAAATATGGTTAAATGGTCCTGAATGCTTTCCTAAGTGTCGGGAATCAAAAGTGTCATAAAAGGGTACATAAAGCACACTAAACTGCATAGTTTAGCACCTTAACGAACCGGTAAACAACCAAACAACCAGACACTACCCGAAACACCAAATTTTCACTAGAAGCATTGATTTAACATTACCAAGCTAGTTATGATCCCCGAACATCATAACACACTATATAAGTACCTAATAACTAAACACCTAACTATATACTTACATTTCAACCATAATCTAACTTAATGGTTAAAACCTAGTCTACTACCCCCCCTAACCTAGTGGACGACCCAACATGGGACCCTACTTGGGATTTTGTTTCAATTTTATAATTGATCTTGTTGGCTCTTTTTAGACACATAAACCTTTGGAAATCACTTAAGTTTGGTTATAAGTATAACACATAAGTAACATAAGCTCTCATTTTCTCATTCATCACTCAACACCACTTCCTTCTCTTCCTTTCTTCTTGTTCTTGGCCGAAACCACAACCACCATCATCACCTTCATTCAATCATCTCTTATATATTCTAAGCTTATACAAAGGTGTTAGAGGTTGCATAAGGAAGCTAGGAGCTTTCGGAAGTTCAAGGACCTTCTTCATTTGCTTTTATCCACTCTATTTCTTCTCTTGATCATCCATAGCCTTGAGCTAGTTGTAAGAACACTAATCCTTCCATTTTACACCTTATCTAAGTGGTTAAAGAATGATACATGTTGATTATCATGAAGAACACTAAGAATCAAGAGAATGAAACTTGAACATAAGCTTAAATCATGAAGAAATCTTGATGTTTATGAGTTGATTTACTTGTTGATCATTGTTTGCTTATGAAAATGATGTAGATCATCACATGATCTTGCTAGATCATGATTAAAAACATAATCTAGCAAGATGAGAGGATGAAAATGTTCGAGATTCATAGATCATCCTCACATAAAGCATGAACTTGAAAGAATATAATGTTTTCTTGTAAAATGATGATTAAAGTGAGTTGTAAAGCTTGTAAATCTAAGATTTCAAGAGTGATTTTTCAAGAAACCAAGTTAAAAATATAAGTTTTACTTAATCTTGCTTCTTAAAAAAATAAACCTCATTTTTGGTGGTTAATAAGGTGTAGAAGCTTATATGTGACAAGAAAAATCAATGAAGAAACATTTTTAGAAAATATGATCACAAGTTGTAAAGATCTATTTTCTTTAAAAATGATGTTTTTAAAGAATTAACCACACTTTAAAGGGTAACAAGGCTTACTAAATACACTAGTAAGTTACTATAAATTTTTATAAATTTTCAAGTTAATGAAGTGGTAGTTTATGCTTGTTTTTGGCAAAATTGGTAAGTGTAGATTGTTTATTGTTGATTGTGGATTGATTGTGTTGATTTACAAAAGAAAATGATATACCTTCAAGGTATGGAAACCTCCATTTTTAGGGGAAACTATGGCAAATTTTTTCTAAAAATTAAACACTTAGAAAAATACTTCTAAACAAATATTTACAAGTGTATTTCAAACCATGGATTTTTCACATAAAGTTTGTCATAATCTTCGTTACAAAAATATAAATATTGGAGGTTGATTTTTATAAATAAAAGTGACTAAGTACGTATTTAGGAAATATATATTTAGAAGTCACCATGTGTGTGATTATTTGTATATTATGTGTATTAGTTATATTATTTTAGGACTTGAAATAATATAACTCATCAAAATACCAAAAATTACAATCCAAAATATTACCAAAATTCCAAGAATGTGAATATACAAAGAATACACAAAATATTGGTGAAACCGAACAAAGGAATATAACTCACAAAAATATTCTGGAAAATTTATTCACAAGTATATTTTTGGTAAATAATATTTTGGGCACCAAGGAAACAAAAATATGATTTTTACAGTTATTACAAAGTATATCATATTTTTGACAAGGAGAAAATATATTATTTTTGGCGAGTGAAAATATATATTTTCTTGGAGTTATTAGAAGATATATTATTTTTGGAAGAAATATATACTTTCTCAAACAAACATGAAATACATTATTTTTTGGAGAAAATGTATTTTCTTAAATAAACATGAATTATATAATTTTTGAAGAAAAATAAGTTTATATATATATTTTCTAAGTTAGAGTTGGAAATATATTATTTTTGAGCTTTATAAATATTTTTGCCAAGGGAAAAATTATGAATAATTTTTCTAAGTAGTATTTCTTAAAATATATATTCATGTATTTTTACTAGAAATATTATTCCGGGAAAATTAATACAAAATTAAGTATAAGAATACTTAACAATTACAAGAAAATACGTATTCTTGTACGTATAAATACACTCCGGAATACGACACCGATACATGGCAAAATATACAAGTATAAGAATACAAATACACCCATCCTTGGGAAGGAAATGCATGTATAAATACTTGAAAGGTATCAAGTTAAAGTGTATTGTTCTAACTATTATTCCAAAATATAATAAATATAATTTAAGTTAAAGTATTTATTATTTTAACAAATAATTATATAATTTGGAGTAATATTGAAGACACAAAGAAACGTAACTCAAGGACGCTAATTAATACTAAGTCAAGGCACGACCCGCTCGTCTAATAGATCATAATACGTTGTAAGTAGTCGTGTACGTCCGGAGGAGCTTTGAGTTACTGTGATTACTGAGAACACAAGACTGTGAGTTCATGTTCCCCCTTTTCTTTTAACTGATTTCAGTTTTATAACTTCGGGGGTGAAGTACATGTTACAAACTATTTACAAACAATTATACGTGGTATGGTTAGCTAAGGAAGGGTACTTCTTGATCATGTGAGTGATGGGTATAACGCTTAAGACCATTAATCCTCATAGTAGGACCGAGGTACATGAGTGATAGATCTATTTGGGTGTAGCAAGCCCACACCCATGTGGACCGTGGTTTGGCCCATGAGGTGACTATGTCTTATTCCCGGAGACAAAATCTGCTAGGTTTGAGCCTTCCTGCATCACGTCACACATATTAATGGCCTTGTAAACCATTAATGATTTGTTTTTCCTTGTTGCTTTCATACCAGAGTTTACAAACATACATACATACTTTCACTGATTACCAAGGTTTATTCGTGCACACAAACAAACACATGAACTCGCTTAACTTTTGTTGATGTTTTCAAACTAAATGTATTTCAGGGAATTAAGTGTGGATCTGGCGGGCGTTTGGATGTTTCAAGTTATGTTAAGAATAAAAGATGTCATCCGGTGTCTTAGGGTTTGGATAGTGTGTCTTATCCTGGACGAGACACATCTTCCAAAGCCTGGTTTTATTTAAAGTCTTTTTTCGAGTCCTTATGGAACTGTAAACAATTCGTATCGTTTGTAATTCGAATTTGAAGTCTATGTTTCAAGACAATGTTGTTATGTTTTTAAACTTATTTAATGGATGATCATCGTTAGCTTTATCATATAGTTGTTGTTATGATTGAATGCGATGATATTAAGCAAGTCACACATAATCACGCTTCCGTAAAAGTCAGGGTGTGACAGTTTGGTATCAGAGCTTCGATTGTAGCGAACTAGGATTCCTTCTCATGTCTAGACTACAATCATTAGGGCTCTCACGAAAATATTTTTACAACATGTTTTCATTGCATACACGAAACGCCCAGATCCAGGGAAACAAGCATTTTTACAAACAGAAACACACGAAACACGATTTCAAGGTTTACTTTTGTGGTTTAGTATGAGAGACTAGATGGTTTAGTCTGAGAGACCAGGTGGTTTAGTATGGGAGACTAGGAAGGATAGAAAGGTTCCATGAGGAATGATGAGGATACATGATTACATGATTTCATTTTCTTTGATTGCATAATGATAATGGTTAATATATGTGCATATGTTGTGATTGTTCTGTTACAGACACTATGTGTTCATCCGAGAGCGGATTGTCCGATACTGATGACCCTATGGTTATTGTTTCTGATGATGAGATCGCCCCTAAGCCGGAGATCTTTACTTCAGATACTGAGAGCGACCCAGATATGCTATCAGATGACGACGACTTTCAGCCGTTTGCGTTGCCTGATTTTGGAGTTGACTTACCGCTTGCTGATGGTATTCCAAACGAGGATCCTTTTGTTGTTCCCATTCCAGTCCACGTTCATCTTATCATCGGGCACCCCGATGGTGACCATATTGTGGCACCGATCCTCGCTCCCGTTCCTCTCATGGTCATCCCTCATGAGGATTGGCATTTTGATGATCTGTTTGACGATGATTTTGATCTGTTTGTTGATGGTCCTCCCGATGATGCCCCTGGTGATGGAGAGCTAGATGAGGACGTTGTTGCTATTCCTCTTCTTGAGATCCCTGTTATTGAGATTTCCTCTGACTCTAGTTTACACTCTGTCTCAGATTCCTTTGAGTCTGTGACCTCTTCCGCCTTGCAGGCAGTTGGATTGCGACGCTATGCCAGTGATATTGACGATGATACAGCCATGTCAGCGGCACCAACCCCTCCACACGATCCCGAGTTTGATCTTGAGCTAGAATTTGTTCCTGTCGATCAACCTGATGTAGCACCTGCTGATCCTGAGCCTTTACCTGATCATGACCCTATTCCTTTTAGCATACCTGACATTGAACCCCTCATACCTGATCCAGTTTCTGCACCCGTTGATCCTCCTGTTATTGAGCCATTCATTCCTCCACCTGCACCCGCACCCGCCGACGTTGCTCCTTTTCACCTAGTGGAGTCTGATGTTCATCGTGTTGATTTACCTATCGTTTCTTACAGGATATACCCGCACCCCGTCCAGGGGAAGACACTTTAGGCCAGCAGCCTAGTCATGATCCTCATCTTTCAGTAGCTTTTCCACACATTCCCAGTCTGCACCTTTTGCTCCTTTTACTTCTTCACCACTTGATGAGCCATTTCGATGGTTCCCACCGTACCCCATGCCAATTTCTGATCCCTACCATCCCTCGCACTTTACTGGTTATACATGGGATAAGTTACTTTTATCACTTCAGCTACAGTATGAGATCATGAGTCGTAGGATTTTGGAGCTTGAGATGACACCGCATCCTTTGCCATGTCCGTGTCAGCCTGCTTTTGTTCCCCCTCGTTCATCACCATCTTCGTTTTCGCATCCCCCTGCACCTCTTACTCCATTTCCAGAGTTTGATGCTCGATTTCTTACCGTCGAGCAGCAGATCAGTTATCTGCTGCGTCATGTCTATGAGCTTGAGGAGGAGCTTGCGCATGTGCGCAACTTGCTTTTCGTTCTTCCGCCTCCTCATCCACCACCATCAGCATAGTTGGTTTTTGGTTTTATGTAGGTAGCATTGCTTTTGATGAGAGCACCACTATTGAGCTGAGCTAGAGAAGCCTTTTGGAGACCACCTTTTGATTGTATGACTTTGTTAGATTGATAGACTTGTTGGACAAGGGTAGTGTGACTCTGTGTTCCCTCTTGATATGATAATTTTGTAAAACATGTAACAATACTTGTGGTCGATGATTAATGAAAGCTCAATCATCATGTTCTCATTAAACACGTTGTTTGTGCTATGATTGTGATGTTGTATGATTGCTTGCGATAATGAACGCTATTACACATACGTGGTATATATTTATTATACGATTAAGACCTGACCTATACAATCTTCTTTTAGAAGATACCTCCTCGAAGGAACACTCAGTTTGCTGATTCTAGGATCCGGTGAGTTTAACGGAGCTTCGGTCCAGATTCGACGTGTTCGGTGCGTTTATTACGACAAAGAAAGGAGTAGAAACAGAATACGACACCGATCAGTCAATTTCAATCTAGTCTCTATTGATTATTCAACGTTTACAACACCACGAGACCAGTTGGACAGCATTTCCCTTCTGGGAACCAAAAGCTTGTCCAAATGGGAACCCTAAGCCCCTATTTATAGACAACTCACATCATGTCTCATCCGATCGGATTGCCATCCGATCCGGATGCACCTTTACAATATCAAAACCTGTCCAACTTTCTCTATTCTATACAATATTCAACACACGCTCTATCTAACTATTCGCACAGTGGCAGACGTACGAAATATGCACTAACAGATTCCCCCTCGGATGTCACTGTCGAATCGTCTTTAAAACTTTGAGAACCTTAAGCCGTGTTTGAATATTCGGTAATCTTCAACTTTTCTGCAACTTCAATCAGGTATCTTGAAATCTGACTATCCAAATTCCCCCTCGATTGATGATTCGGGTTTGCTTTTGCCAAAGCAAAGCACAAATTCCCCCTGGAATGAATCTTCAGGTCTTTTGCACAGTTTACGACTCTCCTCTGATTTGCTAAACTGCAACCTTCACGAACAATCACCAACTTGAAACTAATCAATGCAGCATCCTCTGTTTCAACTTTAACCGCATCTGAGCTCAGTTTTTGTTATCACAAGTAAGCACCATGATCTACGCATTCCGCCTGCTCGATCTAAGAATGTACAAAAACTCAACCGGCAATTGATAGAAACTTCAAATACCCCATTGGTTAACTTCAAATCCGTGATTCCCCCTGAAGATCTGATATCCCATTTACCGTGATCCACGTTAACGCACCGTAAGAATGATAGATCCGGGTAAATGGTATTCTCCACAATCAGCAAATCTTCATCGGAAAAACAAATCATCTGGAAATGTAATCCGATCTCCGAAGCATTTATCCACAATCAGATTCATCTCCTCGGATAATCTAGATCTCAGAAGCTATCATCCACGATCACACTCAGATCTCCAATGCCTGATCAGATATCAACACCTTGGATCATCTTGATCTCGGAAGTCTTCACTCACAATCAGATTCACATTCCCCCAGACAATTTGAAGTCGAAACTACCCGAAAACAGTTGCAGTGTCACGAATTTCAAAAATACCGGAATTTCATCATACGACAGTGAAAATTTTTATTCCCCCTCATTTTTGCAAATTCTGACGTCTCTATCACTGAATTCCCCATCAAACTAGGCAATCCAGTCCTCTTTTATCTGTGAAAATCTCGACCATGCTGAAAATGTGACAATTTTCCTCAAAATGTCAGTTTTTCATCATTGCGGATTTTACGTTTTGGCCCATAAATAGCCAGATAACCCAGATGATAAACATTCTGCACCAATATCATGACTACCCCACTAATTTCCACAATCCGTGATCGCATCACCAAATTTGTTCACTGAAGCCCCCGACGGTGTCCCCGAACAACCCAGCTTGGTCGTTAAAAACCCGAAAAAAATGACAATCACCAAATTTTTTCTGGAGACTCTCCTCGTCGTTGTGATAAAAAATGCATTTTTTTAGGCATTTGATCATCTGGTCGAATCTCAAGTGTCGGATGGTCATCCGATCGAAGGACAGAGTGGGCAGACTTGTGTTTGTGGATTGGATGGTCATCCGATCGGATTGCCATTCGATTGAAAACAACTCATCTTTCAAAAACACCCCATAGTGACATGGATCGGATGGTCATCCGATCGGATTGCCATCCGATTGTAAGCATATAAACCATCAACAATCCTTCAAGCAAGATGGTGACATGGATCAGATGGTCATCCGATTGGAAATCTTGTAACAGCTCAAGAACACTCCAAATCACGTTTTTTCGATCCAGAATCTTTATTACTGTGAATTTGATGATGAAACTTCACAGGATTGTTCGTGAGTCAATTCCGCACAGATTGACGGCTTCAATTCCAAAATCCATCCGTGAATTGACCGTTATTTTGATGATTTTCTCCGTTTAACGTCAAAACTCCCGTTTATCCCAAAATTGATGAGCTTTGGGTGATTTAACCGACTGTTAGATCGATTAAATCGGTACCGTAGCTCTGATACCACTGCTGATTCCAGGATCCGACGAGTTTGACGGAGCTTCGGTCCAGATCCGACATGTTCGGTGCGTTTATTACGACAAAGAAAGGAGTAGAAATAGAATACGACACCGATCAGTCAATTTCAATCTGGTCTCTATTGATTATTCAACGTTTACAACACCACGAGACCAGTTGGACAACATTTCCCCTCTCGGAACCAAAAGCTTGTCCAAATGGGAACCCTAAGCCCCAATTTATAGACAACTCACACCATGTGTCATCCGATCGGATTGCCATCCGATCCGGATGCACCTTTATAATATCAAAACCTGTCCAACTTTCTCTATTCTATACAATATTCAAAATACGCTCTATCTAACTATTCGCACAGTGGCAGACGTACGAAATATGCACTAACATAGTTGCCCACAACAGAGACAGAACTGCAAGAACGAATTTCACAGGCAATCGCACAACATGAGGCCCTACGCTCTAAACACAGTGGAGGTACCTCAGGAGATAACCCACCTCACGGTAATGTTTAAGTCACTTAAGACACATTACAACATGTTTGGACATTTCCATGTGCGTTTGCTAATGCTTTCTGTGAATGATGTTGCTTGTACAGGTTGTACTTACAAGCAATTCCTTGACTGCAAGCCTCTGAACTTCGACGGCATTGGAGGTACTGTAGCATTTGTGAGATGGGCTGAGAAGACCGATTCTGTGCTGCGAATGAGTAAGTGTGCGCCGGAGCACCAAGTCACTTACATTTCTGGATTGTTACTCGATGGAGCCCTGTCGTGGTGGAAACTTCAGGTTCAGACTCTAGGTGAGGCCGCAGCGTAGGCTATGACTTGGGACTTGTTGAAAGAGCTGATGCGTAAGAAGTACTGTTCAAGGGCTGAGATTCAGAAGTTAGAAACCAAGTTTTGGAATCTGAAAACGGATCGTCCTAAGATCGCTGAGTATGTGCAGATATTCCATGATTTGTCTCGTGTTGTCCCCTACATGGTAGAGCCCGAGTTCAAGTGAGTTGAATGTTTCATTTGGGGATTGGCACCCCAAATACCGAGCATGGTGACTTCCTCCAAGCCTCCAACAATTACTGAAGCTATTGACTTGAGCGTGGCTTTGACTGAGGAAGCCATTAGATTGGGCAAGTTTTCGATTTCTAAGGGAAAGAAGAAGGAAACTCATGTCGAGTCGTCAGGAGAGAACAAAAGGAATTTCTCAAACTTCAAGAAGGGTACTCGTGCAAACAACAATGCCAACAAGCGTAGAGACGCTTACCCACCAGCAGAGGCACAAGCTGGTGCTACTGGAGCTGCTACTGCTGAGAACAAAGGGAAAGGATATATGGGCACCCAAATGTAATGTATGTCAGTATCATCATGCCGGCCAGTGCAAGTTCAAGAAGTGTGAAACCTGTGGGAAGAATGGTCATTCGAAGGAAACGTGCTGGGCTGGTAATGGTCGTGGGAATGGTGTTCAGAGAGGAAATAGCAATGGCAAATGGTAACCGTGGTGGAAATAGTAATGGGAATAGGAATAACCAGGGAGGTAATGGAAACGGAAACAGAAACGGGAACCAAGCCGAAAGTGGAAATCATGGAGGAAACAACAACAACAATCAGGGTGGTACTGGAAACGGTCAAGGTTGTTTCAGCTGTGGTGATGTTGGGTACTTCAAGCGAGATTGCCCGAAGAACAATCAAGCCTAAGGAAGAGTTTTCAACATTGGAGCTAGGGAAGCTCGTCAAGATCTGCACGTAGTCACTAGTACGTTCCCTCTCAATCAACATTTTGCATCTGTGCTATTTGATACTGGTGCCGACTATAGCTTCGTATCTCTAGAGTTTAAGGATATACTTGGGTTAGTTGCCAGTAAGTTAGATATCCCGTATTCGATAGAACTAGCTAATGGCAAGCTAGTAGAAGCTAACGAAGTGATTAGAGGATGTGTGATAGAGCTTGGAGAGCATGAGTTTACTCTTGACCTACTGCCAGTCGAATTGGGAAGTTTCGACGTAGTAGTTGGAATGGATTGGTTGTCAAGTAACCGAGCTGAGATCGTATGTCATGAGAAGATTATCCGTATCCCGATGGCGAATAAAGAGACGATCGTGATTCACGGAGAGAAGCATGATACGCCTCTACGGATTATCAGTTGTTTGAAGGCCCGAAAGTTTTTGCGGAAAGGATGTGTTGCCTTCTTGGCTCACATTGTTGATAAAGAAGCCGAAGAACCGAAGATCGAAGATATCCCTGTGGTAAGGGAATATCCAGAAGTCTTCCCCGAAGACTTGCCAGGATTGCCGCCGCAACGACAAGTCGAATTCCATATTGACTTGGTTCCAGGCGCCGCGCCTGTCGCCAAGGCATGTTATCGACTTGCGCCTTCAGAGATGCAAGAATTATCGACGCAGCTTCAGTTGCTACTGGACAATCGATTCATTAGACCAAGCTTCTCACCTTGGGGAGCTCCAGTTCTGTTTGTCAAGAAGAAGGACGGTAGTTTTCGCATGTGCATTGACTACAGAGAGCTGAACAAGTTGACCATCAAGAATCGGTATCCTTTGCCGAGAATTGATGATTTATTCGATCAACTTCAGGGTTCAAGTTACTACTCCAAGATCGATCTTCGATCAGGTTATCACCAGCTGCGGATACAAGAAGAGAGTATACCAAAGACTGCCTCCAGGAGTCGTTATGGACATTATGAGTTTCTAGTAATGCCGTTTGGTTTGACAAATGTGCAGGCAGTATTCATGGACCTGATGAACCGAGTTTGTAAGCCATATCTCGATAAATTCGTGATTGTATTTATTGATGATATTTTGATCTACTCGCGGACGAAGGAAGAGCATGAGCAACACCTTAGAGCCATCCTAGAACTGCTCAAGAAGGAGAAACTGTATGCTAAGTTCTCGAAGTGTGAGTTCTGGTTGCGTGAGGTACAGTTCCTTGGTCACGTGGTAAACGAAGATGGAATTCATGTGGATCCCACCAAGATCGAGGCGATTAAGAATTGGGAAACTCCGAAGACGCCAACCGAGATCCGTCAGTTTTGGGGTTTAGCAGGGTATTATCGCAGATTCATTGAGGATTTTTCTAAAATCGCTCAACCGCTGACCTCCCTTACTCAAAAGGATAAGAAGTACAAATGGGGAGATAAACAAGAGGAATCTTTTCAGTTGCTCAAGAATAAGGTTTGCGACGCACCTATTTTATCCCTACCCGAAGGCACCGACGACATCGTGGTATACTGTGACGCCTCGCGTCAGGGATTGGGCTGTGTGCTCATGCAGCGACAGAAGGTTATCGCTTATGCTTCACGCCAGTTGAAGGTTCATGAGGAGAATTACGCCACACATGATTTGGATTTAGGCACAGTGGTGTTTACTTTGAAGATATGGCAACATTATTTGTATGGTACTCGGTTGTCACACCTCGACTTTCCACGTATTACCGGTGGGCTCGGTGGGTAGTATCGTGACGTAGTTGATATCATCATAGTCAAACAACACAATATATATGAGTGCACAGCGGAAGCAAAAGATAAATTATATTACAATCCGAATATAACGTAATATCAAAGTATTACAACGGAAAGTAAAGGATCCACAGGCGGATCTTAAAACATAAACATTGTTCAACAGACTTTAGGCGCCTAGAACTTGCAAGATTCCTTATAAACGCCCTGAGCTTCCAGCCAGTTACGTTTAGTACCTGTCACTTAACCCTTTTGGAAAATACGTCAGTTTTCACTGGTAAATACGCTCAACCGACTCATTTTGAAATGGTTTAATAAAATTGATTTGAATGCACGTGGCACAAACTCTTTATAACCTGGGACAATTATATTTATAATCTTGTATACAGATTTACATGTTCGTTGTACGTTCAGGGCCCGATGTAGAAACCGAGTCAGATTAACAGACACGCCACAAGTATAGGCCCACAAGAGAGTGAGATAGCGTTTTCCCTTAAGCAACTGTCAGGTGTATGCCTACACCCCGTGCTTAAGACGTGGCCATTTTATAATACAATGATGTCAAGGATATCCGGGACATGGTCATTAACCCCTAAAGGTCTTTATTTCAAACAAGACAGATTAAAACGGGTTACCTCAATAATTTAATCACAATCCGATTAAACATTCAATACCCGACAAAGCGGTATTATCATAATATCGTATCCCAAGCCCGTATAGGGAAAATAAGTTAAGAGTATTTACCTGAGCTAGCTCCTGTCTTAAATAGCAAGAATTATAATAACTCAGCCGTATTCACTTAAGTAAGCGTAGGTACAATTTACTGGAAGGCTCTAGTCTGGAATGATGGTATAAATAACCAATTAGAATACTAACGGGTCTTTAATTAAGCCTAAACTTAGACCGGTTAGTTTTAAGGAAATATACGGTTCAAACGCATGAGTAAGCGAAGACCGGAATAGAATGTGTTTTAGACCCGACAAGTTTGAAGACTTGTATCATATGGGTAATCTAAACACCTTCTGGATTTTGAGACAAAAATGATATGGTTTGCCCCGTTTCGGCTAATATATGCAAACTAGTTACATAAGCCGATCCGAACGCGAAAAGTGCGTAACGAGTAACCAAATAAATCATATACAGGTTTCCTAAGTTAATATGCCTTTAATATGTTGTGATATTAGTAGGATACCTTCCATTATGCCCAAAACGAGTTTAATCTCAAATTAAGCCCCGTAGGGGTATTTTGGTCATTTTAAAGATTATAAAAGAGGTTAATTAAAATTCTGAGATTCGGGTCCGAAAACATCAGTAAAATAACTTATTTTATTAGGTCATATCAGTTGGTAATAGGTCTTATATGCCAAAATGGTTTCAAACCCAAACTATGCGTTTAATACGCTTAAAAAGCCATTTTAAGCGATTTCCGGGTTATACAGGAAATCTGAGTTTTCTGATCAGGTTATAAAGTTCAAAATACTTTATTTATTGTATAAAATCATTATCAATTGGATTGGTGTCAAAATACTATGTAGAACACATTTTATACACAAAAAGGGTATAATCGGTGTTTACCGAATCAATGCCATAACCTTAGGTTATGATCAGTTTAAAAATAATTAAAAATCTCAAAATATTATATTACATCAGTGGGTAAAAGGTTTGGTGTCCAAAATTGGGTTTAGATAGGCTTTATGCTAATTGCGCCGTTTAATAACTAAAAGGCGTTATAATTTCGCTAATGAGCATAACTCCTAATTTAGACCTCCAACTGATGTGAAATTTTAGGGACATGTTTATAAATCAGTAGTAAAGATTATTGTCCTTTCACATTTCTAAAATTCTCGTTTTATGGTCAAAAGGGCATTATGGTCAATATTAGGCAATTAACGGAAACGTGTAAACGAATGGGGCAATCAACGAACCAATCACCATGTAACCTGGTCCTAAGGAAACCCTAAGGCATTTCCAAATCCATCTAAATTGGGTCAGAACTGAAGTCAAAGCAAAAGTCAAAGTTTCACGACTTTCGGTTCCGAACCGGGTCTAAACAGAAAATTGTCGGATCAAACAAGCTTAGATCAGTTCTTATACTTATTACCAAGTTATATGAGTGATAAAATAGGTTACATGTCTTCTACATTGCTAATTACATGTTAATTTGCAAATTAAGCTTCTGTTGACTTTTTCTAAACAACTTTGACCCGACATTTGATCTAGTTAGAGTGGGAATCTGAGGGTGCCCTTTTAAGGGTTTATTGCCCACATAAATACCAACTTATAACTACCTTCAATTCGACTAATCACTGGACCATTAATGATTAATCGCTAAGTCAAACATTAATTACGACGGTTTGACTTTTAAGCTAATAACTAAGCAAAACATGATTAGGGAAGATTAAGTAGACTTACTAAGGTCCTATGCACGATTAGGGAAGCTTAGAAGGAGGTCTTGAGCTCCAGAAATGATCAGAAGATGAAGGAATGAATGAGTGATCAAGTATTGCAACAATGGGGCTATTTATAATGTTCTTGATCCATTATCATGATGACAACCAACTCTAGGAGTGATCCCTGATCATTAACACATGTCCCTAAGCCCTAAAATTAGTAGGGAACGCGCATGGAAGTGAAAAAGGGCAATTGGAGGCGGTGCAACAAGCTGGAACAGGAAAATAGACGATTTTCCGCATCTGGGCATGGCTTACGGACCATAAGGGTCCTGCCTTACGGTCCGTAAGGACCTGGTCTGCACAATGTAACTTTCATTTGTTGACAGTTTTAGCCCCTGCACTTCCAAATGCCATTTCCGACACCTCTAAGGCCCGTTAAACCATTTTTAAATCTCTACAATGATGCCTAAGCATAGAGAACATGAAACATGCTCAAAAATATGCCGGATGTCGGTTCGTTTGGTCGTACGGTCACGTTGTTCGGCTAATTACGACGAAACACGGACGGATGCGAAAAACGATCCAAACGGCGCAACGAATGGAATTTTATCAAGCAAATTACTAAAATAAAATATTTTAGTGCTTACATAAATTTTTGGGTGTCCGGGGATATTCAGAATGTAAGACATGCGCGTAAACGCAAACTTGTGCGCTTTTTGACGCTTTTAGTCCCTGCATGACTTAAAAGTTTATTTTTTTGCGCACCAAACACCTCTAAGCCTATATCTAAGCTATAAAAAGGATAAGTAGAGTATCTATAACTCATGGTCATATTCCGGAAGGTCTGATTTGTAACACCTCGAAAATTCACGTCCTATAATGTGTTGACACGTGTCATAAAGTTTAAACGTGTGAAAGAAATATTATGGAAGGACTAAAGTTGACAAACATGGAAAGTATGTGAATATACGTATTCTAGGTGTCAACTGTGAATAAATATAATGTACATTAACCCTACACGATGCTCATACCTTCAAACGAATAAATCATGGATCATACGAAGCTAAAAGTGAGTGATTTCAAACTACAGGGACCAAATGTGTCAACATGTTTAATTTATACCTCTGAGTGACCTTTTGACAAACCCAAAGCTTTGTAAATATTAATTATGCTCACGAGAATACACCATAAAAATTTCATAAAGTTTCGTTAACGTATGAGAAAGTTATGATCAAATTCGTGTGCGAAGTGTTAAAGCGTAAACGTAGAAAGTTAGGACTTTTCGGGTGACAATAAAGTTACCCGGGGACTTGGCAAATGGGTATATGTTTTAAGGCCTTACTAGATCAATTAGGAGGGTTTACAAAGCAAGAAAACAAGTGCCTAATCGGGTTTTGAAGAGCCAAGGACTAAATCGCAAAAGATAAGAAAACTGATTTCACTAACCCGTCGCGCCACGCGAGGGACTCCCAGAACCGAGAAAAGCGGGCTGTTGTCTGCAAGGGCTGTAATGCGCGACCTTTACTCGATTTTTCACATCTCCTGGCCCCTAAAACACCCCCTAAGCCTCTAGGACACCTGTTGATCGATTGTGGGCACTAGTAGACTTGTTTGTCAATCAAATGTGGTGAGTGAATCCACTATAAATAGGCCTTCAAGTTCACAACACTTCCTCACATCATTCAAGTGCCTTCTGATCGATTCTGGAGCTCTCAAGCAGGTCCAACTGATCATAAGTCGTGCATAGGACTCTTGTAAGTCTGCTAGTCCTTCTTTACTTGAGTTAAGCTTGTTTAATTAGCTAAAAGTCAAACCGTCGTAATTACGGTTTGACTTCGAGATTAGTCAATAATGGCTCAGTCATATCTCGAATTAAAAGTAGTTATAAGTTGGTATTTATGTGGGTAATAAAACCCCAAAAGGGTTTCCCCTGATCACCACTCTAACTAGTTCAAATGTCGGGTCAAACATGTACTTAAAAAGTCAACAGGATTCTTAAATCGCAATTTATGCATGATTAGCTATCTAGAATATATACAACCTGTTGGATCATTGTTATAACTTAGTAATAAGTGTAAGAACATGTCTAAACATGTTCAACCCGACAATTTCCTGTTTAGACCCGGTTCGGAACCGAAAGTCGCATAGTTTGACTTTCACTTTGACTTTCAGTTCTGACCCGTTAAGGCATGTTTTAGAAATGCCTCAGAGATTTAATTGGACTAGGATACATGTTAGAACAACCCTCTGTGATTATACACATTGGTTCATTAGTTATCCAATTAATATGCATGTTTCCGTTAATTGCTCATATGTTGACCGTTATGCCCTTATTACCTTAGAACGTGATTTATGAAAATGTAAAAGTGTAGAAACCTTAAATACTGATATATAAAATTATATGCAAAGTTTGACATCAGTTTGACTTGTAGATTAAGAGTTATGCTCATTATCGCAAAACTAATGCTTTATGTTAATAAAACGGCGTAATTAGCGTATAGCCTAGTTAAGCCTACTCTTTGGTATCAAACTTAATACCCACTGATGTAATATAATATTTTGGGAATTTTAAAGATTTTTAATTAATTTTAGGCTGAGCATAACTCATAGTCGTAGGCTTAATCCGGTAATTGTCGGTTTTGCCCTTACGGGCCATAAAATGAGTTTTACACATCTAAACGACTCCAAACCTTTTGCTACTGATCACATATGATAAATAAATTATTTTAAGCCTTCTGGAAATATAAACTTATCAGATTTAAGTACCGAACCCGGTAATGGCCTTTAATCGCCTTATTTAGCGTTTTTAACGCATAGTATGTTTTAAAATCATATTGAACATACCCGGGTTGATACCTACTGATATTTTAGGCAAATAAGAATGTTTTAACAGTAAGAAAAGGTTGATAAACTCAGACCTCCGTTTTGAGCTTTTCGGCTTATGTGAAATTACCAAAATACCCCTACGGGGCATAGTTTGGATAAAAATGATAAATTTCACATATATGCTTTAGCCTACTGATATAACATATCAAATTGAGTATGTTTGCTGTTTACATCAGACCTGTAACTCAGTTAAACATCTAAACTCTTTTACAACCTTTAAAATGACCAAACTACCCCTACGGGGCATAGTTTGTGTTTAAATTCGTTTCGGGCATAATGAAAGACATCCTACTGATGTTACAACATATTTGAAGCATATTAACCTAGGAAACCTGTATATGGATCTTACGGATACCCGTTACGCTTATTTCGCGTTCGGTTCGGTTTATGTAACAAGTTTACATAAATTGGCCGAAACGGGTCAAACCTTAACGGTTTTATCTTAAAATCCAGAATGTGAATAATAAACCCATATTAAACAAGTCTTTGAATTTTTTGGGTCTAAATCACATTCTATCCGGTCTTCGCTTGATCGTGCGTACGAACCGTATCTTTGAAACTAGCCGGTCTAAGCTTAAGCTTAATTAAAGACCCGTTAGGATTCTAATAGGTTATTATAAACCTTCGTTCCAGATTAGGAGAACCAGTAAAAGCTACGTGCATTTTGCTTGTTGTGATTAATACTTACTCAGGTAAATACTTTTAACTTATTTTCCCTATACGGGCTTGGGTTACGGTATATAGCATACCGCTTGATCGGGCATCAAATCTCCACCGTTAAAGTGGGTAGTTGAATAATTTGATCGGCTCGTTTAAACAGTCTTGTTTACTTTACAGCCTTTGGGGGGTTAATGACCATGTCCCGGATATCCTTGGCATCATCTTCCGAGATGGCCACGACCTGAGCACGGGGTGTAGGCGTACACCTGTCAGTGTATAACTCTATGATGTGGTGTGTCTATTGATCTTTAACCCGGACTAGATCCGGGCTACTGAACGCATAAGTAACATGTAATTCGTTCACAAGATTATAATATTAAATAATTCTCCCAAGTTAAATAAAAATGTTTATGCCATGTGCATCCAAACCAATTTTAAACCATTTTCCAAAATGAGTCAGTTGATTGTATTTACCAGTGTAAACTGACGTATTTTCCCAAAAAGACTGAATGCAGGTACTAAACGAAATTGGCTGGATTGTCTCCTAAGCATCAATAAAAAGTCTCGCAAGCTTAGGATGCCTGAAGTCTGTTGAACCATTAATATTATTTTGTTTCGATCCTACTGTGGATAAACTTCCGGATATTGTTACATTGATAAACAATATTAAATTCGGTTGTATCATATTTTAAATTTGCTTCTGCTGTGCCTAATAATATTGTGTTGTTTGACTATTACGTTGCCAACCACGTCACGATACTCCCCCACCGGGCCCACCGGTGACACGTGGAAATCGGGGTGTGACAGGTTGGTATCAGAGCCAACTCTGAGTGAATTAAACACTAGCCTTTTGTGTTTAATCTCAGTTACACAATTGCACATATCTAAACCTTCGAGTCTAGACTTATAACATAGGACAAACTCCACCTTATTCGGCTTTTTGTTTTGTCCTTTAAATTTTATATTTTGTTATTGTTATCTCATAAAATATTGACAGGAATCAAAAATGCCGCCAAGATTCTTTCGGAGATGAGGACGAGGCAAGGGGCCAGTCACCGCCCCCAATGACCATGAAGCCGGACCGTCCAATGTACGAGCTCCATCTGCTACGGAGAGCGAAGATCCACGTCAGAACAGGAGAAACCTGTTCGAGCCGGCGAGACGATCCGTTTCGCACAGCTCTACACCTCCGGTCCACAATTCATACGGACCACATTCGGAAGACGAGCCCAACAACCCTCTGCCTTCCTACATACCGCTGCAGAGATCTTTATCCCATCATTCCTATGGTGACCCTACACCAGTGTTCAGGGGCCGGTTCAACCCGGCCAATTACATTCAAGAGCCCGTGGGTTTTAACCTACTGGGTCCAGATGACCATTTTTCTGGAGATCACGCAGATGACATGGATGAGGATACGGACCCCGTCATGCCGGCGAGTGGTACTCCAAACCATCCGATCGAAATCTCCGACGGATCTTCCTTCCACGGATCACCCTACGGTGGTCCAGACAGCTTCCAAGCCATGTTCACTCAGCACGAGTGGTATTATACACCTTCTCACCACTCGTCGCCTCATGAGCAGCAGCAGTCTCAGCAGCAGCAGCAGCAACAGCAGCAGCATCATCAAGATTCCTCTGAGGATCACCGGTTTGTGGCAGTTACGCCACCACCTCCACCACCACCAGTTCAACCGGCACCTCCTCAACCGCCAAGGCGTAGGAGAACTGGTGTACGTATGTCAACACGTGCGGGAGATTTTCATTTCAGCTCCCCACGTCAGTCAAGTGCCAGCCACTACCCGCCTCATCAGGAGGACCCACAAATGGGTGGGCCTTCCAACCCAGCGATGCCGCAGCCGCCGCCAATGGGTTTTGACAACCCAATCCCTGCTTATACAGGTTCCATGGCATACAACCCGTTCGAGCCGCCAGTCCACCACAACTATGGGTATGCAGAGGCCGACCCCTACTTGGTGGCAGCTAACTACAATGCCCTGCAACCAGAAGGACCATACGGAGCTCCATGGGGAGTTGGGTACCCAACACAAGGGTACCAGATACCACCTAGTCCTATCATACGGACTCAATCGCAGCCGCCTAGGTTCTCCCCACCTGAGCATGAGGAACTCCTTCAGAGGCTGGATCAGGTGGAACGGGAAGTGCACAGGGACCGTAGGGAGAGGCAGACGTTCTTCCAAGGATTAGTAGGCTTGATCAAAGGGAAGAACAAGAAGGATCATTGAATCCTTCCATTTTCTGTATAAGCCCCTGCGTGGGTGTATTTGGTTGTTAAGCCCCTATGTGGGTATGTGTGTTGTATGTTTGTTTTGAGCCCCTGCGTGGGCCTATCTTTCCATAAACCCCTACGTGGGTATGTATGTGTGATGATTTGACCCCTGCGTGGGTCTATTTTCCGTTAACCCCTGCGTGGGTATGATGTTTAGGTGTTAAGGTCCCTGCGTGGACCAGTTTGTTGTTTAAAGCCCCTGCGTGGGCAAGTACTGGTTTAAAACCCCTGCGTGGGTAATGGTTTGTTTAAAAAGGCCCGTTTAGGGCAACATGTAACCTATGTATAATTAATGGAATGTTGTTTTTATGAATTTCATGTTTGCCATTTTGCGCATAAATAATTTATAAATGAAATAAATAAATTAAAATCATTCCTTTTAAATTAATTTGCCTATATAATTATTTAATTAAGAATCTTAAAGTGTGAAACCTAGCCTCGTGTCAAATATAAGACCGGGCCAAAATGGTAAGACCTGTTTAAAAGATTCAAATCCCTGTTAACATCTTAAAACATGTTAACACTCCTGGCAGAAGTGATTCGTTAAAATCACATGTCATTCTTATATGTATAAGGATTCTTTAGAAGATTCCAAACCCAATTATATGATCTCTGAATCATGGGTTAAGATCATCAATTAAGATGATCATGTTTTACCATACGTGGTAACATGATGCCTACGGGCCCAGCTCACTTCCATATGAGCCAAAAGACAGAGGTAGCTATGACTCCCTGTCTGATAAGGGTAATGAACTAGGTTCAAACCTTAAAAGTCTTGATTCTCTGAATTCATAGCTTATAATTTAAATTGTCCATGTGACTAAGCCTTATGTGCTAATATATATATATTGTTATTGTTTATAATTAGGATAAATTTTAATTGAAATCCTAATTTAATACGATTAATAAGTTAACCCAATATGGTCTCTGTTTACCATGGTTAACGAGTTACCCTAAGGGGTAATTCCATAATAGACTCCCAAATAAAATATTGTCCTTGTTTTCTGCAACAGTTCAATTCAAATGGCTGACTCAAATGAAATCAATAGCCATCTAGTGGAGCAAAATGATAACACCCAGATTACGTTAACGGGTGCTGAATTAGAAGCGATCATAGACGGCGCTGTTACACAGGCTTTGGAAAGGCAGTATGAAGAATATAGTGGTACTCGAAGTAGGACCCACTCTGCATCACATTCAAAGCCCAGGACACATTCTGAGGCTCATAGCAAGCCTCCTCCCAAAAAGAATGGACCCAAGAAAGATGGTGATGACCGTCAGTCCACCAACCATCAAAGTGTCCCATCTCAGCAATTAATACTGCATCAAGAACCCCGTAACAAGGGTTGCTCCTATAAGTACTTCGTGTCTTGTAAGCCCAGGGATTTTACTGGGGAAAAAGGAGCCGTCGACTGTATGACTTGGCTGGACGAGATGGACACGGTGGTAGAAATCAGCGGGTGCGCTGAAAGGGAAGTAGTTAAGTTTGTGTCACAGTCCTTCAAGGGTGAAGCGTTAGCATGGTGGAGATCCCTGATGGAGGCCTCCGGAAAGATCCCATTGTATAATATGTCATGGGATCAATTCATTGCCCTAATCAAGGAAAATTTCTGCCCTCAACATGAGGTGGAGAAGATAGAATCTGACTTTCTATCGTTGGTGATGACGAACCTCGACTGTCAAGCTTACCTGACAAGCTTCAATACGCTGTCCCGGTTGGTTCCTTACCTGGTAACCCCGGAGCCAAAAAGAATCGCTCGCTTTATCGGTGGTTTAGCCCCGGAGATCAAGGCAAGCGTAAAAGCTTCTCGGCCAGCTACCTTCAGGTCTGTAACTGACATTTCCTTATCCCTCACTCTGGATGCGGTCAGGCAGAGATCGCTGAGGAATAAGGAGGCCGAGAAGAGGAAGCGTGAAGATGATGGTTCGCGAAAGTCGAACAAGAAGCACCGTGGGAGCGGTGACAACAAGAAAGGGTCGGAGTCGAGGAAGGATGGGCACAATTCTGGCGAAAAGCCCAAGTGTAAAATTTGCAAGAAGCAGCACTATGGAAAGTGCAGACTGGATTCGAACTCTCAGACTCAGTCAAAACCCTTTGCTTGTGGAATTTGCAAGTCCACGGATCACAAAACCCTGGATTGCAAAAAGATAAAAGACGCAACGTGCTACCGTTGCAATGAAAAGGGGCACATCAAGACCAACTGCCCGAAATACAACAAGAAGCCTGAGGAGGCTAAGAAGACTAATGCCAGAGTCTTCAGAATGGACGCGAAAGAAGCTGTGCAGGACGATAATGTCATAACAGGTACATTCCTTGTAAATGATGTCTTTGCAAGAGTACTTTTTGATTCAGGCGCAGATAAATCTTTCGTAGATCATAAGTTTTGTAAATTGTTGAATTTACCTGTCAAAACCTTAAACGCAAACTATGAGGTAGAGTTAGCAGATGGTACCATAGAAACCGTCTCTACTGTGTTAGATGGATGTGTTATATCCATTAAGAACCATTCTTTTCCTCTGTCTCTACTTCCCTTTAAGTTGGCCGGTTTTGACATAGTTCTGGGTATGGACTGGTTATCTCATAACCAGGCCCAAATTGTCTGTAACCAGAAACAAGTGGTAATAAAGACTCCGTCTGGTGAATCACTTACCATTCGGGGAGATACCCAGTATGGGCTGCCTGAGCAGGTGACTATGCTCAAGGCTTCCAAGTGTCTGAAGAAGGGGTGTGTCATTTACATGGCGCAAGTGATTATTGAGGAGCCTAAACCGAAGTTAGAAGACATCCCTGTCATTTCTGAATACCTAGAAGTGTTTCCTGAAGATCTACCTGGTTTACCACCAGATAGACAAGTCGAATTCAGGATTGATATCATCCCCGGAGCCGCACCAGTTGCTAGAGCACCATACAGATTGGCACCCACAGAAATGAAGGAGTTGCGGACGCAGCTAGATGAATTGCTGGCTAAAGGTTTCATTAGACCTAGTTCATCTCCTTGGGGAGCGCCAATCTTGTTTGTCAAGAAGAAGGATGGGTCGATGCGTCTGTGCATCGACTATCGCGAGCTTAATAAAGTCACGATCAAGAATAGGTATCCTTTGCCCAGAATCGACGATTTGTTCGATCAGCTTCAAGGGGCAAGTTAGTTCTCGAAGATTGATTTGAGGTCAGGCTACCATCAATTGAAGGTCAAAGATGAAGACGTGCACAAGACTGCATTTAGGACTCGTTACGGTCACTACGAGTTCCTAGTGATGCCTTTTGGGCTCACTAATTCACCGGCTGCGTTCATGGATCTCATGAATCGCGTTTGCAAGCCATACTTAGATAAATTTGTTATCGTCTTCATCGATGATATCCTTATTTATTCAAAGAATCAAGCTGACCATGAGAAACACCTTCGATGTATTCTCAAACTCCTACATCAGGAGAAGCTCTATGCAAAATTCTCCAAATGTGAATTTTGGCTTCGTGAAGTCCAATTTCTTGGACATGTGGTCAGTGAGCGTGGTATCCAGGTGGATCCCGCTAAAGTTGAAGCTGTTATGAATTGGCAAGAGCCAAAGACGCCTACGGAGATTCGTAGCTTCCTGGGATTGGCAGGATATTACAGGCGTTTTATTGAAAATTTTTCAAGGATTGCTGCACCCCTAACTTCCTTGACCAAGAAGAAAGTAAAGTTTGTTTGGGGACCTAAGCAGCAAGAGTCCTTTGATGTTTTGAAACAAAAGTTGAGCAACGCTCCTGTGCTTACCTTACCTGAAGGCGCTGAAGAATTTGTAGTTTATTGTGATGCATCACACACTGGCATGGGGTGTGTGCTTATGCAAAAAGGCAAGGTTATTGCCTATGCATCACGACAGTTGAAGGTGCACGAAAAGAATTACACCACCCACGACTTGGAATTGGGTGCCGTTGTGTTCGCACTAAAACTGTGGAGGCATTATCTGTATGGAATCAAGTTTGTGATCTATTCTGATCACAAGAGCCTCCAGCATCTGTTTAATCAGAAAGAATTAAACATGAGGCAACGCCGTTGGATGGAGACCTTGAATGATTATGATTGTGAAATCAAGTACCATCCCGGCAAGGCGAATGTAGTCGCTGATGCCTTGAGTCGAAAGGAAAGGATGAAACCCATCCGAATCAATGCCAAGCACATGGAGATAAAGAATAATTTGATGGAAAGGTTGTTAGCTGCACAGAAGGAAGCTGTGTTGGAAGCTAACTATCCTAATGAAAAGTTAGGAGTAACTGAGGAGCAGTTAACTCTTAGCAAGGACAGAATTTTAAGATTGAATGGACGAATATGGGTTCCAATTTATGGGGGACTTCGTGATGTTATCCTCCAGGAAGCCCACAGTTCCAAATACTCCGTTCATCCTGGAGCTGATAAGATGTACCAGGATCTGAAGGCAAATTATTAGTGGATAGGCTTGAAGAAGTCTGTAGCCACTCACGTAGCTAAATGCTTGACATGTGCGCAAGTCAAAGCCGAGCATCAGAAACCGTCAGGTTTGCTACAACAGCCTGAACTTCCTACGTGGAAGTGGGAAATGGTAACTATGGATTTTATTACCAAGTTACCCAAGACGAGGAAAGGAAATGATACAATATGGGTTATAGTTGATAGACTGACTAAGTCAGCACATTTCTTACCCATCAAGGAGACTTATAGCTCCGATATGTTAGCCCAGTTATACGTTGATAAGATTGTAGCCCTACATGGCATACCTGTAGCTATTATCTCTGACCGGGATACTAGGTACACGTCACATTTTTGGAAGAGTTTCCAACAATCTTTGGCACACGTTTGAATTTTAGTACGGCTTATCATCCTCAGACTGACGGTCAGAGTGAGCGTACTATTCAAACATTGGAAGACATGCTACGTGCATGTGTGATCGATTTGGGAGGTAGTTGGGATAAGAACCTACCATTAATCGAATTCTCCTACAACAATAGCTACCATACCAGCATTAAGGCTGCGCCTTTTGAGGCATTATACGGTAGAAAGTGTAGATCGCCAGTTTGTTGGGTGGAAGTTGGAGAAGTCCAGTTATCAGGACCAGAGATCGTGTTCGAAACGACGGATAAGATTGTCCAGATTCGTGACAATCTCAAAGCTGCCCGGGATAGGCAGAAAAGTTACGCTGATCCAAATCGTAAGGATTTTCACTTCGAAGTAGGTGACAAAGTCCTACTTAAAGTGTCACCCCGGAAAGGAGTGATGCGATTTGGTAAGAAAGGCAAGCTAAGCCCGAGATACATAGGACCTTTCGAGGTTATCGAACGTGTCGGGTCAGTTGCCTATAAGTTGAACTTACCGGAAGAGCTCAGTGGAATTCACAATGTGTTCCACATCTGCAATCTGAAGAAGTGCTTCGCTGATGAATCACTGGTTATACCACATACAGATGTGCATATAGATGAGAGCTTAAAATTTGTGGAAAAACCTTTGTCGATTGAAGATCGACAGGTAAGGAAGCTTCGAAGGAAGCATATACCTTTTGTAAAAGTCAAATGGGATGCCCGTAGAGGTCCCGAGTACACGTGGGAGGTTGAATCCACGATAAAAGAAAAGTACCCTTACTTATTTCAGTAAATCTCGGGTCGAGATTTATTTTAAGGGGGTGAGGATGTAACACCTTGAAAATTCACGTCCTATAATGTGTTGACACGTGTCATAAAGTTTAAACGTGTGAAAGAAATATTATGGAAGGACTAAAGTTGACAAACATGGAAAGTATGTGAATATACGTATTCTAGGTGTCAACTATGAATAAATATAATGTACATTAACCCTACACGATGCTCATACCTTCAAACGAATAAATCATGGATCATACGAAGCTAAAAGTGAGTGATTTCAAACTACAGGGACCAAATGTGTCAACATGTTTAATTTATACCTCTGAGTGACCTTTTGACAAACCCGAAGCTTTGTAAATATTAATTATGCTCACGAGAATACACCATAAAAATTTCATAAAGTTTCGTTAACGTATGAGAAAGTTATGATCAAATTCGTGTGCGAAGTGTTAAAGCGTAAACGTTGAAAGTTAGGACTTTTCGGGTGACAATAAAGTTACCCGGGGACTTGGCAAAGTGGGTATATGTTTTAAGGCCTTACTAGATCAATTAGGAGGGTTTACAAAGCAAGAAAACAAGTGCCTAATCGGGTTTTGAAGAGCCAAGGACTAAATCGCAAAAGATAAGAAAACTGATTTCACTAACCCGTCGCGCCACGTGAGGGACTCCCAGAACCGAGAAAAGCGGGCTGTTGTCTGCAAGGGCTGTAATGCGCGACCTTTACTCGATTTTTCACATCTCCTGGCCCCTAAAACACCCCCTAAGCCTCTAGGACACCTGTTGATCGATTGTGGGCACTAGTAGACTTGTTTGTCAATCAAATGTGGTGAGTGAATCCACTATAAATAGGCCTTCAAGTTCACAACACTTCCTCACATCATTCAATGCCTTCTGATCGATTCTGGAGCTCTCAAGCAGGTCCAACTGATCATAAGTCGTGCATAGGACTCTTGTAAGTCTGCTAGTCCTTCTTTACTTGAGTTAAGCTTGTTTAATTAGCTAAAAGTCAAACCGTCGTAATTACGGTTTGACTTCGAGATTAGTCAATAATGGCTCAGTCATATCTCGAATTAAAAGTAGTTATAAGTTGGTATTTATGTGGGTAATAAAACCCCAAAAGGGTTTCCCCTGATCACCACTCTAACTAGTTCAAATGTCGGGTCAAACATGTACTTAAAAAGTCAACAGGATTCTTAAATCGCAATTTATGCATGATTAGCTATCTAGAACATATACAACCTGTTGGATCATTGTTATAACTTAGTAATAAGTGTAAGAACATGTCTAAACATGTTCAACCCGACAATTTCCTGTTTAGACCCGGTTCGGAACCGAAAGTCGCATAGTTTGACTTTCACTTTGACTTTCAGTTCTGACCCGTTAAGGCATGTTTTAGAAATGCCTCAGAGATTTAATTGGACTAGGATACATGTTAGAACAACCCTCTGTGATTATACACCTTGGTTCATTAGTTATCCAATTAATATGCATGTTTCCGTTAATTGCTCATATGTTGACCGTTATGCCCTTATTACCTTAGAACGTGATTTATGAAAATGTAAAAGTGTAGAAACCTTAAATACTGATATATAAAATTATATGCAAAGTTTGACATCAGTTTGACTTGTAGATTAAGAGTTATGCTCATTATCGCAAAACTAATGCTTTATGTTAATAAAACGGCGTAATTAGCGTATAGCCTAGTTAAGCCTACTCTTTGGTATCAAACTTAATACCCACTGATGTAATATAATATTTTGGGAATTTTAAAGATTTTTAATTAATTTTAGGCTGAGCATAACTCATAGTCGTAGGCTTAATCCGGTAATTGTCGGTTTTGCCCTTACGGGCCATAAAATGAGTTTTACACATCTAAACGACTCCAAACCTTTTGCTACTGATCACATATGATAAATAAATTATTTTAATCCTTCTGGAAATATAAAGTTATCAGATTTAAGTACCGAACCCGGTAATGGCCTTTAATCGCCTTATTTAGCGTTTTTAACGCATAGTATGTTTTAAAATCATATTGAACATACCCGGGTTGATACCTACTGATATTTTAGGCAAATTAGAATGTTTTAATAGTAAGCAAAGGTTGATAAACTCAGACCTCCGTTTTGAGCTTTTCGGCTTATGTGAAATTACCAAAATACCCCTACGGGGCATAGTTTGGATAAAAATGATAAATTTCACATATATGCTTTAGCCTACTGATATAACATATCAAATTGAATATGTTTGCTGTTTACATCAGACCTGTAACTCAGTTAAACATCTAAACTCTTTTACAACCTTTAAAATGACCAAACTACCCCTACGGGGCATAGTTTGTGTTTAAATTCGTTTCGGGCATAATGAAAGACATCCTACTGATGTTACAACATATTTGAAGCATATTAACCTAGGAAACCTGTATATGGCTCTTACGGATACCCGTTACGCTTATTTCGCGTTCGGTTCGGTTTATGTAACAAGTTTACATAAATTGGCCGAAACGGGTCAAACCTTAACGGTTTTATCTTAAAATCCAGAATGTGAATAATAAACCCATATTAAACAAGTCTTTGAATTTGTCGGGTCTAAATCACATTCTATCCGGTCTTCGCTTGATCGTGCGTACGAACCGTATCTTTGAAACTAGCCGGTCTAAGCTTAAGCTTAATTAAAGACCCGTTAGGATTCTAATAGGTTATTATAAACCTTCGTTCCAGATTAGGAGAACCAGTAAAAGCTACGTGCATTTTGCTTGTTGTGATTAATACTTACTCAGGTAAATACTTTTAACTTATTTTCCCTATACGGGCTTGGGTTACGGTATATAGCATACCGCTTGATCGGGCATCAAATCTCCACCGTTAAAGTGGGTAGTTGAATAATTTGATCGGCTCGTTTAAACAGTCTTGTTTACTTTACAGCCTTTGGGGGGTTAATGACCATGTCCCGGATATCCTTGGCATCATCTTACGAGATGGCCACGACCTGAGCACGGGGTGTAGGCGTACACCTGTCAGTGTATAACTCTATGATGTGGTGTGTCTATTGATCTTTAACCCGGACTAGATCCGGGCTACTGAACGCATAAGTAACATGTAATTCGTTCACAAGATTATAATATTAAATAATTCTCCCAAGTTAAATAAAAATGTTTATGCCATGTGCATCCAAACCAATTTTAAACCATTTTCCAAAATGAGTCAGTTGATTGTATTTACCAGTGTAAACTGACGTATTTTTCCAAAAAGACTGAATGCAGGTACTAAACGAAATTGGCTGGATTGTCTCCTAAGCATCAATAAAAAGTCTCGCAAGCTTAGGATGCCTGAAGTCTGTTGAACCATTAATATTATTTTGTTTCGATCCTACTGTGGATAAACTTCCGGATATTGTTACATTGATAAACAATATTAAATTCGGTTGTATCATATTTTAAATTTGCTTCCGCTGTGCATAATAATATTGTGTTGTTTGACTATTACGTTGCCAACCACATCACGATACTCCCCCACCGGGCCCACCGGTGACACGTGGAAATCGGGGTGTGACATGATTACATACGAATCGACATACTTTTTTAGTTTGACGCTTTAGGTCCCTCCATTGCGCAAAATTGCACATCTCATCATTTAATAGCATTGAAGCCTTATCTAAACCATATTAGGCATTCTTGAAAGTATTACTAAACATGATAATGCTTCGGGCTCGATAAAAAGGTCATTCAGAGGTATAATTAAACATATTGACACTTTTAGTCCCTTATACTTGCAAAGTTGCGCGTAACTTCACTTTTGGGCATAAAAGCTTTGGATGGCCAATGATTGGCATTCCCGAGAGTATAATCAATTATCATGAGGCTCTCAGTTTGTTAAAAGGTCACTCAGAGGTAAAAATTAACATGTTGACGCTTTTAACCCTTTATTGCGCAAACTTTCAATTAATTACACAAACGGCTACACTTGATTAACAAGTGGCTCATTTGTGAATATAAAACCGTAAAAGGTTATTTAGAAACTTATTTTAGGTATGATAATACTTCCAGTTCTTTCATGGTTAATGTTTTTCGATTTTTCAAAAAAAATTAGTCCCTTATATTCAAGGTTTGACTTTATTAAGGTTTATTACACGTGTCAATACATCATTGGACGTGATTTTACGAGGTGTTACATCGGTGTACTATTTTTACAGATCACACGAGCCTACAACACATCTTCGATCAGAAAGAGCTTAACATGAGACATCCACGTTGGGTAGAGCTGTTAAATGATTATGATTGCGAAATCAAATATCATCCAGGAAAGGCGAATGTGGTGGCAGACGCGTTGAGTCGAAAAGAGAGGATTAAGCCCATAAGGGTTAGGGCTTTGGAGATGATTGTTCAGATAAATCTCTCGTTGCGTATTCGTGCTGCACAGAGAGAAGCTCTTAAGAAAGAAAATCTTAAGGATGAATATCTCCGTGGGATGGAGAACAAGTTGGTACGCAACAAGGAAGGAACCTTGTGTTTTATGCGACGGATTTGGGTTCCGCTTTTGGGTGGTCTTAGAGACGTTATTTTCGATGAAGCTCATAAATCAAGGTACTCGATTCACCCAGGATCGGACAAGATGTACCAAGATTTGAAGGATTATTACTGGTGGCCAAGACTTAAGGGTGATGTGGCTACTTACGTTGGAAAGTGTTTGACCTGCGCCAAGGTGATGGCCGAGTATCAGAAGCCTTCAGGTCTTCTGCAGTAAACCGAGATACCCATGTGCAAATGGGAGCAGATCTCAATGGATTTCATAACAAAGTTGCCCAAGACACCCAGAGGTCATGATACGATTTGGGTAATCGTGGACCGTTTGACAAAGTCCGCACACTTTTTACCGATCAGAGAGAAGGATAACACAGGTAAGCTAGCTTAGCTATACCTAAGTTAGATAGTCGCACGTCATGGAGTGCCTATCTCGATTGTATCTGATAGAGACGAAAGATTTGTGTCAAGGATTTGGCAATCTTTCCAAGAAGCATTTGGTTCTCAGTTGAATCTGAGTACAACTTTTCATCCACAGACGGACGGTCAAAGTGAGAGGACGATTCAGATGGTTGAAGATATATTACGAGCTTGTGTAATGGACTTGGGTGGCAGTTGGGATACTCACCTACCTTTGGTTGAGTTCTCCTATAACAACAACTACCATACAAGCATTCAAGCTGCACCGTTCGAAGCCCTCTATAGACGCAAATGTCGATCACCGTTATGCTGGGCAGATGCAGGCGATAGACAGCTGGTTGGTCCTGAACTGGTCCAAGAAAAGACATATAAGATCATGCAGATCCGAGAGCGCATCAAGGTGGCTCGTGATCGCCAGAAGAGTTATGCGGACCAAAGACAAAAACCTTTGGAATTTGAAGTGGGTGATATGGTTTTGTTGAAAGTTTCACCTTGGAAAGGTGAGGCACGCTTTGTGAAGCGTGGTAAGTTAAACCCATGATATATCAGACCATTCAGAATCCTGGAAATGATTGGTCCTGTAGCATACAAGTTGGAGCTACCTGCAGAACTTAATGGTGTACGTGATACATTCCATGTATCTAATCTGAAGAAAAGTCTAACACAAGAAACAATGGTTATCCCTGCTGATGAAGTTCACATAGACAACACACTCCACTTTATCGAAGAGCCTGTTGAGGTTACTGATTGGAAGGTTAACAAGACTCGGAGGAGTAGCGTTAAACTCGTCAAGGTTTGATGGAACGCACGTCACAGCCCAGAGTTTACTTGGGAGCGTGAAGACCACATGAAAGCTAAATACCCGCATTTGTTCCCCAACTCCCCTGCTGCTAGTAGTAAAGCTTAAAATTTCGGGATGAAATTTTTTTAACAGGGGGAGAATGTGACAACTGTCAAAATTCCAGGTATCCGTACAACTAATAAACCATGATTAATGCTTAATGACAGTGCTGAATTACAATTAATGACTTGAATTGCTTTCTGATTATTGCCATATACATACATGTGCATCACATATTGCTTAATGTCATATGATTAATGCATGAGAACATTATTGACTCAAATGATGCACGAAACACAGTTAGAACAGTTATCAGACAAACCGGGAAAATGCTGACGGAGTTCAGTACATAGACAGACAATGTGTTGAGACACAGAATGAGTCAGAAACCAAGTATTACACAAGTATAGTGTGTAGGAAAGTAAGGATCACAAAACTGCCTTCCTAGAGATAGTTTAAGTGCCGGAAAGTGCCTAAAACTCACATAAACTCAAATTCAGCATTTAAACACTCTTATAACATGCAGAAATATGGTTAAATGGTCCTGAATGCTTTCCTAAGTGTCGGGAATCAAAAGTGTCATAAAAGGGTACATAAAGCACACTAAACTACATAGTTTAGCACCTTAACGAATCGGTAACCAACCAAACAACCGGACACTACCCGAAACACCAAATTTTCACTAGAAGCATTGATTTAACATTACCAAGCTAGTTATGATCCCCGAACATCATAACACACTATATAAGTACCTAATAACTAAACACCTAACTATATACTTACATTTCAACCATAATCTAACTTAATGGTTAAAACCTAGTCTACTACCCCCCCAACCTAGTGGACGGCCCAACATGGGACCCCACTTGGGATTTTGTTTCAATTTTATAATTGATCTTGTTGGCTCTTTTTAGAGACATAAACCTTTGGAAATCACTTAAGTTTGGTTATAAGTATAACACATAAGTAACATAAGCTCTCATTTTCTCATTCATCACTCAACACCACTTCCTTCTCTTCCTTTCTTCTTGTTCTCGGTCAAAACCACAACCACCATCATCACCTTCATTCAATCATCTCTTATACATTCCAAGCTTATACAAAGGTGTTAGAGGTTGCATAAGGAAGCTAGGAGCTTTCGGAAGTTCAAGGACCTTCTTCATTTGCTTTTATCCACTATATTTCTTCTCTTGATCATCCCTAGCCTTGAGCTAGTGGTAAGAACACTAATCCTTCCATTTTACACCTTATCTAAGTGGTTAAAGAATGATACATGTTGATTATCATGAAGAACACTAAGAATCAAGAGAATGAAACTTGAACATAAGCTTAAATCATGAAGAAATCTTGATGTTTATGAGTTGATTTACTTGTTGATCATTGTTTTCTTATGAAAATGATGTAGATCATCATATGATCTTGCTAGATCATGATTAAAAACATAATCTAGCAAGATGAGAGGATGAAAATGTTAGAGATTCATAGATCATCCTCACATAAAGCATGAACTTGAAAGAATATAATGTTTTCTTGTAAAATGATGATTAAAGTGATTTGTAAAGCTTGTAAATCTAAGATTTCAAGAGTGATTTTTAAGGAAACCAAGTTAAAAATATATGTTTTACTTAATCTTGGTTCTTAAATAAATAAACCTCATTTTTGGTGGTTAATAAGGTGTAGAAGCATATATGTGACAAGAAAAATCAATGAAGAAACATTTTGAGAAAATGTGATTACAAGTTGTAAAGATCTATTTTCTTTAAAAATGAGGTTTTTAAAGAATCAACCACACTTTAAAGGGTAACAAGGCTTACTAAATACACCAGTAAGTTACTACAAATTTTTATAAATTTTCAAGTTCATGAAGTGGTAGTTTATGCTTGTTTTTGGCAAAATTGGTAAGTGTAGATTGTTTATTGTTGATTGTGTTGATTTACAAAAGAAAATGATATACCTTCAAGGTATGGAAACCTCCATTTTTAGGGGAAACTATGGCAAAATTTTTTTAAAAATTAAACACTTAGAAAAATATTTCTAAACAAATATTTACAAGTGTATTTCAAACCATGGATTTTTCACATAAAGTTTGCTATAATTTTTGTTACAAAAATATAAATATTGGAGGTTGGTTTTTATAAATAAAAGTGACTAAGTACGTATTTAGGAAATATATATTTAGAAGTCACCATGTGTGTGATTATTTTTATATTATGTGTATTAGTTATATTATTTTAGGACTTGAAATAATATAACTCATCAAAATACAAAAAATTACAATCCAAAATATTACCAAAATTCCAAGAATGTGAATATACAAAGAATACACAAAATATTGGTAAAACCGAACAAAGGAATATAACTCACAAAAATATTCCGGAAAATTTATTCACAAGTATATTTTTTGGTAAATAATATTTGGGCACCAAGGAAACAAAAATATGATTTTTACAATTATTACAAAGTATATCATATTTTTGAAAAGGAGAAAATATATTATTTTGGGCGATTGAAAATATATATTTTCTTGGAGTTATTAGAAGATATATTATTTTTGGAAGAAATATATACTTTCTCAAACAAACATGAAATACATTATTTTTGGGAGGAAATGTATTTTCTTAAATAAACATGAATTATATAATTTTTGGAGAAAAATAAGTTTATATATCTATTTTCTAAGTTAGACTTGGAAATATATTATTTTTGAGGTTTATAAATATTTTTGCCAAGGGAAAAAATATGAATAATTTTTCTAAGTAATATTTCTTAAAATATGTATTTTAGAAATATATATTCATGTATTTTTACTAGAAATATTATTCCGGGAAAACTAATACAAAATTAAGTATAAGTATACTTAACAATTACAAGAAAATACGTACTCTTGTACGTATAAATACAATCCAGAATACGACACCGATACATGGCAAAATATACAAGTATAAGAATACAAATACAAATACACCCATCCTTGGGAAGAAAATACATGTATAAATACTTGAAAGGTATCAAGTTAAAGTATATTGTTTTAACTATTATTCCAAAATTTAATAAATATAATTTAAGTTAAAGTATTTATTATTTTAACAAATAATTATATAATTTGGAGTAATATTGAAGACACAAAGAAAAGTAACTCAAGGACGCTAATTAATACTAAGTCAAGGCACGACCCGCTCGTCTAATAGATCATAGTACGTTGTAGGTAGTCGTGTACGTCCGGAGGAGCTTTGAGTTACTGTGATTACGAAGAACGCAATACTGTGAGTTCATGTTCCCCCTTTTCTTTTAACTGATTTCAGTTTTATAACTTTGGGGGTGAAGTACATGTTACAAACTATTTACAAACAATTATATATGGTATGGTTAGCTAAGGAAGGGTACTGCTTGATCATGTGAGTGATGGGTATAACGCTTAAGACCATTAATCCTTGTAGTAGGACCGAGGGACTTGAGTGATAGATCTATTTGGGTGTAGCGAGCCTACACCCATATGGACCGGGGTTTGGTCCATGAGGTGACTATGTCTTATTCCCGGAGACAAAATCTGCTAGGTTTGAGCCTTCCTGCATCACGTCACACATATTAATGGCCTTGCAAACCATTAATGATCTGTTTTTCCTTGTTGCTTTCATACCAGAGTTTACAAACATACATACATACTTTCACTGATTACAAAGGTTTATTCATGCACACAAACAAATACATGAACTCGCTCAACTTTTGTTGATGTTTTCAAACTACATGTATTTCAGGGAATTAAGTGTGGATCTGGCGGGCGTTTGGATGTTTCAAGTTATGTTAAGAATAAAAGATGTCATCCGGTGTCTTAGGGTTTGGATAGTGTGTCTTATCCTGGACGAGAAACATCTTCCAAAGCCTGGTTTTATTTAAAGTCTTTTGTTGAGTCCTTATGGAACTCTAAACAATTCGTATGGTTTGTAATTCGAATTTGAAGTCTATGTTTCAAGACAATGTTGTTATGTTTTTAAACTTATTTAATGGATGATCATCGTTAGCTTTATCATATAGTTGTTGTTATGATTGAATGCGATGATATTAAGCAAATCACACATAATCACACTTCCGAAAAGTCAGGGTGTGACATCTTGTCCCCTTCAACAGCTCTCGTTGCCTTGCAATTCTGAACACGAGTGGTACGGAATTAAGAATGTTACAACATGTGTCTTCAAGGCGGATGGTTGGAGGCACGCGATAACAGCCATGAAAGAAAGGACGCTGAAGAGCTTGCATGGCTTTGCGCCTTTCACACGGACACCATGAAAGAAGTGATGCAATAAGATTAAACACATCAGAGCTTGCATTCGGCAATAGTTCTGAAATCCTCACACCAGGAAAATCAGGAAACCGATAGCATATGTTTTCAGCAAGATCAAGTCCCGAGAACCACGTACTTTCAGTTGGGGTGCCTACACTCTACAGATTTTGATACATTACATCTGCTTCAAAAGAACCTTGAAACAATGGCTGGTTGGTAAATAACTCAGCCATTATCGCACCAGCAGCCCACATATCAACCGAAGAATTGTAAAATGGCGAACGTAGAAACACCTCTGGGGCACGATACCATAATGATACAAAACCAAACCGTATATACCAATACTATAAACTAAAATGAAAATGTCAAATCATATTCACCAAATCGAACCTTTTTAGTCGCTCAATCAACCTACGAAACAACAAAAATATGCGAGTGAATCTAGACTTTTCTGCTGATTACGCATATAATATAATTTGCATTTGTTTTTATGTAAATTCGGGTTAACCTGGTTAACATTATTTTAACTCAATTACTGAGCTGAATACTACTTTCGGGTTTCGGTTCCATCTTGTTTGGGTTCGGGTTAACTAAGTAACTCCATAATCAAGTTCACATTAGTTTTATTAAACTCGGTTTTCGAGTTTCAGTTAAAAAACACACCACCTCAAGATAAAATTGTTAACCCATACATCCCATGCGATTCCCACGTTTAAATTTGCGCATACGTTTTGTTATCTTTCTGAAAATGAAAATGCGGCGAGTTTATTTATTTTTTATTTTTTTTTGAAATCTAAACTTCTGAAAGGTCCAAATGGTTGGGTTGGGCCAGCCCTAAAACACAATTATTGTCTTTCTATTTTATTTTAATAACAAATTCACATGTATAATGTATTTTACTAATCTAGGTTCCCATTTGACAAATCACCGATTTATAAACTCATAATAGGGAGAAATAAATTATTTTAAATTCAGAAAAACTTCTATTAAATGAAAATTATTTAAAATAATTTTTGTGGTTTTAACATTTGAATATACTAAAGATAATATTGTTCCATGAGTTTATCAAAATTTATAATTTCACCCGTAAACAAAATAGAGCACGTATAGTGATATTAATAATATCAATTCGCCTCAACTAAGTAGTTCCTAAATGTGAGTATTTAGGTGGTGTAAAAGTAGATAGCATATGTGTCGTCGTTCTAATAAAATAATATAATAAAAATCAACCTATTTATGATCAAACCATATAAGATAAAACCTAACACCTCAAACATCGCATGCTCTTACTTCGTCTTTCCCTTAATATGTAAGGAGGGGCTCCCATAAAATATAAAAATACATAAATATAATACAAAAATAAAAATATGATACATTTTCAAGTTCATGCTTGCATGAGAATATGACATTCCTCGTCTACTTCGATCTATCTCAGTTTTTTTAACGAGCTCAATTGTATGTTGCGATGACCGACGGTTTTAAGACGGTTTAATCGTATCAAAGACACAAATGATCAATGGTGTATAAATGAATACATTCACAAACAAAACTATTCACCTATCAATATATCAATATAGCACACTAAACTTTATGATGGTAGGTCAAGTAATGGGTTAAACGTGCAAGGCGTGTAATGCGGTAGCCTTCTACTCTCTCTCTCTCTCTATATATATACACACACACACTAAAAGAGTTCTAGTATCAAGACGTGTAACACAATATCCTTCTCAATAAGCTTGAGAGAATCAGTAAACAATGGTGCATAATTACAAGTAGAATTATAGTCATAAAACTAATTAAAATAGCCAAAATATTACATTTACGTGGCTATCAAATTTTCTAACTAAACACATAGTGAGCATTGTAAGATTAAATATTTATTTATTTATATTTAATCTAGTAGCCATCATTATCATTTATATAATATAGATCAAAATATATTAATAACCTATTAATAATTAGTTGGTAATTGTTGATGGACCATATTGCCCTTATTAACTAATTGGGTTTCCTCTTGGGTGTATATAAGGAGATTATTAGAGAGGTAAAAGGTTAGACACACAACCTAATAACACTAACATCAAATTCGTCCCTATCTCTCCCTAAACCGAACCTTACCCTAATTCGGTTATCATCACCATCATTACTGTACACCCTAAGGAGGAACCGAATCAACTTGACAAAGATGTCGAACTCAATGGCTGGATCTCTGACTGGATTCTCTTCTGCTTTGAATGCCATAACAGGTATGTTATTCATGTTTTCCATTTAGTTTAAACAGAACTGATCAACATGTGGTATCAGAGCATATGTTGATAAATCAGTTCCGTTTTTCGTATCCATTATTCTGGGATCATTATAAGGAAAACAGAAATTTTAAAGTTTTTATAAAATCTCGGCTGTTAACAGTCCTTGGTACCGAAATCCCTGTTTTCGGGAAAACTATGTTTAATATTTGACTCAAAAATCGTAATGGACAAGCTTAATTTCCGAAATCTGTTAATAAAAGTATAAAATTTAAGGTTTCGGATCCCAGATTATGTTTTAAATTTATTAGGGTTCATTGCTTGTTCTTAATAAAACTCGAAAATTCCATTATTTTGGAATCTAATTTGGATTAGTGGATGTTTTTCTAATGTTTGATCTAAATTTTATCTATTAAATTTTCGAAAACTGTTAAAGAGATAATCAGTTATTATTTTCGAAATCCTTGATAAGTTTAGATCATGATTAAAACAGGAAATACTATCCCAAATCCCTTAAATTTCGAGTTTCAGTTTTATCACAATCAGCAGCTGTTAACAGAGATCACGACTCGAGACTAAGGTTGCGACTCGCAACCACAATCATCACAACTCGAGACTAAGATTGCGACTCGCAACCACGAGATTGCGACTCGCAACCACAATCATCACAACTCGAGACTAAGATTGCGACTCGCAACCACGAGATTGCGACTCGCAACCACGATCATCATAACTCGAGACTAAGATTGCGACTCGCAACCGCACTCATCATAACTCGAGACTAAGATTGCGACTCGCAACCGCACTCATCACAACTCGAGACTGAGATTGCGACTCGAAACTAAGATTGCGACTCGAGACCTCATTTTTATGCTGTTTAATGTGACCTAAACTAGTTCGATCCGCGCTAACAGGTGGTTTTGCTATTAAATACTTGGTTTTGTTTATACTTAATTAATTAATAAGGATCAAATAATGTTTTACAAAACCAAACTAGCTTAACTTGAATGAGCTTCTGATGTATTAATTCTGGCCAAAGCTGATTTAATACATCTATTTATTGTTCAAGTATTATAAAAGCTATGTTAAGTATGCATTACAAACGTGAAATGTCTTAATTCTGGCCAAAGCTGATTTAATTCATTTATGTTTAGCATGCTTGACAAGTGCATAACTAAAGTGATTGTCTCATTTCTGGCCAAAGCTGATTTGTCACGATTACTTTGCACACATACTTAAATGATTACACTTCTGGCCAAAGCTGATTTGTCTTTGTTTAAGTAGAATTTTACTAAGTCTATTATTTTGATGTTAGTAATAGACATATCACAATCTCTTCACTTAATGATCCTTTTATTAATGATCCTTAATTAATTTTATGATCATTTCGTCTGTCCTTTTTTTTTTTTTTTTTTTTTAGTACCCATAATTTTTACTCACTGTAATTTACTTCTACATATATCTCATCCACTTTGATTCCTAAACCTAAAATGTTTGCTTTATTTAAAGTTTCTATTAGAATTAGCTCTTAAATTAAATCCTTGATTATTTCTTAAGACACGATAATCCTATTGCTCTCTTCTGATAAAGATTATAAAGAAGAAAATTAGAGCATGATGATTAGGACAAATCGAACATGATGTCTCTTATGATAATCAAAAACTCTCTAACATAATGCTATCACTAAAGTTGTTTCAGATTAAGTCTTTCCTAAGGCTAATCTCTTATATATGGGATAATCACTAGAACTCCTAAGATGCATGCCTTCTTTTATACATCTAAACTATAAAGTTAAGTGGTATATGTGAATACATTGTAATGTACAATACCATGACCCATTAAGTTAAGGGCTTACGCATGGAAATAAGTACATTTTCCAGTACATTACATATTAAGATTTTCACTTGTACAATTTGATGCCTTATAAATCAACTATAACACTCAAACATACCAAAGTATAATGAGTGTGTTGATAAGCAACATATGTACAGAGAAATAAATGTTTGAAGCTGGAAAATAAGTTGTTACTCACCTTACAACCACTTAAAACCTTAAAAGAGGATTGTTCTAAGGTCCATAGGCAAATTACAAGTGCTAATTCCAACTTTAAGGTTCTTAAAGGGAAAATCTCACTGCATCATTATGTCATTAGACTAGACATAAGCAACGAGACTATCCATTATTCTAAAGAACAGTTGGGTAAATTAATTAGATAGTCACTTATTAAAGATATTTAAGTCTACTAATTATAATATTCCAACTAACACATGATTAGTTGACTCTAGTTCTATACGTTTCATTACCAGAATTCTACAAATAACTAACATGAGAGTTAGTGACAAAATTAAATGTTAAGGCTATAAAAACCATAATAATCAGTCTTTTAACAACGCCTTTCGATACCTTATATATTTTGAAAATTAATCAGAATATAGTATCATAACTAAGCAATGTTATGAAGGTTGTGAGGTTTGCATAGTCAACATAAAGTCACGCTTACCTTAAACTCTCATTTTATTTGTTCTAAACATCTGGATTGAAACATTATTAAGATAAAACTAGATGATACCTTACACTTTCACAACTTTTGTCATCATGAAAATGAGAATTTTGACAAAAGGAAAATGAGACTTATAAATTTCATCCATCATAACCAAAATTCATGAGAAATCATGACATGGTTAATGAGGATGATTTATTAAACTAATCTCATTCTAAGTAATTTTACATCATGACGTTAAAGCCCTAAGTATGACTTTACTTAAGGAATAAGTTTGGGTCCATCTTAAGTCATTCACTGACATTAGTGGAACTTATTCCAATTGGAATATTCAGACATTATTCATTTATCATTTAAAATACTATCAACTTGTATCTAAAATTTTGTCGCATATGGCCCATGGTCTTAAAGAAATCTACTCATATATGTGATTAACATGATTTCTATTAAATATGTCCCTAAGTTTTATGACATTTGGACATTAAGGAAATCAAGTCAAGTCTAACATATATATATATATGATAGGTTCCCACGTCACATACCTAATTGAAACTTCTCTTGTAGCATTCTAGAGATATTAAAAGATCAGTGGGAGCATTAAGTGTTTTAGAACAACTTGCAATAGTTGCAAGAGGTGGGGGAGTGAAAATTTCACATTACCTCAATTTGCACCTCTTGTACAAGACACCGCTCCATCACGACGTTGTTCCATCAAAACTTGTCTCCTTAAAATCTAATGCTACTATTACAAAAGTTTCATTGTTGCTTAATTGTGGGCAAGCTTAGATTTCTGACCTAAACCAACATAATCCTCAACAAGAGAAACTACAATGACTAACGTCACTAATATGTTTTCTCTATTAGAATTTGTTTGGTCGTTAAATATTGACCCTAAGCATGCTGAGTTCCTAAAGATTTCTAAGGTCAGTGGGAGTAGTCAAAGTCCTTATCATGACTTGCAAGGAATACAAGAGGCGGGGGGAAGAGTGTCATTAAATTTCACTCCAAATTTAACTCCGATTACACCTCTTGTACACCATACTGCACCAACTCTCTTACAAACTTAGAATCCTTAAAATGATAGCAACCTAAGCAAGAGCTAATCCATAAAACTGAAACTTCTAACAAAAACTTCTAACAAACTCAATAATCAACTAAGGAGGTCATCTAGGTTTAAAAACCTACTAACTTTGATGATTACATAACCTCCCTAACTGAAGTTGAAATGGATTTTGGAAAAGTTTACTGATCCTATCTCTTCTAATTAAGCCATTAGTGTCAATCAATCTTCTGAATTGAATAAAATAGTTTTCTAGTAAAACTGATTTTATGTGTTCGCATAACGTTTGGGATTTCATTGAATTACTTAAGAGTGTTCATAACTAAACCAAATCCTAATATATAAACGTTAAGACACAAAGAAGCATGATTGATTGTCAAAGGTTATACTCAGGAAGAGATATATTATTAAAGAATCTTTATTACATATCTAACAAAAGATTTCTTTTAGGATCATCACTGTTCTAGTAGCTTATAATAGTTTTGAGCTACATTAGATGAACATTAAAACAATTTTCCTAACAAATGGTTGACACATTTACATGTTCATTAGATAACAACCTAAAGTTCCTAACTGAAGGTTAAAGAACACTTTATTTGTAAGCCAATAAAATCCATGTATGGTTTAAAGCAAACATCATAATATGATGAAATCTTAACACAATTATTTTCATCAGCAACCAAGTGGAATAATGTACCTACCTCAAGATGAGTGGGAGCAACTAAGATAAACTTGTCTATATAGATGATATTCTTTTGACAAGTAGATGTTACATAAGTCAAAGTATTGTTAACACAAACTTTGATATAATAGATCTCAGAGATATCTCTTACATAATAGATATCATAACATGTTGAGATAGACTAAATGGGACATTACTTCCGTTCCATAAGTTTAACATTAAATTGGTCCTTACATATGTAACAAACAATACTGCTCTCCTTTAGAGGATAATAGGATAAATGAGATTATTTCTTACGCTTCATTAATTAGAAGCCTTATGTAAGTTTAAGTCTATACTCGTTTAGATATTACTCACATTGCAACACACTAGATATGTCTAGATTAATGTGAAGCATCTAATAGAGTATTACAATATCTTTAAAAGAAACGAGAGACTATAATTTAAAGAAGAAGTGAGAACTCAAACCGGTTTATTATTACTCTAACTTTGTAATATTCAAAGATAATAAAATGTAATTTTGGGTATATCTTTAGGTCAGCAGACAAAACCTATCTCATGGAGGAGTCATAATGGACTGATATCAACAACATAAGTTATAACGACATAATATATTGTTGATCACAAAGCAATATTTACTAAATGTTGTTGGAAATTTATCAGTGGACTCATAAGTTTATTAACTCCATATAATTAATATTTTGAAGACTTATTGTGATAGAGTCAGCTACCATGTCTCCTTGAACAGTAACAGTTCGAGAGGTGCTGCATTAAAATTCGATACACAATTAATTATTCGTTTATGAACGAATTGAGGAAACTAAATCTTTGTATCGAATACATTCGTGATATGCTTAAGGATCCTATAACTAAAGGTCTATTACCCATAAGTCTTATTAAGAGTGCACATAAAAGAGAAGGGTTTTAATTGATGACCATGTACAACTGCATATCGTACTATGAATGACTGACTATTAATTAATTTTCCTCATCAGTTTGATTTTGTATGTCTCTTACATATGTTCTGCCGGTGTAATGACATATAGACAACTATAAATACAAATCAAACGTTAAAGGGCTTACATATTTTGATCATAACTGTTAGGTTTTAAATTAAGGCTATAGTATGACTAATGGGGGTCCTGAGTCGCATAATGATTCAACGGCTGTATTTCTCTGCTATAGTACTTGTTTAAGGCTAAAATGAGTATTAACTTCTGATCAGACTAACCTAATACTCCTGATAAATGATTATTCGGCTAAGTGGGAGAATGTAAGATTAAATATTTATTTATTTATATTTAATCTAGTAGCCATCATTATCATTTATATAATATAGATCAAAATATATTAATAACCTATTAATAATTAGTTGGTAATTGTTGATGGACCATATTGCCCTTATTAACTAATTGGGTTTCCTCTTGGGTGTATATAAGGAGATTATTAGAGAGGTAAAAGGTTAGACACACAACCTAATAACACTAACATCAAATTCGTCCCTCTCTCTCCCTAAACCGAACCTTACCCTAATTCGGTTATCATCACCATCATTACTGTACACCCTAAGGAGGAACCGAATCAACTTGACAAAGATGTCGAACTCAATGGCTGGATCTCTGACTGGATTCTCTTCTGCTTTGAATGCCATAACAGGTATGTTATTCATGTTTTCCATTTAGTTTAAACAGAACTGATCAACAAGCATACAAGATATTTTAATCCTAAAGCTTAATGACAACTGAACATCTTTAATATTGATTAACCACAACAAATCCAATGCAAACTAAAACCCTAAAGAAAGTTAACCTCAGTTTCACATTAGTTCAGGGTATTTTGATTCTATTCTAGCTTCATACTTGTTTTACTTCAAAAACACAAATGGATTTAACCGGAGCTTGCAAATCAGATCTTCACTTGGATCCACTCTTTCTGACCCACTCACACAACTTCTTAAGCTTCTTGTCCCCTTCAACAGCTCTCGTTGCCTTGCGATTCCGAACACGAGTGGTACGGAATTAAGAATGTTACAACATGTGTCTTCAAGGCGGACGGTTGGAGGCACGCGGTAACAGCCGTGAAAGAAAGGATGCTGAAGAGCTTGCATGGCTGTGGGCTTTTCACAAGGACACCATGAAAGAAGTGATGCAATTAGATTAACCGCATCAGAGCTTGCATTCGGCAGTAGTTCAGAAAACTGTACACCAGGAAAATCAGGAAACCGATAGCATATATTTTATCAAGTCCCGAGAACCACGTACTTTCAGTTGGGGTGCCTAACACTCAACAGATTTTATGCATTACATCTGCTTCAGAAGAACCTTGAAACAATGGTTGGTTGGTAAATAACTCAGCCATGATCGCACCAGCAGCCTACATATCAACCGAAGAATTGTAAAATGACGAACGTAGAAACACCTCCGGAGCACGATACCATAATGTTGTAACATTTTGAGTGTATGGCGGTTTACCATTCGTCTCGCGGGCCATACCAAGATCGCCGATCTTTACCGTATTCTTGGATACAAGAAGGTTCCCAGGTTTGAGGTCACAGTGAAAGTAGCCTTTCTGGTACATGTGTGCAAGACCTTGAAAGATTTGGAAGCACAAGTTTCTTATTTCGGTTTCGGAGAATGGCTTCATTCTTGCAACCATAAGCTTGTAGAGATCGCATTCCATGCATTCAAATATCAAGAATAGTGTGTTGTTTTCTCGTATGATCTCCTTAAGTTTTACGATATTCGGATGATTGGCCATCTTGATGAGTGATTTGACTTCTATCAAGTTCATGCACTCTTCTGCTCTGTGATATTCTTCGAGGAGTTTCTTGATCGCAACAACCTCTCCGGTCTGCTTATTCATGGCTTTCCACACAACCCCATATGACCCACGTCCAATTTCCATGATTCTTTCATATTTCTCCATAGCGTATAGACTGTAGTGTAGTGAGTTTTGAATGAAGTAGTATGTTGAATATGAGATTAGGGTATGTTACTTATTTATACGGTTTTATATATCATGCATAGAATGTCGGTGCATGTTTATTATTGTAACACAAAAATCTTAATGTTTAATATAAGTTCTTTCAATTTAATATGGGATAAGAATATCTACATAATTCAAATTTGCAAATTTGAGTTTTAAAAATATCATTGTTTCTTTATATATGAGAGAATCAAAGAAGTATATCTATCACATTTAAGATTTACAAATATGAATTTAAAATTGTTATTGTTTCTTTTATCTTCTAAGATCATAGTAGAAGTTTTATGTTTCAAAACATGAAACAAGATATGCGGCGATAATTACGTAGAAAGAATCCTTTGATTTTTTTTTTGCATTTGCTTAAGAAAATATAAATGATTTAATTTATACACGAATGAAGTAAGTTTTACATAAATTCCAAAGAATCGTCAAAAACGTACATTATATCTCTTATACAAAAAGCAACGAAAAGGTTTGACAAGCAATGAAGAGTCGTGTCTATTCCAAACAACATTCATAAACCAATGTGTTGCATCTTTTACGGAACCATAATGACTATTCCGGTTACATCCTCTGGTGAGTATAAATAGGGTTGGCAGGGGTCATTGTAAATAAGTTCATTCATACGGAATCGTTAAAACAAAGTCTTTTTTTAATTGTTCGTGTCATCTTGATTCATATGTGTTTATTGATTTGATTTGAGGGTCATCGAATTGGTACCAACGCAAAGGTTGTGAAGAGCGGATCAAGAAGAAGAACTGATTATGGGGTGCGTCGTTTCGATTACCGATCATATCAAGAATAAGAAAAGTAATCGGGAAGACTCATTCGATTGCTAAAATCCAAAAGTTTTGTTGAACGCATGAAGAAAGTGCGTTGATACGATTTTTATGTATTAATTTGTTTAAACGGCAACGTTGTTTCGAAAATTGTGATTGATTTCTAGAAAACTACTTTTGCTTTGAAACAAACGATTGCTTATGAATTCGTTGTGTTTTGTGATAAATTGCGATTACAAATGTGCGTTGATAATATATTTATGTATTAACATGTTTAAACGATGCCGATGTTCTGTTACATGATGAAATGCAATTATAGATGTGCGTTAGTTTTTTACCGATGACGATGTTGTTGTAAATTAGTTGTTTCTGATCTGAAGAAAATGATTTGGTATGAATATGGAATAAAATGCATTACGATGATATTGCTGTAAATTGTTGATATATCTAGAGAAGCGTGGGTTCATATTTTTGTATTTTGCCGTTCAGAGTTGCAAACCACATGTTGTTTTCCATTTATAATAACAATTTGTTCTTTCATTTTATAATTTTATCTAGAAGATGAGGGCTCCATATCTACGTTTCTTTTGTTCACTTTCTCAAATCTATATCCTTTTTTTCTAAAAAGCTAATCATTCTTCACTGGACAAAGAACTAGTGACGCCGTAGATGATCCGAAGCATTGGTCCTTACACCATCTTCGTTAGGCCATAACTTGGCCGGAACCCGATGTCTTAAAAAACTCTGTCTTCTTCTTTATCTCGCCCAATGCGGTTGTTGGAGGTTGCCGGAAGGCGATTTGAAGATTCTTTGCCGGAAAACTTTATTTGAGTGCCAACCTTCACTAATACGTTTTAAATTTGAAAAATATTAGAAATAGTTTGGGAAGCGGTTACGGTAGTAGGGACGTCACGGTGGCGAATGCTGAGGTGGAGGAAACGGTTAGTGTGTGTATATGTTTGTGAGATAATAGAGATAAGAATATGGGCGATGGAGCGGTAGGTTTTCTTGATTTTTATATAGGTGGTGCAGCGTTTGGTGTTTCACTGTGGGGATATAATGTTTGTGCATCTCTAAATCACTTCACCTGTTTCTCCATTTTTTTTGTATGATAGTAGAACATGTAATGAAAAAATATAACATCCATATCATACTCTTTTTCTTATTATACTTTAAGATTAATGTATTTCGTCTTTGCAATTTGGCTTTTTTATTTAGTGAAACTAATTCACGAATATGTGATGTATTACTTTATAAAATAACATAAAAAAACATATGTAATTTTTTTTTGTTCAAGTACATGAAGTCAGTGGCGAAGCTTGAGATTTCCGACCGGAGGGTCGAAAACGTATATACCAAAAATTTCTATAAAACCGGGGGGTCAAAAACATATATACCCAAAAATTTCTATACGAAAACTACATACTCTCCACTAACGAGTGAAAAGTTCGGGGGGTCGGCCGCCCCTAGAAAGCTACGCCATTGCATGAAGTGTCATGTGGTGAAAAAAAAACCAAGTGGTACAAAATGTATGAGCGGTGTATAAGTCGAATTCGTCATTACCTAAAAACGTCCTGCCGTGGATTGATATACTTTAATAGTTTTTCATGAATCATTACTTGCTGAGTTAGTTACATTACGGTCATATGTTGTTCAGCAGCAAGTCCGCAATGCGCGATGCAAAAAAAAAAACATTAATTATTAATTATTATTATTTCAACTTTAAAACATTTATATTTTACATTCTAACCCACATGACCTTTAAACTTTACAATGGAAAACAACATGTGCTTTGCAAAGGTTTTGTTATCGTTTCGACTTAGTTATTCTTTACTACAATGATTTTTACGTTTTGGTCTAAGTTTGGCGAGTTAACATTCCGTAACACGCGTACGTGATTCAACGTTTTTACGTGTAGTTTAGTTCGGTTTAACGGTCCCGTCGGGTATCTTCCCTATTTTTCTTCTAGGGTTTATTAAAAAAAATACCAAATTGGAAGAAATGATGGGGAAGAGAAGAGGCCTTTGGAAGGATGTTCAAGGAGAACATGGAAGCGTCGTTTCTTCGATGGCGTTGCAGGTCCGGTCATGGCGCTGATTGAAGACGGTTGCGGCTGATGAATGAGTAAAAAGTGTAAGGACCTTCAAAAATGTCCCAAAACGACCCATAAGTGAAAACCCGGACCCCTGAAACTCTACTGTGCATGAAAAATCAAGAAATCAAGATTTTTGGGTTTCAGGCGGGCCGCATAAGCCATAAGAGAAGCTTACGCGGCCTGCGTCAAAGCTCTGTTGACCGGATAAGCGTTCCCGGTCCATGTGTCACACACGTGGCATGCCTACCGATGACACGCTAGCCCTAGTCTACGAATAGATGGCCCTCGCGGGCCGTGTAAGTGTTAAGTCTGGGTTTACGCGGGCCGCGTAAACCCCAAATTTCTGCTATAAATTGGTTTGGCCACGAGCAGTTCACTGGTGTCGAAATTTCAATAAAAAACACGAAGAATACTTCTCAAAAGTCGAAAATCATATTCACAGTAGTGAAGCGCTGCTACGATACAGGGTATTAACTCGATCGCTGCTACGATTCAATGTCCGATCGATTGAAACTATCCGATGGATGTTTAAGTGCTGCCCACATTAGGGCCATACTTTGTCATTCGTCGTGAATTCGATGGATGTTTAAGAATTGCACTTTGTCATTCGTTGTGAGGGTTTTAGTCTCGTGAGTTATCGTAAATGCTGTATTAGTTACTGACCTAGTTCGTGTGCATTGTTATTTAAATTAGGTTACAAGGCTAATCAGTAGGGTAAACTCTGCCCGTTTAAATCTGCAATGTGAGTCAATCTCTTTTTATCAATAATGTTTTACAATACTCCAAGTATTTTCAAAGGTTATAATTACAGGGATTAAGTCATGGTTATCTTAATCACTGGCTAGTAGGGTATTGTGCACATTACTAAATTTCTCACGGTTAGGCTAATAAATCCTAACAGTGATAATCATCACTACTTGGGGAAAAAGACCCAATGGTGGTATGACCACCGTCACCAGGAGGTGACACGGCGCCAGATAAAAATAAGATAGAAGCCATTGTAATCGCTCTTATGGTGTAATTTATAACTATGTGTCGTTTTATTAAACTTGAGTGACTCGCCAGTATTTCCCCGCTGATAAAATATTTTCAAAACATGTTTCAGGTGACTACTGTGAACCAAGGAAAAGTGCTACGGAGCACTAACAAGCTTGAAGTAGTGGCTTAGTTAAATAAATAAACATGTTTTGTAAACCAGGGAATTTCCTAAGTAAAATTCCTCTATTGTAAATTACGTGGTTTATCCCGAATTATGAAATAAAATAATCGGGCATTTCAAGTTTTAAAAGATCCTGAAAAATCTTCCGCTGTCAACTCAATTAATAAATACCTCGGGTTTCTGTCCCGCGACTCCTGGACCGGGTAAAACCGGGACGGGGGCCGTGACAGAAAAAGGTGGTATCAGAGCCACTGATTTAAGCCAATTAAGTATTAGAAATACTTGATTTTCCTGATTACCATCTTGTGATTATGTGTTTTATTAACTGACTACTTGTTAGTTACAGTATGGGTAAGCAAAGAATTTCGGACATCTATCGTTAATTAGATAGTTCACCAAAAGATAAAGGAACTTCATTTCAATCAAATTCCTCAAGATACTCAGCAGATACGGAGGAAGGAATATTTGTTCGTAAGGCACAGTTTGAGAAACCACTTACCATTAAGAAAAGAAGTTGGATTATTAGAAAAAGTCAAGAGAAAATAAAGAAGTCACTAACAAAAGAAGTGATAATTAATAAAGAGACTCAGGAAACAGGTGATAACCCACCATGGGAAGATGAATTAGACGAACAATGGGCAAATCTCTATATGTTAGCCACTACAGCAGTAAATGTTAACTTTTAATTAAGTTAAACTGCCAACATCCTGACCCAGTACTAGCACCCATGTCATCCATAAGCCATAAACTTTAAAGAAACTTGCCCATTAGATAAACAACTTAGTAAGAAAAGATAGACTAAAATAATTATCCCTAGTATATTTTAAATTTCAGTTGTAATTTGTAATAAATATATATATATATAATCGCAATATTTTGTTTTAATCAATCTGTTTGTATAAATATATTAGATATTTGTAGTTAATATTTAATTTTTCTGATTACTTTTTTTGTGATTTTGTGAAAATTCAATTTACAAAATTTTAACCCAGAATTTTGTGTGTTTTTCATATCTACTAAAACAGCATGAATGAGTTGTCTACAGCTCTTCCGAGTCTCAATCTCTATTCTGTTAATGTGGAAGTTTCCAGAGACTTTACCGGTTATTGTGCCGACGTGGAGGAGCCTATGGATTTTCAAGCCCAGCATCCGGATAAACCCAAGCCAAAGAAGAGAAGAAGAATTGTGGGCTGGAGGCGTGTGCGCAGGAGGAAACCAGCGACACGGAAAGTTATAAAGACGGGGGATCCCAAAGATAATGGCAAAGGAATAGAAATTGGGGAAAGTTCCAGGCAAGATCAGGAAATGACACCCTGGGAGGAGCTGGATAATAAACTGGCACTTAGTGACCTCATCGGACCTGCCGGTGAAAACCTCTTTAATTACCCAGCGGAAGCACAACTTCCAGTTGACCTAGAGCCTGAAATCCCAGATCCTATTATCCACACCCAACCTCTACCAGCAGAGCTAGAAGAATGTGGACCACCGACTGGCAGTTCCGGAATCTCTTAAATAACCCTTATACCTTTTTCCCTCAGTTTGACCCAGATCCTGCACCAAACCCACCGATGAGCAATGAGAACTTGGCTGAACTCCGCCATTTTGGCGAGGAGCTGGTGGATGCAGGGAATCGAATCCGGGAGGTGGGAGAACAGATCTCCTGGAAGTACGACGAGAGGGAACGTCGCTTCTGAGATGCCAGCAGATGGTGATGATGTGGTTGTGGTTGTATAATAACAAAATAATAATATAATCATAAAAATATAATTATGTGAAATAACCTAAAAATAAAACTTTTGTAAGATAACGGGTGTGTACGGACGCATATTATAATATATAAAAATGGAAGTCGAAAAATCGACAATTTTGGCTATACGTGTTGGTGTGATTATGTGCGATTATTTTATTATGTTTGGTTATTAATTATTTTATGCTAATCACTTATATAAATTAATTACCAGATGGAACACGCTGGTAATGAACCCGTTAACGAAGTTAACCAATCTAGGCAAAACAATGAAGATCAATTTCTGAATAGGCAAGATATCGAGAATATCGTTGCTCAGGGAATAACCAATGCTATTCCAGCAATCCTTGCTGCTGCCCGAAATTCAGTTGAACCTCAACAAATTATTCCTAGCAAACGTACACACGGTGAAAATTTTAGTAATAGTGTAAACGGAGGCGGCAACCATACTAATAACGACAACGATGGAATGCAAGCCCCACTCCTTAAGAAAATGAAAGCTGCAACGCCTGGTTGCACTTACAAGGAGTTTCTTGCCTGTAAACCGGTTGAATTTGCAGGCAACGAAGGGGCGACTGCTGCACTGCGTTGGTTAGAGAAAACCGAGGCGGTGATTAAAATAAGTAAGTGTGCTGAGGAAGAAAAGGTCATGTACGCGTCGCATCTTTTTAAAGAAGGGGCGCTAGAATGGTGGAATACAGTACTTCAAGCCAAGGGAAGCGATGTAGCCTATGCCATGAGTTGGGGAGAATTTAAGCGGTTAATGGAAAGAAAATTCTGTCCCGAATATGAGAAAGAACAAATGGCAAATAAATTTCTGAACCACCGAATGGTGGATGTAGACTGTTGAGGTTATACTTCGACATTCTTCGAGTATGCTAGAGTTGTACCTACCCTGGCTTCGCCAGAACCGGTACTTATTTCTCGCTATATTTGGGGATTGATTGGCGAAATTCGTGATATCGTTAAGGCTACGAGACCCCGCACTATTGATGATGCTGTGGAATTAGCCAACACTTTGACGGACGGACTAGTACGTACGCAAGAAGAAAATAGAAAGAAGGAAGTGGCCCAAAAGATTACCCAGGGATTCCATATGGGTAACCGTAGTAATTTCAAGAAAAAGGGAACCGGGCAATCTTCCACTGTTTCATTTTGCAATGCCTGTAAAAGGAAGCATTTTGGAAGATGCAAAGGATATTGCAATTTCTTCAAAATCCCGGGGCACCAAGAAGAAGATTGCAGGAAGAAGAAAGCAACAATCTGCTACAACTGCGGAGAAGCTGGACATTTTAGGCCAGATTGCCCGAAATTGGCCAAACCAGCTGACAAAAAGCCAAACCTGCAGAAGGAGCTACCAAGAAGAACGCAAGAGCCTTCCAGTTGACTACTCAGGAAGCAGAACTAATCCCTGATGTGATAGCTGGTACGTTCCTAGTTCACAACGTTTATGCAAAAGTATTATTTGACTCTGGTGCAAACCAAAGTTTTATAAATAATTCATTCTGCCAAGCTCTTAACCTACCCTTAACCAACCTTAAACAAATCTTTACGGTAGAAACGATAGATGGGAATTCTGTTAACATAGATAAGGTTTTGCGAGAAGAAAAGATAGAACTCTTAGGCCATAAATTCTCTGCAAACCTGTTACCTATGAATTTAGCCGAATTCGATGTGGTATTACGAATGGATTGGTTAGTAGCCAACCATGCTCGAATTCTCTGTGATAAAAATTCTATAGAAATTCATACACCCACAGGAGAATTAGTGGTAATTACAGGAGATAAGCCACGAAAGCCACAAAATTCATTTCAGTAATGAAATTGGCCAGTTATTCAAGAAAACAAGAAGTGGTGTATATGATTTCAGTAATCATTAACACGAAAGGTAAGGAACTTAAAGAAATTCCTGTAGTGACAGAATACCCAGATGTATTCCCAGAAGAACTACCGGGGTTACCACCCAATAGGGAAGTCGAATTTAGAATTCATCTAATTCCTGGAACTACACCGATAGCCAAGGCACCTTATCGGTTAGCACCCACCGAAATGCTAGAATTGAAAAAGCAATTAGATGAATTGTTAAGTAAAGGATTCATACAACCTAGTTCATCCCCGTGGGGAGCTCCAGTGTTGTTTGTGAAAAAGAAAGATGGTTCGATGCGAATGTGTATCGATTATAGAGAATTGAATAAGGTTACAATTAAGAATCGATACCCATTACCTAGGATTGATGACCTTTTCGATCAACTTCAGGGAGCTAGATATTTTTCTAAGATAGATTTACGCTCTGGATATCATCATTTGAAGGTACAGGAAGAAGACATACCTAAAACTGCTTTCAGAACTAGGTATGGTCATTACGAGTTTACAGTCATGCCCTTTGGACTAACAAATGCTCCTGCAGCATTTATGGACATGATGAATAGAATCTGTAAACCGTATTTGGATAAATTTGTAATTGTCTTCATCGACTGTATACTTATTTATTCCAAAAGCCAGGATGAACACCGTCAGCACCTGCATGCACTCTTAACTTTGTTAAGAAAAGAGAAGCTTTACGCCAAATTCTCGAAGTGTGAATTTTGGCTGCAGGAGGTACAATTTTTAGGACACATGGTGAATCACGAAGGCATTCACGTAGATCCCTCCAAAATAGAAGCGATCACCAAATGGAAGGTTCCGCAACTAGCTATGGAAGTTAGAAGTTTTATAGGGTTAGCCGGATACTATAGACGATTTATTAAAGATTTTTCCAAGATAGCTGTACCATTAACTAAGCTAACCTGTAAAGCAATTAAATTTGAATGGGGACCTAGGCAAGAAGAGGCCTTTAGGATTTTGAAGCAAAAGCTAACAAACGCCCCAATTCTAGCCTTACCAGAAGGAACAGAGGATTTTGAAGTTTACTGTGATGCTTGTAAGCTAGGATTAGGATATGTGCTAATGCAACGCAAGAAAGTAATTGCGTATGCCTCAAGGCAATTGAAAAAGCACGAAGAAAACTATACGACTCATGACTTAGAATTAGTAGCCATAATTTTTCCCCTTAAAATTTGGAGACACTATCTGTATGGAAGTAAGTTTACTATCTATCAGATCATAAGAGCTTAAGATACATATTTGGGCAAAAAGAATTGAACATGAGGCAAAGGAGATGGATGGAAATCCTAAGTGACTACGACTGTGATATTCAATATCACGAAGGAAAAGCAAACGTAGTTGCTGATGCTTTAAGTCGTAAGTATCATGAAAAGAAAAAGCGAGTTCGTGCTCTTAGGTTAAGTCTACAATTAGACTTAATGGAACAACTGAAGAATGTTCAAGAAACAGCAATCAAAGATGATGCTGAAAGGATGAAAGGAAGAATAAAGGAATTAGAGCAAGGAAGTGATGGAATTTGGAGATTCCACAAGAAAAGAATTTGGGTACCTAAACAGGGAGAACTAAGAAATAAGATTTTAGAGGAAGCCCATAAATCTAGGTATACCATGCATCCTGGTAATAATAAGATGTACCAAGATTTAAGAAATAATTTCTGGTGGATAGGAATGAAAAAGGATATAGCTAGATATGTATCTAAGTGTCTTACTTGTTCACAAGTTAAGGCAGAACACTAGAAACCCTCAGGTCTACTACAACAATTAGAAATGCCTGTATGGAAATGGGAACTCATAACAATGGACTTTGTTACTAAGTTGCCCAAAACCCGAAAAGGTAATAATGCAATTTGGGTAATTGTGGATCGACTAAACAAATCAGCTCATTTTCTACCCATGAAAGAAACCTTTAGCATGGAAAGGTTAGCAAAGTTGTATGTAGACGAGGTAGTATCCTTACATGGAGTCCCACTCTCCATTGTATCGGATAGGGATAGTCGTTTCAGTTCCCATTTCTGGACAAGTTTCCAGGAAGCAATGGGAACCCGACTAAATCTAAGCACTGCATACCATCCTCAGACAGACGGACAAAGTGAAAGGACGATCCAAACACTGGAAGACATGCTTACGGCATGTGTAATAGATTTTGGTGGAAATTGGGATGACCACCTACCCTTAATTGAATTCTCCTATAACAATAGTTACCATTCAAGCATTGAAGCTGCCCCATTTGAAGCACTGTATGGACGAAAGTGTAGAACTCCAGTTTGTTGGGCAGAAATAGGAGAAAGCCAATTATCAGGTCCTGAAATTGTGCAAGAGACCACCGACAAGATCACTCAAATCAAGGAAAGACTGAAAACGGCTCGAGATCGCCAGAAAAGTTATGCCGATAATCGACGCAAGCCACTAGAGTTTCAAATTGGAGACAAGGTACTCTTGAAAGTTTCTCCTTGGAAAGGAGTAGTTCGGTTTGGTAAGAATGGAAAGCTAAGTCCAAGGTACGTAGGACCATTCCCAGTAATACAGCGAATAGGACCAGTTGCCTATCGCTTACAACTACCAGGAGAGTTAGCTGGAGTACATGACGTGTTTCATGTATCCAACCTCAAGAAATGTTTATCTGACGAATCATCGGTAGTACCTCTCCAAGACATAGAGGTAAATGAAAACTTAAATTTGTAGAGAAACCAATTCAAATAGAAGACAGAAAGATCAAGTTTCTCAAACACAAAAGATTGGTACTAGTGAAAGTCAAATGGGATTCGAAAAGAGGACCAGAATACACCTGGGAGCTGGAATCGGAGATAAAGCGAAAGTATCATCACTTATTCCAATAAATCTCGAGGACGAGATTCTAAATAAGGTGGGGAGGATGTAAGGACCTTCAAAAATGTCCCAAAATGACCCATAAGTGAAAACCCAGACCCCTGAAACCCTACTGTGCATGAAAAATCAAGAAATCAAGAATTTTGGGTTTCAGGTGGGTCGCGTAAGTCATAAGAGAAGCTTACGCGGGCCACGTCAAAGCTCTGTTGACCGGATAAGCGTTCCCGGTCCACATGTCACACACGTGGCATGTCTACCGATGACACGCTAGCCCTAGTCTACGAATAGATGGCCCTCGCGGGCCGCGTAAGTATTAAGTGTGGGTTTACGCGGGCGGCGTAAACCCCAAATTTCTGCTATAAATTGCTTTGGCCACGAGCAGTTCACTGGTGTCGAAATTTCAATTAAAAACACGAAGAATACTGCTCAAAAGTCGAAAATCATATTCACGGTAGTGAAGCGCTGCTACGATACAGGGTATTAACTCGATCGCTGCAACGATTCAATGTCCGATCGATTGAAACTATCCGATGGATGTTTAAGTGCTGCCCACATTAGGGCCATACTTTGTCATTCGTCGTGAATTCGATGGATGTTTAAGTATTGCACTTTATCATTCGTTGTGAGGGTTTTAGTCTCGTGAGTTATCGTAAATGCTGTATTAGTTACTGACCTAGTTCGTGTGCATTGTTATTTAAATTAGGTTACAAGGCTAATCAGTAGGCTAAACTCTGCCCATTTAAATCTGCAATGTGAGTCATTCTCTTTTTATCAATAATGTTTTACAATACTCCAAGTATTTTCAAAGGTTATAATTACAGGGATTAAGTCATGGTTATCTTAATCACTGGCTAGTGGGGTATTGTGCACATTACTAAATTTCTCACGGTTAGGCTAATAAATCCTAACAGTGATAATCATCACTACTTGGGGAAAAGGACCCAATAGTGGTATGACCATCATCAGAAGGAGGTGACACGGCGCCAGATAAAAATGAGATAGAAGCCATTGTAATCGCTCTTATGCTGTAATTTATAACTATGTGTCGTTTTATTAAACTTGAGTGACTCGCCAGTATTTCCCCGCTGATAAAATATTTTCAAAACATGTTTCAGGTGACTACTGTGAACCAAGGAAAAGTGCTACGGAGCACTAACAAGCTTGAAGTAGTGGCTCAGTTAAATAAATAAACATGTTTTGTAAACCAGGGAATTTCCTAAGTAAAATTCCTCTATTGTAAATTACGGGGTTTATCCCGAATTATGAAATAAAATAATCGGGCATTTCAAGTTTAAAAGATCCTGAAAAATCTTCCGCTGTCAACTCAATTAATAAATAACACGGGTTTCTGACCCGCGGCTCCTGGCCGGGTAAAACCGGGACGGGGGCCATGACAAAAAGTCACGGTTCCGATCACTTAACCATTATTGTTGTTTTTTGAACATTTAGTCTGAATTATTGGAGTTTTATAAAAGGATTGAATTTGATATACTTGATTAAACTTTAAAAAACATCATATCGTTGGGTTGGAATTCCGATTGAGGAAATTTGAATTTGTTTCAATTGTGAATTGTGAAGTTTTTTCAATGATCTTGTCTCACATAATCGTATTTATAATCAAAGTCCCGCCGCAACGCGCGGGTTAGCGTCAACTCATTATTTAACATACATAAACTTATAGATATTTAAATTGGTTGGAAGAGATTTTTGGGTCAAGGTGTTATGAAAAAGAGTATAATGAAATAAATTTAAAGAAAATTGGCTGACTAGCATGTATGATTTGGCAGGTCTAACGTGATTTAAACAGATTTAACCGTTGTAAAAGTAAAAGACGTATGTATTGTAGTGATTCAGTCTTCATTGTAACTTTGTATGCGGATCGAGGAGAGAGGCTAGAAGAGAAAAAAAAAACATGACTTCTTAGTCTTCATTGTAGAAGTTAAAATTGTTATTGTTTCTTTTATTTTCTAAGACTACAAGAAAACAGGGCAATAGAGGCGACGATTGTCGCCGATAATAATCCAGATCATCGCCGCTATTGGTAATCGTGGCGACATATCATGGCTATTGTAACGCCGCTATTGACCACATGTCGCTGCTATTGGTCCATGTCGCCGCTATTGGTCCATGTCGCCGCTATTGGTGGTTGATCTTTAGCAGCGATACTTCGTCGCTAATAAGACATCGCTAATGACCTTCGTCGCTATTACCTGATGAGTATTATCCTGAAAATTCACTGGAGACGGCTTTATCAATTTTCATACCAACAAAACACGAATAATTTGTTACTTAACTTGTCACACCCCAACCGATGGCGGAATCATCTGGATGTGGCATGATGCGAATAGGTTGCTCGAGAGAATCCATAACGACTAATTATGACAATATTTAATAAGGTTTAATTTCCTATACAATCAAACAAATATTCTCACAAAAATCGAATCGAGTTTCAGTAGTTTCTCAAGCAACAAAGCAAGATGTGACAAAACTTGCTATTAAATTTAGGCGGGTTTCTAAAAACCTAGACTATTTCCAACAGTAAATCCATCAACCTGTCACATACGTTAAAATAAAAGTCAATACAACAATGTAAAGGTGAGTACATAAGTTTAGCATAAGTATAGTAATAAAGCGTATACGCATAATCAGCATGTAACACGTAAATGGGTGAATCAAGTAAGTTATCGACAATGATACAAGCTAACCAACATGACTGCGTGTTAGAGTATGCGCGATACATGTTCACCGCAGTGAGCACGCACGTAAAGTTAGTATGAGATCCTTAACAACCCCTGAGTAAACAGGCGCTGAGTCCAAACTATAGTACTATCGTTGCTAAGGGTGGTAGGGTAAGTCATCACTGTGTAAACATAGCAAACAACCATTCAGCGATTCACGTATAACATGTGAGAACGGTTAGCGTTTATAAAGAGTTTAAGCGTTGTGTGCGACGTGTTTTGATAGAGAACATAAGTAACACCCAAAAAGTGTGTTAAAGCGAAAAAGGGTCGAGTATACTCACAGTACGTGCTTAACAGTTAAACACGGTCTGGAAAGGAGTGGAGGGAGCGCCGGATCAGCTTGCATATGGGAACAGAAGTGCATAAGTCTTCCAAAGTGCTGAAACGGTCAAGTTGGAGTGTCGAGTGGAAAACCTGTTCTTCGTACGAAGGGTTACTTCGTACGAATGGTGTCGGGTGCTTCATGCAAGTTGCTTGTTTCCGTGTCCAAAATTGAGTGTTCTTCGCGTCTTTCTTCGGGAAATCGAGTATTCATCCCCCCAGCCTTAAGCTAGTGATTAAACTTAGAGCCGGAAATGTCTTTTGAGCGATTTAGTCACATGTGGGAACATGGGCTGGTTCGTACGAAGGGTGCCCCTTCGTACGAGCCAGTCCAGTTCGCACAGGTGACTGGTTTTGCGTCTTCATGCGTTTGGAACTGTGTTTTCGCCTGAATCGGATGTGTTTTCGAGTCCTTTTCATGACGGTTTCGACACCGCTTCGTCCCACTATTCAGTGAACGAAACATATGTCGGTTTTGGTCCTTTTTAGTGTAAAAATCGAGTTTAAAACAGTTTTCCTTGGGTTAAACACTTGGTGAGTGCGAGATAATCAGATATCTATCTTGGGAAGCCAAAGCTAAGCCCAATACAATCGTTTAGAAGTTTTGATGAAAAAAGATGAAGGTTTTCGTAAATAGAGAAGTTTAGATGAAATCGGAGATAAACTTGTGAAAAAATCGTTGTGATACTTGTGAAAATAGTGATTCTTACTTGGGAAGCAGAGAGAAGGCAGGTAGGGAGTGTTCTTGTGCGAGTGGCAGCAAGTTGTGAATGAGGGAGTGAGTTGGGTATTTATAGAGAAAAGACACTTGGTGCGAGGGGTTCTGTGTGAAGGGGGTGCGTCGTATGAAGGGGGTGCCTTCGTACGAAGGGACCTGTTTTCGCGTGTCGGATGATCGTTCGGTGTGTTTGGTTGCGTTAGTTAGTTCGAGTACTTTAAGTGTTTTAGCGAGGTATTAAGCTGTGTTGCATTGCGTTTTAGCGTGATAAATCGAGTTGCGCGAGTGAGCGATTGAGCGTTTAAGCGAGTATCAAAACACATATAACATGTTTAACATTTAAACACACAAGTAATATAAATAAATCCGCGTTTTGAGTTCGCGTTGCGATGAGCGTTTAAGTAATAAGCGTTTAAATGCGATAAATTATCAATATAAAATGCATTTAAAAATGTTGTTAACCCTTGGTAATCATCGAATCTCTTGGAGTACAAGCGTTTACGAATGAATCAACGATAAAAATAGGAACAACCGAACGTTGGGTTGTTACATAACTTGCTTGAACTCGATAATGAAGTAGAACACTACATATTTTCTCATTAAAATCAGATTTACATATCATGATTTCTAAGATAAAAACTACATGATTTACAAGAGATAAAAACTAGCTAGTGGCCGGAGCATGACGACAGAGCTTGACCGTGGTGGTGGTCCGGCTTGACGGTGACAAAGGTGGTGTTCCGACTAGATGTTGACAGTGGTGGTGGTGGTCAGGCTTGATGGTGACAATGGTGGTGGTGGTGGTCCGGCTTGACGGTGACAGTGGTGGTGTTCTGGCTTGATGGTGACAGTGGTGGTGGTCCGGCTTGATGGTGGTGGTGGAGCATGATGGTCGTTGTGGTCCGAGGGTGGTAGAGCTTGACGATAGTGGTGGTGTGTTGTTGAAGGTTGGGGAAATGGAGCGTGTGAAGTGTATGAGGAGTAGGGGTGTGCACAGTTCGGTTTCGGTTTTTTCAGTTTCTACACCGGTTTTTCGGTTTTTACACCGGTTCGGTTCGATTTTTCGGTTATTTCGGTTTTTGAAACAAAAGTATGTAAGATTCAAAAATTAAAATTATAATTTAAAATTTAAGAATCTTTCTTATATGTTTACATTTAAGTTATTATACTTAGCATTTTCAATTAATAATGTTCACATAAACCTAACCTTCTAATCTATTTTTATGTTTCCCTAAGGTTTTTATTAGGAAATTCTCTTTTATAATACTTTAAAGATTATTTAGTTTTTATATTAAATTTTGCTATTTGTTATAGCCAATGAATAAATCATTTCAATTATAAATAAACATGTTATTGTTTTTTATTATAAATACTTAATATTCAAGAATAATATTAATAATTTCTAATAGTGTGGGTAAACACTTAAACATAAAAATATATATGTTTTTTCGTTTCGGTTCAGTTTTTTTCGGTTATTGAAAATGGTTATCCGAAAACTGAACCGAAATTTTCGGTTATTAAAAATCCGAAAGCCGACGGTTTTTGTTTCGGTTCGGTTTAGTCGGTTATTTAGGTTACGGTTCAGTTATTTCGGTTGTTTGCTCACTTCTAATGAGGAGGATGAATGGGAGGTGTGTGTTTGTTTAAGATGAAGAAGAAGAGCTGGAGAGATGTCCACCATTAGATCATCACCTAATCAATGGCTAGGAGCAGCTGTTGCTGGCTCACACGGATCGTCACCATTTGCGGCGACACCTTTAGCCGCGACACAAGGCATTAGCAGCGACATGCGATGTTGTCACCACTAATGCCCTGCGTCGTCGCTAAAGGTGTCGCCGCTAATGGTGACTTTTCATGTAGTGTAAAGATCATAGTAGAAGTTTTATGTTTCAAAACATGAAACAAGATATACGGCGATAATTACGTAGAAAGAATCCTTGATTTTTGCTTACATTTGCTTAAGAAAATATAAATGATTAAATTTATACATGAAGTATATTTACATAAATTCCAAAGAACACATTTAACGCTTAAAACTTATAAATTCCACAATACATTATTTTACTTAAGTTATAGATATTTAAATCGGCTGAAACTAATCTTAGGGCTAAAAGGTGTTTAGAAAAAGAATAAAATGGAATAAATTTAAAATTGTTGTTGTTTGTTTTAGTTTCTAACATTAGAGTAGAAGTTTTATGTTTCAAAATGAAACAAGATGTAGGATGATAATTACGTTGAAAGAATCCCTTGATTTTTGTTTGCATTCACTTAATAAAATAAATGATTTAATTTACACATGAAGTAAATTTACATAAATTCCAAAGAAAACATTTAACGTTTAAAACTGTTAAATTCCACAATACATTATTTTACTTAAGTTATAGATATTTAAATCGGTTGAAAGTGATCTTAGGGCTAAAAGGTGTTTAGAAAAAGAATAAAATGGAATAAATTTATAGAAAGTTGATTGAGTAGCTAGCATGTATGATTTGGCAGGTCTAATGTGATTCAAACGAATTCATTCATCGTGAAAGACTTCACACGTATTATAGTGATTTCATCTTCATTATGACTTTGTAGGTAGAGGAGAGAGAAAGATAGAAAACCATGACTTCTTAGTCTTCATTGTTATTAATTTTTAAGGAAAATTACGAGCATAGACATAGTTGGTCAAAAGTTTTCAAATATAGACACAAGTTTTTAGCTTATTCAAACTAAACTAGCCAATCAGGTTTCGACACGTGCCCTTTAGCGGTTTACTAGCTGAACAAGTAGCCGGTAAGTTTGGCTCTGAAATTTTGGGTTATTTTAGTGCTGGGTCCACTATACAAACTTTGTCGAATCAACAACTTTTAGCCGATAGGTCAGTTGATTAGCCAAGAGAGACACGTGGCCTAATGGCTTAGTTTCCTGCAACAAAATCTATATTTACCGCTAAGCCGGAAGGGATGGTTCTATTTTGCTCGGCTCGGCTCACCCACGAGTAATGGCTCACCAGCATACGGCATAAAAGTTCGAGTCAACTTTAAATGAATTGATATGGCTAGTACCCGCTAGCTATTAGGCATCGGCTAAGCCGTTACATTATTCTGTAAAGTTATTGTTTTTATTCCGTGAAATGTACCGGCTTAATAAAAACAAGAGTAAACTTCTGTTTTGCTCCTTGTGGTTTGGTTATTTTAACGGTTTTGCTCAAATAGTTTAAAAATAGCCATTTTCCTCCCTGATTTTTCTAACTTATCTTCATTTTGCTCCCAGCCTCTAACTCCATCAGGGAGGAAACTGGCGACAAACTCAAAAGATTAGGGAGCAAACTGGCGACAAACTCGAAAGATCAGGGAGGAAAATGGCTATTTTTAAACTATTGGAGCAAAACCGTTAAAATGACCAAACCTTAGGGAGCAAAACAGAAGTTTACTCTAAAAACAATAATTGTTAACTAGCTATGTTAACTAAACGGCTAATTACAACTTACTTTTAGTAAATATCTTAATGATTTGTTCTTAACATATATCAATATATTCAACTTCTCTCACTTTTTAACCTCCATCTAGTTATATCTATATATTCAATGTATGTGTTAAGTCTATGTAAAAGTCATTTCTTGTAAATTTAAAACCTTTATAAACATGCTTAAAAGCTGCACTAAAAACACTACTTTCTCATGCACATCAGTGACAAGAGAGAACGAATCGTCAAGGTGTGAGTTGACCTTCAGCTTGCTAAAAGGAAGCCGGCTAGAACATAGAGTCAAAAAGTAACTAACTGAGGCAAAGTTCTAGAAGGCTAGATTGAAGAGATGTGCCCTACAATGAGATGAAAGCACGTCACGAAGTAGAGATAGAGAGATTGAGTTGAATTTCAACTCTGACAAATTGAAATGGAATTGAAGTCCCGGAACCATTGGTCATATTGCAATGGTAGGTTTCCTAGTTTTCTTTGTTTTTTGTGGGTTTTGGTCTTAGTGGCTTCCTTGATATTGTCTGTGCAAGCAATATTTGAGTGACGAACCTCTGATCGGACTTCTATCTTGGTTTCGCCGTTTGTGGTGCTTATTTTTGTTGTTCTTTTTCCTTTAAATCTTATTTGCTTACTATGGCTGGTGATACTATTATTAATACCGGTGATACTACTACTACTACTACTACTAGTTGTACTCTTGTTAGCAAAATTGATGCCGGTAATCCTTTGTTTCTGCATCCTAGTGATTCTGCAAATTTGACCAATGTTAATGTTAAACTTAAAGGCACAGAGAATTACATTGTTTGGGCAAATTTTATGAATCTTGCTTTACAGGTTAAGAATAAAATTGGGTTTATTGATGGTTCTTGTGTTAGGTCTACTACTGATGATGTTTTAGGTATACAATGGGATAGATGTAACTCAATTGTTCTTTCTTGGATTTTAAATTATGTGTGAGAAGAGTTGTATCTTGGTCATGTATATTCCAAGTTAGCTTCTAAAGTTTGGAAAGATTTGAAAGAAACCTATGATAATTTTTTAGTTCCAATTGGTAGCAATTGTAACACCCCAAAAATATTAGAAATTAATATTTATTTACATATGGTATATATGTTGATTTAACCAAGGAATAATGTGACTAGGATTAATTAACCTAGTTAAAAATATCTAGTGAATAATAAGGAAAACTTGAAGTAATTGACCCATTTATAAACCTTGAACCTTTGAGGGACTAAAAGTGGGCAAGTCGGAAAATTGTTTTAATTAGAACAAATAAAAACCAACACACACACACACACACACACTTAAGTGTGTGTGTGTGGTCGAATACATCAGGGGAGCCAAGGGAGTTCTTACAAAACCCTAAATCCATCAAATTGATCAAAGACAAGTGGAATCAAGCTAAGAAATTTGGTGCTTTAACTAAAATCGTGATTACCTAAGCTAGGGGATCACAAGGTATGTCAAATTTTATCATTTGGTGTTATCTTGAAATTTTAATAAACACTCATAATTGAAATTCATGCTTGAATGTTGAATGTATGAGTGTTGTTACGTTGAAACCATGTCTAGGAGTAAACTCTAGTTAAAAGTTTGATGATATAGTGATGAAAACTATGAAATTTATAATCACCCATATATGTGCTATGTTGGTTTTTAGAACAAAGTGATGAACACAAGAGTTTGTATGCTAAATTGTGAAAAATTGATGTTATGATGCAAGATTTGATATTGTTCATGAGTGCTAGACATAAGGGTTTGATTTAATGATTGAAACTTGGTTAAAAAGATTAGCCATGAACTAGATAGAAGAAGTATAGAAATCATGCCCGCAAGGTGTTTGTTAAAATGCCTAAACGAAAGTTGATATGTTGAAATTATGAAAGAAACACGTAATTGGCTAATTTGACTAATTACGTGTGATATGAAATAGTACGGGTTCTAAACATGATGTTGATTTAAACTTAATTGTGTATATCATATGAACAAGGGTAGTTGACTTTTGAAAGTCAAACTAACCAATGATGAAGTCGAATAGTAGTTTCGACGTAAAATCCGTAAAATGGAATAGTCGTAAATAAGGATGACTAATCTAACCGTCTTACGAATTATGATGATAGTTTGACGCTTGACAAGCTAGATGGAGGCTTGGGAAAGAAGCGGGTCAAACGGATCAAATGGATCAAGTACGCGGAAAAAGTGCATAATCGGATACAAGGTAAGTAAAGCTTACACTCTTCTATTAGATCATTTACTCGTTGAAGTTGTTATGATTATGATAAAACTGTAAATTAATTATGGTGATCCGACGCGAAATAATACGGGTCGGGATAAGTAATAAGGGGTAAAACGGTAATTCGATCTTGAATAGACCGAATAAACAATGACTTTTGAGAAAAGACATATTATGGGGTAAACTACAATGAGTAAAAAGGGTAATATGGAAATTGGCCATGAGCTAACAGACCAATAATTGTTTTTGAGAACGACGCTCTACGGCGTAAAACATGATAAGTCAAAAGAATTAAGAATTGATTTTTAGCAATATGATAACACGGTGTAAACTGGAACGGGTACATGAATGTGATGGTAAAATAAATACCATCTTACGATGAATAAATGGTCAAATGGATTAAACGGGTCAAAAGGTGATGAAATCACCAATTGACATTAATGTTTAATGTTGTTGTCGAGTTTTATGCTGACAGGAACGAATAGCGCGTGAGACGTCGTTGTTATTAACTAACAACTTATATGATGAGGTATTAAAACGGGTCAATACTTTGACCCGAGCCAGGTACGCGTAAATAAGATTATAGCTAAACGTGTGATTTTGGTCAAATAGTTGTTAAAAGTCCTTCGTCGTTGAAGGAAGGACTAATGTTGACCAAAATGCCCTTGATCGATAAACCGGGCAAACAACCACCCTTAAGGGTTGTTTAGGAACATGTATCATGATTATGCAAGCTTTTGATAAGTATAAAGGTTTTAGGCATAAGCCTTTTGGGTCAAATGCCTATAAATGGGTCTTTTCCGTAAAACGACTAACCGAAGAGTACAATTCGGAATAATTGGTCAATTATACTAAATCCACCATGAAAATAGTTGTGGTGGAATGTAATTAGATAATTTAAATGTGGGAAAGTGACGTGTGAAAAGAACGAGCGAAATTTAAACTTGCGCATAATTTGAGTAATGGCCCCGTAATTTACAAAAGTTATGAATCCGAGATAAAGATTTGGAGTTAAATACATTGGTGTAAAATTATGATTAACTAGAAACAAGGTTGTGATTTTTGACGTGAGCGGGTCAAATGTGTTGAAATTAAATATAAAGCCAAGGGCTTAAAATCTAGAAAATTGTTTATCCGGATGTCGGATTTTAACTCCATGTGATGGAGAATCAAATTACGATCGCATAGGAAAAAGAATCGTGTAAAATGGATCAATACGAATAAGTTATGGTCATTTCCGTAAAAACTAGTATAGCTGGGAAAATCCAGGTCTGCAAACGAAACCTGCTGGAAAAAGTGCTTCCTCGCGCCACGCGACAGAGGAAACACAAACTGGCGCGCCACGCGACAGGTAGTCGCGCCCCGTGAGGGACCTTATTACTGGCAAATTTTTATTTCTTGTTCGTTTTGATATCCAGATTTGATTTAAACACATTATAAGCTCGTATGACTAATCATTTCATGGTTTATGAAATGTAGGAATATCTTTGGATGCCGGATGACGATCAAACTCAACGAAGAACTGAACACGATCAAGATACAAGCTTCCGCACGTTGTTTCGTCGTCATTTCTAAATGACGAACTCATACATATTATGTTGTATTGTTATTAATTTGAGAAAAGTTTTTAATAAACCCGTATTTTCTAATGTATGTGTAATCGTAATTACATATTTATACCTGAAACCAATATAATAATAGTAAATAGAAGTAAGGGCCTTACAACAATTGTGGCTACTCAGTCGTTAGTAATTCTTTAATATTGTACCCATTACTACGTTTGGGCAGGGAGCTGATTCTACAAGACCGCATTCTTGAATAATGACTTGGATGAAGAGGTATACATGAAACAACCTGAGGGTTTTGTTTTACCTGGGCAAGAATACAAGGTGTGTAAACTTGCAAATCCTTATATGGTTTGAAACAAGCACCTAAGCACTGGCATCAAAAATTTGATGAGGTGATCTTATCTCATGGTTTTCTTCTAAACCAAGTTGATAAGTGTGTCTACAGTAGATTTGAATCCTCTGGTAAAGGAGTGATAATTTGTCTATGTGTAGATGATATGTTGATCTTTGGCACTGACCAAGATCAAGTTGACATGACAAAAAAATTTATTGTCTTCTAATTTTGAAATGAAGGATACGGGGAAGGCGGATGTGATCCTTAGATTAAAGATTAAAAGGAGTAACAATGGTATAACCATAACACAGTCTCATTACATTGAGAAAGTGTTGAAGAAAATCAATCATTATAATTGTTCTTTTGTTAGCACTCCCCATAGATCCTAGCATCTGGTTAATGCCCAATCCTGGTGATTCAGTTCACAATTAGAGTATTCTAGGTTCATTGGATTCTTGATGTATGCTACGATTAGCACAAGGCTTAACATAGCTTATGTTGTGGGTAAGTTGAGCAAATTTACTAGTAATCCTGGTGCTCAACACTAGCAAGCAGTGAACAGACTGCTTAAGTACCTAAATGGAACCATGAACTTTGGTTTATACTATTTGGGTTTTCCTTCAGTTATAGAAGGGTACTCTGATGCAAGTTAGATAACGAATATGGAAGATCAATCTTCTACAAGTGGTTGGGTATTTGTACTTGGAGGTGGAGCCATTGCCTAGGCATCAACGAAACAAACTTACATCACTAACTCAACTATGGAATCTGAGTTTGTGGCTTCTGCAATAGCCGGTAAAGAAGCTGAGTGGCTCAGAAATTTGAATCTATGATATTCCATTATAGTCGAAACTGATATATCAAATCTCTATCAGGTGCGATAGTGCAACTACCTTGGCTAAGGCATATAGTCAAGTGTACATTGGGAAGTCTAGATACTTAGGTGTTAGACATAGTATGATTAGAGAGTTAATCATGAATGGAGTGATATCTGTTAAGTTTGTTAAATCTGAGCTTAATTTAGCTGATCATCTAACCAAAGGGTTAGGAAGAGATCTCGTGAACAAATCAACTAAAGGGATTGGGTTAAAGTCCATTTAAATATCTTATGTTAAGACCCCCAATTCCCATCTAATACAACGTTAGATGTAGAATTCAATGTGAATATCTTGTCATAACAATATTGGAACACATTAACAAATCATCCCAAGGTATGTGTTCAGACTGCAAGATAAAGTAGGATGAAGTTGAATTTCTTAATAGTTCATTGATAAATTGCAAGGCATGTGCAAAAGTAATGAACTACCTATAAGAATATGAAGTCTAGCCGCTTCAAGAAGCTTTGGACTTGAGATTTGATATATTATTTGAAGGATTAGGACACATGCTAGTAAAATATTGTGACAAGTGGAATTTGGATTTGTAAATGCATGTGTATGTGTAACATGGGTTCAGTCCAATGAGATACCTTATTATTCTAATATTTGTATCGTGTAGTATACTAAGTGAAAATTCAATCCTCGTGACATTTTCATTATGCATGCATTTGTGTTTCTTTGAGGATGGTTAAGTTAATCATGGATACCACCAAAATGGGGGAAGAATATTGGTAATTTTAGTGTTATCAACATATTTGAGGGTATTGAATTAACTTGTCGATCCAGATAAAAACGTCAGTGATTAATCGAGTTACTTAACACGGGAGTGCGGGCTCGTTTGACCCGAATGTTATTTGGGGCTGGTATTATATAATTGCTTTGGGCTCAATATATTTTATAGTAGGCCTTTTATAGTGGGCTTATTATATGTTAATCAAATAATAATTATTAAAACCCCATTACGTTTAAAGTCCACAAATCGTTTGTGAATTGGTTTTTATTTAGTGCACCACAATGTAGGCCTAATGAAATGAGATTTCTAATTCTCTCGACCGTGTATTAAAGTAGGCTGATTGAAATCTCATGAGATATTTAATTCTCTCGATCGTGTATATACAAAATATAGAACATGTATACTTACGATTACGAGCATTCCATCAATTTCAATATCACAAAATCACCCAAATCCAACTCCTACAAGAGTAATCTATGTCTAATATGATAAATCATTGTGTGTAACTCGCAAATACGTTTATATGATAGTTCTCATACAATTTAGAGATTAATCTAGGTTTCTCAAAACTTGCAATTTCAATTCGAGTTTCAGATTTTCTAATTTCTTTGATACTTGTTCTATACCAAATATACAACACCAACTAGCAAGAAACCGGAGGCCCAAGAAAACCGAACAAACAAGAACAACTTCAAATATAGAGTCAAGTTACACAAAATTGAAAGAATCCCATGACGCTTCGTCAAGATCATTAGTCTTAGCTCTGCTCTAAAGCCACAGGAATCCGAGAGTCTTGACCTCACCCACTATACCTACTACATAGCCGCCTTACTCTGAAATATCAGCTTGTTTTGCACATGCCAAATAGTCCAGTAGGTTATGATGGCCTCGATGATTCTCTTCCCATTCTTAGACATATTCAAAGATCAATGAAGTTGCATCAAGTCTCGAGCACTGAAAGCGAAGAAAGGCTGCAAACGGCACCACGATGCAATAGCCATCTAACCCTCACCCGAAAAAGAACAAGTAAGCTGAGAAAGAATGGTTTAAAGATTCGGCCCACTCAAGGCAAAACAGACATAAAAAAGAGAATCAATATGAATATTCCGATGTTGAAGATCATCTTTAGAAGGCAAGCGACCAAGAAAAAGCCTCCAGCCAAAGACGTTCACTTTCAGAGGCAACCAAGAATTCCAAGAAAAGCCAAACCTTTCTGAATCAGCTTTGAAAAACTGAAACTTTTTCCTCGCTGATTTAACAGAAAAGCCTTCATCAGGGTCAATGTTCCAAGACCAAGTGTCCGGTTTATCGTTTAGAGACACCCCAAAAAACTCAAGACACGCCATTAACTCAGTGTCATCCGTCAAATTGACATGTATGATGTATTTTACTAAGGAGCTGTTTGTTTACCTCTTAATGAGTCTCTTAATAGTTTAGACCTCTTACTGGTTCAGCACTTAATGGTTCAGACTATTTGTTTCACGAGCTAATGTCTGAATGGTTCAGACATTTGCCTTTGAATGGTTAAGCATTATACTGAGTCTGAATGGTTAAGACCTCTAATCTGAATTGGTTAGACAGTTGCCTCTGAACGGTTAAGCATTATACTGACTCTTAATTGTTCAGACCTCTTACTTGTTCAGCACTTAATGGTTCAGACCTCTTATTGGTTCAGCACTTAACCATTCAGAAGTTGCCATACAACCCCTAAAAGAAAATTTCATATATTCGTTTTAAATTTGTGAAGTATCAAATTTTCGATATATAAGATACAATTCTCAATGGTTTAAGAAAATATTACAATTAACAAGGTTAGAGAGTATATGAAGTTCTTCCTTTTAATAATCTAGGTTCCCATCTGACTACATTACCAATTCATAAACTCCCTCATAATAGGGAGAACTAAATTATTTTAAATATAGAAAAACTTCTATCAAATGAAAATTATTTAAAATAATTTTTGTGGTTTTAACATTTGAATATACTAAAATAATATTGTTCCATCTTTGGCTTTAAAAAAATTTATAATTTAACCCATTAACAAAATAGAGTATGTACAATGATATTAATGAATTCGCTTCAACTAAGTAGTGCCTAATGTGAGTATTTAGATGGTGTAAAATCAGATAGCATATGTTGTCATTCTAATAAAAAATATAGAATACAAATTCACCCATATAAGATATAACCTAACACCTCAAACATCATGTAAGGAGGGACTCCCATGATATATAAACATACATAAATATAACACAAAAATAATATATGATACCTTTTCAAGTTCATGCTTGCATGAGAAAATGACATTCCACGTCTATATCGATCTATCTCGGTTCACGGATTTTTAACGAGCTCAATTGTATGTTTGCGAAGGCCGACGACTTTAGAAAGGTTTAATCGTCTCAAAGACACAATTGATCAATTGTGTAGCTGTAAACACACTCACAAACAAAACTATTCACCTATCGATATATCCATATAGCACACTAAACTTGATGGTGGTAGGTTAAGTAGTGGCTTAAACGTGTGTGGCGTGTAAAGCGATATCTTTCTTCTCTCTCTCTCTATATACACACACAAACACAGAGTGAGAAAGAGACTAAAGGGGTTCTAGCCTAGTGGAGTAGTGGTAGGTTGAGTAATGGCTTAAACATGCATGGCGTGTAAAGCGATATCTTTCTTCTCTCTCTATATATACAAAAAGAGAGAGATAGACTAAAGGGGTTCTAGCCTACTGGTATTAATATGGTAAGGGAATATTCTTCTGTATAAGGTTGAGAATTTGAGTCTCTTAGTATACATTAGTGCATATAATTAGAAGTAGAATTATAGTCTACGTAGAAATTGTCATGTACTGAAAACAAATTAAAATAGCAAAAATATTACGTTTACGTTTCATCAAATTTTCTAACAAAACATATATACAAAGCATTCAAGAAATTTGATCCTAAGCTTAATGTCAACTGAACACCTATAATAATGATTAACGAGAACAAGTCCAACACAATCTAAAACCCTAAAGACAGTTAACCTCAATTCCATTCTCCATACTTCTTTTACTTCAAAAACAAAAATGGATTCAACTGGAGCTTTCGAATAGGATCTTCATCACTAGCGTGCACTCTTTCTAACCCACTCGCACAACTTCTTAAGCTTCTTATCCCCTTCAACAACTCTCGTTTCCTTGCAATTCTGAACACGAGTGGTACGGAATTAAGAATGTTACAACGTGTCTTCAAGGCGGATGGTTGGAGGCACGCGATAACAGCCATGAAAGAAGTGATGCAACTTAATTAACTGCATCAGAGCTTGCATTCGGCAATAGTTCTGAAATCCTCACACCAGGAAAATCAGGAAACCGATAACATATGTTTTCAGCAAGATCAAGTCCCGAGAACCACGTACTTTCAGTTAGGGTGCCTAACACTCTACAGATTTTATGCATTACATCTGCTTCAGAAGAACCTTGAAACAATGGTTGGTTGGTAAATAACTCAGCCATGATCGCACCAGCAGCCCACATATCAACCGAAGAATTGTAAAATGGCGAACATAGAAACACCTCTGGGGAACGATACCATAATGATACAAAACGAAACCGTATCAACCAATAGTATAAACTAAAAAGAAAACGTCAAATCATATTCACCAAAATTGAACCTTTTTAGTCGCTCAATCAACCTATGAAACAACAAAAAATATGGGACTGAATCTAGACTTTTCTGCTGATTATGCGTATAATATTATTTACATTCGTTTTTATGTAAATTCGGGTTAACCCGATTAACATTATTTTAACCCAATTACTGACTTGAATTCTACTTTCAGGTTTCGGTTCCATCTTGTTTGGGTTCGGGTTCACGTTAGTTTTATTAAACTCGGTTTTCGAGTTTCAATTAAAAACACACCACCTCAAGATAAAATTGTTAACCCATACATCCCATGCAATTCCTACATTTAAATTGGCGCATACTTTTTGTTATCTTTCTGAAAATGAAAATGCAACGGGCTTTTTTTTGAAATCTAAACTTCTGAAAGGTCCAATACTAAGTGAAAATTTCATATAATTCTCTATGATTTAAGAAAATAACACAATTAACTCATAATAGGGAGACATAAATTATTTTAAATTCAGAAAAACTTCTATCAAATGAAAATTATTTAAAACTAGTATTAAGTCCGGCGGGGCGTAAAACCGTGACAATTAGCATCAGCGACCATCAACACTAAAGTTGCGGCGTGTTAATGCGGAGAAATTAGACTGAAACGTAATATATAGAAAATAATAACTAAGTCGATTTAGGACCCTCACGTTGCGACAACCTATCAAACATGAAAAATAGACGATGTAAAAACGTTGAACCACACATGCACCATTCCACCATGTTAACTCGCAAAATTTAGCGCGTAGTGTAAAACAAAACGTAAAAGCGTTGAACCACACACGTACGTTGCGCCGTTTTAACTCGTAAAATTTAGAATGAAACGTAAAACGGAAGTTTTGAGGAGTATATAAAGTATAGGGGACCAAAGTTAAAAGTAAAAAAATTGTGAGGTTAAATTGAAAAGACGAAAACTTTTGGTTGAAAGTAAAAAAATTAAAGAGTTATGGGTTAAAAGTGTAATGTTAATTTTTTTTTGAGAAGCCCCAAAGCGTGAGGTACAACACTACTATGCTATAACTTGTTGCTAAATTATAATATGTAAATGATTTTTGTGGTTTTAACATTTGAATATACTAAAGATAATATTGTTTCAACTTTGACTTTATCAATATTTATAATTTCACCCGTTAACAAAATAGAGAGCACGTACAGTGATATTAATAATATGAATACACCTCAACTAAGTAGTTCCTAAATGTGAGTATTTAAGTGGTGTAAAATTAGATAGCATATGTGTCATCGTTTTAATAAAATAATATAATAAAAATCAACCTATTTATGATTAAACCATATAAGATAAAACCTAACACCTCAAACATCATGTAAGGAGGATGTCACGCCCCGCTTAAAAATCAGATTTTTCCATCGCGATTCCGGAACCTTCCGGGCCATTCAACACACATTAGGGGCTGCTGGAACACTCCGGAAAGTGTTACAAAATTCTGGTCTCAAAGATCAAGCTACAAGGTTACGGAACACTCTAGAAATGGTTGGAAAATTCAGCCACAAAGGCTCCAGCCAAGGAGGGTCTAGATCATGCTTGAATCATCAAGTAAATACCAAGATATTATCAAAGAATGCTTTAGAATCTACAATAAAATATCTTGTATGGAAATCTCTAGATTAAGATCATTCTAGATATGATCCAACTAGTATAAATAGGTGTGAAGGGGTCACATTTGAAGCACCCAACTTGTTGTAATCACTCTCACTTGTAATACTTGTTCAAGTAATATAAACACCATCTTTCTTGTAGTATTGCACTACAAAACTTGTTCTCGTGTTTACTCAAACAAAGACTTCCGCTGCGATACATAACCAAACCCAACCACAAGGCTTAACTTAGGAGCATTCTAAGTGCCACACGAGAGTCAGAAAGTTACTTCGTGACAAGGGGCTCCCATAAAATATAAACATACATAAATATAATACGGAAATAAAAATTTGATAAATTTTCAAGTTCATGCTTGCATGAGAATATCACATTCCTCGTCTATATTGATCTATCTCAGTTTTTTAACGAGCTCAATTGTATGTTGCGACGACCGACGGTTTTAGGGCGGTTTAATCGTAACAAAGACACAAATGATCAATGGTGCAGCAATGAACACATTCACAAACAAAACTATTCACCTATCAATATATCAATATACCACACTAAACTAACTTTATGATGGTAGGCCGAGTAATGGGTTAAACGTGCAAGGCATGTAATGCGGTAGCCTTCTTCTCTCTCTCTCTCTCTATATATATATATACACACACACTAAAGGAGTTCTAGTCTAGTGGTATCAAGACGTGTAACACGATATCCTTCTCTATAAGCTTGAGAGAATCAGTAAACATTGGTGCATTATTACAAGTAGAATTATAGTCACCAAAACTAATTAAAATAGCCAAAATATTACATTTACGTGTCTATCAAATTTTCTAACAAAACACATACTGAGCATACAAGAAATTTTAATCCTAAAGCTTAATGACAACTGAACATCTTTAATATTGATTAACCAGAGCAAATCCAATGCAAACTAAAACCCTAAAGAAAGTTAACCTCAATTTCACATAAGTTCATGGTATTTTGATTCTATTCTAGCTTCACACTTATTTTACTTCAAAAACACAAATGGATTTAACAGGAGCTTGCAAATCGGATCTTCACTTGGATCCACTATTTCTGACCCACTCGCACAACTTCTTAAGCTTCTTGTCCCGTTCAACAGCTCTCGTTGCCTTGCGATTCTGAACATGAGTGGTACGGAATTAAGAATGTTACAACATGTGTCTTCAAGGCGGACGGTTGGAGGCACGCGGTAACAGCCGTGAAAGAAAGGATGCTGAAGAGCTTGCATGGCTATGGGCCTTTCACAAGGACACCATGAAAGAAGTGATGCAATAAGATTAACCGCATCAGAGCTTGCATTCGGCAGGAGTTCAGAAAACTGCACACCAGGAAAATCAGGAAACCGATAGCATATGTTTTCAGCAAGATCAAGTCCCGAGAACCACGTACTTTCAGTTGGGGTGCCTAACACTCGACAAATTTTATGCATTACATCTGCTTCTGAAGAACCTTGAAACAATGGTTGGTTGGTAAATAACTCAGCCATGATCGCACCAGCAGCCCACATATCAACCGAAGAATTGTAAAATGACGAACGTAGAAACACCTCCGGTGCACGATACCATAATGTTGTAACATTTTGAGTGTATGGCGGTTTACCATTAGTCTTGCGGGCCATACCAAGATTGCCGATCTTTACCGTATTCTTGGATACAAGAAGGTTCCCAGGTTTGAGGTCACGGTGAAAGTAGCCTTTGTGGTGCATGTGTGCAAGACCTTGAAAGATTTGGAAGCACAAGTTTCTTATTTCGGTTTCGGTGAACGGCTTCATTCTTGCAACCATAAGCTTGTAGAGATCGCATTCCATGCATTCAAATATCAAGAATAGTTTGTTGTTTTCTCGTATGATCTCCTTAAGTTTTACGATATTCGGATGATTGGCCATCTTGACGAGTGATTTGACTTCTATCAAGTTCATGCACTCTTCCGCTGTTTGATATTCTTCGAGGAGTTTCTTGATTGCAACAACCTCTCCGGTCTGCTTATTCATGGCTTTCTACACAACCCCATATGACCCACGTCCAATTTCCATGATTCTTTCATATTTCTCCATAGCGTATAGACTGTAGTGTAGTGAGTTTCGAATGAAGTAGTATGTTGAATATGAGATTAGGGTATGTTACTTATTTATATGGTTTTATATATCATGCATATAATGTCGGTGCATGTTTATTATTGTAACAGAAAAATCTTATTGTTTAATATAATTTCTTTCAATTTGATACGGGATAAGAATATCCACATAATTCAAATTTGCAAATCTGAGTTTTAAAAATATCATTGTTTCCTTATATACGAGAGAATCAGAGAAGTATATCTATCACATTTCAGATTTACAAATATGAATTTAAAATTGTTGTTGTTTCTTTTATTTTCTAAGATCATAGTAGAAGTTTTATGTTTCAAAACATGAAACAAGATATACAGGCGATAATTATGTACAAAAAATCCCTTGATTTTTGTTTGCATTAGCTTAAGAAAATGTAAATCATTTAATTTATACATGCATGAAGTAAGTTTTACATAAATTCCAAAGAAATAAAAAAAGTTTAAAACTTATAAATTCCAAAATACCTACATTATTTAACATACATAAACTTATAGATATTTAAATTGGTTGGAAGAGATTTTTGGGTGAAAAGGTGTTATGAAAAAGAGTATAATGAAATAAATTTAAAGAAAATTGACTGACTAGCATGTATGATTTGACAGGTCTAATGTGATTTAAACAGATTTATCCGTCGTAAAAGTAAGAGACGTATGTATTGTAGTGATTCAGTCTTCATTGTAACTTTGTAGTCGGATCGAGCAGAGAGAGGATAGAAGTGAAAAAACCATGACTTCTTAGTCTTCATTGTAGAAGTTAAAATTAAAATTGTTATTGTTTCTTTTATTTTCTTACATTACAAGAAAACGGGGCAATAAAGGCGACGGCTGTCGCCGCTAATAATCCAGAACACCGCCGCTATTGGTAATAACGGCGACATATCGTCGCTATTGTAACGCCGCTATTGATGGGACGTTATTGACCACATGTCGCTGCTATTGGTCCATGTCGCCGCTATTGGTGGTTGACCTTTAGCAACGATACTTCGTTGCTAATAAGACGTCGCTAATGACCTTCGTCACTATTACCTGATGAGTATTAGCCTCAAAATTCACTGGAGACGGCTTTATCAATTTTCATACCAACAAAACATGAATAATTTTTTACTTAACTTGCTTGAACTCGATAATGAACTAGAACACTACATATTTTCTCATTAAAATCAGATTAACATAACATGATTTTTAAGATAAACACCACATGAGTTACAAGAGATAAAAACTAGCTAGTGGCCGGAGCTTGACGGTGGTTGTGGTGGTGCAGCTTGACAGTGGTGGTGGTCCGGCTTGACGGTGAAAAAGGTGGTGTTCCGACTAGACGTTGACAGTGGTGGTGGTCCGGCTTGACAGTGACAGTGGTGGTGGTCCTGCTTGATGGTAATTGTAACAGAAAAATCTTATTGTTTTTTCTTTCAATTTATTACGTGATAAGAATATCTACATAATTCAATTTTTCAAATCCGAGTTTTAAAAATATCATTGTTATTGTTTCTTTTATTTTCTAAGATCATAGTAGAAGTTTTATGTTTCAAAACATGAAACAACATATACGACGATAATTACGTAGAAAGAATCCCTTGATTTTTGTTTGCATTCGCTTAAGAAAATATAAATGATTTAATTTATACATGAAGTAAGTTTTACATAAATTCCAAAGAAATAAAAAACGTTTAAAGCCTATAAATTCCAAAATACGTACATTATTTAACATACATAAACTTATAGATATTTAAATTGGTTGGAAGAGATTTTTGGGTCAAAAGGTGTTATGAAAAAAAGTATAATGAAATAAATTTAAAGAAAATTGACTGACTAGCATGTATGATTTGTTAGTCTAACGTGATTCAAACAGATTTATCCGTCGTAAAAGTAAAAGACGTATGCATTGTAGTGATTCAGTCTTCATTGTAACTTTGTAGGCGGATTGAGGAGAGAGAGGATAGAAGAGAAAAAACCATGACCTGTTATTCTTCATTGTATAAGTTAAAATTGTTATTGTTTCTTTTATTTTCTAACACTACAAGAAAACAGGGCACTAGAGGCGACGGCTGTCGCCACTAATAATCCAGAGGTGGTGTTCTGACTGAGCACTGTAACGCCTCTCTTTTTTGTAACTTTCTTTTTTTAGCAAGTTCATTTGTACTTTCCATTTATGGAAAGTTTTATTCCTTTGTATTCGTATTTCATTCCAAACATTGTAATCCGAGACTTGAATCATAATGAAAATTTTATCTTTTATAAATACTTGTGTTATTCATTATTCATATATACTTGTCGATTATTCATGAAACATACATATTTGATATCACTTACATGCAAATTCATACGTATTCATACTTATTTTACATGCAAAATACATTTATACATTCCTTTATTTATGCACGACACTTATACATTGCACTTATGCGTTTAAAGCGTTTAAAACCGACCAAATTAGCCAAAATGAAACATTGGGCTTTTGGGCCTGGCACATTCGTATGAATGGGCCGGCCCAGTTCGTCCCAAAGGGCCCATCCGCCCTAACCTGCCCTTCGGCCTATAAATACAAGGCCATCTCTATAACAACTCTCCTAAAATCCTTAAAACACCCCTATATGTCCTAAATTGCACCACGTATACGAAAAACGGCCCCGAAATACCTTTATTTTATTAAAAATCAAATAAAACAAAATTCTATGGTCGCTCACGGGGCGCGACAACATTCCCTGAGCTCGTCACGGGCCGCGACGAGATGACACCAGGCGAGCCCCTAGGCTGCCATGTGTCCCAGTCGTGTCGAAGCTAGCCGTCAACTCAGCAAAGCTAGGGCCTACCCTAGAAGGCCACGCGGGCTGCGAAGGCCCCTCTTGTTTCTCTTGCGGGGAGCGAGAACCCCCTTGTTTCCAGCCTATAAATGGAGCAGTCGACATTCAGTTGTTCCTCGTTCATTTCTCGCAAATCTCTCTTAGTTTCTTTATAGTAGAAGTAATTCTCAGGCATAATACCCACTAATTAGCGAAGCTCTGCCTCGTTGTAAGTATTATATCCCCCCCTTACATATTAGTTACTCTGCCCGATTGATCTAGAGCTCCGTAACGCATGTCAAGGCTCTGCCTGACTCAGTCGTTGGAGTTCTGTCTCGGGGGGAGGGTATAGCTAATGTAAATTGGGTTATTATACTAACGCGTGTGCATTGTTTAATTTAATAGATTATAACCAGGAAGTCACCAGGAAAAATCTAAAATAGCAATGTGAGTAATTCCTCTTTTTTGTAAACTGTTTTTACAAAACCTCAATTGTTTTAAATTATATTTAACAGTGATTGAGTATTTGTGATTCTATAATTACTGTCGGTATGTTGGGTTTTGTATACATAACTTGTTACTACACTGTGAGTAGTAGCATGATCACAAGTCAGGATTGACAGTACCGTGGGTGGTAATTAAAGTAGATGTAAACAAATGTAATTGCGGGTTGCCCTCAATGCTGTAAAATGATAAAACTTGTTTTGATTGAACTGGGATTCACTCGCCAGTATTTCTTGCTGATAAAACTTTTTAAACGCGTTTCAGGTAACAAAATGTGAAAGCCAAATAGAAGCCAGCTGGAGAGTACTGAAGGCTTGGAAAAGTGGCTATAAAAGTTACCAAAATAAAGAAGAAATTTTATTTCAATAAAATAGCGTTTATCCCTATAAACATGTTGTAATGGAAACTTGGGTTTTTCCCATGTATTAATTATTATAAAAATGTGGTGTTTTACTCTAATAAACTATTTCCTAACTATGGTCCTGATGTAATTTCCGCTACCAAATTAATAAACACTGATACCACTGAATCAGCGTGCCGCGGCCGCCCGCCTCCCGGGGTAGGAGTCGGGGGTTGCGATAGAAGGTGGTATCAGAGTTACAGCCACTGATTTCAGCCACAAAAATGTTCTGCTGACACAAAAAATTTATCAATTATATTAGGAAATAATCTATGTGATTACGTGCATATCTGTATATTATTATTATTATTATTTGATAATTTGTTAGTTTACAGTATGAGTGATCAAGGTCCGTCTGACGCCTATCGTCACCTAGACAGTTCTCCCAAAAGTGAAGGAACTTCCTCACAGCCTACTCCTTCGGGGTATTCTGCTTGATACCGAAGAGGGGATCTTCATCTTTAAGGCGCAATCCGAAGAACCATTCCCTACGAAAAAGAGAGGATGGTTCAGTTAGGGAGCACATGAGCGTAGGAAGCGAATGAGAAAGTTACAACAACAAAGGGCTTTAGCAGCAACCAATAGGGAGATGAACGCCCAGACCCAAGACATAGTCAATAGGCGATTGGCCAACTTTCACATACTAGCCACCACTGCAGCAGACCCAAACTTAGACCAGATACTGGCTCCACAACCACTACCACTATTCCCCACCCAGCCGATGGAAATAGAACCTAACCAAGGAGACCAAATTCATATACCCGCATTCGACCCAAACGAAATCCCTAGAATCCCAGCACCCAATCCTCTAGCTTATGATCTATGGGAGGATGAACATAGGGATTATCGAGAACTCTATCAACAGGAGGAACCCATACCAAACCCCATAGCACAATACACCAACCTTAACCCTCTAGACCCATATTGGGATAACGACCAGTATGTCCAGGAAATACTAGTCTACCGATACCCATACGGAGAACCTATCCCTCAGTACCCTGACCCAATACCCGCACCACCGCCACCCATGAGTACAGAAAACGTGCAGGAACTCCGCACATTTGGTGAGGAGTTAGTGGATGAAGGAGAAATGATAAGACAAATAGGGGAAAAACTCGTGTGGAAATACGACGAGCGAAATATGCAATACTGGATGAACCCCTAGTAACAATAATATATATATATATGTGTGTGTGTGTGTGTAGTTTGAAAAAAATATCAATTAAAATAGATAACCTAATACCTACTGATGCATAACTAGTAGTGTGTTTAAATTTCCTTTGTAACATGTAATATATATATATAGGGAGAGGATCATGAGAAAACTAGATATAAATGAGAAAACTAGAAAATTAACTAAAAACCACTAAAAAGGAGGGGGGAGACTTTTAATGAAGGAGGGGGGGGGGGGGGGGGGACTTTTAATGAAGGAGGGGTAAAATTGGAAAATAAATATATAACTTTTCAAACATTTCCCATTTCTCCATACGTTATCATTTTAAAACAAAAATGGCACCATAAGATCACAAATTTTTGTATCTTTCATTCAAGTATATTCGAACATATTTTTTATGACATAAAAAAAGATTTATGGTGTCGTCTTGTTTTCAATACTATTATTATAGTAGTGCACATGTGCAATATAACATGTACTACAATTGCATTACATGCTTAAAATTAGCTTTTTGAGTCTAGTTTAGTTTTTAGGGTTAGTTTTTTTTGGAGGTTTAGGATTATGATTAGGTTTTTGGGTGTGGGGGGAAGGGGGTTTAGGTTTTTGGGGGGTGGGGGGCGGGTTAGGCTTTTGGTGGGAGGGTGAATTTAGGTTTTTGGGGGGTGGGGGTGGGGGGTTTAGGTTTTTGGGGGGTGTCGGTGGGGGGTGGGTTAAGTGGTTTAAGCTTTATGTATTAGTGCACATGTGCAGTACAACAAATTTTTTTTTTCCCATACATAAAAAGTAGCGATTTTTCTATAAAAAATTGTAAAAAGAAAAAAATTTGGTATGTTTTTAGGTTTTTTTTAGGCTTTTTTAGTTAGTTTTTTGGTTTTCTCATTTAAACTAGTTTTCTCATGATCCATCCCCTATATATATATATATATATATATATATATATATGAAAAAGAGTATATGTCGCAATTCTCGACGATTTTGATCAATGTGTTTGTTTGCGTGATTATTTGCATTAAATCTTATTCTGTGATATTAATACCTGGTAAATGTTGTAATCCAGATGGACAACGAAGTGAATCAGGAAAATCAGAATAATGATAATAATGGGAACCAAATAGATAACAGTGCCATCCAACATATAGTGGGACAAGGGATTATAGACGCTATGCCATATATCATCAAAACTGTTAAAGAACCGGAAAATAATAAAACTAATAGTGGAAGTAAACGACCACCTACTGAACCCAGTCATAGCGTGAATAATGGACCGTTACTTCAATTGCCTATTCCAAAAAGAAGAAGAACCATGTCGTATGGTTGTTCTTTCAAAGATTCTAGTCTTGCAAACCAATAGAATTCTCTGGCAATGAAGGAGCCATTGCAGCTCTGCGTTGGATAGAAAAGACTAAGGCAGTCTTAAAAATAAGCAAATGTGTAGGAGAAGATAAAATTATGTTTGCTTCCAATCTTTTTAAGAATGCAGCCTTAGAATGGTGGAATACTATTCTCCAGTCTAGGGGAAGTGACATAGTCTATAATATGGAATGGACTGACTTTAAGAACATGGTTGAAAGAAAATTCTGTCATCCCAATGAAAAAGAACAAATTGCTAATAAGTTCTTAAACCTTAGAATGACTGGAGTAGAATGTAAAGGTTTCACTACCGTATTTTTCGAATATGCTAGAATAGTGCCAACCTTAGCTTCATCAGAACCAGTATTAATCTCCCGTTACATCTGGGGATTAATTAGTGAAATTAGACATGTAGTCAAGGCAGCCAGACCACAAACCATAGAAGAAGCTGTAGAACTAGCCAATACCTTGACTGATGAATTGGTATGTACACAAGAAGAAAACCAAAGAAAGAACTTAGTCCAGAAACTTACCTAGGAATTTCGCTATGGTAATTCCAACCGTGGGAAAAATATAGGTTCCACTTCCGCACCTTACTGTAAGTACTGTAAGAAGAAGCATTCGGGAAGATGTTCCATATACTACAACTTCTGCAAAATATCGGGACACAAGGAAGAAGACTGCAGGAAGAAACCCAGTAATGGAATATGCTTCAATTGTGGAGAAAAGGGGCATATCAAATCGAACTGTCCGAAACTAGCTCCAGCCATGAACAACAAGACTACTAAGAATGCTAGAGCATTTGTTCTGACTGCGGAAGAAGCCAAGATGATCCCGGATGTGATTGCCGGTATGTTTTTAGTTAATGATGTTTTTGCTAAAGTATTATTTAACTCTGGTGCGAACCAAAGTTTTATTACTACTTCGTTCTGCAAACTTCTCAATCAACCATTAAATAAACTTCAACAAGAATGCTTAGTAGAGACAGCAAATAGTGAATCCATTAAGATTACTAAAATCTTGCAGGGAGCAAGAATAGAAATTTTAAACCAAAATTTTATTGTTAATCTTTACCCAATGAATCTGGCTGGATTTGATATTGTATTAGGAATGGATTGGTTGGTAGCCAATAAAGCCAGTATTCTATGTGATCAAAAGTCAATACAAGTAAATTCACCAAAGGGTGAAAAGATCACAATTAAAGAAGACAAGCCATCTAGGTCCACAAAATTCATCTCTGTGATAAAAACTGCAAGTTATGCAAGGAAAGGATCGTTAGCGTATATGATTTCCATAATCATTAACACTAAAGGAAAAGAATTGAAAGATACTCATGTAGTATCTCAATTCTCAGATGTTTTCCCAGAAGAGCTACCCGGACTACCGCCGTATAGGGAGGTTGAATTCAGAAGTCACCTACTACCATGGACGGCACCGATTGCCAAGGCACCTTCTCATTTAGCCCAAGCAGAGATGCAAGAATTGAAGAAACAATTGGACGAACTTCTGGAGAAAGATTTCATACAGCCTAGTTCATCACCATGGGGAGCACCAATCTTGTTTGTCAAGAAGAAGGACGGATCGATGCATATGTGCATTGATTACCGAGAATTGAACAAGGTCACGATTAAAAATCGGTACCCATTACCAAGAATCGATGATCTGTTTGACCAACTACAAGGAGCTCGATTCTTTTCTAAGATCGATTTACGCTCAGGATATCATCAATTGAAAGTACAGGAAGAGGACATTCCTAAAACTGCTTTTAGAACTAGGTACGGTCATTATGAATTTACAGTCATGCCATTTGGTTTAACCAATGCCCCAGCCGCATTTATGGACATGATGAACAGAATATGTAAACCATATCTGGATAAATTCATAATTGTCTTTATAGATGATATTCTCATTTACTCTAAGAGTAAAGAGGAACATGCAGCGCATCTGCATGCACTCCTTACATTGTTGAGAAAGGAAAAGCTTTATACTAAATTCTCAAAATGCGAATTTTGGTTACAACAAGTGCAATTCCTAGGACACCTGGTTAATCATGAAGGAATTCATATGGATCCCACAAAGATCGAGGCGATCATTAAATGGAAAGTCCCTGAATCACCAACGGAGGTGAAAAGTTTTCTTGGACTAGCAGGTTATTATAGACGGTTTATCCGAGATTTCTCTAGAATAGCTATTCCTTTAACAAAACTGACATGTAAAGCAGTTAAGTTTGAATGGGGACTAAAACAGGAAGAAGCCTTTAGAATCCTTAAGCAAAGGTTAACCAACGCACCCATACTAGCGTTACAAGAAGGAACTGAAGACTTTGTAGTCTATTGTGACGCTTCTAAGTTAGGTTATGGATGTGTATTGATGCAACGTCAAAAGGTTATAGCCTATGCCTCTAGACAACTTAAGAATCATGATGAGAATTATACAACCCATGATCTAGAGTTAGGAGCCATAATTTTTGCCCTTAAAATTCGGAGACAATACCTTTACGGTAGTAAGTTTACTATTTTCACCGATCATAAGAATCTAAGATATGTTTTCGGGCAAAAGAATTAAATATGAGACAAAGACGCTGGATGGAAATTCTTAGTGATTATGATTGTAATATCCAGTATCATGCAAGTAAGGCTAATGTAGTAGTTGATGCTTTAAGTCGAAAGTATCGCGAAAAGCCAAGAAGAGTACGTTCTCTCAAATTAAATCTACAGATAGATTTAAATGAGCAAATTAGAGAAGTACAGGAATCAGTAATCAAGGACGATACTGTAAAATTAAAAGGAATGATTAAGGAACTAGAACAAGGAACAGATGGAATTTGGAGATTCCATAAGAAAAGAATCTGGATACCCAAACAAGGAAACCTACGCCACCGAATTTTAGAAGAAGCCCCTAAGTATATGATACATCCTGGTAGTGATAAGATGTATCAAGACTTAATAAAGAATTTCTGGTGGATAGGAATGAAAAAGGATATAGCAGCCTATGTTGCCAAGTGTTTAATCTGTTTAGAGGTTATAGCTGAACATCAGAAACCCTCAGGTTTATTGCAGCAGCTAGAAATGCCAATATGGAAATGAGAATTGATAACAATGGATTTTGTTACCAAATTACCCAAAACACGAAAAGGAAATGATACAATCTGGGTGATTGTAGACAGATTAACCAAGTCGGCTCATTTCTTAACGATGAAGGAAACTTTCAGTATGGAATAGTTAGCCAAGTTATATGTAAATAAAATAGTTTCATTACATGGAATTCCTTTATCTATTGTTTCTGATAGAGATAGCCGTTTTACTTCTCATTTTTGGACTAGTTTCCAAAAAGCAATGGGAACCAAGTTAAATCTATGCACTGCTTATCATCCTTAAATGGACGGACAAAGGGAAAGGACAACTCAGACAATGGAAGATATGCTTTGAGCTTGTGTAATTGATTTCGGAGGAAATTGGGACAATCATTTACCATTAATAGAATTTTCCTACAATAACAGCTATCATACCAGTATCAATGTTGCACCATTCGAAGCACTTTATGGACGAAAGTGTCGAACTTCAGTCTGTTGGGCAGAAATTGGAGAAAAGAAATTGTCTGGACCAGAGATAGTACAAGAAACAACGGACAAGATTACTCAAGTCAAGGAACGACTAAAAGCAGCACGCGATCGTCAAAAGAGTTATGCTGATTACCGACGAAAACCATTGGAGTTTCAAGTAGGAGATAAGGTGTTATTAAAAGTTTCTCCATGGAAAGTGTAACACCTCGTAAATCGCGACCAATATAATGAAGACACGTGTCATAGACTTTAAATGTATATAGAACTATTTCTGAGGGACTGAAGTTGTCAAACAATGTAAATATGTGATTAAAGGGATCCAAAGTGTCAACATGCCATTCTTGTGCCTCTGATTGACCTTACACGACGTTCGTATTCTTTAAATAATAATTTATCGAACTTGAAAGTCGTTGTGCTTAAAATAAGGATCTTATGAAACATAGGGGGTTAAAAGTGTCAACATGTCAAAAGTAACCTCTGAGTGACCTTTTAACGAACCCAAAAACATTGTAACAATTATATATTTTTTTTATATATCAAAGATAACGAATATTAATCTTGTGGAGTTTCGATGTATACAAGACCCCAAGGCAACACAAATGCATGGAATACATTCTGAATAATGCAGACCTGAACTTGAGGGCCCTTACTACAGATGATGACCAGAGACTCAAGGTATTATAGGTTGCATGGTCAAATGTCAAAGTTCTCAAAATTTTTATCTTCTGACCAAGTCTTACGGACCACAAAGAGACCACCTTACGGACTTACGGTGGCTGATCTGGGCGATAAAGATTAAAAAGCGGATACGGACTGTAAGGCCCTTAGCTTACGGTCCGTAAGACCTGTAACTGGGCATAAAAATGGACAACTGCCTGTTCAGCCTGTTCCACCGCCTTAGATGCATGGTTTTCGAATTCAGGGGCTGCACCAATGGTATTTCATGCATAGGGGACACCTGGGATGATCAGGAAACATGTGTAGACCTTGTTGGATTGATCTTGTGAGTTCTAATGTCCTATATAAGAACTTGTTTGTTGCTAGTTCATTTGCACCTTTCAAAATTTATTCAAAACACACTCTCTGGAGCTCTCTGGACTTCAAGCAAGATTCCACAAGCTCCTAATTCGTGCTAAGGGCCTTTGTAAGCAATCTTAGCCTCTCTAGTTCATGTTTTATTAGTCTAATGACCAAAAGTCAAAGCCGTCGTAATTAAGCTTTGACTTAGTGATTAATCACTAATGGTCCAGTCATTTTTTTGAATTGAAAGTGGCTATGAGTTGGTAATTATGTGGGTAATAAGTCCTTAAAAGGGTACCCCCTGATTATCACTCTAACTTGGACAATTGTCTAGTCAAACTTAATATTAAAAAGTCAACAGAAAGCTATTTTGCAAATAAACTCATAATAAACAATGTAGATGCCATGAAACCTATTTTAACACTTATATAACTTGGTAATTAATGTAAGAACATGTCTAAGCATGTTCAACCCGACAATTTTGAGTTTAGGCTCGGTTCGGAACCGAAAGTCGCAAAAGTAGACTTTTGCTTTGACTTTCAGTTCTGACCCTAGTTAGCTTAGTTTAGACATGCCTTAGAGTTCCATTAGGACCAGGTTATAGTTTAGTATAACCCTCTGAGGTTATACAACTTGGTTCCTAATTAATCCGATTCATTTGCATGTTTCCGTTAATTGCTTAAATGTTGACCATTATGCCTTTTTGACCTTAAAACAAGATTTTTGAAAATGTGATAGGACAGAAACCTTTGTTACTAATTTATAAACATGTCCTAAAAATTTGACATCAGTTTGAGGTATAAATTAGGAGTTATGCTCAATATCGTAATTTGAAAGCTTTTTATTAATTAAACGGCATTATTAGCATAAAGCCTATCTAAACCCAAGTTTTGACACCAAAATTTTTAACCATTGATGTAATATAATATTTTGGGATTTTTGAAGATTTTTATTTATTTTTAAACTGAACATAACATAGGGTTCTTGCTTTGATTCGGTAATTGTCGATTATACCCTTTTTACTAATAAAATGAGTCTTACATAACATTTTTATACCAAATCTTTTACTACATATTTTATATGATAAATAAACTATTTTAAGCCATCTGGACTGATAAAAATCTCAGCTTTCCTTATACAACCCGAAAATCGCCTAAAACTGACTTTTTACGCGCTTTAAACGCATAGTAAGGGTTAAAACTATTTTTGGCATATAAGACTTAATACCTACTGATGTTTTAAAAAAAATTTATACTTTAACAGTAAGCGAAAGTTTTGAACTCAGATTTCTAAATTTGACCTTTAAAGCTTATGTGAAATTACAAAAATGCCCCTACGGTGCATAGTTTGGTTATAAATGATAAATTTCACATATACGCAATACCCTACTGAGATAACTTATTAAATTAAATATTTTTACTGATCTTTTTAGACCAGAACCTCAGATTAATATTTAACCTCTTTTATAATCCTTAAAATGACCAAAATACCCCTACGGGGCTTAAATTGATTTTAAATCCGTTTTGGGCATAATGGAAGGTATCATATTGATATCACAACATATTTAAGGCATACTAACTTAGGAAACCTGCTCATGACTCATTTGGTTACCCGTTATGCATTTATCGCGTTCGGGACGGTTTATGTAACTAGTTTGCATAAATTAACCGAAACGGGTCAAACCTTATCATTTTCACTTCAAAATCCAGAATGTGTTTAGTTTACCCATATTATACAAGTCTTCATACTTGTCAGGTCTAAACCACATTCTAATCCGGTCTTCGCTTAATTATGCGTTTGAACTGTATACCTTTCTTTAAAACTAACCGGACCCGTTAGGAATCTAATAGGTTAATTAAAACCTTCGTTCCAGATTTAGGAGACCAGTAAAAGATATTTGCACTTGCTGATTTGTACGGCTGGGATAAATTTGTATAATTTGCTCAGGTAAATACTTTTAACTTATTTTCCCTTATACGGGCTTGGGGTACGGTATATAAAATACCGCTTGGTTGGGTATTGAATTTTTAATCGTATGAAGGTTAAATCATTAAGATGACCCGTTTAATCTGTTTTGTTTATTCTAAGCCTTTGGGGGGTTAATGACCATGTCCTGGATATCCTCGGCTCATTCATTGAAATGGCCACGACTTAAGCACGAGGTGTAGGCATACACCTGCCGGTGCGTATGTAAAATAATGTACCCACCTGTTCGAGAATAACTCGCCGTGGGATATATTATGTGGTGTGTCTATTAATCTTTAACCCGGTTTTCAGCCCGGGCTACTGAACGTATAATAAACATGTAATTCTTTAACAAGTTTATTTTTAAATAATTATCCCAAGTTATAAAAGATATTTTGTGCCTTGTGCATTCAAATCAATTTTCTTAAACATTTTCAAAATGAGTCGGTTAATCGTATTTACCAGTGAAAACTGACGTATTTTCCAAAAAGGTTAAGTGCAGGTACTAATCGAAATAGGATGGCTACTCCTAGCATCAATAAAGAGTCTTGCAAGCTTAGATGTTTATAAACCTGTTGAACAATGTTCCTTTTAACTTGATCCGCCTGTGGATCTCTTACAACCGTTTTTGTAATAATTGATATTACGTTCATTCGGTTTATAATGTTTTTATTTTTCGACTTCCGTTGTGTATTAAACTGTGATAATTTGACTATGATGATATCAACTACGTCACGATACTCCCCACCGGGCCCACCGGTAATACGTGGAAATATCGGGGTGTGACAGGTTGGTATCAGAGCCAACATTGAGTGAATTAAACACTAGCCTTTTGTGTTTAATCTCAATGACACAGTTTGCACATTCCTCGACTTCCGAGTCTAGACAAAGAACTTAGGACTAATCCTAATTCATTTTTATTTTGTCCTTTATTGTTTTCCTTTGTTGTTTCTTTTGTTTGTTTTGACAGGTTCAACAAAATGCCACCTAGGTTCCGAAGAGGAGGACGAGGCAAGGGGCCATTCAACGCCCCCAACGATCACGAGGCCGGACCTTCCCACCGGCGAACACCGTCTGTTACAATGAGCACCAATCCTCAAGAAGACTGGAGGACCTACCTAGAGCCTGCGAGGCATTCTGTCTCGCTTATCTCCTCACCTTCCTACCATGATTCCTTCGGGCTCCATCAAGGCAACGAGTCCGACCATTCCCGCCATTCCTACCTACCACTGCAGCGGTCGGGGTCGCACCGCGCATTTCAAGACCCGACCCCGTATTTCCAGAGCCGGTTTAACCCGGCAAATCAGATTGAAGAACGAATGGGTCATAACCCATTGGGCCCCGAAGACCATTTTCCTGAGGCTCAGGACATGGATATGGATGATGACCCAGATCCTACTGAACCACCATCTGGGACACCTACTCACCCCATCGAGATTTCGGATGGGTCATCTTTTCATGGATCACCTTATTGTGGTCCAGACAGCTATGAGGCAAGGTTTGCCCAATACGACTGGGTGTTTACTCCCTCTTACAACCCATCGCAGCAGCAACAACAGGATCCCTATGAGGATTCACGTTTTGTAGCGGTCACTCCACCGCCGCCACCACCACCAGTGCAGCAACCGCCTTCGGAGCCCCCGAGGCGAAGAAGATCAGGTGCACGAATGTTCGTGCGAGGAGGGGATTTCCATTTCAGCACCCCTCAGCATTCAAGTGGCAGTCATTACCCGCCACTATATGAAGACCCACAGATGGGTGGGCCTTCAAACCCCGTTTCCGAGGTGGACTCTGCGCCAGTCGCACCGCCACCAGTGGGTTATGATAACCCAATTCCTTCATACGCCGATGTAGCGACGTATAACCCTTTTGAGCAGCCAGCCCATACTAACTACAATTACGCCGAAGTTGACCCATACCTTGTAGCGGCGAACTACAATGTTCTTCATCCCGAGGGACCCTATGGAGTCCCATATCAGACTGGGTACCCGGCCTATGGGTACCAATACCCGCCACCTCCTCAACCTCCGCAGCATCAGCAGCCGCAGCAGATCCAGCCATCGCAACAACAGGAGATTCTTCAAAGGTTGAGTCAGGTGGAACAGGAGGTTCAAGAAGAGCGCAGGAACCACCGGGGATTTCTCAAGGGTCTGGCGAATCTAATCAAGGGAAAGAAGAAAAGGGATTTTTGAAGATTCCTTATTTATTTATTTGTATTGTAATTTCCTTGTTTCAATCAAGTCCTTGCGTGGACATCTATTTATGTATTCAGTCCCTGCGAGGACTTGTATTTTCAGTTTAGCCCCTGCATGGGCAAGTTATTTATGTTAAAGTCCCGTTTAGGGCATTTATGTACTCTTTTTATTTAATTATGGAATGTGTTGAATTTAAAATTTCAATTATCATTATATGAATGGAAATAATATATGAAATAAAATAAAATATCATTCCTTTTAAAGAGTAACTTGCCATTATATATTAAAGAAAATCTTGAAGGCAAAACCTAGCCATGTGTCATTTTAAGACAGGGCCATGATGGTAGTTCCTTGTAAGATTCAAAATCCCTGTTAACATCTGAAAACATGTTAACACTCCTGGAAAATGTGATTCGATAAAATCACGTAAGCCATCCTTATATTGGATCCTTCCAGTTCCTTTCTTATTATTTTTAAACATCCATTAGTGATGTAATGCATGCGGGCCATATTCATTGACATATAAGACAAAAGACAGTTGTAGTCTATGACTCCCTGTCAAGAAAGGTAATGAACTATGATTCAATGCCTTAACGCCTCGATCCTATAAGATCATGGTATATAAATTAAAATTGTCCCTGTGACTTGCCTTTTGTGCCATTATAATACATTAATAAATTATGACCAAGGATAATTATGATAAAATCCTGAATAAATATGTTTAATAAATTAACCAATATGGTTTATTTATACCATGGTTAATAAATCATCAAGAGAACAATTATGTTATAAACTTCTAAATAAATCATCACTTTATGTAGCAAACAAGCTACATGGCAGAATCAGAAGAAGTCAACAGTCATCCAAGGGAGAATCATGATATTACCAGGATCAACGTAACTGGTGCGGAACTTCAAACACTGATTGATAATGCTATTACCAAGGCCATGGATAGGCAGTTTAATGAATCAAGTTGTACTCGGAGCAAGACCCTATCTGTACCTCATTCCAAATCACACCCTAAGACTCACTCTGTGGCTCATAGTAAGCCACCATCTAAAACTCACGAGTCAAAGAAGGATGATGGCCAGCACTCTTCAAATCAGCATAGCGTTACATCTAAGAAGAATTTATTTAATAAGGAGCCACGAGCAAAAACCTGTTCTTATAAGTATTTCGTCGCCTGCAAGCCCAGGGATTTCACTGGGGAAAAAGGAGCCATTGATTGCATGAAGTGGCTAGATGAGATGAACACGGTAGTTGATATTATTGGATGTGCAGAGCAAGATGTTGTGAAGTATGTTTCACAATCATTCAAGGGAGAAGCTCTAGCTTGGTGGAGGTCCTTAATCCAAGCTACTGGAAAGATTCCGTTATATAACTTAACATGGGCTCAGTTTGTTGCTTTGATAAAAGATAATTTTTGTCCTCAACATGAAGTTGAGAAGATCGAGACCGACTTTCTGACATTGGTTATGAAGAATTTAGACTGTCAGGCGTATCTCACGAGCTTTAATACCATGTCTCGATTGGTTCCATACTTGGTGACACCAGAACCAAAGCGTATAGCCCGTTTCATTGGGGGTTTAGCCCCAGAGATCAAAGAGAGTGTGAAAGCATCAAGACCTACTACCTTTAGGACAATAGCTGATTTGTCATTATCTCTTACCCTGGATGCGGTCAGGCAGAGATCGCTTAGGAATTCTGATGCTGGGAAGAGAAAACGTGAGGATGATAACTCACACTGTTCAGACAAGAATCACAAAGGGAACTCTGATCACAAGAGGAGTTCAGGGTTCAAGAAAGAGGACCAACAGTCGGGTGAGAAGCCCAAATGCAAGACCTGCAAGAAGCGCCATTTGGGAAAGTGCAGGTATAAATCAAAGTCTCGGTCACAGCCAAGAGCTTGTGGGATCTGTAAGTCTTCTGAGCATAAAATGTTGGATTGTAAAAAGATTAAGGATGCAACTTGTTACAATTGTAACGAGAAAGGGCATATCAAGTCCAACTGCCCAAAGTATGCGAAGAAACCTGAAGAAGGCAAGAAGACCAATGCCCGGGTCTTCCAAATGAATGCCTAAGAAGCGATCCAAAATGACAACGTGATAACAGGTACCTTTCTTATTAATGATGTTTATGCAAGGGTATTGTTTGATTCGGGTGCAGATAAATCATTTGTAGATAATAAGTTTTGTAAGTTATTAAATCTTTCTGTTAAAACCCTAAGTATAAAGTATGAAGTAGAATTGGTCGATGGTACCATAGAAACTGCTTCAACCGTGTTAGATGGATGTTTCATATCCATTAGGAACCACTCTTTTCCATTGTCTTTGCTTCCTTTGAAACTAGCTGGATTCGACATAGTAATAGGCATGGATTGGTTATCTCATAACCAAGCCCGGATCATTTGTGATAAGAAGCAGGTGGTTATTAAAACACCTTATGGTGAGCCGTTGACAATTCAGGGAGACACTCAGCATGGGTTGCCTAAGCAAGTGTCAATGCTTAAGGCATCCAGGTGCATGAAGAAAGGTCTTGTCATCTTATATGGCACAAGTGACAATTTATGAACCAAAGCCCAAGATTGAAGACATCCCTATCATTTCTGAATACCCTGATGTATTCCCTGAAGAACTACCTGGTTTACCCCCAGACAGGCAAGTGGAGTTCAGAATCGACATTATACCTGGAGCAGCACCTGTTGCAAGAGCACCTTACCGGTTGGCCCCAACTGAGATGAAAGAGTTGAGAACTCAGTTGGATGATTTGTTGGCAAAAGGATTCATTAGGCCTAGCTCATCTCCTTGGGGAGCACCGATCCTGTTTGTGAAGAAAAAGGATGGATCAATGCGTTTATGCATTGATTATCGAGAGCTGAACAAGGTTACAATCAAGAATAGATATCCATTGCCCAGGATCGACGATCTATTCGATCAGCTTCAAGGAGCCAGTTACTTCTCCAAGATCGACTTGAGATCAGGATATCATCAGCTGAAGGTTAGAGACGAAGATGTGCACAAGGCTGCATTCAGAACTCGCTATGGTCACTACGAGTTCTTAGTGATGCCGTTCGTACTCACTAATGCACCAGCATCGTTCATGGATCTCATGAATCGCGTTTGCAAATCCTACTTGGACAAGTTTGTCATTGTCTTCATTGATGACATTCTTATTTATTCGAAGAATCAGGCTGATCATGAGAAGCATCTTCATTGTATTCTTAAACTTCTTCAACAAGAAAACCTCTACGCCAAGTTTTCAAAGTGTGAATTTTGGCTTCATGAAGTCCAATTCCTTGGACACATGGTCAGTGAGCGTGGTATCCAGGTGGATCCCGCTAAGATTGAAACTATCATGAACTGGCAAGAGCCGAAGACGCCCACAGAGATTCGCAGCTTCTTGGGTCTGGCAGGATATTATAGGCATTTTATTGAAAATTTCTCAAGAATTGCAGCACCCCTAACTTCACTGACTCGCAAGAATATCAAATTTGACTAGGGTCCTAAGCAGCAAGAATCCTTTGATATACTTAAGCAGAAACTGAGCAATGCACCTGTATTGACATTGCCTAAAGGGATTGAAGAATTTGTGGTTTACTACGACGCATCACACACTGGCATGGGATGTGTGCTAATGCAGAAGGGCAAAGTTATTGCCTATGCTTCCCGATAATTAAAGGTGCATGAAAAGAATTACACCACCCACGACTTGGAGTTGGGTGCCGTTGTGTTTGCACTAAAATTTGGAGGCATTATTTATATGGTACCAAGTGTGTGATCTATTCTGATCATAAGAGCCTTCAACATTTGTTTAATCAGAAAGATCTGAACATGAGACAGCGTCGATGGATGGAGACACTGAATGATTATGATTGTGAAATCCGATACCATCCAGGTAAGGCGAATGTGGTCGCTGATGCTTTGAGTAGAAAGGAAAGAGTTAAGCCCATTAGAATCAATGCTAAGAGCATTGAATTGAAGAACAACTTAAATGAAAGATTGTTAGCTATTCAGAAGGAAGCTGTATTGGAAGCCAACTATCAGAATGAAAAGTTGGGAGTAACTGCTGAGTAGTTATCATATGGCAAGGATGGAATCCTAAGATTGAATGGACGAATATGGGTTCCAATCTATGGAGGACTTCGGGACGTTATCCTCCAAGAAGCCCATAGTTCCAAGTATTCTATTCACCTTGGTAGTGACAAGATGTACCAGGATTTAAAGGCAAATTACTGGGGGATAGGTTTGAAGAAATCTATAGCCACTTATGTGGCCAAATGTCTGACATGCGCTCAAGTTAAAGCAGAACATTAGAAGCCGTCAGGTTTGCTACAACAGCCTGAACTTCCCACCTGGAAGTGGGAAATGGTAACTATGGATTTTATTACTAAGTTACCAAAGACAAAGCGAGGAAATGATACCATTTGGGTTATAGTAGATAGACTGACCACGTCAGCCCACTTCCTACTTATAAATGAAACACACAACTCAGATAAGTTAGCTCAGCTATAAGTGGACGAGATTGTATCTCTTCACGGAGTGCCAGTGTCTATCATCTCTGATAGGGATACGAGATATACATCGCATTTTTGGAAAAGCTTTCAGTAATCCCTAGGCACTCAATTAAATTTTAGCACTGCATATCATCCTCAGACGGATCGTCAGAGCGAACGTACGATACAAACACTCGAGGATATGCTACAAGCTTGTGTTATTGACTTAGGTGGAAGTTGGGATGATCATCTTCCATTGATAGAATTTTCGTATAATAATAGCTATCATTCGAGTATCCAAGCTGCACCTTTTGAAGCTTTGTATGGAAGAAAGTGCAGGACGCCCGTTTGTTGGGCAGAAGTTGGGGATGTCCAACTAACAGGACCTGATATAGTCCTGGAGACGACAGATAAGATTGTACAGATACGAGATCGTCTCAAAGCTGCCGGGGATAGACAGAAAAGCTACGCAGATAAAAGGCGTAAACCTATAAAATTTGAGGTAGGTGACAAAGTTCTAGTTAAGGTATCACCCTGGAAAGGGGTAATGCGATTTGGCAAGAAAGGCAAGTTAAGCCCAAGATACATAGGACCATTCGAGATCATTGAATGTGTCGGAACAGTGGCTTACAAGTTAAACCTGCCGGAAGAGCTCAGTGGAATTCATAATGTGTTCCACATCTGCAATCTGAAGAAGTGTCTAGCTGATGAATCACTAGTCATGCCACATACGGATGTGCATATAGATGAGAGCTTGAAATTTGTTGAAAAACCTTTGTCAATCAAGGATCGACAGGTTAAGAAACTTTGAAAGAAGCACGCACCGATTGTAAAGGTTAAATGGGATGCCCGTAGAGGTCCCGAGTACACGTGGGAGGTAGAATCCGCAATGAAACAGAAGTACCCTTATTTATTCCAGAAAATCTCGAAGTCGAGATTTCTTTTAAGGGGGTGAGGATGTAACACCTCGTAAATCGCTACTAATATAATGAAGACACGTGTCATAGACTTTAAACGTATAAAGAATTATTTCTGAGGGACTGAAGTTGTCAAACAATGTAAATATGTGATTAAAGGGATCCAAAGTGTCAACATGCCATTCTTGTGCCTCTGATTGACCTTACATGACGTTCGTATTCTATAAAGAATAATTTATCGAACTTGAAAATCGTTGTCCTTAAAATAAGGATCTTATGAAACATAGGGGTTAAAAGTGTCAACATGTCAAAAGTAACCTCTGAGTGACCTTTTAACGAACCCAAAAACATTGTAACAATTATATATTCTTTTTATATATCAAAGATAACGGATATTAATCTTGTGGAGTTTCGATGTATACAAGACCCCAAGGCAACACAAATGCATGGAATACATTCTGAATAATGCAGACCTGAACTTGAGGGCCCTTACTACAGATGATGACCGGAGACTCATGGTATTATAGGTTGCATGGTCAAATGTCAAAGTTCTCAAAATTTTTATCTTCTGACCAAGTCTTACGGACCACAAAGAGACCACCTTACGCCGTAAGGTGGCTGATCTGGGCGATAAAGATTAAAAAGCGGATACGGACCGTTTAGCTTACGGTCCGTAAGACCTCTAACTTGGCAGAAAAATGTACAGCTGCCTGTTCAGCCTGTTCCACCACCTTAGATGCATGGTTTTCGAATTCAGGGGCTGCACCAATGGTATTTCATGCATAGGGGACACCTGGGATGATCAGGAAACATGTGTAGACCTTGTTGGATTGATCTTGTGAGTTCTAATGTCCTATATAAGAACTTGTTTGTTGCTAGTTCATTTGCACCTTTCAAACTTTATTCAGAACACACTCTCTGGAGCTCTCTGGACTTCAAGCAAGATTCCACAACTTGGTTCCTAATTAATCCGATTCATTTGCATGTTTCCGTTAATTGCTTAAATGTTGACCATTATGCCCTTTTGACCTTAAAACAAGATTTTTGAAAATGTGATAGGACAGAAACCTTTGTTACTAATTTATAAACATGTCCTAAAAATTTGACATCAGTTTGAGGTATAAATTAGGAGTTATGCTCAATATCGTAATTTGAAAGCTTTTTATTAATTAAACGGCATTATTAGCATAAAGCCTATCTAAACCCAAGTTTTGACACCAAACTTTTTACCCATTGATGTAATATAATATTTTGCGATTTTTGAAGATTTTTATTTATTTTTAAACTGAACATAACATAGGGTTCTTGCTTTGATTCGGTAATTGTCGATTATACCCTTTTTACTAATAAAATGAGTCTTACATAACATTTTGATACCAAATCTTTTACTACATATTTTATATGATAAATAAACTATTTTAAGCCATCTGGACTGATAAAAATCTCAGCTTTCCTTATACAACCCGAAAATCGCCTAAAACTGACTTTTTACGCGCTTTAAACGCATAGTAAGGGTTAAAACTATTTTTGGCATATAAGACTTAATACCTACTGATGTTTTAAAAAAAATGTATACTTTAACAGTAAGCGAAAGTTTTGAACTCAGATTTCTAAATTTGACCTTTAAAGCTTATGTGAAATTACAAAAATGCCCCTACGGTGCATAGTTTGGTTATAAATGATAAATTTCACATATACGCAATACCCTACTGAGATAACTTATTAAATTAAATATTTTTACTGATCTTTTTAGACCAGAACCTCAGATTAATATTTAACCTCTTTTATAATCCTTAAAATGACCAAAATACCCCTACGGGGCTTAAATTGATTTTAAATCCGTTTTGGGCATAATGGAAGGTATCATATTGATATCACAACATATTTAAGGCATACTAACTTAGGAAACCTGCTCATGACTCATTTGGTTACCCGTTATGCATTTATCGCGTTCGGGACGGTTTATGTAACTAGTTTGCATAAATTAACCGAAACGGGTCAAACCTTATCATTTTCACTTCAAAATCCAGAATGTGTTTAGTTTACCCATATTATACAAGTCTTCATACTTGTCAGGTCTAAACCACATTCTAATCCGGTCTTCGCTTAATTATGCGTTTGAACCGTATACCTTTCTTTAAAACTAACCGGACTAAGTTTAAATTTAAGTAAGACCCGTTAGGAATCTAATAGGTTAATTAAAACCTTCGTTTCAGATTTAGGAGACCTGTAAAAGATATTTGCACTTGCTGATTTGTACGGTTGGGATAAATTTGTATAATTTGCTCAGGTAAATACTTTTAACTTATTTTCCCTTATACGGGCTTGGGGTACGGTATATAAAATACCGCTTGGTCGGGTATTGAATTTTTAATCGTATGAAGGTTAAATCATTAAGATGACCCGTTTAATCTGTTTTGTTTATTCTAAGCCTTTGGGGGGTTAATGACCATGTCCTGGATATCCTCGGCTCATTCATTGAAATGGCCACGACTTAAGCACGAGGTGTAGGCATACACCTGCCGGTGCGTATGTAAAATAATGTACCCACCTGTTCGAGAATAACTCACCGTGGGATATATTATGTGGTGTGTCTATTAATCTTTAACCCGGTTTTCAGCCCGGGCTACTGAACGTATAATAAACATGTAATTCTTTAACAAGTTTATTTTTAAATAATTATCCCAAGTTATAAAAGATATTTTGTGCCTTGTGCATTCAAATCAATTTTCTTAAACATTTTCAAAATGAGTCGGTTAATCGTATTTACCAGTGAAAACTGACGTATTTTCCAAAAAGGTTAAGTGCAGGTACTAATCGAAATGGGATGGCTACTCCTAGCATCAATAAAGAGTCTTGCAAGCTTAGATGTTTATAAACCTGTTGAACAATGTTCCTTTTAACTTGATCCGCCTGTGGATCTCTTACAACCGTTTTTGTAATAATTGATATTACGTTCATTCGGTTTATAATGTTTTTATTTTTCGACTTCCGTTGTGTATTAAACTGTGATAATTTGACTATGATGATATCAACTACGTCACGATAATTCTCGATTATACCCTTTTTACTAATAAAATGAGTCTTACATAATATTTTGATACCAAATCTTTTACTACATATTTTATATGATAAATAAACTATTTTAAGCCTTCTGGGCTGATAAAAATCTCAGCTTTCCTTATACAACCCGAAAATCGCCTAAAACTGACTTTTTACGCGCTTTAAACGCATAGTAAGGGTTAAAACTATTTTTGGCATATAAGACTTAATACCTACTGATGTTTTAAAAAAAAATTATACTTTAACAGTAAGCAAAAGTTTTGAACTCAGATTTCTAAATTTGACCTTTAAAGCTTATGTGAAATTACCAAAATGCCCCTACGGTGCATAGTTTGGTTATAAATGATAAATTTCACATATACGCAATACCCTATTGAGATAACTTATTAAATTAAATAGTTTTACTGATCTTTTTAGACCAGAACCTCAGATTAATATTTAACCTCTTTTATAATCCTTAAAATGACCAAAATACCCCTACGAGGCTTAAATTGATTTTAAATCCGTTTTGGGCATAATGGAAGGTATCCTACTGATGTCACAACATATTTAAGGCATAATAACTTAGGAAACCTGCTCATGACTCATTTGGTTACCCGTTATGCATTTATCGCGTTCGGTACGGTTTATGTAACTAGTTTGCATAAATTAACCGAAACGGGTCAAACCTTATCATTTTCACTTCAAAATCCAGAATGTGTTTAGTTTACCCATATTATACAAGTCTTCATACTTGTCGGGTCTAAACCACATTCTAATCCAGTCTTCGCTTAATCATGCGTTTTTAACCGTATACCTTTCTTTAAAACTAACCGGACTAAGTTTAAATTTAAGTAAGACCCGTTAGGAATCTAATAGGTTAATTAAAACCTTCGTTCCAGATTTAGGAGACCAGTAAAAGATATTTGCACTTGCTGATTTGAACGGCTGGGATAAATTTGTATAATTTGCTCAGGTAAATACTTTTAACTTATTTTCCCTTATACGGGCTTGGGGTACGGTATATAAAATACCGCTTGGTCGGGTATTGAATTTTTAATCGTATGAAGGTTAAATCATTGAGATAACTCGTTTAATCTGTTTTGTTTATTCTAAGCCTTTGGGGGGTTAATGACCATGTCCTGGATATCCTCGGCTCATTCATTGAAATGGCCACGACTTAAGCACGGGGTGTAGGTATACACCTACCGGTGCGTATGTAAAATAATGTACCCACCTGTTCGAGAATAACTCGCCTTGTGCATTCAAATCAATTTTCTTAAACATTTTCAAAATGAGTCGGTTAATCGTATTTATCAGTGAAAACTGACGTATTTTCCAAAAAGGTTAAGTGCAGGTACTAATCGAAATGGGCTGGCTACTCCTAGCATCAATAAAGAGTCTTGCAAGCTTAGATGTTTATAAACCTGTTGAACAATGTTCCTTTTACCTTGATCCGCCTGTGGATCTCTTACAACCGTTTTTGTAATAATTGATATTACGTTCATTCGGTTTATAATGTTTTTATCTTTCGACTTCCGCTGTGTATTAAACTGTGATAATTTGACTATGATGATATCAACTACGTCACGATACTCCCCACCGGGCCCACCGGTAATATGTGGAAATATCGGGGTGTGACAGAAAGGAATAGTCAGATTCATCAAAATGGGAAAGCTAAGCCCCAAGTATGTTGGACCTTTTGAGATTATTAGAAGGATAGGATCAGTGGCTTACCAGCTACAACTTCCAGAGGAAATGGCAGGAATACATGATGTATTTCATGTATGTAATCTCAAGAAGTGCTTAGCAGATGAATCATTAGTGGTACCTCTTAAGGACGTAGAGGTAAATGAGAAACTTAAGTTTGTAGAGAAACCGCTACAGATTGAAGACAGAAAGATCAAGAACCTCAAACACAAGAGATTAGTTCTAGTCAAAGTAAAATGGCATTCCAAGAGTGGACCAGAATACACTTGGGAACTCGAATCCGAGATGCAGAGGAAATATCCACGCCTGTTCCAGTAGACCTCGAGGACGAGTTCTAAAACAAGGTGGGGAGGATATAATAACTCTCCTAAAATCCTTAAAACACCCCTATATGTCCTAAATTACACCCTGTATACGAAAAACGGCCCCGAAATACCTTTATTTTATTAAAAATCAAATAAAACAAAATTCCATGGTCGCTCGCAGGGCGTGACAGCATTCCTTGAGCTCGTCGCGGGCCGCGACGAGGTGACACCAGGCGAGCCCCTAGGCTGCCACGTGTCCCAATCGTGTCGAAGCTAGCCGTCAACTCAACAAAGCTAGGGCCTACCCTAGAAGGCCACGCGGGCCGCGACGGCCCCTCTTGTTTCTCTCGCGGGGCGCGAGAACCCCCTGTTTCCAGCCTATAAATGGAGCAGTCAACATTCAGTTGTTCCTCGTTCATTTCTCACAAATCTCTCTCTATTTCTTCATAGTAGAAGTAATTCTCGGGCATAATACCCACTAATTAGCGAAGCTCTGCCTAGTTGTAATTATTATAACCCCCGGTTACGTATTAGTTACTCTGCCCGATTGATCTAGAGCTCTCTAACGCATGTCAAGGTTCTGCCTGACTTAGTCGCTGGAGTTCTGTCTCAGGGGGAGGGTATAGCTAATGTAAATTGAGTTATTATACTAACGCATGTGCATTGTTTAATTTAATAGATTATAACCAGGAAGTCACCAGGAAAAATCTAAAATAGTAATGTGAGTAATTCCTCTTTTTTGTAAACTGTTTTTACAAAACCTCAGTTGTTTTAAATTATATTTTACAGTGATTGAGTATTTGTGATTCTATAATTACTGTCGGTATGTTGGGGTTTTGTATACATAACTTGTTACTACAGTGTGAGTAGTAGCATGACCACAAGTCAGGATTGACAGTACCGTGGGTGGTAATTAAAGTAGATGTAAACAAATGTAATTGCGGGTTGCCCTCAATGCTGTAAAATGATAAAACTTGTTTTGATTAAACTGGGATTCACTCGCTAGTATTTCTTGCTGATAAAACTTTTTAAACGCGTTTTAGGTAACAAAATGTGAAAGCCAAATAGAGGCCAGCTGGAGAGCACTGAAGGCTTGGAAAAGTGGCTATAAAAGTTACCTAAATAAAGAAGAAATTTTATTTCAATAAAATAGGGTTTATCCCTATAAACATGTTGTAATGGAAACTTGGGTTTTTCGCATGTATTTATTATTATAAAAATGTGGTGTTTTACTCTGATAAACTATTTCCTAACTACGGTCCTGATGTAATTTCCGCTGCCAAATTAATAAACACCGATACCACTGAATCTGCGTGTCGCGGCCGCCCGCCTCCCGGGGTAGGAGTCGGGGGTTGCGACAATCTCCTTCACTCCAAACCTTCAACACCCGAATTTCTCCCTCGAGCTATCATTGAGCAGATCATTTGGAGTTCATATCAGGGTCACTCCTAAGTGAGTTCTTAGCTTGGAAACTTCTGATTTCATCTTGTTCTTCTACTTCTCTTTGTTTTCCTCAAACTTTTACAAGGATCCTTCACAAATACCTGTCTGGTTTATCAGGCTTGCCATGGCAGCTGATACAAACACTCAACTTGGTTGAGGACCATGATGGAAGTGAAAATAATCTTTCCAAAACGTTTTTACAAACTTTCTGAATTCAAACTTAACTGGAACTGAGGTTCGTCGAGCTCACAAGCTAAGTAAATAGTTGTGGATTCAAGATTTAACCAATTCCAGTTGAGTAGGTGACCAGTTCAAACAAAACCGAACTGATTTACCTAAGAAATGGCCACATCCGTCCGAATGGCAGGCGCATTCGTCCGAAAGGGACATCCCTTTCGTACGGATGTGACACCTCTGTTCGTACGAATGCAGTTGCTCATCCAGTTCCTATGATTTTCAAGTGTTGGATGATTGACCAGATTGCTATTTTCCATATATTTAATTCTGGAACATCAGAGTGTGTCCTGTGGGAACCTTGGTTTCCAATCCAGACCCACCACCTCACTTAAACTCGTAAATGAACACCCAAACAACTTCCTAGACCTAGAACGAGTGAACCCCGTCCAGCCTCCGAAACTTTGGATTACCTTCCCATGTTATGTTGGCACACTTGGGTTATACATTGTCGGTTGTTTAGTTTATTTACATTTCTGTTAATTCCTTTTTGTATCCATGACCAAACGATCAGTTAACTAAGTTAACTGATTTGTGCTTTGGTGATCAATAACAAGGTTGAAACCTCCATGCATGACTTCTATGAATCTCCTGATTATACCGGAGTGTTATATACTAATATTATAACTAATAAAACTTAACATAAAACACGAATGTAACTGCTTAATATTTAAAATGTTCAAAACGAGAATCTGATCACAACAGTCCTGTTCGTACGAATGGCACATCCGTTCCTGACACACTCGTATCAACTGTTCGTATTTTCATTCCCATTATTCTGATCTCCGTGTTCCTTCCCGACTGATTTCAGTGTTGAGACGAGGGCACAAATAGAATACATTTTCTGTCTATTTATAATTTCATAATATACCGAGTACCTTAATTTCTGTAACTTAATCCTACAATTCCAACTCACGCCTTCGTTTACCGTGAAGGGTGACCTTGGTGTTCCTGTACTAAATCCATAGTAACCTTGGCATTCTTGTACTACGCCTACCTACTCCTGCCAAAACTACGCTCACGGAATTTCTACTGAAGATATAGCAAAACCGTGAGTATACTCGAACTCCCTCTTTTCCGTTTTACACTTTGGGTGCAATATGTTTATCTATTAACCTACACAGTTACACTTAAACTTTTATACAAATACACAAACAATCCAATCATACATGCATGCATACATACGTTATACTTGATACTTTAATTTGGGTTTGTACGTTTTTTGTTGAACTTGTCATTAACGTCGTACGAGCCTACCCTTGACATGTATAGCGCTATAGGAGTAACGCACCGCCTGTGAACGTTGGGTCATGTTAAGTATTTTACTTGCGTTAAACTTTGGGTTGACTTGTTGTTCACATGCCAGTTTATTGTTGATCTTGAATAACTAGTTTTCCATGTGGATTTGTTTAAACTTTATTACTTATGCTATGTATCAAAACTTGTATACTCGCCAGTACATTGTATTGAACCATGTATTTTTAACATATTGCAGGTTGATGGTGATGTTAAAATGGGCGTAACATTGATTCTTTAGATACACACCTAGAATAAATTAGGTTATCTTGTTGTATTGAATTTTGTATCACGTTGTACTTTGTTTCATTGTTGTATTTGAACTTATGTTGTATCTGAAATTTCAAGTATTGTAACATGACATGTTTTATGCAATGAAATTAGTTTATTTAAATTACTGTCACTTTTAGTGTTATGTTGCAATGAGAAATCTCGTTTTCGTCTCACTCCGATGTTTCCGCCATCGGTTGGGGTGTGACAGGTGGTGGTGGTCCGGCTTGACGGTGACAGTGGTGGTTTTCCAGCTTGACGGTGACAGTGGTGGTGGTGGTGGTCCGGTTTGACGGTGACAGTGGTGGTGGTGGTCCGGCTTGACGATGACAGTGGTGGTGTTCCGGCTTGACGGTGACATTGGTGGTGGTCTGGCTTGATGGTGGAGCTTGGTGGTCATTGTGGTCCGAGGGTGGTAGAGCTTGACGATGGTGGTGATGTGTAGTTGAAGGTTGGAGAAATGGAGTGTGTGATATGTATGAGGAGGATGAAGGGGAGGTGTGTGTTTATTTAAGATGGAGAAGAAAAGCTGGAGAGATGTCCACCATTGGATCATCACCTAATCCATGGCCAGAAGCAGCTGCTGCTGGCTCACACGGATCGTCACCTGATGACTGTCGTAAGGGTCATGCAAAAACCTAATTAAACTACGTAGATAACGTAAGTAGGGTATCGTATCCACGGAGAATTTGTGGTTAGTGTTTAACTAGAGAATTACTATATATTAAAGAAAAGCAACTCCCACCCATAATCCCGATTGCATGTTTAACACAGAAACCCGTTACAGATTCATAACACCACATAGACATGGTCTTTGAATTAATGACTTTGATTAATTATTAGGGATAGTTTTTAAGATTCACCATACAACCTAATAACCCGTTTAATTATACCAATTACCCACCAATTTACCAACCCGCTAACAACGCAAGTATGTTGCCAATACACTTGATAAATGACAAACAATTCAAATATAATAAACGTTTCACAAAATCAACACAAGTGGTCAAGATTTTCCGGTTAATAAGAATCAGAAAAACAAAGTTTAATGTGAAAATCTAGATATCAATTATCCGGGGAAAGTCACAAGAGATAAAGGTAAAGTCCTCCAAGTTTCAGATTCTAGGTTCACACCAAACTCAGTTTAATCATTAATTGGACACCACGTAGACATGGTGCTGAAAAGTCGGTTAATTTAAGCGATAATCAAAAACAGGTCTTTGTCATCAGATCTTTTACAGTTTAATTACCCTTTTTACTAATGTAATTCAACCTACTCTATGTCACCCAACAAGCTACAAGGTCTTGTCATCAACCGAGCAAGTTGTAAAGTAAGAACTTGATCGGTGCATTTTTGCAACACTTTATTTAATATTAGTCATGGTAAAAATGCATTGTCAATAGTATATGATGTGGTTGTTGATGTGGTTGTATTGTCACGCTGGTTGAAAAGAAAACAAGCTAAAATCATCATATTAACACAAATTTACGACAAAAAGAAATGTTAATAATTACAATAAAGCTTCGGAACATTTTACTAATACTACATGTAGTATGTAAAATATGTTGGTGGCTTTATTATATGGATATTAAATAAAAAATTAACATGTGGATGACATTTGTTTGCAGGTGTTCTCGAGAACCAGAAAAAAAAAAACTAAAATTAATGGGCCAATAGAAGTCAACAAGTATTAATTAGAAACATGGGTTGTTACCCTAATTGTATTATTATTCACTAAATCTAAGTGCAGCAAGTGGGCTGAAGCAAACCCAACGTAAAAAGGGAGTGAATAGATTAGGTGGCCCACATGGGAGGTAGTTCGCATAAAAGGAGAGTTGGGATTGACGGCTGAGGGAGGACGCAAGCCAGACAGAGGGGACGCACGGAGAAGGCAGCCGTCTTTTGGCAGCTGTACATGGTTCAAGGCATAAGCGATTAGGTGGCTTTCTCCAAGCGTACGGTTTATAGGGTTTGATACTTTTCTTAGTTTTATTCATGGTTGGGTTTGTTTTTGACATTAACAACGTCGTATAAACAATTTGATGAGTTGGTTTATTCATATTAATTGCATGTGTTTGAGTTCTTGCTTTACAACTTCCTCGGTTGATGACAAAACCTTGTAGCTTGTTGGGTGACATAGAGTAGGTTGACTCACATTAGTAAATAGGGTAATTAAACTGTAAAAGATCTGATGACAAAGACCTGTTTTTATTAACACTTAAATTAACCGACTTTTCAGCACCATGTCTATTTGATGTCCAATTAATGATTAAATTGAGTTTTGTGTAAACCTAGAATCTGAAACTTAGAGGACATTACCTTTATCTTTTTGCTTGTGGCTTCGGCCCGGATGAACGATTACTTTGTTTTTCATTAAACTTTGTTTACAGATTCTTTTTAACTGGTAAAGCTTGACCACTTGTGTTGATTTTGTGAAACGTTTATTATATTTGAATTGTTTGTCATTTATCAAGCGTATTGGCAACATACTTGCGTTGTTAGCAGTTTGGTAAATTGGTGGGTAATTGGTATAATTAAACGTGTTATTAGGTTGTATGGTGAATCTTAAAAACTATCCCTAATAACTAATCAAATTCATTAATTCCGAGGCCATGTCTATGTGGTGTTTTGAGTCGGTAAACATGTTTTCGTGTTAAACTTGCAATCGGGATTCTGGGTGGGAGTTGCTTTTCTTTAACATATAATAATTCTCTAGTTAAACATTGTTGGGATTGAACCCTACAGAGGAACATATGATGTAAAGTCAAAACTGGTTCAGAACAGTGGATTATACATAAGCAGTGGTTTACATTAGACTTTCCCCTTGAAAGTGATTCTAACAACTGATGTCTTCTATCAACTGTTCTACTACAACAACTGTTATCTACAACAACTGATGTCTGTTCAAAGATTATTAAAGACTAAGTACTGATGGTCAATCTACTGCCTTGATTCAAGTGTTGCTAAAGATCAAAGCACTGCTAGGGCTGAAGCAGTGGTATGAAGAAATAGTAGTTTAACCTGTCTTTGTATTTTGTATTGTAATCAGCTGTTTGACAACAATGCTTGTACTAGATCAGTGGTTGTAGGTTGTTAGGTTGTTAGATGTCACTTTCATGGTGACGTCAGCTTAGATGCTTCAGTGGTTTGATGTGCACTATAAATAGAACAGTTTGCACTGTTCTATTTAAGGAGTTTTCTCCTTCAATTCCATAATCTTGTACGATCAACCATGGAGCTCGAGCTGAGGGGGAGTTTTAGTATGTAAGCATGCATGTAATCTTTTGTTTATAATCTTTCGACTATAATGAGATTCACATGTTTATGAAAACTTCTATTCCTTTGATTATGTATACAAAGTTTGTTTTATTTACGCTGCATTAGATCTCTGTTTTACATTCATTCATTGATTAATTATTACAAACAAACACAATCATTAGGACCTCAGATCCTAACAATTGGTATCAGAGCGAGGACAGTCAAATTCGATCTAACAATCAATTTGACATAACAGTTCAGCTCAAAATTCATTGATACTAAGGTTGATCGTATTTAGTTGAAAAACAGAGTAACGATTAATCACGTCCAAAGTTGATTATTCAAAAACTCTGTAAAACAACCAAGATGTTATCTATCACGTTGAAATCATGTAACACTAGAAGTATCATGAATCAAATCATTATAGATTTAGAGCTTATGTTGAAAAACTACGATGATTCCATCATGGCTGCTGCTAAGGTGTCACCTCATGTCAACAAAGGTATATGTTCAGTTAAAAGCATTAGTGTCTCTGTTAACATCAAAAGAGGTAAATAAAGCTTTAGTTACATGATCTTATATGTTGAAAAACAGGTTGAAAATCCTTCAAAAGGATCAAATCAATTTTGTTGAAGCATCATAAGAAAATTAGCAGTCTTATAATATACATCAATCATAACTAGGGATCAACTCCAAACCTTTGATGGAAAATACCAGAGCTGTTAAAAGGAGGTGGAATCTATTCAAAATCACTTGTGACAAAAGAGTAGGATCCTACAAAGGTTATGTGTTGGTATTAAGAAGTCTAGGTCATGTGTAATGTGAAATTTGGCATAAGAATTTGTAACAATGTCCAAATCTCTCAAAACATTACCGAAAATGATTCTTGATCAAGTATTCCTTCCTTAAAAACCTTTCCAGTGAATGTTATAACATTTATTAATGAAAAGGGTAAAATAGGGAAAGAAGAAAAATCACAAAAACTCAAAAATGTATTTATCTCAAAACTTTTGAATTCAAAAGAAAAGAGTATAAATCCAAAACACTTAAGAGTCCACAGGAGATCTACATACTTGGTCAGACATTTGTCATCCATCAATCATGCACAATCACTATATCAGGGAGTTCAGTATTTGGTTTTGAAGATAATTCAAATCTTCATCAACAGATGTTGGATATGATATTGTGTTCTCACAAGTCAAAACCATGTCTTTCATCTGAGCAGCAGCTGTTCAAAACAGTTGTAAAAGCTCATCCACTGATAAATAAACAGAACTTGACCCAAATAGCCCTCTAGTTGATAATTCCCAAACCACTGATTGATAAACTCCATCAAAAAATGGATAAAAATCATTAGTATGTCAAACCTATATTCATGATTCTTTCATCTTCATCTCAAACGGCTGTTGGATCATCAAAAGTCACCAACAGATGTTAGCTCAGGTGATTCACATCTGCAGCCTCACATTTTGAACATCAGACCCTCTTAAACCTCATCCATTTTACCAAATCTTGACAACGTCAATTGAAAAGGGATCCTCACATAAAGTTTATCCCAAAACTTTTGTCCTCTTCTTGATTTTCTACCATTTCGTCAACTAGTCATGTACCATTGGGGCACTAAAAGACAGAAAGTTGGGTGTTTGTCATGCAAGAGGAGCTTCAACAGTTCAGGGAAAACAAGTTTAAAACTTGTTCCACCACCAAAGGATGAGAATCTTTTTGGTAAAAAGTGGACCCTCAAAAACACAACATATGTTGAGAGCATGTTTGTCAAGAACCATCATGCTCAGAAAGTCATAACATCAAGAGTATAGAAGTTTACAACAAGGGGATGTCAATTCCTAGACAATGTGTCTAGAATATTCGACTAAGCACAAGCAGTTGTTACACAACCTCTGTTAGAAGAATACTATGATGCTGCTGCAAGCTGAAAAGTCCAATTGTTTATCATTTCAGTATATGTTATTGGATTTTGATATAATTGCTCAAAAGACTTCTTTTATGCAGGACAGTCGAGTAGCTGAAATATATCATCAAAAATTCAGTATCTCATTGATCCATCTTCATTTGACATCAGACATCACTTTGTGAGGGATTGCTATGAAAAAGGTTTAATTTCTCTACATCATGTTCCAACTAAAGATCAGCTGGCAGATGTGCTAACAAAAGCATTAGACACATCCACCTTTGAAAGCTTGATCTATAGGATTGGCATGCTAAATATGGAATAACAAGCAAAATCTTGTTTTTCTATGAATAAAAGCATTAAAATGTTTTCAGAAAATCAAAAATCCATCCTTAAAAATAGCTAAAAATGAAGATATTTCATTAATCCTTAAAAGTTTGCCATAACCACTGTTTTGGCTCAATCATCTGTTTGTTAAGAACTATTCACTGCTGAAAGTCAACCTCTGTTCTCTCATTTCCTTTGATAAATATTGTTGTCAAACATCAGTGTTTCTATCCACTGATAAAGGCTATCCACTGATAGTTAAAGTCACCCACTATTTTCATTTCCCCTTTAAAAACCACTGGTATTGCTCCATGTCGCAACCCCCGATCCTTGATCCCCGGGAACGGGCGGACGCGATCACAGAGTTTTGGTGGTATCAGGGTTATTTAATCTTGCAGCGGAATTTACATCAGGACCATAGTTAGGAAATGTTTATCAGAGTAAAACCACCTCATTTAATATTAATAATCACATGGGTAAAACCCAAGTTTCTTATTACAATACATTTATAGGGATAAACCCTATTTTATTGAATTTAAAACATCGTTTATTTGGTAACTTTTATAGCCACATATTCTCAAGCCTTCAGTGCTCTCCAGCTGGCTTTTTACTAATTGGCTGTCACATTGGGTTACCTGAAACGTGTTTTAAAAACATTTGTCAGTCGGAAATACTGGTGAGTGAATCCCAGTTTAATCAAGTTTAAATAAAAAGTCACAGTGAACAGTATTGAGAGCGATCACATTGTTTATGTCTACACAATTACTCCATTAGTACTGTCAACCCTGACTTGTGGGTCATATTACCCATTGGCTAACTCATTGTCCAATGGTAATGTATTGTCATCCTCGACTTACTACTCACAGTGTAGTACATTTTGTATACAAAACCCCAACATACTGGCAGTAATTGAAGAACTACAAAGACTCAATCACTGCTAAATTTCATAGTAAAACATTTAAGGTTTGGTAAAACATTACCAAAAAGTTTAACAAAAAGAGGATAAACTCACATTGCTATGTTATTCTTCTCGTAAGGGGTTTCCTGGATATAATCTATAATTTATACAAATGTACATTGGTTAGTATCATAACCCTTTGAAATTATTAATGATACCCTCCCCGAGACGGAATTCCAACAACTACGTCGGGCAAAACCACGACAGTTGTTACGGAACCCTAAATCAATCGGGCAGCGTAACTATTACGAAACTGGGGTTATAATACTTACAACGGAGCAGAACCTCGCTAATTAGGGGTATAATACCCGACTATAATGTTTATAACTTCAGAATTTCGTTTAGAATGAAAGAAGTGAGCGACGGACATTGAAAACTGATGGCCTTCTTATATAGGGCTGGATTCTGGTCTCCACGCGGCCCGCGTAAAGCACAGGCCAGGGTTACGCGGCCCGCGTCAACCCTGGTCAACATATAGCTTTGATGATTCGATGTGTAGGTCTGCCACGATGTCGACACGTGTCAGCACCGGATGTCTCCGCGTTTAATGATCTCTCGCGGCCCGCGTTAACTGACAAAGACTCTTACGCGGCCCGCTTGAACTAATGAAATCAGCGCAGTCTGGTTCCAGCCTTGATACCGCCCGCGTAAAAGCATGGGGTGGGTCTACGCGGCCCGCCTCAGCTTAATATTTTATATATTTAATTTATTTTGTAAACTATAACGTATTTCGGGCTCGGTTTTCACATACGGGTTGTATTTCAAAACATATAAGGGACATTTTACAGTATACTAAGGTGTCGGAAATATTATGAGGGCGTTGGTTTTACCGATGGTTGTTACATTCTCCCCACCTTGTTTTAGAGCTCGTCCTCGAGATCTACTGGAATAAATGCGGATATTTCTTTTGCATTTCTGATTCAAGCTCCCATGTGTACTCTGGTCCTCTTTTGGAGTCCCACTTTACTTTGACTAGAACTAGTCTCTTGTGCTTGAGATTTTTGATTTTCCTGTCTTCAATCTGTAGAGGTCTTTCTACAAATTTGAGTTGTTCATTTACCTCTATATCCTTAAGAGGTACTATCAGTGATTCGTCAGCTAAACACTTTTTGAGATTAGATACATGAAACACATCATGTATTCCTGCCATTTCCTCTGGCAGTTGTAGCTGATAGGCTACAGGTCCTATTCTTCTAATAATCTCAAAAGGTCCAACATACCTGGGGCTTAGCTTTCCTCGTTTGATGAATCTTACTACTCCTTTCCAAGGAGAGACTTTCAACAATACTTTATCTCCTACTTTAAACTCCAATGGTTTGCGTCGGTTATCAGCATAGCTCTTTTGTCGATCACGTGCTGCTTTCAGTCATTCTTTGACTTAAATAATCTTGTTGGTTGTTTCTTGCACTATCTCAGGTCCAGATAGTTGCTTTTCCCCAATTTCTGCCCAACAGACTGGGGTTCGACACTTTCTTCCATAAAGTGCTTCGAATGGTGCAGCATTGATACTTGTGTGATAACTATTATTATAAGAAAATTCTATTAAAGGTAAGTGATCGTCCCAATTACCTCCGAAGTCAATTACACAAGCTCTAAGCATGTCTTCCATTGTCTGAATTGTCCTTTCGCTTTGCCCATCCGTTTGAGGATGATAAGCTGTGCTCAATTTTAACTTGGTTCCCATTGCCTTTTGGAAACTTGACCAAAAATGAGAGGTAAATCGACTATCTCTATCAGAAACAATTGATAAAGGAATGCCATGTAAAGAAACAATTTCATTTACATATAATTTAGATAATTGTTCCATACTAATTGTTTCCTTCATTGGTAGGAAATGAGCTGACTTGGTTAGTCTATCAACAATCACCCAGATTGTATCATTTCCTTTCTTTGTTTTGGGTAATTTAGTAACAAAATCCATTGTTATCAATTCCCATTTCCACACCGGCATTTCTAATTGCTGTAACAAACCTGAGGGTTTCTGGTGTTCAGCTTTGACTTGTGAACAGGTTAGACATTTAGAAACATAGGTTGCTATGTCCTTTTTCATTCCTATCCACCAGAAATTTTTCCTTAAATCCTGGTACATTTTATCACTCCCTGGATGCATCATATATTTAGACTTATGGGCTTCTTCTAGTATACGATGACGTAGGTTTCCTAATTTAGGTATCCACATTCTCTTTTCATGGAACCTCCAAATTCCATCTGTTCCTTGTTTTAATTCTTTTAACATACCTTTTAATTTTTCAGAATCATCCTTGATTACTGATTCTTGTGCTTCTCTTATTTGTTCATTTAAATCTATTTGTAGATTTGATTTAAGAGAACGTACCCTTCTTGGCTTTTCATGATACTTTCGGCTTAAAGCATCTGCCACTACATTTGCTTTTCCTTCATGATACTGAATATCACAATCATAGTCACTAAGAAATTCCATCCAATGTCTTTGTCTCATATTCAACTCCTTTTGATTAAAGATATACCTTAAACTCTTATGATCAGTGAATATGGTAAACTTACTACCATAAAGGTAATGTCTCCAAATCTTAAGAGCAAAAATTATAGCTCCTAATTCTAAATCATGAGTTGAATAATTCTCTTCATGATTCTTAAGTTGTCTAGATGCGTAAGCTATAACCTTTTGACGTTGCATTAATACACATCCATAACCTAATTTAGAAGCGTCACAATAGACTATAAAGTCTTCAGCTCCTTCTGGTAATGCTAGTATGGGTGTATGAGTTAATCTATGCTTAAGAATTCTAAATGCTTCTTCTTGTTTTAATCCCCATTCAAACTTAACAGATTTACATGTTAGCTTAGTTAAAGGAATGGCTATTCTAGAAAAATCTTGAATAAATCTTCTATAATAACCGGCCAATCCTAAGAAACTTCTAACCTCGGTTGGTGACTCAGGGGTTTTCCATTTAGTAATTGCTTCAATCTTGGTTGGATCTACATGAATTCCTTCATGATTGACTAGGTGTCCAAGGAATTGTACCTGTTCTAACCAAAATTCGCACTTAGTAAATTTAGCATAAAGCTTTTCCTTTCTTAATAAACTTAAAAATGCGTTCAAATGCTTTGCATGATCCTCTTTATTTTTAGAGTATATGAGAATATCATCTATGAATACAATTATGAATTTATCCAAATATGGCTTACATATTCGGTTCATCATGTCCATAAATGCAGCTGGGGCATTGGTTAAACCAAATGGCATGACAGTAAATTCATAATGACCATACCTCATTCTAAATGCGGTTTTAGGAATGTCCTCTTCCTGTACCTTTAATTGATGATATCCTGATCTTAAATCGATTTTAGAGAAAAATCGAGCTCCTTGTAGTTGATCAAACAGATCATCGATTCTCGGTAATGGGTACCGATTCTTAATCGTGACCTTGTTTAATTCACGGTAATCAATGCACATATGCATTGATCCGTCTTTCTTTTTAACGAACAGTATTGGCGCTCCCCATGGTGACGAACTTGGCTGTATAAATCCTTTCTCTAGAAATTCGTCCAATTGCTTCTTCAGTTCCTGCATTTCAGCGGGTTCCAAACGGTAAGGTGCTTTGGCAATTGGTGTTGTTCTTGGTAGCAGGTGAATTCTGAATTCAACTTTTCTTTCTGGAGGTAGTCCTGGTAATTCTTCTAGAAAGATATCTGAAAACTGTGACACTACTGTAATGTCTTTTAGTTCTTTTCCTTTAGTGTTAGTGATTATAGAAATCAAATACAATATAGAACCTTTTCTTATATAGCTTGCAGTTTTCATCACAGAGATGAATTTTGTGGATCTAGAGGGCTTATCTCCTTTAATTGTGATCGTTTTACCTTTTGGTGAATTTACTTGAATTGACTTTTGATCACATAAAATATTGGCTTTATTGGCTATTAACCAATCCATTCCTAAAACAACATCAAATCCTGCCAGATTCATGAGATAAAGATTTGCAATAAATTTCTGATTTAAAATTTCTATTCTTGCTCCCTGCAAGATTTCAGAAATCTTAACGGTTTCTCCATTAGCTATTTCTACTAGACATTCTAGTGGTAGTTTAGTTAATGATTGATTTAGAATTTTGCAAAATGATGTATTAATAAAACTTTGGTTCGCACTAGAGTCAAATAATACTTTAGCAAAGATATCATTAACTAAAAACGTACCAGCTATGACATCTGGAATCATCTTGGCTTCATCTGCAGTCAGAACAAATGCTCTAGCATTTTTAGTACTCTTGTTGTTTGTAGCTGGAGCTAATTTCGGACAGTTTGGCCTGATATGACCTTTTTCTCCACAGTTGTAGCACAATCCATTACTGGATTTCTTCCTGCAATTTTCTTCCTTGTGTCCTGGTATCTTGCAATAATTACAGAGAGTGGAGCATTTTCCCGAATGCATTTTCTTGCAGACTTTGCAGTATGGTGTAGAGGTAGAACCCATATTCCTACGATTGAAATTTCCAGAACGAAATTCTTGAGTCAACTTCTGGGTTAGGTTCCTCCTCTGGTCTTCTTCTCTAGTATGGATTAACTCATCTGTCAAGGTATTTGCTAGTTCTACAGCTTCTTCTATGGTTTGAGGTCTAGCTGCCTTGACTACGTGTCTAATCTCTCCAATTAATCCCCAAATATAACGGGAGATCAACACTGGTTCTGGTGAAGCAAGAGTTGGCACTATTCTGGCATATTCAAAGAATATTTTAGTGTATCCCTTACTATCCACACCAGTCATTCTAAGGTTTAGGAATTTGTTTGCTATCTATTCTTTTTCATTGGGTGGGCAGAATTTTCTTTCTACCTTGTTCTTAAATTCTTCCCATTCCATATTGTAGGTTCTATCACTTCCTCTTGATTGGAGAATAGTGTTCCACCATTCTAGTGCTGCATTCTTAAACAGATTTGAAGCAAACAATATTTTATCTTCTTCAACACACTTACTTATCCTTAAGAGTGCCTCAGTCTTTTCTATCCAGCGTAAGGTTGCAATGGCCCCTTCGTTGCCAGAGAATTCCATTGGTTTACAAGACCAGAATTCTTTATAAGAACAACCATAAGGCATGGTTCTTCTTCTTTTAGGAATAGGCATTTGAAGTACTGGTCCATTGTTCACGTTGTTTTCTGGTTCAATCGGTCACTTACTGCTATGCTTACTTTTATTATCAGCATCCTTAACAGTTTGAAGAATAAATGGCATTGCATCTATAATTTCTTGTGCCACTATGTGTTGAATAGCACTATTATCCACTTGATTTCCATTGTTATTGATGCTTGGATTATCATTAACCACGTTAATGTTACTCTGGTTGTCATTATTCAGATTTCCTTGATTTTCGTCATCGGCCATCTGAATTTTAAACATTTACCCCATATTAATATCACAAGATAATAATTAATATCATATTTCACATGACACGCAATCTAGCCAAAAACGTCGATCATTGCGACTTGTACTCTATTTTCATATACTATGCGTCTATTACACACTAGTACTGAAATAAAGATTACAATACCAACAGAAAAAAAATTACACTAATAGTACTATGCATCCATACACACATATTTTATTTTATTTTTTATTTTTTATTATTATTATTATTATTATTATTATTATTATTATTATTATTATTATTATTATTATTATTACTACCATTTCTTCCATTCTCACATTTACTGATATGGATTTATCAAAAAATCCATATTGCGCTTATCGTATTTCCATACGAGACGCTCTCCCACCTGTCTCATCCTCTCACTTCTTTCTAAAATTTCCTCCCCGAAAGTCCTAAGTTCTTGGACGTTTTCTGCACTCATTGGGGGTGCAGGTTCTCGGATTGGGTTTGGAATCTGGGGTGCGGGTTCCTGATATAGGAGTGAAAGTTCCTGAAATTGGTAAGGATCCTCTAATATTTCCCTAATATAATCATTTTGGTAATAGGGATCTAAAGGGTCCATACCTGGGTAGGCTTCTATATTCTGTATGGGTGGGTATTCCTGGATAGGGTAACGTTGCACAAAGTCCCTATTGTCGTCCCACCAGGGGTCGTAATTCGGGTCTAGGGGGTTTGGTGCAGGTACCCTAGGGATTTCTTCTGGGTTAAAGTCATGCATCTCCACTTGGTTTTCCGGGTTTTCTATCTCCATGGGTTGTTCTGGGTTTTGAGGTTGTGGGGCTACTAGTTGTTCCAGACTTGGGTCAGCAGCAGTTGTGGCTAGGATATGGAAATTAGCTAGGCTTCTATTAAGCATATCTTGAGTATGGGCATCTGTTTTACGCTTAGCAGCTGCTAGAACTCTTTGCTGTTGCAACTTTCGCATTCTCTTCCTACGAGCAAAGGCTTCTTTACTGAACCATCCTCGTTTCTTATTAGGAAATGGCTCTTCAGATTGAGCTCTAAAGGCAAATATTCCTTCCTTCTGATCAGCAGAATACCCCGAAAGGGCAGGCTGTGATGATGTACCTTCACTCCTAGGTGAATCAGATAACTGATGATTCACGTCTGAGGGTCCTTGATCACTCATACTGTAAACTAACAAATAGTCAAATAACACATAACAAATAATTACAGTTATGCACTTAGTTCCATAATTTTATTTCCTAACACAAAATTTACAATTTAAGTGTCAGCAGAACACTTCTTTGGCTCAGACCAGTGGCTAGGCTCTGATACCACCTTCTGTCGCAACCCCCGATCCCTGATCCCCGGGAACGGGCGGACGCGATCACAAAGTTTTGGTGGTATCAGGGTTATTTAATCTTGCAGCGAAATTTACATCAGGACCGTAGTTAGGAAATGTTTATCAGAGTAAAACCACCTCATTTAATATTAATAATCACATGGGTAAAACCCAAGTTTCTTATTACAATACATTTATAGGGATAAACCCTATTTTATTGAATTTAAAACATCGTTTATTTGGTAAATTTTATAGCCACATATTCTCAAGCCTTCAGTGTTCTCCAGCTGGCTTTTTACTAATTGGCTGTCACATTGGGTTACCTGAAACATGTTTTAAAAACATTTGTCAGTCGGAAATACTGGTGAGTGAATCCCAGTTTAATCAAGTTTAAATAAAAAGTCACAGTGAACAGTATTGAGAGCGATCACATTGTTTATGTCTACACAATTACTCCATTAGTACTGTCAACCCTGACTTGTGGGTCATATTACCAATTGGGTAACTCATTGTTCAATGGTAACGTATTGTCATCCTCGACTTACTACTCACAGTGTAGTACATTGTGTATACAAAACCCCAACATACTGGCAGTAATTGAAGAACTACAAAGACTCAATCACCGCTAAATTTCATAGTAAAACATTTAAGGTTTGGTAAAACATTACCAAAAAGTTTAACAAAAAGAGGATAAACTCACATTGCTATGTTAGGCTTCTTGTAAGGGTTTCCTGGATATAATCTATAATTTATACAAATGTACATTGGTTAGTATCATAACCCTTTGAAATTATTAATGATACCCTCCCCGAGACGGAATTCCAACAACTACGTCGGGCAAAACCACGACAGTTGTTACGGAACCCTAAATCAATCGGGCAGCGTAACTATTACGAAACTGGGGTTATAATACTTACAACGGAGCAGAACCTCGCTAATTAGGGGTATAATACCCGACTATAATGTTTATAACTTCAGAATTTCGTTTTGAATGAAAGAAGTGAGCGACGGAAATTGAAAACTGATGGCCTTCTTATATAGGGCTGGATTCTGGTCTCCACGCGGCCAGCGTAAAGCACAGGCCAGGGTTACGCGGCCCGCGTCAACCCTGGTCAACATATAGCTTTGCTGATTCGATGTGTAGGTCCGCCACGATGTCGACACGTGTCAGCACCGGATGTCTCCGTGTTTAATGATCTCTCGCGGCCCGCGTTAACTGACAAAGACTCTTAAGCGGCCCGCTTGAACTAATGAAATCAGCACAGTCTGGTTCCAGCCTTGATACCGCCTGCGTAAAAGCATGGGGGGGGGTCTACGCGGCCCGCCTCAGCTTAATATTATATATTTTTAATTTATTTTATAAACTATAACGTATTTCGGGCTCGGTTTTCACATACGGGTTGTATTTCAAAACATATAAGGGACATTTTACAGTATACTAAGGTGTCGGAAATATTATGAGGGCGTTAGTTTTACCGATGGTTGTTACACTCCATCAGTGGTTTCCTAAACAACTGTCATCCACTTCCATCAGAGGTTGTCACGTGGACAGCGTTTTGACCATCAGATCTTTGTAACCGCTGCCACGTCAGCATTCACTTTCTCTTATAAAACCCTGATCAAAACCCCCAAACAGGGTTTTACTGTCGAATCGAATTCAAAATTCCTTTCTAAAACAGTTGTCCTCAAAATTTTCACACAATCCTCTTCACCTTCATTTCATCTTCTTTATCCCCGATTCAATCATGGTGAAAAAATCCAGTAAAACCACACAAAAGGATTCACCCAAAATTGAGATTCCATTTATATTTTCACACAATTACTTGGGTATCTTTGAAAAACCCAGTGAAACCAGAATCTTTGATTCCATCATCGACACACTTTCATCCACAAATTACAAAACTTTGTTAACTTGTGATGCAACCATTTACTTGACTACACAAAGGGAGTTTTGGAAAAATGCAACCCTAGAAAAAGTGAACAAAAAGGTTGTAGCCATAAATTCTTCAATAAAGGGTGTAAAGTTCACCATCACACCTCAATCGATTTCTGAAGTTTTTGAACTCAACGATCTGGAAGGTAAAAGTTATTTCCCTAAGACAAAGTACCAAAGGGATTTCCTTGAAACCGCTGCCACGTCAACATTCACTTTCTCTTATAAAACCCTGATCAAAACCCCCAAACAGGGTTTTACTGTCGAATCGAATTCAAAATTCCTTTCTAAAACAGTTGTCCTCAAAATTTTCACACAATCCTCTTCACCTTCATTTCATCTTCTTTATCCCCGATTCAATCATGGTGAAAAAATCCAGTAAAACCACACAAAAGGATTCACCCAAAATTGAGATTCCATTTAAATTTTCACACAATTACTTGGGTATCTTTGAAAAACCCAGTGAAACCAGAATCTTTGATTCCATCATCGACACACTTTCATCCACAAATTACAAAACTTTGTTAACTTGTGATGCAACCATTTACTTGACTACACAAAGGGAGTTTTGGAAAAATGCAACCCTAGAAAAAGTGAACAAAAAGGTTGTAGCCATAAATTCTTCAATAAAGGGTGTAAAGTTCACCATCACACCTCAATCGATTTCTGAAGTTTTTGAACTCAACGATCTGGAAGGTAAAAGTTCTTTCCCTAAAACAAAGTACCAAAGGGATTTCCTTGAAAGAGGGTATGAAGAAGAAATGCAAAAAGATACTTTACAAAAAGGCAGTTTTCCATCTGCTACAAGGTTTTTATTTCATACCCTCCTTATGTTTGTATCCAACAAAACCAATGCCTTCAATGAAATCCCCTTGAAGATTCAATATCTGGGTTATGCTATCCTACAAGGAGAAAATTTTAATTATTCCCAGGAAATCTTTAATTACTTGGTCAAAAATGTTGATAAAAAGGCTTTCTTACTATTTCCAAGGTTTTTGAGTTATTATTTTGAGAAAAAAGTTTTCAAAAGAAAATACCCATGTGCTTACACAAGGTGCTCCTCTTCACATAAACAGTTTAACTGCAGAAACATTCACAAGAATGCTAAAACCTTCCAAAACACAAGCAGAGGTACCTGAACAGACTTTAGCAGCTACCACTGCTCCTCAGGTAACTGCTGCTGAGCCCACTGCTCCAGGTGATCATAGTAGCACAACCACTGCTATGAAACCCACACCTATCATTACCAAAAAGCCCAAAAAGAAATCATCCAAAAAACCCCCCAAACCCACAAAAAGGGTAACTCTGGAAGATGAGATCCCAGAGCAAATACCTGTGACAACACCAATGTCACCAACAACCACTGCTGCTACTTCCTCACAGCAGATGGAAGAAAGATCTCCACCTTTGCTTCAAACTCCTCCTGCATCTTCACAAAAAGATCAGGTTGTAAGCACGGGGACACTAAATTATGATGCTCTAGAATCACTTGATTCTATCATCCACAACCCACTTCCCGGGGCAAATTCGCTTTCTACACTCAACCTCACAGCTCAAATTCCACCTCAAATATTACCCCTGTTGGATGCAGTTGATATTGCCCAGACACAAATCAGTTCTTCTCACTCACCTGTAAATGAGAACATACCCCAACAAGTGACTGAGTCTGGCGTCTTTATCTCTGTTAACCCACCAACATCTGAGGAGGTTACACTGCAGGAATTACCTGTAATTCCTATCAGTAGTTCAAGTGGAGCAGCAACTACAAGTGTTGGATCAACAAATCTACATTTGGCCAGTTGTTTCATCAATTAGACTCCCTTGAAGGCAATTCCTTCTATAGCACCTCTGATATCCACTAGTGAGTTTGTTTTGACCACTGGTACCATCAAAAGGTTATCAAGTGCTGAAGGAAGAAGACCCCAGTACCAAGAACAAGGGGCATCAATGGATAACTTTTGGAATTCATTTCCTAAATCAAACATTGATACAACCACTGCAGGTAGGAAATCAGATGATCCCATTAACTTGGGTGATGGTTTGAAATATCAGGAATTGACAGAAAGGGTAGACAGAATTGACTCATCTGTTACAGACATCAAGACAATGCTGCAACAGTTGTTAAATTCACAAAAGTCCACACCCACTGCTGCACCACCACATGTTCCATCTGCATCCACTGCTCCGTCCCCTGATGTTCTTTGGGAGTTGTTTCAACCACTTCTCCACAAATAAAGAGAGTATACTGATTTATAACATGAGATTCATATTCAGGAAATCAGAAATGCCATGGATGCAAGGTTTATGGATACTCAAGCAGACATTAAAGCTATCAAGGCTCACTTGCTGAAAACCACTGGCACTGCTCCTCCCTCTATTATATTTGTGGATAAACCACCTCCAGCTAATGCCAAAAAGGGGGAGAAAATAAAGCAGTGGAAGAAAAAGGGTTATGATGATGGTCTTTACATTGCTCCAGAAAATTCTTGCATGCTTGCAGACATACCCTTGCCAGATGGTTCTAAGAAGATTGATGTCACCACTGATGCAATTGCTAAGGCAAAAGCTGATGTGAAAAAGGATAAGGAGGCTAAGGATAAAGCAAGATTTGCACAGGAGAAGAGAGCTTTCATGGAGATGAATGAATAGGGTACTTCTGAGCCTAAGGCTGATCAGAAAGTCCAAAACCTGAAAATCCTGAGCTCAAAAAGAAGAAGCCCACTAGACAAGTGAGGCAACCCAAACACACACCATCCAGACCCACAAAGCACACTCCCAAATCTTCCAAAAGCCTCAAACATCAACCTTCCACCCAAACAGCTGTTATAACACCTGCTGTATCAACAACTATTGGTACTTCAGTGGTTTCAGCAGTTGTTAAACTAAAAACCACCACTTCAACCACAACAATTGTTCCCATTTCAACCACTACCCCATCAAATATTCTATCACCACCTAAAACAATCTCACCACTATCACCTCCTGCCAAAAGGCAGAAGACTTCTACTGACTCATCAGTAGTTGTAATGACAACAGTGGTTGAAACACCTGTTGTTTCAACAACTGTTAGTCAAAACATCACCACTACTCTTCAAGCCATATTCACTCCAATTAAAAGGCCACCAACAAATACTTCTTCACCAAATAAAACCTACATCAGAAAAGAAAAATTCAGGACAATGATGAAGAAATACCAGCACCTGTTCCCCTTTCATCTGTATCCTATAATGAGATTCCACCACAACCATTAATTCCATCAATTCTAGCCAAAGCAATAAAAGATCCAAAAATTCTTTAAGGCTTTGATCCTGCTGATATTACTCCAATAGCTGCAAAGTATCCACTGGAAGTGGAAGCTGTAAAGAATGAGATGAGACAATTCTACACAGAGGATGATTCTACAAAAAGAAGAGTTCCTTCTCTCATGGGCTTCGGAGATCCAGCAAACATAGATGAGTATCTAAAACTCAAAGCCAGGAAAGCTGATATGAGAGCTAGATTTGAATGTGAAGATCAAGGTGACAAAGCTATTTCTGAAAGAATGCAATTCTTGCTCGCTAAGGTTAGATAAATGGAAGACTATGCAAAAGATCTGAGCAAAGAAATGTCTAATCTGCCACCTGAAGCTGACCTACAAATGGAAATGAGAAAGGATTACCTTGCATTCATTATGAAAGAAAAATTCTATTCAGCTATAGAAGAACAGTTCAGTGAATGGCCACTCATTGCTTTAAAGCATGAGGTAAACATAATTGAGAGGATAAAAAATGATCCAGGTATGAAAAGGTCAGCACCAAACTGGAGTAAATACGAAAAGGCCATTGATGATCTTACCTTGGAGTATAAACAAAAGAAGCAAGAATTGGTTGATGCAAAGGTTGGAACTGCCAAAGCCATATTAAAATGGACAAGGCAATATACAGATGAGGCTCATGAAAGGCTAAGAAAAAGGAGAATGACAGATCCTAACTTACCAAAGTAGCCTGAAAACAAAAGTACCGATAAGCCAAAGAAGCAGGTCCATACTTCTGAACCACTGTTCACATCAGCAGATACCTCTGTCATTGTGTTAAACCAAAGGAAGAGGCAACAGCTGACTGATGCAGAAGAGAAAGAAAAAGAAGCTGAGTATTTTAAAGAAGCCATCAAGAAAATGGCATTAGAAGAAGATAGCTCAGCAAAACTTCAAAACATTGCCAACAAATTATTGAACAGGCCATCATCTCCAAACTCATCAGCAAATAAATCTCTCCCAAGAAACCCATTGGGTTCAAAAAATACTAACATGGATGTCTGATCAAAAGACCCATGTATTGACAATGCTCAGATCCAGTGGAGAAGTAAAGCACATATCAAGGGAATAAGCACTGGGCCTGGGTGTTGAAGATCTTCAAGATCTACTTGAGCTTATACTGTGTAGGGATGAGGATGATACAAGTTCTATGGACTTTGAATTGCATTTTAAAGGACAAGTTAGGGAACTTCTGATGAGACAATAAAGATCCAGAATAATGAACGGTTTTGGCATCATCTGTTCTAGGGGGAGATTGTTGGGATTGAACCCTACAGAGGAACAGATGATGTAAAGCCAAAACTGGTTCAGAATAGTGGATTCTACATAAGCAGTGGTTTGCATTAGACTTTCCCATTGAAAGTGATTCTAACAACTGATGTCTTCTATCAACTCTTCTACTACAACAACTGTTATCTATAACAACTGATGTCCGTTCAAAGATTATTAAAGACTTAGTACTGATGGTCAATCTACTGCCTTGATTCACGTGTTGCTAAAGATCAAAGCACTGCTAGGGCTGAAGCAGTGGTATGAAGAAACAGTAGTTTAACCTGTCTTTGTATTTTGTATTGTAATCTATTGTTTGACAACAGTGCTTGTACTAGATCAATGGTTGTAGGTTGTTAGGTTGTTAGATGTCACATTCATGGTGACGTCAGCTTAGATGCTTCAGTGGTTTGATGTGCACTATAAATAGAACAGTTTGCACTGTTCTATTTAAGGAGTTTTCTCCTTCAATTCCATCATCTTGTACGATCAACCATGGAGCTCGAGTTGAGGGGGAGTTTTAGTATGTAAGCATGCATGTAATCTTTTGTTTATAATCTTTCGACTACAATGAGATTCACATGTTTATGAAAACTTCCTTTGATTATGTTTACAAAGTTTGTTTTATTTCCGCTGCATTAGATCTCTATTTTACATTCATTCATTGATTAATTATTACAAACAAACACAATCATGAGGACCTCAGATCCCAACAATAAAATAAAGCAGTGTAAGAAAAAAGGGTTATGATGATGGTCTTTACATTGCACCAGACAATTCTTGCATGCTTGCAGACATACCCTTGCCAGATGGTTCTAAGAAGATTGATGCCACCACTGATGCAATTGCTAAGGAAAAAGCTGATGTGAAAAACGATAAGGAGGCTAAGGATAAAGCAAGATTTGCAAAGGAGAAGAGAGCTTTCTTGGAGATGAATGAACAGGGTACTTCTGAGCCTAAGGCTGGGAAAGTCCAAAACCTGAAAATCCTGAGCTCAAAAAGAAGAACCCCCTAGGAAAGTGAGGCAACCCAAACACACACCATCCAGACCCACAAAGCACACTCCTAAATCTTCCAAAAGCCTCGAACATCAACCTTCCACCCAAACAGCTGTTGTAACACCTGCTGTATCAACGACTGTTGGTACTTCAGTGGTTTCAGCAGTTGTTAAACTAAAAACCACCACTTCAACCACAACAATTGTTCCCATTTCAACCACTGCCCCATCAAATATTCCATCACCACCTAAAACAATCTCACCACTATCACCTCCTGCCAAAAGGCAGAAGACTTCTACTAACACATCAGTAGTTGTAATGACAAAAGTGGTTGAAACACCTGTTGTTTCAACAGCTGTTAGTCAAAACATCACCACTACTCTTCAAGCCATATTCACTCCAATTAAAAGGCCACCAACAAATACTTCTTCACCAAATAAAACCTACATCAGAAAAAGAAAAATTCAGGACAATGATGAAGAAATACCAGCACCTGTTCCCCTTTCATCTGTATCCTATAATGAGATTCCACCACAACCATTCATTCCATCAATTCTAGCCAAACCAATAAAAGATCCAAAAATTCTTAAAGGCTTTGATCATGCTGATATTACTCCAACAGCTGCAAAGTATCCACTGGAAGTGGAAGCTGTAAAGAATGAAATGAGACAATTCTACACAGAGGATGATTCTTCAAAAAGAAGATTTCCTTCTCTCATAGGCTTCGAAGATCCAGCAAACTTAGATGAATATCTAAAACTCAAAGCCAGGCAAGCTGATATGAGAGCTAGATTTGAATGTGAAGATCAAGGTGACAAAGCTATTTCTGAAAGAATGCAATTCTTGCCCACTAAGGTTAGACAAATGGAAGACTATGCAAGAGATTTGAGCAAAGAAATGTCTAATCTGCCACCTGAAGCTGACCTACAAAAGGAAATGAGAAAGGATTATCTTGCATTCATTATGAAAGAAAAATTCTATTCAGCTATAGAATAACAGTTCAGTGAATGGCCACTCATTGCTTTAAAGCATGAGGTAAACAGAATTGAGAGGATAAAAAATGATCCAGGTATGAAAAGGTCAGCACCAAACTGGAGTAAATACAAAAAGGCCATTGATGATCTTACCTTGGAGTATAAACAAAAGAAGCAAGAATTGGTTGATGCAAAGGTTGGAACTGCCAAAGCCATGTCAAAATGGACAAGGCAATATACAGATGAGGCTTATGAAAGGCTAAGAAAAAGGAGAATGACAGATCCTAACTTACCAAAGCCTGAAAACAAAAGTACTGATAAGCCAAAGAAGCAGGTCCATACTTCTGAACCACTGTTCACATCAGCAGATACCTCTATCATTGTGTTAAACCAAAGGAAGAGGCAACAGCTGACTGATGCAGAAGAGAAAGAAAAAGAAGCTGAGTATTTTAAAGAAGCCGTCAAGAAAATGGCATTAGAAGAAGATAGCTCAGCAAAACTTCAAAACATTGCCAACAAATTATTGAACAGGCCATCATCTCCAAACTCATCAGCAAACAAATCTCTCCCAAGAAACCCATTGGGTTCAAAAATACTAAAATGGATGTCTGATCAAAAGACCCATGTATTGACATTGCTCAGATCCAGTGGAGAAGTAAAGCACATATCAAGGGAACAAGCACTGGGCCTGGGTGTTGAAGATCTTCAAGATCTACTTGAGCTTATACTGTGTAGGGATGAGGATGATACAAGTTCTATGGACTTTGAGTAGCAATTTAAAGGACAAGTTAGGGAGCTTCTGATGAGACAATAAAAATCCAGAATAATGAAGGGTTTTGGCATCATCTGTTCCAGGGGGAGATTGTTGGGATTGAACCCTACAGAGGAACATATGATGTAAAGCCAAAACTGGTTCAGAACAGTGGATTCTACATAAGCAGTGGTTTACATTAGACTTTCCCCTTGAAAGTGATTCTAACAACTGATGTCTTCTATCAACTGTTCTACTACAACAACTGTTATCTACAACATCTGATGTCCGTTCAAAGATTATTAAAGACTAAGTACTGATGGTCAATCTACTGCCTTGATTCAAGTGTTGCTAAAGATCAAAGCACTGCTAGGGCTAAAGCAGTGGTATGAAAAAACAGTAGTTTAACCTGTCTTTGTATTTTGTATTGTAATCAGCTATTTGACAACAGTGCTTGTACTAGATCAGTGGTTGTAGGTTGTTAGGTTGTTAGATGTCACATTCATGGTGACGTCAGCTTAGATGCTTCAGTGGTTTGATGTGCACTATAAATAGAGCAGTTTGCACTGTTCTATTTAAGGAGTTTTCTCCTTCAATTCCATCATCTTGTACGATCAACCATGGAGCTCGAGTTGAGGGGGAGTTTTAGTATGTAAGCATGCATGTAATCTTTTGTTTATAATCTTTCGACTATAATGAGATTCAGATGTTTATGAAAACTATTATTCCTTTGATTATGTTTACAAAGTTTGTTTTATTTCCGCTGCATTAGATCTCTGTTTTACATTCATTCATTGATTAATTATTACAAACAAACACAATCATGAGGACCTCAGATCCTAACAAACACTAACCACAAATTACTTGTGGATACGATACCCTACTTATGCTATCTACGTAGTTTAATTAGGTTTTTGATTGACACTTACGACAGTCATCAGAACTCAAACACATGCAAATAGTATAAATAAACCAACTCATCAAATTGTTTATACGACGTTGTCAATGTCAAAACAAATCCAAATATAAACCTGAGAAAAGTGTTCAACCCTACGAACCGTACGCTTGAAGAAAGTCACCTAGACGCTCATGCCTTGAACCTTGTACAGCCGCCAAGGCGGCTGCCCTCTCTGTGCGTCCCTCCTTTCTTGTCCTCAACTCAGCCGTATGCCAAAGATTTTATGCCTCCAAAAGTTGCGTCCCTCTGATGTCGTCCAAGAATACCTCTTATATCCAATAGGATGGATTAGGTTTTAGTATATAATATATCAATGTATTTAAAAATTGTTCTAAAGCTCAAAAACCCCGAAGTTCACTTAATCATTTTTTTTGGAAGGTGACTTTCTATGTACTGGACCAGTGGTCACCGGGTTCATGTCGAAGACAATCCCCCGTCAGCCCCGCACTCTCGGACGCGATGTTCGATCGGGCCCCGGCCGCCGCGCAAGCTGACTTCCGCCCGGAAACGATACTGCCCCCACACGAGAGACTCGCTGGGGTAACAGCTGGGTAAAACCGGGTTGCCCTCAAGACCGCACCATGCCTCGGTAGGATACGATCTATCATTGGGACCACCCCCCCCCCCCCCCCCCCATAATGCCACAACCGGGGATCGAACCGGAGGCCGGCCCAACCAAACCCCATGGGATTACCCAGCTGGGCTGGGAGAACTGCTGAAATTTGGTGGCCGATATCCAGCAATAATAATGCACAACTCTTTTGTTCTTTTCGTTGATTATGAATGATAATATTGGCAGCCTTTTCATCAATATAATATATCCAACTCCAATATAATAGCCGCCTTACTCTGCTCCTTTCTAATTTTGCGGCCCAATCCATAAAATAATATTAAACATGGCAACCCTTTTTAGATAACATAGACATAGCGGACTCTCGGCCCACTCGAAAAAAACAGCAACAATTTTAATTCGGTCACTGGCGATATACTCTACTCAACTGACTGGTTGTTTCTTTATTACTCATTTTCGCTTAATTTGCACCAGGACATAGCAAAACACAAAATAATATAATACAATACTAAACACTAAAAAAAATAATAATAACTATACAAAAATTACACTTTACATGGGATAAATATGTGTATTTTACTACACATCAAGTATCTTTTCCAATAATATCGATACATTTTTATTATAATTAATATAAACAAGTATATACTTACAATGCACCGATCATCACCATTAGCGGCAACACCTTTAGCCACACAGGGCATTAGCAGCGACACGCGATGTTGTCGCCGCTAATGCCCTGCGTCGTCACTAAAGGTGTTGCCGCTAATGGTGACTTTTCTTGTAATCTAAAGAACATAGTAAAAGTTTTATGTTTCAAAACATGAACAAGATATACGGCGATAATTACGAAGAAAGAATCCTTGTTTTTTGCTTACATTCGCTTAAGAAAATATAAATGATTTAATTTATACATGAAGTATATTTACATAAATTCCAAAGTAAACATTTAACGTTTAAAACTTATAAATTCTACAATACATTTTTTTACTTAAGTTATAGATATTTAAATTGGTAGAAACTGATCTTAGGGATAAAAGGTGTTTAGAAAAAGAATAAAATGGAATAAATTTAAAATTGTTGTTTTTTATTTTAGTTTCTAAGATTATAGTAGAAGTTTTATGTTTCAAAACATGAAACAAGATGTAGGACGATAATTACGTTGAAAGAATCCCTTGATTTTAGTTTGCATTCGCTTAAGAAAATAAATTATTTAATTTATACATGAAGTAAATTTACATAAATTCCAAAGAAAACATTTAACGTTTAAAACTTTTAAATTCCACAATACATTATTTTACTTAAGTTATAGATATTTAAATCGGTTAAAAGTGATATTAGCGCTAAAAGGTGTTTAGAAAAAGAATAAAATGGAATAAATTTATAGAAAATTGATTGAGTAGCTAGCATGTATGATTTGGCAGGTCTAAGGTGATTCAAACGAATTCATCCATCGTGAAAGACTTCACACATATTATAGTGATTTCATCTTCATTATGACTTTGTAGGTAGAGGAGAGAGAAAGATAAAAAACCATGACTTCTTAGTCTTCATTGTTATTAATTTTAAGGAAAACTAGTGGGAATGCCCGCGCGTTGCTGCGGGTGTCCGAACTCATAATCCGATTCAATTATGATACCTATTACGAACCACAACCCATTACGGTTCAACACTTTTTTCCATTCAACAAAAAATAGTCGTAGAGGTTTGTATTCACATAATAAGCATAATCACCTCCAAACAGTATGGAAAAAAGGTGATATTTCTAGAAAAAGAAACGATATATTATGATAAATGAATGATGACTGAATTACTTCTTAGACATGGTCTTCTCATCAGATTTATATGTCCGAGATTTATAAGTCAACTATACCCCCTTTATTGCATGCAACCTTCTGAAGAGGATCACCAACCTATAAGGAATGGCATCAATATATAAACATACTTTATAAACAAGATGTCAACATTAATAAGTCAGCTATCAGTCAAGTAGTGCACACACAAGCATATACATACACACACAATGAAGGGTGCTTAGTCTCAAACTTACTTTGCCACCCATTGCATCACCTAGAGATATATAAAGTCAAGCAGAGATGTATTAAAATTGACACCTAGGCGTGAGGTGCAGGACTCAGCGCCTCATGTCACATGAGGCACGCCTTTCCAACAAAGCGCAATACTCGATGTTCACAAATATTAGAGCAGCATACCTACAATTAGTGACACATAAGGCACAAAGCAAAACATTTGATTCAACTACAAGTGTAACAAAGAATGAAACAGGCTGCTACAGATCAAGGTGGTTTGTTACTATTGGCATCAACTCCAAAACACATTCCTTGCTAAAACATTACAAGACTTTTAAACAGTAGTCAAATCATCTATTACATCCATTTGATTGAACATGTGAACTGAAAAAAGACTTGCTTACATCTTGTCACTTAGCCAACATTTTTGAGGAGTTGATGACTTGGTCACGCCATCAACAAATTCAGAAGGCCTTCCGATCAAAACATCGGTATATCTGTCATCACACCCAAAATTAATTACTAACCAAAAAATAAAAACCTATTATTAGACACAATTTAACAAGATGTTCTTTATAAAAGAACAACTTGAACTAACAAGCAGGGGCAGGAAGGGAAGAAAATTGAGGTTGAACAGGGATTTCTACTAAGACCTGTCATATGCCATCTTAAATTTGATGCAAAATTACTAAACTATTCATTCGGTTTCTTCTTCATATGAAAGCTACGAACACATTGACAGAGAGTACATGCAGGAGAGGATCATGTACAGAGCAAATCACTTCATTTTCTTCTTCATACAGGGGATTATACAACCCATGATAAAAAATTGATATCTTTTATTAATTCCATAACACTGTTCCATTGCAAAAAAAAAAAAGGAAAAAAGATCAAGCTCTTGGTAGGCGTAACACAATACTTAACAAATAAACCATGATTACCTGAATAAGCTTTTATGTATAAAATCAACATTACACACACTATCTTCGAAATTATAGAGATTTCATATCAAATCAAAAAGACAAAGAATTTAGCAGACCAACCTAGATCAGTGGAAGCAACTTTTACGGAGAAGACCACGTCAGAGCTATTAGTTCATCCGCGCACAGACGACTGGACTTTTCCTCTGCTCAAACAATATAACTAAGCCTTAAAATTTTATTTTTCTTCAAAATATAATTTCTAAAAAAACAATACGATAGTTGCTGGCTTCAAATTGAGAGATGTCCATCTTGTAGAATCCTGGCCACCCCATACTAAGAAAAACGCAGAGTACAATCTCAAGTTTCACCAGTATCCCAATCCCATAAACCAGTTTAACCCAATTCAAATTACCCAAACCTCCTGAACTTCACCAATTTTGACCCAATAAAACACAGCACATAAAATGACTAAAATGTTTAAAATCTCAAATAAACCCTAATACCCTCTTGTTAAAAAATCCCAACAGTCAACAATAGGTAGAAGGGACTGACCTTACTCTAGTCACCGGAATACATGCCGGAATCCTATTCCGTCGTCGACGTCGGTGTCCAGGTCTACTGTTGTTGCCTGATCTACCACAAATTCTCTCTCCATTGTCTTCGAATAACCTAAAAATCGCAATACAATCACAATGTAGAGATTATAATTGGTTTACAAGATAACTGTGATGAATCTTACTAACCTGCGATTGGAATTCAGCCTCTGTCGGACTCCAAACTTGCACACCCAATAGAGACTAAAGATATAAATGTTCTTGATCCATCCCATCATATGGTTATGATTAAATCCTGAAACCGTTTGATATAAATGTTCTTGATCCATCCCATCATATTATGGTTATGATTAAATCCTGAAACCGTTTTGGTTTAATTGCGCTGAAGTAAATTTACATAAATTCCAAAGAAAACATTTAACGTTTAAAACTTTTAAATTCCACAATACATTATTTTACTTAAGTTATAGATATTTAAATCGGTTAAAAGTGATATTAGCGCTAAAAGGTGTTTAGAAAAAGAATAAAATGGAATAAATTTATAGAAAATTGATTGAGTAGCTAGCATGTATGATTTGGCAGGTCTAAGGTGATTCAAACGAATTCATCCATCGTGAAAGACTTCACACATATTATAGTGATTTCATCTTCATTATGACTTTGTAGGTAGAGGAGAGAGAAAGATAAAAAACCATGACTTCTTAGTCTTCATTGTTATTAATTTTAAGGAAAATACGAGCATAGACACAGTTGGTCAAAAGTTTTCAAAAATAAACCCAAGTTTTTAGCTTATTCAAACTAAACTAGCCAATCAGGTTTCGAAACGTGCCCTTTTGCGGTTTACTAGCTGAACATGTAGCCGGTGAGTTTGGCTCAGAAATTTTGGGTTTTTTTAGTGCTCGGTGCACTATACAAACTTTGTCGAATTGACACCTTTTAGCTGATAGGTCAGTTGATTAGCCAACACGGACACGTGGCCTAACGGCTTAGTTTCCAGCTACAAAACCTATATTTACGGCTAAGCTGGAAGGGATGGTTCTATTTTGCTTGGCTCGGCACACCCACGAGTAATGGCTCACCAACATACGACATAAAAGTTCTAGCCGGCTATTAGGCATCGGCTAAAGCCGTTACATTATTCTGTAAGTTATACAGTGAAATGTATCGGCTTAATAAAATAATAATTGTTAACTAGCTATGTTAACTAGATGGCTAATTACAACTTACTTTTAGTAAATATCTTAATGATTTGTTTTTAACATATATCAATATAGTCAACTTCTCTCACTTTTTAGCCTCCATTTATTTATATCTATATATTCAACTTATGTGTTAAGTCTATGTAAAAGTCATTTCTTATAAATTTAGGCAAAAGATCAAATACAAATAATCTTAACATACTAAACATACAAATTGAAGGAAAACCCAAAAAAGACAAGGTGGCATTTTTGTAATTACCACCAACTATCAAAGTTACAACCAAAAATACCTAAAAAAACACAATTTTTTTTTAACATTTTTTATTAAAAAATCGCTACATTTCGTTAGCAAAAAAAAAAAAAAAAAAAAAAAAAAAAAAAAAAATTTGCTGCTACTAAAAGTAGCGATTTTTTAATAAAAAATGTTAAAAAAATAAATAAAATAATTTGTGTGTTTTTTTTTTTTTAGATTTTTTTAGGTTTTTTGGGGGTTTAGTTTTTAGCATTTTAGCTTGGGGGGGGGGAGGGGGGGGGGGGGGGAGTTAGGTTTTTTTTAGGTTTTTGGGGGGTGGGGGGTTTAGGTTTTTTTTTGGGGGGGGGGGGGGGGGAGTGGTTAGGTTTTTTTAGGTATATTTGTAGAGTAACTTTGATAGTTATTGATAATTACAAAAATGTCACCTTGTCTTTTTGAGTTTTCCTTCAATTTGTATGTTTAGTATGTTAAGATTATTTGTACAAGAACTTTACCCTATAAATTTAAACCTTTATAAACATGCTTAAAAGCTGCACTAAAAACACTACTTTCACATGCACATCAGTGACAAGAGAGAACGAGTCGTCAAGGTGTGAGTTGACCTTCAGCTTTCTAAAAGGAAGTTGGCAAGAACAGAGAGTCAAAAAGTAACTAACTGAGGCAAAGTTCTAGAAGGCCAAATTGAAGAGATGTACCCTACAATGAGACGAAAGCACATCACGAAGTAGAGATAGAGAGATTGAGTTGAATTTCAACTCTGACAATTTGAAATGGATTAGAAGTCCTGGAACCATTGGTCATATTGCAATGGTAGGTTTACCAGTTTTCTCTATTTTTTTTTTTTTTTTTGTGTTTTTTGGTCTTAGTGGCTTCCTTGATATTGTCTGTGCAAGCAATATTTGAGTGACAAACCTCTGATCGGATGACGTGAGCGAGCGTGGGTATAAATTTTAGATTATTTTAAGCATTTTTTACTCATGGATCAAGCTTTAAATTTATAAAACACGATACAATACTACCACTCTACACACGTTAGGGCAAGTGCACCCATCATAGACGTATTTTAGTGATGGTAAGATACTGAGGTCGTCCAAGGACACAAGAGCTTTTAATATCGGCTTATCGTTAACGTCTAATCTAAACAAATTTTGATGAAAGTTTTGAAAGTTTTAAAAGATAAACTAGAAATGAAAAACGTAAATGGAAGGAAAAACAAATAGACAAGAAGGAATCACTTGGTTCAACTCCTCTTTTATGTATCCTTTGATGATTTCCGCACTGTAGGCTTTTTAAGGGATTATATTAGTTATAGTGGCATGCCCCTCTTGTGAAGGCGACACTACCCTCAACCATATTGGTTTGAGTCAGCATGGATACAGTCCCACAAGGTCGGGCTATTGAAAGATAATTAAATAAGTTATTAATGAGAAAAGTGGTAGGCCCCTCTTGTGAAGGAGACGTTAACCTCGGCCATATTGGTCTGAGTCAGCAGGATATAGTCTTGCAAGGCCGGATAAAATTTTAATAGTAGTTCATTTACAAGGGGTTCAAGCCGTTCTTACTTCCCCCGATATGATGCTATCTGCCTCAAGGAAAGTCCTAATAAGCTTGAACCAAGTTCTCGCAGGATCTATACACTTAATGAGGCAAGAACTTTACCCAAACACCCTTCTAACCCCCTTCTAGGTAGTTAACGTGCTTTATATAAACCGTAAAGACACGAATGGGTGAATCAACGAAAAATGAAGAAATGTTTAATCAAAGTTCACTTTCAATATAAAACTAATTATTAAAGTCATTAATATATACCTAATTAAAAAGTTGGCAAAGATTGGAAATCAAAAGTAATACATAAAAGATTTGTCTTCACCAAGTGATGTAAGAGATTAGCCAAGCATGGTGTTTGATTGACAATAACTCTTATAATCGATCTTGGATCCCGAGGCTACTACACACTCTAAAAGATGAAAGATGGATGATGCCAAGTGTGAGAGAAGTGGTTTGCCAAGGGATGTCTTTCTTTTGAACCAAGCACCTCTATTTATAGCTAAAAACAGAGGGCAAGCACGGCCCCGTCCCACTTGGCACGGCCCCATGGTCTTCACGTTCTCTCCCATCATTAACTGCAAATGTCAGGTCTTGTACTAACACAGGGTGTCATAGCACGGCCCCGTGGTGAATGTACTTGATGTACTATCACAGATTCTGCGAATCCTAGAGTTGACAACGGCCCATGTTGAATTAGCACGGCCTCGTGTAGGTTAGTCTTTTGCTGTTGTTTTTTCTGTAGGGAATCTTGGTTGGGCACGACCCGTGCCTAAGCTTCTGTTTTTGTTATTTTGTTGTTTTGGATGTGGATGTGGGTTCAGCAGGTCGTGTCAATCCTTCTTTGTATTTGTGTTGGTTTATGCTGTTAATTTGTTCCTTTTATTCGTTTAAGCTCTTTTGATCCTGTAAATTAAAAGTAAACAAAGTACCGAAAAAGGGTTGAATTTATGCCTTGTTTGACGTAATTTATATGTTGCATTTTGCGCACATCATCGGACCTCTGTCTTGGTTTCGCCATTTGTGGTGCTTATTTTTGTTGTTCTTTATCCTTTAAATCTTATTTGCTTACTATGGCTTATTACTATTAATGATACTACTACTGCTACTACTAGTTGTACTCTTGTTAGAAAAATTGATGCCGGTAATCCTTTGTTTCTGCATCCTAGTGATTCTACAAATTTGACGAATGTTAATGTTAAACTTAAAGGTACAGAGGATTACACTGTTTGGGCAAATTTTATGAATCTTGCTTTACAGGTTATGAATAAAATCGGGTTTAATGATGGTTCCTGTGTTAAGTCTACTACTAATGATGTTTTAGGTATATAATGGGATAGATGTAACTCAATTATTCTTTCTTGGATTTTAAATTATGTGTCATAAGAGCTGTATCTTGGTCATGTATATTCCAAGTTAGCTTATGAAGTTTGGAAAGATTTGAAAGAAACCTGTGATAATTTTTTAGTTCCAATTGGTAGCTATTGTGGCTACTCGTGTTGTTAGTAATTCTTTAATATTGTATCCATTACTACGTTCGGGCAGGGAGCTAATTCTGCAAGAACTTGATAATGTGGTAGAAGAATTCCACACACTTGCTAATAATCATTCCACCACACTTCCAAGCTCATTAGCTAGTAGTTTTCAGTTTGGTTTTGATCATCTTGTTACTTGGTTCTTTTTTCAAGTTATAACTGTCTCACTCCACGTTTAAATATCTTGCCACCCTCATCAGGCTCTCTACATGCAAATTATTTTCTACAACCATATGTTCCATGCTTTTGTAAGAAGCATTGTAAGGCTTTGCATTTTTGGAACTTTCCTTATTTAGAAAGTTTGTCTGTATTTCTATTTATGGAAACTTGTAATCTCTTTGTATTCTTCCTTCATTTCCAAGCATTGTAATCCGAGACTTGAATCATAATAAAACTCGATCTTTTTACACATTGTTTACACCTACTTGTTATATATTCGTTACATACTTTTTATACGTGCAAACTTTATACATTCTTATACGCAAACTTATACTTGTTTTACATGCGAATTCGGTTTATACATGCGTTGTTTATACATAAAACTTATACATTGCACTTATACGCTTAAACCGCTAAAAACCGACTGAAATACGCGAAAACGACAAACTTGAACCTTCGAGCAAATGGGCAAGACCCTTGGCATGAAGGGACCATACCCCTTCGCGCGAATGGCCAAGCCCATTCACCCAAAGGCCCATTCGCCCAAAGCCCATTCGTTCCAAGGCCCTTTTTAGCCTATAAATATGAACCTTAACTCTTATTTCTCACCTTCCACACTCTGAAATTTTCTCTCAACTTATTGAATCCGAGCACTTGCAGCATAACATTTCCAGAAGTTTCCAAGTGAGTTCTAACTCACTTTACCTAATATTTTCTCTTCTTTTCTTCTATTATCTCTACTATTCTTTCATCTCACAGCTTGTTTATCCTCTAGGGAGCATTAACAGACTTGCCATGGCAGTCTGAACAATAAAGCTCACCATCTTGAGGTTCAAGTTTAAGATTAAAGTTCTTTCATTTTCAAAAGCTTTTATAAACAAACTTTCTTATATCAAAACTTGGCAGAATCATGAACCCACCGAGCTCACTAGCTAAGTCTATAGTTATGGGTTAGTGTTGAGGTTGATTCCAGGCAAGAAAACGAGTATGTTCAAACAAAACCGAACCAAATCGTCCCAAAACGGAACCATTCGCACGAAGGGATAGCCCATTCGTGCGAAGGGTCATCCCACTCGCACAAATGGCCTTCCCATTCGCGCGAAGGGTCTATTTTGTTCCGTTCCGGAAAATTTCTAAGTGTTGAATGTAACACAGGTCCCCATTTTCATATGGACGATTCTATGTTAACAGAGTGTGAACCGTCGAAGCCTTGGCTTTCAATCTAGTTTCACTGCCTCGCTTGAACTTGCGAACAAACACCCAAACAGTCTCCTAGACCTAGAATGAGTTAATCCCGTCCAGCCTCCAACACTTGGTTCACACCTTCTATGTTAAGACGGCACACCTGGGTTGTCCTTGTTCGGCTGCTTGGCATTTACTTCTATTAATTACTTCTGCTATTCATGACCAACCGGTTCGTTAACTAAGTTAACAAATTTGAGCTTTGGTGAAACATATAATGAGGTTATTACCTCCATACATGACTTCTGTGAATTCTATGACTTACTAGACTATTATTATACTAATGCACTACATAATATAACTTAACCCAACACACAATGTAACCAGGTAATGGTTAAAATGTTCAAAACGAAGTTCGAATCATACGAACAGTCCACTCGCGCGAAGGAATCTTCCCACTCGCGAGAAGGGTACAACCCGTTTGCACGAAGGGTCCATTCGCATGAACAGAGTTGTAACGTCTCCGTTTCCGTTTATTTTAGTCCCACATTCCTCATTACTGATTCTGATGGGCAAATCAGGACCCATGAAATCTTTAAGCGCAATATCCGGTGACTAAAGATTATCGATGCCAGACAGAACTGATAGCAACAGTTAAGGGGGAGTCTGTAAGTGCAGTTCTCGTCGGTAACTGTGCTTTATCAGTTCGGATCAAAGTCCAAAGTCAAGAGAAGTTAAGATCCAACAAATTCGGACATATATGTTGTTATAAACTAACAAATTCGGACATCAACTAAATACTGACAAACCAAAGGCCACAAATTCGAACCCTCATACATTATACTTGTCCGAATTTGTTAGTTTATAACAACATATATGTCCGAATTTGTTGGATCTTGACTTTGGTGTCACACCCCGATATTTCCACGTATTACCGGTGGGGAGTATCATGACGTGGTTGATACCATCATAGTCAAATAATCACAGTTCAATGCACAGCGGAAGTCTAAAGTAAATATATTGAAAACCGATTCAAAAGTAACATCAAATATTACAAACGGATTGCAAGATGGATCCACAAGCGGATCTTAAAACAGAAATATAAACACTGTTCAACAGACTTTAGGCGTTTAGAACTTGCAAGATTCCTTATTAACGCCCTGAGCTCCCAGCCAATTTACGTACAGTGCCTGTCACTTAACCTTTTTGGAAAATACGTCAGTTTACACTGGTAAATACAATTAACTGACTCTTTTGAAAATCTTTATGAAAATTGATTTTTAATGCACAAGGCACAAATATTCTTTTATAACTTGGGACAATTATATTAATAACAATCTTGTATTAGATTTACATGTTTGTCCAACATTTAGGGCCGGTGATTAAAAAAATCGATCAAGATTAATCGACACACCACAAATATAACTCACAAGAAGTTACCTCACGAGTGAGTATATCTTTTACATACGCAACAGGAGCTGTTATGCCTACACCTTGTACTTAAGTTGTGGACATTTACACTTTTTAAATGAGCCAAGGACATCCAGGACACGGTCATTAACCCCCAATGTTATTTGTTATCAAGCAATACTGATTAAAACGAGATTATACAATTTAATCATCTCCGATTAAAAGGTTTCTACACCCGTTAAGCGGTATTTTTATAATACCGTATCCTAAGCCCGTATAATGGAAAATAAGTTAAAAGTATTTACGTGAGCTAAAATGTAATATTATCCTCAGCCATATATTCAAATCAGCAAGCACAAGTACCTTTACTGGGGCTCTCAATCTGGAAAGAAGGTTTTATTAACCTATTAGATTCCTAACGGGTCTTATTTAAGTTGTAACTTAGACCGGTTAGTTTTAAGGAAATGTCTACGGTTCAAAACGCAAGATTAAGCGAAGACCGGATTAGAATGTGATTTAGACCCGACAAGTATGGAGACTTGTATAATATGGGTAAATTAAACACATTCTGAATTTTGAAGTGAAAATGATAAGGTTTGACCCGTTTCGGTTAATTCATGTAAACTAGTTACATAAACCGTACCGAACGCGTAAAATGCATAACGGGTAACCAAATGAGTCATGAACATGTTTCACAAGTTAATATGCCTTAAAATGTTGGGATATCAGTAGGATACCTTCCATTATGCCCAAAACGAACTTAAAACCAATTTATGCCCCGTAGGGGTGTTTTGGTCATTTTAACGTTTATAAAAAGAGGATAAATAATAATCTGAGTTTCTGGTCTAAATAATCAGTAAAAATATTTATTTTATCAAGTTATATCAGTAAGATATCTTACATATGTGAAATTTACCATTCATGGCCAAACTATGCACCGTAGGGGTATTTTGGTCATTTCACATATGATTTAAGGGTTAATTTTGGAAATCTGAGTTTAAAACTTTTACTTACTATTAAAGTATAAAAAATTATTCATAACATCAGTAGGTAACAAGCTTTAGGTGCCAAATATGGTTTTAAACCATACTAGGCGCGTAGATCGCATAAAAGTCGGTATTTGACGGTATTCAGTTAAATAAGTAAATCTGAGATTTTGAATAGCCTTTACTGTTTAAAATAATTTATTTAATATATAAAATCAGTAGAAAAAGGTTTGATATGTAAAGGATGTGTAAAACTCATTTCATTAGCAAAAAGAGCATAACCGTCAATTACCGAGTCAATACAAGAACCCTATGTTATGATCAGTTTAAAATTCAAAAAAAATCTTCAAAAACCTCTAAATATTATATTACATCAGTGGGCAAAATTTTTGGTGTCAAAATTTGGGTTTAAATAGGCTTTATGCCAAAAATGCCGTTTAATTAATAAAAAGCTTTCAATTTACAATATCGAGCATAATTCTTAATTTAGACCTCAAACTGATGTCAAATTTTTAGGACATGTTTATAATTCAGTAATAATAGTTTTGTCCTCTCACATTTTCAAAAATCTCGTTTTAATATCAAAAGGGCATAATAGTCAACTTTTAAGCATATAACGGAAACAGGCATATGAACTCTAATTCTAAAGGGCTAAGTAGTATAACTTCAGGGGGTTATACTAACATATAATATGGCACAAAGGAACCCTAAGGCAAAATTAAACTAAGCTAATTCAGGTCAGAACTGAAAGTCAAAGCAAAAGTCAACTTTTGCGACTTTCGGTTGCGAACCGAGCCTATACTTAGAATTGTCGGGTTGAACATGCTTAGACATGTTCAATTAATATTTACCAAGTTATTAAAGTGATAAAACTGATTTTATAGCTTATACATTATCTGTTATGAATTTTATTTAAAAACTGACCAGTTTGACTTTTATTTTAATTACTTTGACCCGACCATTAACTAAGTAAACGTGGTAATTAGGAGGTACCCTTTTGAGGGTTTAACACCTACCTAGTTACGATCACGTAGCCATGTTCGTTGAAACCATGGCTTGACCGTACAAGGTCTAACTAAAAGTCAAAGCGTTTATCGCAAAAGCTTGACTTTTCGGCTTTAAGAGCCAAACAAAATAACTAAGCATGAAAGGAACACTTACAACTTACAAGTGGTCCTTAGGACAGAAGATAACTCAAAAGGAGGTTCCAAATGATCAGGACCCTCAGATTTAAGTAGGAGAGCAAGAATTCAAGAAAATGGTATGAAATGAAATGAAGTTCAAGGCCCTTTATATAGGTTTTTGGATTGCATAGGATCACAAGTGTTAGAGAGGTTTAACTAGATCATAACAGGTGTAATACCATTTTTCTAAACCATCAAAGGCCCCTAGAATCAAATGTGTGATGCAAGGAGGCAAACCAAAGCTGGTTTTTAGTTTTTTGTTACTGGGCATCCTTTACGGATCGTAAGGGTCTGGGTATACGGTCCGTAAGGACCAGACCGGCTCACAAAAACTTTCTTATGTTGACAAGTTTGGCCCCTGCACTTCCGAACTCTTTCGAAACGATGTTTTTAGCACACGGGGCCTCATATTTCCAATATTAGGCACACCCAAGAGTATAACCAAGCATCATAAACTTCTCGATATGTTAAAAGGGTCAGTCAGAGGCCTAGTTTGGCATATTGATGCTTTTATCCCCTTTAATGTGCGAACTTGCGCGTATTAACATGAAATGGCGTAAAAGCCTTACGAAGTTAATAACAATCATTCCCAACGGTATAATGGAGTATTACGACACTCCAGTTCACACTAGTTCGCTTAAATGGTTGCTTAATGGTGCAGTTTTAAATACTGACGCTTTTGGCCCTTTTAACGCGCAAACTTGCGCGTATTATCGCTTTACTGCGTCAAAGCCCTATGTTATCCATATTGGGCATTCCCGAGAGTATTATCGAATATTAGGATGCTTCGGGTTTGTTAAAAGGTCACTCAGAGGTAAGAATTAACATGTTGACACTTTCAACCCTTTTTAACGCACAAACTTGTGCGTATTGATACTTATTGACATTAAAGCCCTAATTGGCCAATGTTTTGGGTTCACTAAAAGGTCATTCAGAGGTATTATTAAACATGTTGACGCTTCTAACCCTTTACCGTGCAAATCTTTCAGTTTATTATGCAAATGGTTTCGATAATCCAACAAGTGGCTTAATATGAGATTATGAATGTGTGCAAGGTTATTCAGAGACTTAGTCTAAGCATGTTAATACTTCCAGTTTTTCCATAATCAAAGTTTTTGATTTTTCGCAAAATTAGTCCCTCATAGTCAACGTTTGACTTTACTAGGGTTTAGTACACGTGTCAACACATCATTGGACGTCATTTTACGAGGTGTTACATCCTCATCCCCTTAAAAGAAATCTCGACTTCGAGATTTGTTCAAAAGATGGAAGTACTTTCTGTCTTATAATGGACTTAATCTTCCACAACATATTTGGGTCTCTAAGGCACCCAAGTTGACCCTTATAATAGGTACACGTCTTCTTTCGGAGTTTCTAATCTTGTCGATCCTCAATCGACGTTGATTTCTCCACAAACTATAAGTTTTTATTAATCCTCACATCATCATGTGACAATACTATAGACCTATTGTCTAGCCATATCTTTAAATTGCAAGTGTGGGACACATTGCGAGTTCCATCAAGCTCCTTAAATAAATTTTAACTTATAAGCTATTGATCTTGATGTATTCGATTTTCTCGAATGGTACAATTTATCCAGTGTTTAATTTTCCTGCTACATCACAATGCAGTACACCTCTTCTAGGGTGGTACTTTCTGTTGAATCTTATCCCTTATTAAGAACTTAAGAGGTTTGCGACTCTTATCAATCATTGATTTTCTTCCGATTATTGGAAACTTTCAGATGATTACGGATTCGTATGATCTTATCCGTTGTTTCCATGATAATTTCAGGTCCTGCTAATTCGGACTTACCGAACTTCTGTCTAACAACAGATGTTTAACATCCCATCTATACGAGGTCTCCAAAGGAGCAACCTTGATGCTTACATACTAACTATTAGTTATAAAATAGCTTATTTAAGGTGAGATGGTTATTCCAACTACTGCCTAAAACCAATCTTAAGGAATAGCTATCCTTACAGTTAGTCGATCAAATCGACGGTCCTGGGCAGCTGATGGCGATTCTTAATTGTTGCCTAAATAGGGTTGCGGTATTCAATGCATAAGAAAAATGAACCATCTTTCTTAATTAATAATACCGAATTCTTTGAATATTGAATTAGGCTTTATGAACCTTTATCTTAAAACTCATTTAATCAGGGTTTCGATTCTTCCAATAATGATGGTACTAATCATCGTGGAGATTTCACAATAATGCAGCCCTATGCGGGATATAAATCTTAACTCTACTTGCCTTTCAGGAGGTAAACAGGGTAGTCTTTGGAGAAGATAATCAAGACACAAGGGGGTTATAGAGATTTTCCAAATCTCAGGCTCCAGTTCATCTATCATTGCGTTTGTCAGATAAGTGACACATTTATGTTACAAGTCCACGGATTCCTTAATCAGAGACACTTACTTGGACAATTCCATTCTGGATATCTTCTTTGAATACCATTAGCTGACTTTAGTACCATATGACCATTGGAGTATCTTTGTGGTTCCATGCATTAAACCTCCATACTGATCAGGCATGGAAGCAATCTATGGAACATTTTAAGATACACCAATCCTCATATGGCGCTTTTGTCATACCGTATGGTATTCGCAATCGATTGAGATCAAAGAGATATCGACTACATATGCTGACGTACTTCATCAGGAGAGAGGGTACTCGAGAATTTTATGACTGAAGATTTCTGACAGGAATAGAAGAAATGGTTCCTATGATTTTCGTCTGTAAGTTTTACCTTGCGCTTAATATCTAAGGTTCTTATGGAAGATTTTAAAGGTTTGCTATACTTACAATCTATGAAGGATTTATTGGTACCCGAATCAAAACAGAACTCTTAGAAATTATATTACTGATAAATGATAAGAAATGTACCTGATGACATTATTGATGTGAACTGCCTTATGCATTTATCGGGAGAGTTGGAGCGCTTCCATTCTTAGGCTTTCTATCCTTAGCCGCACTTCCTTTGACATAGTTAGGGCACGTAGTCTTGATGTGGCCATTCTCATTACAGCCGAAGCAGACTGCATCCTTTATGTCCTTGCAATTCAACGTTTTATGTTCCTTAGACTTGCAGATCCCACAAGGTAGAGGTTGAGATTCAAATCTGCATTTCCCGAGGTGGCGCTTCTTGCAGGTCTTGCATACAGGTTTCTTGTTGGACTTTTGTTTGTTCTCCTTATGTTCAAGCTTACCCTTTTTCTTAGAAATATGGGAGTTATCTTTCTCCCTTTTCCTTTTTAGTTCATTCTTTGCATCCGAGGCATGAACAAGATCCTTCTCGTGAGTAAGGGAGTGTGGTCTTAAATGAGATTTGGAGCAAGTAGTATCGGACTCCTTGAACTTTTTCATGACCCTTCTCACAGCTTTTCCAACAGCTACGTCAATCATACCTTGGAGAACATCTTTGTCAATTTTCAGGTTCACAATTGTAGCATCATTAGTATGCGTCGCATCATCAATGGCGCGATTGACTGTTGTCTTATCCGAGTTTTTCATACTCGAGACTTGGTTCCTAACACTAAATGAAACAATTACTTAGTTGCAATCCAACAACCGCTATTCATCATCCTGATGACCTAACATATACTAACCATGGTATCATTAAACCATACAGGCTAATATAGTACGAACATTCTTAATGAATGTTATTTAAATATATATCAATTATACTTAGCCTAGGCCATAAAAAGACCATCAATGGCATTTAAGGTTTGGACCTAGTCCATCACCTTTTTGACAGGGGATCAAAATGTCACATCTGTCTTTATTATATTGATGAATTTGGATAGCTTGAAAGCTTGCCATAAGGATATTTGAGAAGAGTGATTCCTAATGGATATAAAGCATCCATCTAAGATTGTTGAAGCGGTCTCTAAAGTATCATCGGCCAATTCTACCTCTCGTTATATGTCTAGAGTCCTAATCAGGCGGATACAACAGCTTATTGTCCACAATAGACTTATCTGTGCCCGAATCAAACAAATTCCCGCATAAACATCATTGATAAGGAAAGGTACATGTTATGATGTTATCATTCTTTACTGCCTCCTGGGTGTTCATCTGGAAGACTCACGCGTTTGTTTCCATGGCCTCTCCAGGCTTCTTTATAAGTTTTGGGCAGTTGGTTTTGATGTGCCCTTCCTCGTTACAGTTGTAACAAGTCGCGTTCTTCAACTCCTTGCAATCTAAGGTCTTGTGACCCTTGGTCTTGCAAATTCCACATAGTTTAGCACGTGGGTCAATCGTACATTTTCTAGAATGTTGCTTTCTGCAGTTACTGCATTTGGGTCTGTTATAAGACTGACTCTAGTTCTTCCTAAACTTGGAATCTTTCCTGTGCTCAGAACTTCCCTTTTTCTTCTTGTTAGATTGGTGAGAGTTCTCCTCTTCTCTTTCCCTTTTTCCTTTATCAGAAGTCTTAACAGACTTATTCCTGATTGCATCTAAAGTGAGAGATCAGGATAAGTCCACCACGGACCTATATGTGGTAGGTCTAGATGCTTTAACATTTCCCTTAATTTCTGGTGCTAGGCCTCCAATAAAACGCGCTATGCGTTTAGGTTCAGGGGTGACTAAATAGGGAACTAGGCGGGACATAGTGTTAAAACTTGTCACATATGCCTGACAATATAAATTCTTCATGACCAGAGTCAAGAAGTCTGTTTCTATCATTTCTACCTCATGCTGAGGACAGAAGTTTTCCTTGATGAGTGCAACAAATTGATCCCAAGACAAGTTATAAAGTAGGATCTTCCCCGTGGTCTGGATCAATGATCTCCACCATGCCAACGCTTCTCCTTTGAATGATTGTGAAACAAGCTTCACAATATCCTGCTTTGCACAACCACTGATGTCTACTACTGTGTCCATCTCATCCAGCCATGTCATACAATCGATGGCTCCTTTCTCTCCTGTAAGGTCCCTTGGTTTGCAAGAGATAAAGTATTTATAAGAGCAGGTCTTAACATGTGGCTCCTGACTGAGCACAATTTGTCGAGACAGATCACTTCTCTGTTTTGAAGAATGATGAGAATCATTCTTATAAGACGTATGTGTCTTAGAAGGTGGTTTGGTGTGAGGCACATATTGGGTCCCACTATGAGCACCACTTAAATCTTTGAACTGCCTGTCAATGGCTTGAGTGACAGCTTTATCTATCATCTTCTGTAACTCTAGTGCCGTTACATTCATCCTTGTATTGTCATTCCTCATATTGGGATGACTGTTGACTTCATCTGATTCAGGCATGATGAAGCTTGTTTTCTATAAAACAATTGCCAATAATTTTGCTTAGGAGTCTATTTTGGAATCATCATCTTCGATGATTCATTAACCATGGTATTAATAGACCATATTTGGTTAATTTGATAATCAGGTTTATTTTAATTTTTCATTTTAATTAATCCAGCTATAAGCTATTAAGGATATTGAAATGCCACAAAAGGCCTTGTTACGAGGACAGTTTTGAATTTATAAGCCATGATCTTATAGGATCGAGGCATTAAGGTTTGAACATAGTTCATTACCTTTCTTGACAGAGAGTCAAAGACTACATCTGTCTTTTGTCTTTTAGGACAATAGATATAGTCCGTCGGCATTTCATCACTAAGGGATGTTTATGATATGATCATCTTATCTGATGACTTGAGCCATGATTTCTAAATCACTAGGCTAGATAAGAAATTGGAAGAATCCAATATAAGGATGACTATTGTGATTTTCTCAAACCACATTTGTCAAGAGTGTTAACACGTTCTCAGGTGTTAACAAGGATCTATTATCTAAAAAAAGGCTTTACCATCTTAGCTATGTCGAAAATGACATATAGGCTAGGTTATACCTTTAAAATGATATATAATGGCAGAGCAATCGTATATTGAAATGACGTTCTGATTTAGAACATAATACATACGTATATTGTTTAATACCAAAGTAAATTTCAAAATAGGAAACTTTTCATAGAAAGTCTCAAAAATACAATAATTTCCCTAAATGGGTCTTACACAAGGAAATTCGCCCACGCGGGGACTTTAAAGATATATATGTCCTTATAGGGACTACTAAAGAAATGAAACATAACAAGGAAGTTCCTTCTTCATTCTAATTCTAAAAGTTTTCTCCTTGGTTCCCTGAGCGCGGTACGGGTACTGAAGGTTTTTATGGTTAGTGAATAATATGAATCATGAATAAGGTCAGGATAGATATAATCCAAGTCTGGAATTCCAATACTTGGAGGTAAGAAATACGAGTCCTTGGGTCCATAGGTATTATCTTTGGAGCGGGAGCTTCAGGGACAGCTGGTATGAATTCCTCCGATGTTGGCTCCTCATTTGAAGTTTCAAAAGTCTCGGGTATAGAATTTGAAATATGGTTAATGGGTTTAAGAAGTCCTTTCTCCATACTGGTCGTACGCTTATTCGAGCTGTAGTACGAAGCTTAACATTCTTAGACTTCAGGCTTGGAAAGTTTCCACCAATGGTAGCTTTACTTGGCGACACGATCCAGAGATGCTTAAATATTGAAAACAATGTATACATATAACAGGGATGAGATCATTCATAGTTCAAGTCTAGACTCGGAAGTCAAGGAATGTGCTACTGTGTCATTGAGATTAAACACAAAAGGCTAGTGTTTAATTCACTCAATGTTAGCTCTGATACCAACCTGTCACACCCCGATATTTCCACGTATTACCGGTGGGCCCGGTGGGGAGTATCATGATGTAGTTGATACCATCATAGTCAAATAATCACAGTTCAATGCACAGCGAAAGTCTAAAGTAAATATATTGCAAACCGATTCAAAAGTAACATCAAATATTACAAACGGATTGCAAGATGGATCCACATGTGGATCTTAAAACAGAAATATAAACACTGTTCAACAGACTTTAGACGTTTAGAACTTGCAAGATTCCTTATTAATGCCCTGAGCTCCCAGCCAATTTACGTACAGTACCTGTAACTTAACCTTTTTGGAAAATACGTCAGTTTACACTGGTAAATACAATTAACTGACTCTTTTGAAAATCTTTATGAAAATTGATTTTTAATGCACAAGGCACAAATATTCTTTTATAACTTGGGACAATTATATTAATAACAATCTCGTATCAGATTTACATGTTTGTCCAACATTTAGGGCCGGTGATTAAATAAACCGATCAAGATTAATCGACACACCACAAATATAACTCACAAGAAGTTACCTCACGAGTGAGTATATCTTTTACATACGCAACAGGAGGTGTTATGCCTACACATTGTGCTTAAGTTGTGGCCATTTACACTTTTTAAATGAGCCAAGGATATCCAGTACATGGTCATTAACCCCCAATGTTATTTGTTATCAAGCAATACTGATTAAAACGAGATTATGCAATTTAATCATCTTCGATTAAAAGGTTTCTACACCCGACCAAGCGGTATTTTTATAATACCGTATCCCAAGCCCGTATAATGGAAAATAAGTTAAAAGTATTTACCTGAGCTAAAATGTAATATTATTCTCAGCCGTATATTCAAATCAGCAAGCACAAGTACCTTTACTGGGGCTCTCAATCTGGAACGAAGGTTTTATTAACCTATTAGATTCCTAACGGGTCTTATTTAAGTTGTAACTTAGACCGGTTAGTTTTAAGGAAAGGTCTACGGTTCAAAACGCAAGATTAAGCGAAGACCGGATTAGAATGTGATTTAGACCCGACAAGTATGGAGACTTGTATAATATGGGTAAATTAAACACATTCTGAATTTTGAAGTGAAAATGATAAGGTTTGACCCGTTTTCGGTTAATTCATGTAAACTAGTTACATAAACCGTACCGAACGCGTAAAATGCATAACGGGTAACCAAATGAGTCATGAACATGTTTCATAAGTTAATATGCCTTAAATATGTTGGGATATCAGTAGGATACCTTCCATTATGCCCAAAACGAATTTAAAACCAATTTATGCCCCGTAGGGGTGTTTTGGTCATTTTAACGTTTATAAAAAGAGGTTAAATAATAATCTGAGTTTCTGGTCTAAATAATCAGTAAAAATATTTATTTTATCAAGTTATATCAGTAAGATATCTTACATATGTGAAATTTACCATTCATGGCCAAACTATGCACCGTAGGGGCATTTTGGTCATTTCACATATGCTTTAAGGGTTAATTTTGGAAATCTGAGTTTAAAACTTTTACTCACTGTTAAAGTATAAAAATTTATTCATAACATCAGTAGGTAACAAGCTTTAGGTGCCAAATATGGTTTTAACCATACTAGGCGCCTAGATCGCATAAAAGTCGGTATTTGACGGTATTCGGGTTAAATAAGTAAATCTGAGAATTTGAACAGCCTTTACAGTTTAAAATAATTTATTTAATATATAAAATCAGTAGAAAAAGGTTTGATATGTAAAGGATGTGTAAAACTCATTTCATTAGCAAAAAGGGCATAACCGTCAATTACCGAGTCAATGCAAGAACCCTATGTTATGATCAGTTTAAAATTCAACAAAAATCTTCAAAAACCTCTAAATATTATATTACATCAGTGGGCAAAAGTTTTGGTGTCAAAATTTGGGTTTAAATAGGCTTTATGCCGAAAATGCCGTTTAATTAATAAAAAGCTTTCAATTTACGATATCGAGCATAATTCTTAATTTAGACCTCAAACTGATGTCAAATTTTTAGGACATGTTTATAATTCAGTAATAAAGGTTTTTGTCCTCTCATATTTTCAAAAATCTTGTTTTATTATCAAAAGGGCATAATAGTCAACTTTTAAGCATATAACGGAAACACGCATATGAACTCTAATTCTAAAGGGCTAAGTAGTATAACTTCAGGGGGTTATACTAACATATAATATGGTCACAAAGGAACCCTAAGGCATAATTAAACTAAGCTAATTCAGGTCAGAACTGAAAGTCGAAGCAAAAGTCAACTTTTGCGACTTTCGTTTGCGAACCAAGCCTATACTTAGAATTGTCGGGTTGAACATGCTTAGACATGTTCAATTAATATTTACCAAGTTATTAAGGTGATAAAACTGATTTTATAGCTTATACATTATCAGTTATGAATTTTATTTAAAAACTGACCCGTTTGACTTTTAATTTAATTACTTTGACCCGACCATTAACTAAGTAAATGTGGTAATTAGGAGGTGCCATTTTGAGGGTTTAACACCTACCTAATTACGATCACGTAGCCATGTTCGTTGCGAACCATGGCTTGACCGTACAAGGTCTAACTAAAAGTCAAAGTGTTTATCGCAAACGCTTGACTTTTCGGCTTCAAGAGCCAAACAAAATAACTAAGCATGAAAGGAACACTTACAAGTGGTCCTTAGGACAGAAGATAACTCAAAAGGAGGTTCCAAATGATCAGGACCCTCAGATTTGAGTAGGAGAGCAAGAATTCAAGACAATGGTGTGAAATGAAATGAAGTTCAAGGCCCTTTATATAGGTTTTTGGATTGCGTAGGATCATTACAAGTGTTAGAGAGGTTTAACCAGATCATAACAGGTGTAATACCATTTTTCTAAACCATCAAAGGCCCCTAGAATCAAATGTGTGAGGCAAGGAGGCAAACCAAAGCTGGTTTTTAGTTTTCTGTTACTGGGCATCCTTTACGGACCGCAAGGGTCTGGGTATACGGTCCGTAAGGACCAGACCAGCTCACAAAAACTTTCTTATGTTGACAAGTTTGGCCCCTACACTTCCGAACTCTTCCGAAACGATGTTTTTAGCACATGAGGCCTCAAATTTCCAATATTAGGCACACCAAAGAGTATAACCAAGCATCATAAACTTCTCGATATGTTAAAAGGGTCAGTCAGAGGCCTAGTTTGGCATATTGATGCTTTTATCCCCTTTAATGTGCGAACTTGTGCGTATTAACGCGAAATGGCGTAAAAGCCTTACGAAGTTAATAACAATCATTCCCAAGGGTATAATGGAGTATAATGGAGTATTACGACACTCCAGTTCACACTAGTTCGCTTAAATGGTCGCTCAATGGTGCAGCTTTAAATATTGATGCTTTTGGTCCTTTTAACGCGCAAACTTGCGCGTATTATCGCTTTACTGCGTCAAAGCCCTATGTTATCCATATTGGTCATTCCCGAGAGTATTATCGAATATTACAATGCTTCGGGTTTGTTAAAAGGTCACTCAGAGGTAAGAATTAGCATGTTGACACTTTCAACCCTTTTAACGCACAAACCTGTGCGTATTGATACTTTTTGACATTAAAGCCCTAATTGGCCAATGTTTTGCATTCTCAAGAGCATGATTAGATATAATAATGTTTCGGGTTCACTAAATGGTCATTCAGAGGTATTATTAAACATGTTGATGCTTCTAACCATTTACCGTGCAAATCTTTCGGTTTATTATGCAAACGGTTTCGATAATCCAACAAGTGGCTTAATATGAGATTATGAATGTGTGCAAGGTTATTCAGAGACTTAGTCTAAGCATGTTAATACTTCCAGTTTTTCCATAACAAAGTTTTTGATTTTTCGCAAAATTAGTCCCTCATAGTCAACGTTTGACTTTACTAGGGTTTAGTACACATGTCAACACATCATTGCACGTGATTTTACGAGGTGTTACATTTGGACTTTGACCAAAACTGATAAAGCACAGTTACCGACGAGAAATGCACTTACAGACTCCCCCTTAACTGTTGCTATCAGTTCTGTCTGGCATCGATAATCTTCAGTCACCGGATACTGCGCTTACAGACTCCCACTTGACTGATGATATCATGCATGCTTTCTACTTTGGCTGAGACTTGATCTTTCCGGCAGAGCACAGCGATCTTCAACCCTTCTATGAAAGACTTGCTGACGATCACTTAAATGGTCGCTTTGTGAAACCTGAAGAATCCAACATCAAACACTGTAGATCCTCCCCTTCAAACTACTCCCGAATCAAGTTAACGCGAACCAACCTACAACCAAATGTAATAATATTGCTAGAAACCTTAATCTTCAAACCTAACCGGGAGCAGGAGGAGACATTGGGTTTCCAATGCTCAACAATGAATACTTCAACTTCCGCAAAGACATGAAGTCAGTTTGATAAGTTAATAACAAACTGAACTTTATAAAAGTACATCTACCATCTTGATCATGATCTGCAACCCTTCATGTATGAACTCATCTCGTCACGATTCTTCATGAATCAATCTCCTATCTTCACAAATCCATTGAATCCCCGATGGCTTTCATCTCTTATCTTCCCTTTATTAAGAAGCACTACATTATTTCGAGAACAAACTAGCAACCGTCTTGGAAGAGGGACCAAGAAACTAATCTTCTCTACTCTAAACAGCAACTAATAAGGCTGAATCTTTAACTAGTCGACAACCAAGAATCCAACTTCATCATGTCAATACTTGATTAAAAGCACGAACACACTTGACAAAACTACATTGTACGCGAGCCTTTTCATGCACAAGTTTTAGATTTACGAAGAAAATGGGAAATTTTTACTCCCATTATTTCTTTGTAAACTGACAAAGTCCAACCAATTCATTATTATCTTCGACTCTAATGCACGATAATAGTCCAAAATTGTCCCAAAACTCTAGTAAGGACCAAATCCAAACTGCGAGAATCTCGAAAAGAACACTGTGGACCACCATTACGGCATTACTGCGTCTCATCCCCTCACTTAATCCGGACAACATAAGCACCCTAGAACTTTTCAGTAATCCGAAACTGACTTCAAATTTCTGAATTACACAAAATTCTGACTCTTAGCTAATTATCCGGTACCCCAGGCAACCCGGCATAACTAGAAAAACTCAGAACATGAAAAAACTCGAAACCTCCGAACTACACAAACTTCTAAACTTAATTAAATATCAGGTACCCCAGGTAACCCGGAATTCTAGAAAATTAGGAATTTGTAAAAACCGGAAACTTTTGAAACCTCGGATCAGGTCATTTGAACAGTACTTCAGAATACAAAGAAATTCAGAACAAGCAAAGAAATTTCGAATATAACACATAAATTCGGACTCCAAAGGAATAAATAAAATTCGGACAACACGAAGTGAACGAAGAAATCCTTACAAGGAGAAAGAACAACTCCTTACAAGGAGAATGAAGAAGTACTAACAAACACTAAGTTCGGACAAGGATGTGTAAGTACTGACAAACACTAAGTATAGACAAGGATGTGTAAGTACTGACAAACACTAAGTTTGGACAAGGATGTGTAAGTACTTACACCTTAAATTCGGACAGAGGGTAATAAGTACTTACAGACCATAAATTCGGACAATGGAATGTAAGACCTTTAAATTCGGACAATAAAGCTCTCCAAATTCGGACAAGGGAATTTAAGTACTGACACACTCTCTAAGTACTGACCCACTTATAAGTTTGGACATAACAAAAGAAAGCTAAGTACTGAGACTTATAAATCTGGACAAAAGAATATAAGTTCTCACAATACTTAAATTTGGACAAGGGAAGTGAATAAGTACTAACACTCTCTAAGTTCGGACAAGAGAATAAGTTCTGACTGATGTACGTAAAATACAATATATAAATTATATCAAATACGGCATAAAAACAACCCTTTCTCGGTACTAATGTTGGAAAAAGCTTGTTTCTTTGTTCCTTTTTCATTTACAGGGTCAAAAGAGCTTAAACGCACAAAAGGAGCAAAATAACAGCAAAAACCAACATAAATACAAAAGAAGGAGGATTGTCGCAACTCGCCAAACCCCCATCCACATCCAAACCAAAAAAATACCAAGATCAAAAGATCTGGCACGGGGCCGTGCTCACCAGGCACGGGTCGTGCCCAGGACAAGATTCTCTGCAGAAGAAAAGACAACAGCAAAGGACAAACCAGACAACCAACACGGGTTCGTGCTAAGGCAACACGGGGCGTGGTCAACTATAAGATTCGCAGAATCTGAGATCGTTCAGCAAGTACATTGGCCACGGGCCGTGCCGTTGACACACGGGGCCGTGTTAGTACAAGACCTGACATTATAGTTAATGAGGAAGAGAGAGAGAGAGATGGCCACGGGGCCGTGCCAGGCGGGCACGGGCCATGTTGATTGTCTGTCTTCAGCTATAAATAGGGGTGCTTGATTCCATTCCAATCCATCCCTTGGCAAACCACTTCTCTCACACTTGCCACCACTCCACCACCACTACAACACCATCATCCACCACCATCATCCAGCTTCCATCATTTAGAGTGTGTCGTAGTCTCGGGATCCAAGATCGATCGTAAGAGTTCATGTCAAACAAAGGCCATGCTTGGCTAAACTCTTACATCACTTGGTGAAGATAAATCTTTTATGTATTACTTATTGATTTCCAATCTTTGGCTCCTTTTTAATTGGGTATGTATTAATGAGTTTAATAACTAGTTTTTTATATTGAAGGCGAATTTATCTAACCATTCTTCATATGTCATTGATTCACATATTCATGTCTTTACGGTCTATATAAAGCACGTTAACTACTTGGAAGGGGTTTAGAAGTGTAGGATAGTTTTTAGACCCGAACAAGTCGATCAGAAGAGTTTATCTCAATACGAGGGGAGGAAACAAACGTATCGAGTTCAATTCAGTAAGATTCACACTTTAAACTGTTGTAAGATTGATTCTGATGCATTTACAAGTCTGACAACACTTCGGCAGCACTTCGTTACTCTGACCGGAATCCTTCCAAATGAAATGGCACATGAGGTATTTATAGGAGGTGTAATTTCGTTTGAATGTGACACTGACATGTTCAAACGAAATTAAACAATCTAATTTCGTTTGAATGTGTCAAATGTCAAGTTCAAACGAAATTAGCTCATTTACATGTAAACACTCCGATTTTCCTCGTAAAACGTGCCCTAATCTATCATTCTACACACAAGACTCGATACAAGACGAAGTCGACAGACGCATGCACCAACAGACTCCCCCTCGAATGTTGACGAGTCTTTAGTGTCGAGTCTTCGGTTGTCAAACCTTCAGTCTTTATCAGTCTGCTCGTTCTCTCCAAAATTCTCCATTGTAAGCATCCACAATCAATCTCTTTCTTTCTCGTAATCTTCAGAATCTAAATCTGGCTCTCCAATCTTCAGACTCCCTCTCGATGTCCTCAGACTCCCCCTCTCACTAAGCTGGGATCGCAGTCTGGAATTCACTTTCACAGGTTCTCAGATCGTGACCTGGCACTTATCTAACTCAGGTATCGGAACCTGTTTAACCTGCACAACTCTACCCAAAAATAAGTTTCACAAATTTAAAATTTTGCAAATTTAGAAACCTCTTGAAGGTATCATTCAAAAATGATTTAATCTTTGATAACCACTTGAAAATACAACTTTTTCATCCATTCTTTCCCAAACCTGTTCATCAAGTTTAGCACTTGGAATTTTGAAAATCAGTTCTCCAACACCAGTTGTCGAAAATCTTTTTGTATTTTTCAAAAATTTGTGCTAAAACACACTAAAAACTTTTTTGGATTTTTTATAAGAAAGGAATGCAGTAAAGAAATATTTACAGACACTATTTTTGTGAGTTTGTGTAAGAGGATCATATCAATTTTTTAGACAAATCACCAACACCGTTAAGCTTTAAACATTTTAAGTTCTAAACGATTCACATAGATTGACGATATTGTTGTCCACTTAAACTCAATCTAAAAACTTTTGAAATGCTTACTGATACTTTAAGGTATATTTAGATAGCACTAAATTCTTATGGACCCCACGATCTCAGCATATCCCCTCATCATGCAATACACTGACCCAAGTAATGCCTTTAAACTTTTATCAACTGTGATATGTGCGAAAACAAAGCAGAATGTTTAAACCTTAACAATCAGGTCGATACTTCCGTATATGTAACACCCAAAAAACGGGTTTGGTAATCAAATCACGTTAACACTAAAAGACGGCTAAAGAACCGTTAGTGATAAAAGTTAAGCCAGAAAATATTAGAATTTATATAACTAAATCTAATATTTAATAAAAAGAGAAAAAAAGAATGCGTTTGGGAAATAAAGTTTGTAGAAGGCCCGGATTAACGGGAAACCCACTAATTTAATTAGGAATGTTTAACCTAGTTAATAAGTGGGGAATATTGTTAGAACTAAGTAGGTTGTGCCCTACTTAATTAACTAACCAAATTAGAGGGGCCAATGTTGTTAAAATTGAAACTTATATTATTAATTTTAATTAAAAACAAAACCAAACACCTCATTTGAGATGTCTGGTCGAACAAGAACACAGGGGGCGACACATGCTCCCCACCAAACCCTAGAGCATGTCAAAATTGATCAAATTGAGGGTTCAAATCAGCCCCAAATCGATTTTCAAGCACGAATTAGTGATCACCTTGTTGAGGGGATCATAAGGTATGGAAAAATTTGATGTTTTGATTCATCTTGAATTATAGGTTAATTGTGAAAAACTGAAATTGAGCTTGATTATCTCTTGCATGGATGAAATTAGAAGTAATATGGCATCTAGGGATAAACCCTTGATGATTTCTTGTTAAAACCTAGCATTATATTTGTGGGGTTTATAATCACCATTGTAGGTGATTAGTGAGTTTGTAGAAACCAAATAAACACTAGAATTATGGTTCTTATTCTAGTGAAATCTGAATTGTGTGGCGAATCTGAGATTATTGATGTTAAAAAAATCAGTATAGATTTGTTAATTGAAGTGAAAGTAGATGAAAGCAACATGTCAAGAACCTAGTAATGGTTATGTAAAAATTATGCCCATTAGGTGTTTGTTAAAATGCCTAAACGAAGCTAAAATGTTGAAATTCCATGTGAAGTGTGCATTTGAATGTGTTGATAGATCAATTGACTTTTAGGAAGTCAAACTAATCAATGATTTAATCGAGTGATAAAGTTGACATAAGACCCGTTAGATGGAGTAGTCATAATTGATAATGACTAATCTAACCATCTTATGAATTATGATGATAGTTTGACGCCTAACGAGCTAGGTGGAAGCTTGATGAGTGAGCGGGTCAAACGAATCAAGAAGGAAAGGAAAAGCATAATTTGGATGAGAGGTAAGTAAAGCTTACGCCCCTTTACATTATGTATAAATTACATAATTGCAAGTATTGTATATGAATGCTATTAAATGGTTGGTATAGAATGTTCCGACACGATTCAATAAGAGTCGGAACGAGGGAAATTGATAAGAAATCATGAGTTATGGAAAAAGGGGTAAAATGATAAATTAGTCATGTAATGACGAACAAATAAAAACGGTTTTTAGTAAAACGAGTTCAAGGGAAAACCGGGATAGGTTTAAAGGGATGAAATGGTAATTAAATACCATCTCATACGGAAAAATGGTCAATTAGACTAAATAGGTCAAATGGTGTTGTTAACACCATTTGACAATAGCTTGTTGAGTTTTGCAATCACAGGAAATATCATAATCTTGCGTTGCTTTAACTAGAAAGATTTAAAGCAAAAGTTATGTAAACGGGTCAATACTTTGACCCGAGCCAGGTACGTATAAATAAGCTTTTGGTTAAACATATAATTTTTGGTCAAATATTTAGCGAAAGTCCTTCGTCGTAAAGTGAGGGACTTAAGTTGACCAAAACACCCTTGAAGGGTATATCGGGCAAACAACCCATAGGGGGGGGGGGGTTGATTAGGCACTTACATTAAGTTTATGAAATCATTAAATATGATTAAGAGTCATAGAAATCCATATTCGTGGGCTAAATGCTCAAAATTGGTCATTTGCGTAAAATGATCAACCAATGGGTAAATTTGGGAAAAAAAGAGTTCATTATGTTAAATCCGCCACAAAATAGTTGTGGTGGAATATTTGTAGTTAATTAGACATGGAATTTTGTAGCGTCAAAAGAAAAGAAAAAGTTCTAGACTAAAATGCGTAAATACCCTTAACGGGTCAAAATAAGCATACGAGCGAAAATAGGTTTAAATGGTGAAATAAACCTGTGATTAGAACCTAATATGGTATATAACATTTATTTGAAGAAGTGTAGATGATGTAGGAATCAAACAAATATGTTTGTTTGATAAAATGCATAAACGGGTAAATTTTGATAAAAAGGTAACGAGTCGAAGGCTTGAAGGTCTCAAAATTTATTTATGTTGTATGTTGGATTTTAACTCCATATGATGGAGAATTAAATTACGGACGCGTAGGAAAAAGAAACGGGTAGAACGGATCAATAACGAAGAAGTTATGGCCATTTCCGTGAAATCGGGTTGAGCTGGGTATGTACAGCAACTGATTAAGCATCAGTCTGTGAAAAAGGGGGCCTAGCGTCACGCGACGCCCCCTAACTCGGAAAAATGTTATTTTTTTTTGTTTTTCTGACCATGGTACTTGTTTAAACTTATTAGTTGACTATCAAAACTAACTTTTAAGTTGGTTTTGATCTTAGGTGATGTTGGGCATACTACGGATGACGATCAAGAAGCTACGAAGAACCGAACACACGAGATTAAAGCTTCCGCACGGCGTTACGTCATAACTTTTAAATGGCGAACTTATTTATATTATGTTGAAAACTTTTAAGTTGTAAAAGTTTTAAATTACTCGTATTTTCTAAGGATACTTAATCGTAATTACATGTTTATTTTCGTTATTTATACGAAAACCTTTAAAATAATGACAAGGGTGTTACAGTAAACGCAGAGAAAGTCCAATGTTTAAACAAAATAAGAAAATAAAAATAAGTTGAAGTTGTTTAGGCTTTAACCACCAGGTCGATACTTCCGTATACGCAGAGGAGGTCCAAAGCTTAAACGAAACACCAAAGAAAATAAAGCAGAACGTTTAGGCAATAATATCCAGGTCGATACTCACGTATACGCAGAGGATGTCCAATGCTTAAACAAAATAAAGAAATAAAACAAGTTTAAATCTTTGCAAAATGAAATACACAATCACAGTGACTTTTCAGCAAAGTTGTGAAAGTTCACAAACTTAACCAGTTTTATGTCTTTCGACAATCAGCGATTACTGAGTAGGCACACAATCAAGAAGGACAAAACTAAGTACTATGCTTTTGACCATGTTTCCCATTAGAACTAGGCTTTTTCATTTAGGTTTGTATCGTTCTCGCAAATCTACTAGTCTAGCTGAGCCTACCGTCACATCCTTAGTGAAACCGTTTATCACATTTTATCTTTCCATTTCTTTAGCATGTCGTGACAGTCCACCGATGTACTATCATTTCCTCTTTTTGACAACAAAACTCATTTTTCATTTTTTCATGTTTTTGGATTTTTCAAATTTTCCAATGTTTTTGGATTTTTCAAATTTTCCAATGTTTTTGGATTTTCTAAAAAAAACTTACTCCCCCTAAAATTCAGAAACATTTAAAGAAAATTTAAAACAAACTGACAACCGATATCGAATCGCTTTAATTCGCCATCCACTTGGCTTAAACAATCAGAACTCCCCCTTACAACAAACTATTTTCCCATTGATTTCAAAACACTTAAGTTTGTTTTAATCAAATGGTTTTTCCGGAAAATTAGTTTTGTTGATTGATTTTACCATTTGAAGGTTAGGGGTTTGGTTCATCACATTGTCTTTCATCAATTTGTAGGAAAATACAAGTACAACTTAATGTCCTTGATTTACCACTTGTAAGAATAGACCAATAAAGTTCAACCTAATGACCTTGATTATCCATTTGTAGGTAAAAACCTTTTTCAACCTCATGGCTTACCAAACACTACCACTTGTAAGATACCATACGTAGGTTGAATTCTCAAGATGCCGATTCCTACTCCTCACTTACCAACCTGGGAGTTCCGGCAAGTCACACTTCTACAAAAAAAAAATTCATAAACACTAAAAGATGTCGATTCATGCTCCACGATTACCAACTTGGGAGCTCCGGTAAGTCAGGTTTTTATTCTTTGATAAATATAGACACCCAGGCCTGACCATCCTTGGGTGTAAACACTTCTTCACTCTTACTTTCAACCGACCTGTGAACACTCCTTTTGGAAGCATAGAATTCTTTCACTCCTTTGGCCTTACCATCGACCATTTTTCCAAAAATGTGTTTCACAGTTCCGTTGAAAGCCTTTTCAACATCAAACTTATTCTTTTCAGAATAAAATTGATTTGAATTTCCACTTTTCCAACTTTCTTTTTAAAATTTTCAGCCCTTAGTAATGGAAATTTTTCATCATTCACAATTGGAACAGATTTCTCATTTTTCTCAACAAACTGTGGCTCCTCTGTCTTTGTGGAAACAGATTCATTGCCAATAGATAGCTCCTCTGATTTTGACAAATCAGATTCATCACTAGAACTACCTCCTGAACACTTAACCACCCACTTCTGATTTTTCAGATTTTCTTTTCTTTTTAAAACATTCCTTAAACATTCACCAACTTCAAAAATTGAGTTTTCAAAAATTTTAAATCTGTTTGTTGGTGGTTCGTTTTTCTCAACAATCTTTTCTTTCAGTTTATCAGAGACTCCCTGTTTTGTTTGCACTGCCTTTGGACAATTCCTGGCAATATGACCAACGGTTTTACATTGAAAACAAGTTCTCGTCTCTGTCTTTTTCTGAGCAATACTTTTCTTCATCTCTTCTTGCTTCTTCGCAAGGAATTCTTCATTCCTTTGTTTCCAGAATGAACTTTTCTGTTCTTTCTCAGCACTTGTTCCTGAAACAAAAATAGTTTTTGGTTTATAAATTTTCTCATTTTTATAGTTTTTCGGTGGAATAAAACCCAATCCCTTCTTTTTGAAATTACCGTTATGGTTTGGTTTCTTTTGAAAACCTGAACCCTAATTGTAACCCATTTTCTTGTTCAAACGTTGTTGAACTCTTGAGGTGTAAGGTTTAGGTTTTTCGGAAAGATTTACATCTTTATTTCAGAAATATTAATTTCTGTTAGTTTGAAAACCTTTTTAATCAATTCAGTTTTCACACCTCATATTGGAAAAGCCTCATCAGAATATAATTTGTCAGAATCTTTCAAAGTATATGCTACTTTGATCGGTTCGTCATCCAAATTAAATTTTGATAACAAAAACTCTTTAGTATACACCCGTTTTCCCTGTTTGACTTTTTGACTTTTTGACTTGACGTGTCGGACTTTGATTTTGACTATGATTTTGACTCCGACATTGACTCCTCTGTTTCATCCTTATCCAACACCTGATCGACCACCTTTTTTATCAATTTGGACTCATGATCAGTATCGGACGATGTGAAAGTGACATAAATACTTTCTGGCAAGTTATCCGATGACACAGACTCCCACTGTAAATTTGTTGCCTTTTCGACTCTTTCAGAATTTGGATTTCGAGGAGAATATCCATTTTCACCCGGGGGTGGACATTTGTTATAGACAACACTTGGTTTCTTACCATAAATATTCACTTCATCTTCTTTTGTTTCGGACTTCTTCTCTTCCGAAGTTTTCTCATCTTCAAATGTCTTCAATTTCTCCACTATAGGGTAAATCCTGTCAACAACAAAAGTAGAATATGAGTAACTTTTTAATAAATTGTTAACTCTTTCAGTTTCAATTCTTTGTGTTGCCAACTTCAACTCAAGCTCAGCACACTTCTCTGTGTAGTAGTTGACATCCTCAAGCTGTCTCATGTAAGCTCCTTTGAGTGTATTCATTGCTACAGCTTGTTCACTGCTTGACTCGTTATACTTATTCATCTCTCTGTTTAAAGTATCATATGATTCTTTCAGCCTTTTTATGTTGTGCAACAATTCATTGTTCTGCTTTATCAGAGAGTCACAATTTATACATTTCTCAGCAACCTTGACTACCTCAACATCTGTTTTGATTTCAAATTCTGGAACTTCTTTAAATACTCTCACTTGAACTTCTTCGATAACTTCTTTCTTTTTCTCAACTTCACCATTTAAATGTTTTCTGACTTTTTCTGCCCAATAATCATCAGTGTAATTATTGATAACCCGAGCAACAAATCCTTTAGCCAGGAATTCTTTGTCTGGGCAATAATCATCCCAACTGAAACCTTCTGCCAATTTTTCATCTTCTTGTTCTGCCACACATACTTTACTATTTGTTGGAATGTATTTATCCCAACTGAAACCATTTCCTTTATCTTGATTAACAAGACATGCTCTCTTTGAATCTTCAATTTCTTTCCTACCATGAGTTGTTTGTGGCTATTGTTGTTGATGTGGCTGTTGAGCAACTTGATGATATAACGCTTTTCGATAGTAATCATTGTTTCCAAAGGGATTTTGAGCTCCACTTGCTTCACGATTTGTGCACTCCCTCTTGAAATGCCCTTTTTCCCTGCATCGAAAACAAGTAACCTTAGACTTATCAAATCCTAAAGCTGAAACATGTGCATCGTGAAAATCATCTCTGCCTGTAATTTCTTTAAACTTTTCAGCTCGTCTCAGTACACTAGCCATGCACCATTTTATATCCATCAATTCCATCTCCTCAGCATCAATTTGATCGTAATACTCTTTTGTTAGCATTGGATTTCCGATCTTTCCTGCAACTAAACCTCCATAGGATTCAAGCACAGTTACCAACAAAGACATGTGGCTTTTAGCAACTTCCTCAATATAATTCTGATCATTTTCAAGGTTTAAAGCAATGTTGCATTGAAGTACTTTGCCACTCTTTGTTGTAGAAAAGTGTGGATCAAATGATGGAAATGAAGAAAATCCCATCTTGTTACTTGACCCTTGAGATGGCTTTTTAGAAGATCCCGTTGTATTGAAAGCAGTTTCAACTTTTGGCGAAAACTTGGTTTTGTCATTAACACCACTTTTGTAGTACAAACCAATATCTTGCTCTCCATCATAATTCTTCATTCTCGCTATCTTTCGTTGCTCCATTTCTTGAGCTTCAAGCTGTTTAATAAAATCACTCAATGTTAGATCATTAAAACCCGGTTTGTTTTTCAACATCATAAGATACGTGCCCCACTCATCATGTGGCAACGCATCAGCTAACTTTTCAATTAACTCATCTTTATCCTTTCTGATACTCAATATGTTCATGTTTTTCAATAAATTGCAGTATCTTTCAATGATCTGCTTGGTGCTTTCATTTCTTAAACCTCGGAACAAATCGAATTCCTTCTTCATCAACGACTTTTTGTTCTTAAGCATGTCATCACTACCAAGAAACTTTGCTTCTAATTCTGTCCATATCGAATATGCAGTTCCATTATGTTGAAGTAAAATCAAGATGTCTTCTATAATCGCCTGCTGCAACAAACTAACCATCAACTTCTCATCTTTGTATTTCTTTTTCTCCTCAGCACTCAAATCTCTAACTGGTATTTTCTCTCGATCGCTACCAACTGGTCTAAAATATTGAACTTCAGTATGTTCCCATGCATCCAAATGATAAGCTTCAACCCAGTTACCAAATCGTTCAGCCCAACCACTAAAATCATCAATATCCAAAAGCTTAGGTGGTTTTTGAGTTGTTCCAGTTTCATTTTCAAGCATCGTGTTCTGAGTAACAGTCATCGGACTCGCAAAAGCGTTATAAAACTCGTTCTCCATGTTTTGTTTTTCACAAACTCACAAACAAACTGTTTCAAACAGAATACCACAATCACACAAGATCCTCTTTCAAACGAGATATCTGTTCAAACAATACACCTGATTTCGTTTGAAGTAATCCACTTTCAAACGGAATTGCTGACTTTTAAGACCTTTCAAACGGAATAATAACTTCAAACGAGATCACTCAATTTCTTCAAACGAAATATCGAATTCAAACGGGATTATCCAGAAATTTTCAAACGAAATCAGTCTAAAGTTGTACTCTCAAACGAAATCAGATGATTAATGCACTTTCAAACGAGATAATCATGCAACTACAAACGAAATCAGTCCCAATTGTTCATTCTCAAACGAAATCCCCTAGTTCCTTCAAACGAAATCACCATGATGTCATACTTTCGGTCTGTTTTTGGTCCAATTGAACAAGTAAATGGTCGATTTTAGTTCTGAAACTTTGTAGGGTTTGTTAAAACAACATTACGCACATGATATGTGAAAATCAGACGTTTTTAACCGTGGAAACTAGTTCAATTTTGAAAGAAGGTGTAGAAAATGAGAATTTGTGGCTGAATTGGTGTGAACTCTTCCTCCTGAGCTCTGATACCACTTGTAGGATCGTTTTTAGACCCGAATGAGTCGATCAGAAGAGTTTATCTCAATGCGAGTGGCGGAAACAAACGTATCGAGTTCAATTCAGTAAGATTCACACTTTAAACTGTTGTAAGATTGATTCTGATGTGTTTACAAGTCTGACAACACTTCGGCAGCACTTCGTTGCTCTGACCAGAATCCTTCCAAATGAAATGGCACATGAGGTATTTATAAGAGGTGTAATTTCGTTTGAATGTGACACTGACATGTTCAAACGAAATTAGCTCATTTACATGTAAACTCTCTGATTTTCCTCGTAAAACGTGCCCTAATATATCATTCTACATACAAGACTCGATACAAGACGAAGTCGACAGACGCATGCACCAACAAGAAGGGTGGTTGGGTAATTCTATGTCTCGTTCAGTGTATAGATCCTACGAGAACCTGGTTCAAGCTTAGTAATACTCCGCGGATTGGGCGGGAATGACTGCCTCCGAAGAGAGTAAGAAACCGCTTAAATCCCTTATCTATAAACTACTATTAAAACTTTGAACCAACCCTGTGAGGACTGTATCCCTGCTGACTCGGACCAAAGAGCTGAGGGTAACGCTGCCTGGAAGGGGGCCTACCACTTTTCGCATTAATAACTTACCTAATTATCTTTCAATAATCCGACCTTGCGGGACTGTATCCCTGCTGACTCAGACCAATAGGTTGAGGGTTGTATCGCCCTGCGTTTTGATACTTTTATTATCTTAGCAAGTCTTATCGTACTTCCTATCCAGTTATACTTGTAGACTTGAGACGACCGATCATAATGAAAATGAGACTATTTTAATCATAATTGTACTAAACTATGTGCAAACTATTACTCTATTTGATGCTTCTTACATGAGAACGATATGGTTATCCTAGATTCTTGACTCTTTGTTATGCTTTGATACTTAATGAACGAGAAACTAATTTAACACTAATTCAAAACATGAAATGGCTCTTGTTATTTATGCTATTTGAACGCCTAAATGTAATAATACTATATGTAATGGCTACTCATAATAATACGCAACGTAACACTTTACCTCGCTCGCAAACGAACCAAAGTTAGAAAATTAACAAACGTGAACCTGGCCGTCCGAATGGACATCCGCCCGGATGACCATCTGTCCGGATGACCATTCGACCGGATGGAGCCATCCGGACACTGCCACTCGCGCACCGCCTTAACACTTCGCCCTTCCCTTATAAATACCAGCTGTACACTTTCATTCTAACACTTTGACACTCCCATCCGCTCCCAAGTTCCAGACGCGATTCAAGGCCATTTTGTAAGTTTTTCCCTCCAAATCTTCTTCAATCTTTACCTCTATTCACTTCTACTCCATCTTCTTCATCAAAATCACACACACAACTTAACTTTTTCTCAAAAACACTGATTTTAGACCTTCCGAAGGTGGTTTTCACTCGTTTTGCTTAGGCAAACTGTTGTAGAGCACCATCAAATCGAGATTGGTCTAAGATCTAAAGGATTTTCACACTTTCCAACTTAGTTACGAAAGATTTCAACATTTTCTAACTTATTTATGAAACTTCTCTTCGATTTATACGAAACACTGGTGAAATCGGTCTCAATCAGACTCTCGACTCATTCCTTAGTCGAAAGCCGGCTTGAAAACTGATTTCCACCAAAGAGATGGACCGATTAATGGGTCAGACATGAATTTTCATTAGGAACAGCGTGTTTGTCCGAAAGGGCTAGGCCCATCCGGCCGAATAAACTGGATTTGGTGTATTCTGTTGTTTGACACGTCATCACGCCATCGCCGTTAACTTAAAACTTTTACTTATAAAATTTTACGAAACTTTAAACACAGACCATCCGCCCGAGAGACCATCCGCCCGAATGGCCATCCGTCCAGATGACCATCTGTCCGGATGATATGACCCTAATAATGATCGTTGTTTACTTTTGTTGCCACATTTTTAATCGAAACTTCGAAAATTTTAACAGTTCACAAACAGCCACAGACTAACCGAATGACCATCCGTCCAAATGGCCACACGTCCGAATGGCCATCCTTCCGAATGGCCATCCGTCTGGATGACCATCCGTCCGAATGGAACCCATCCGCCCGGATAAGTCTGTTAAACACTTAACTCACTTTTACCCCATTCGACACTCCGTTTCTGACCATGTCAGCACTTAGAGGACTTATGCCTTATTCCCGTACGCATGCTGATCCGTCGCTCCCTTCAATCCAACCAGACCGTGTCTAGGGTCTAAGCACGCACTGTAAGTATACTCGATCCCTTTTTGTTTTAACACTTTGGGATGCAACATATGATGGGATTTTAACATGTTTATCAAAGCAATTTCATCCAAATGAAATAAAAACGCAGCGGAAATTAAGTTTAAAACATATTACTTTTAAAAGATATAAACCCATTTATATGCAAAATCCCAAAACCCGGATCCATATATGAAGATGCATACTATCATATACAACCATAGGATGTTTAGAAAACTACCTTCCATGGAGTAATGGATGTGAAGAAGATGATGATTCTTGAAATGGTTGTCTTCAAGAGTAGAAAACCTCAAGCTTGTATACCCCAAGCTTCCAACAAACACCTCATGTTAGCTAGGATTTCTACACTTATGAACTCACTAGAAAAATCCTCTTGACAACCATCTCATGGCCGAAATATATAGAGCTTTTTCTAGTGTTCTTGCACTTGTAAATCAAACTTGAAAGACCCTTTTGAATAACCATCTCATGGCTGATTTCTAGAGAGCATTTTCTTGAGTTTGAAACTAAAAAAAAACTTCTCAAATGGCACACATAGTTGGCCGATTTTTAGAGAGCTCTTTTAAGTCTTCCATAGTTCATCACTAGTTATTTTGCCATAGAAAATGTTTATAAATATTGAGAGAATTATTGCCACCCTACATGCCCAATTAAAACCCATGCAATTGCATGCATGTTTATTGGACCAAATTTTCACCCAATGAAGAGCCATCTAAATATGACATCTTGCATGGAATGTCATTGGAGAAAAAAAAACTTTTGGGAATCCCCATGGGGGGGGGGGGGGGGGCGGCCCACTTGTATTTATATAAAAAAAAATTCAAATTTTTTCTTTTATAAATTTAAGTCTTGATTAATTTTATAACTTTTATAAAATTATAACATCATATGTTATAAGACTTATACAACCTTTTATTATGTTATTTAACCCATTAAATAACAAAATAAAATATTCTCTCAAAAATAAATTATCCATATAATTTATTAGTTTGTCAAGTGCAATTATTTAGAAAACCAATTTCTAAATATTCTAAGTGTTGATATTTATTTATTTGATCATATCATAAATAAATATTGTAAGTGTTTGTCTAGCTTGTTATTGGGTATGACTCGACTTGGATCATAACGTACTAGCCACATCAATTTAATATGTGTCTTGGGCATACAGAGTCCAACAATCTCCCACTTGCACAAGATACATAGAAGATTGATGCAAGTAGTAAATAACGCCTAACTACGGTTTACTTCCCCCAATACGTATGACTATATGTGCCATTCAATAACATCATCCTCTTCAAGTCCCTTACTTGAAAATGATTTAGGTGAATCTATCATTTATCCTTTCGTTACAGATGTCATGTCAAATCCAGAGACACAGTGTGATCACTCTCTGTTGATTTAACTTTTGCAGGCCTTAGACATCTTACTCTCAACGAATAAGAGGAACAAATCCCATCTTGACTACATACGTCTCTCACAATCACCTTGTACCACACCTGAGCTTAGCCTTATGTACTGTCATATTACTGACAGCGAAGAAATAAGTCAAGGCATAATATTTGGTGAATATCAAGACCCAATATGTATCTCAGGTCTGAGGATACTATGATATTCTCCTTTGCTCAAATTTACTTATGATCAATCACAAATGATTCCATGCAGTAATATTTGAGAGCGAGTCAGTCCAATATTTGTATCCCACAAATATCTATGAACCTTGGCAGCAACGCCTTGCTCTATATTCATACTTCATGAATATCTACCAATCCAAGTTCATAATAGTCTTGCATTCATATTTGTTCCCACAAGTATGATCGACTACGGACATTTAGAATAAGTAACTTATTCACGGATTTAAACATGCTAAAATGGAACATAACTCAAAATACCATAATGAGTTATAATAACAGTTGTTCCAATATCCAAATACAAAATAGATCAAATCCAATCACTAGAATATCGAAGTCCTAAGGCACAAGTATGACCCTTTCATGCTTTGCCCATTCAAGGAGCTTCGTGAGTGGATCCGCAATATTTTGATCAGTGTGAACTTTGCGAATACATATCTTTCTCTTTTTCAACTTCATCCCTTATGTAGTTTAAAGTCCGCTCAATGTGCCTAGTCTTTCGATGTACACGAGGTTCCTTGATTTAAGCAATCACACCATCGTTATCACAAAGATCTCTAGGAGTCCTGAATGGCAGGGAATACCCCTAGATCGGCAATAATTCAAGTGGCAGATCCATATGAATTATCTCAATCAATGAAGCGGCGATGTATTCTGATTCTGTAGTGGACAATGCTACCCTGTTTGTGATCGAGAACCATCTTGATCAGTTTGGAAACTCGTATCCATGTAACCCTTTACAACGAATTCCGAAACCCGCATCCTTGTAACCCTTTTACAAACGAGTTCTTTTTAACCAGATCCATATATTAGAAACATATCCTTAGTCCTTCTAAGGTATTTCAATATATACAACAGTCACCAAATGACCGTTTCTTGCTGGTTTCTTCTTGTTGTGCTTAAAGCGCATAACTTGTCCAGTCTAGTGCATATCATTACGTACATAATGAATCCTATAGCTATCGCATATGGGATTCCTTTCAATCTTTCTTGCTCATCCTTTGAGCTTGGACATTGAAACGCTTTCAATATTGTCCTCTCTTTGAATAGGTACCAAAACTTTTCATAGAGTTCTTCATCTTGAACCTTTTCAAGACTTTGTCAATGTGTGCACTTTTGTTTTAAACCTATCAAGCGCCTTGATCTATCCCTATAGATCTTTATTCCCAAAATATAGGCGACTTCACCAAGATCCTTAATGGAAGAACAACTTCCAAGCCAGGCTTTTACACCCTCCAAGGTTGGAATGTTATTTCCAAATAGTAGAATGTCATCGACATATAATATTTAAGAAAGTAATAATGCTCCCACTAGCCTTCTTATTCACACAAGCTTTATCAACGTTTTTGATGAATCCATATTCCTTAATCTCTTCATCAAAACGGTGATTCCAACTTTTAGATGCTTGTCTCAATCCATAGATTGATATCTTTAACTTGCATACTTTGTTATGATGTTTTTGGATCGACAAAACCTTCAGGCTTAACTATATAGACATCTTCCTTAAGATATCTATTAAGGAAAGTTGTTTTTGAGATCCATTTGCCAAATCTCATAAGTATGGCAAACGATATCCTAGTTGACTTTAGCATCGCCATGGGCGAGAAGGTCTCATCATAATCAACCCTTTGAGTTTGAGTGAAACCTTTTGCTAAGAGTTTCGTTTTACAAGTATCCAAGTTTCCATGCATATATGTTTTCTTCCTGAAAACCCACTTACTTCCAACTACTTTGGAGTTAAGAGGTGCTACAACCAATTCCCATACTTGGTTGTTATACATGGACTGCATCTTTACGTTCATGGCTTCAAGCCATTTGTCATAATCGGATTTTGACATTGCATCATGGTATGTGGTTGGTTCACCCGAATCTACCACGTAGCATCCATCCATGAAAGATCCATATCTTTTAGGTGGATTATTAATTCTACCAGATTTGCGAACGTATTGTTTGTGTTGATCAACCACTTGATCATTTTTTCAACAACCTCTTGTTGAATGCTAGTATCAACCAAACGTGTATCGGTTTGTGGTTCTTGATCCTTATCAAGTTCCACTGTTCTACTAATTCCTTCCACAAGGAACTTAGCTTCCAAGAACTCAGCCTTTTGAGCAACAAATACCTTTTGCTCTGTTGGATCGTAGAAATAATATCCTATATCATCTTTAGGATATTCTACGAAGATACACTTAGTGGATCGTACTTTTATTTGGGGTGTATTGCTTCACATAAGCTTCACAACCCATACTTTTAAATATGATAATGATGGAACCTTTCCATGTCATATTTCAAAAGACGTCGTATCCACTTTCTTGGTTGGGGCCATATGGGCCACGGAGAGCAAAGCGTAACCCCAAAGTGATAGAGATAATGCGCTCCTAGCCATCATAGATCGAATCATATCTAATAGAGTTCGATTTCTCCTCTATCAAAACGAAGAACTTTAAAAGAGTTGATTTTGTACTTCACCTTTTGAAGATTCTGAACGTTTCAAAACTTCTTCTATGTGTCAAGTATACATAACCATAACTACTATAGTTGTCGGTTAAAGTAATGAAGTATCTTTCACCATACCTAGTCATTGGCTTAAAAGGATCACATACATTCGAATGTATGATACCTAAGAAATCTGTTGCCCTTTTCCACTAAAGGGTTTCTTAGTCATTTTACCTTGTAAACAAGATTCACATGTATCAAATGAACCAATTTCATTTGTTTCCAAAAGATCATTCTTTCGAAGTGTTTACATGCGACATCTGTTTATATAACCAAGGCGATAATGCCAAAGATAAGTCTCACTCAAATCCATTTTGAGTTTGTTGGTGATTGCTTGGTACATTTAACTATCAAATGATGTATTATTTATGAACCAATTCATAACTACCATTTGAAGGCATAGTTTTAAAGTAAAACATGTCATTCATCGAAATATAAATGTCATTGTTTAAAACTTTAAATCAAAACATATTGTCTCAAAAGGGAAACATAAATAATGTTCCTAGTCAAACTAGGAGCATTCAAAACATTTTAAAACAATTTCCAAACCATTTGGAAGTTTCAAAACATAGTCTCCTTTCTTGTAATGTTTATTTCTTTTGAACCTTTTGCGAAGAATTGCAAACATGGGTTCCACATCCGGTATCTAATACCCATGTGTTAGAAGAGATAACATTAAGGTCAATATGTATTATTAAGATTGTACCTGAGGTTTGCCTAGCATCCCTCTTGTTTTTCAACTCTTTGAGATAGATTGGACAATTCCTATTTAAATGCCCTATCTCACCACACTTAAAGCATGGATCGTTCGTGGCAACCTTTGCCTTCTTCTCTTTTGGTTTCGGTGGTTTCGCTTTAGTCTTTCTAATTATTTCCCTTTGAATTACCCGTTTCCATTTGCAACATTTGCTTTGGTGTCTGGGTGATGCCCTTTCTTGTTGCCACCCTCATTGATCGTTAGTATGGATAAAACCCTTTTATCCATATTGAGCCTTTCGAGGTGATCATGTGGCTTTTCATCTTAAAACATAAGATGAGTCCGATTGGGTTTCCTCCATTCGACATGCATGAAGCGTTCGAACAGTTTCGAAGCGTTCTACCCTTAGGAACATTTCCTATAATTGGGTAATCATGTCGTGTGCTCATGATGTTCAAAACCTTTTGAATCTTGGGAATCATAATTCCTAACATGAGGCAAGAGGCTTGCGAAGTATCCTCGATATACTTAATCCAATCGTTATAGGCATCCTTATCTTCCATAAGATATTCATCGGGATTAGGATCGTTTTCTAGTGATAGGTTACGGACGGTTTGGGTAATATTGTTAGCGGCCATCTACAAAAATTAACAAGGTTCAATTTTAGTATTTTCGATATTATTTATATTTTAATCATTAATACCCTTTTGTGTCTCATAGACAATTAATAATTAAAATCTAGAATCCAACGTTACATTTAAATATTGGTTAGGTGACCTTTATCCCTCTATTTAAATTAACAAGGTAGTCAACGTTTGACAATTGCAACTCTTTGCAACTTCTAGCCATATGGGATCGGTTAAACATCTTTATGTTTAGTTGGCATGTTTAATCCCATCAACACCTTTTTGTTCGCCATGCTTCGGTGACCCTAAGTTCATGGTTTCCAAATCAAGTCGTCCAACTTACACACACGTGTGAGTTTATACACATAAGTGGTTAGGTGACCTTTATCCCACAAACATGGTAAACCCACCTCGAACATACAAGTTTCCTCAAATGTGGTTAGGTGACCTTTATCCCACAAAGAGTTCCCAAGTAATTTGAGTGTTGTATAAAAGGATGGTGTTTGACTTGTTTTATAAAAGGGATTTTGAGTTTTCAAAATTCTAGTTTAGAAAACTTTATGTACCATATATTTGCATGCATTCAAATCAATGGTACTTTAGTGAAAACTAATTTTCATGGTTCTTTTTAATAAAACCCAATTTTATTATAAAATCATTAATTTTTAATAAAACCTTTATTAAACATTTTAATGATCTTGTAAAGAACCAATTTTAAGCTTGTTGTTGATTATTAGTTTGTTAAGCTTGCATATCCAAATATCATCTAAACAACATAAATAAACAACCACACAAGCATAACAATAGGTAACAATAGGTGCATAACCATAGCCAACTATTTTGACCACACTTGTTAGCCGAAACAAGTGTGCCAAAAGGTCCTTCCTAAAGGGTGAATGTTGACACAAATAATGTGTCGTTGAACTCCCACTTGATCCCGCATCCAAATGCTTCAAGTATCCTTCTTGTGTTGTGATTATTCCACTTTCTTTGAGCTTCCAAAATGTTCTTTAATTCAGCTCCAAACTCCTTTGGGCTCCGTAAATGTGTTTCGGTTATCGGGCTAAAATCCCGTTTAGAACTATAAAGTCCTTTATGCCCGAAATTGGCAAAAACCAGAACCACATTTTTGTGTGCATCTTCTTTTACAAAATATATCCTAATACATTTTTCTAGTAAAATAAAATGCACCTAATCTATTTATTTTACATGCCAAATGAAAAATAAATAAATTACATATCTTTACAAATGGAAGACAAATTAATAATTATTACAACCTTTGAAATAATTAATATAAATCACAAACACAAACATTCAACACAAGGTCATGGCTAGGTCATATGCACCAAAATATATATCCACATATATATTTATTTTAATTTCAAGAAGCATAAAAAAATGGTTCCCTTTTAATAACCATTTTCGGCTATGTCCAAAAAACCGAAAAGGTTAGTTTTGTCCAAACAAACAAATCATCCATATGAAATAATTTTTCAAGATTCATTTATGCATGTAAGAATATAATCTTGAAAAACAAAGGGATAACCATACTTAAAATTTCGGCCATAGGGTTTTCACCAAAACCGAAACCCGAAAATTTTAAGTCTATTGAAGCATGCACTCATATAAGCGGCTCTAGATGCCATTGATGGGATTTTAACATGTTTATCAAAGCAATTTCATCCAAATGAAATAAAAACGCAGCGGAAATTAAGTTTAAAACATATTACTTTTAAAAGATATAAACCCATTTATATGCAAAATCCCAAAACCCGGATCCATATATGAAGATGCATACTATCATATACAACCATAGGATGTTTAGAAAACTACCTTCCATGGAGTAATGGATGTGAAGAAGATGATGATTCTTGAAATGGTTGTCTTCAAGAGTAGAAAACCTCTAGCTTGTATACCCCAAGCTTCCAACAAACACCTCATGTTAGCTAGGATTTCTACACTTATGAACTCACTAGAAAAATCCTCTTGACAACCATCTCATGGCCGAAATATATAGAGCTTTTTCTAGTGTTCTTGCACTTGTAAATCAAACTTGAAAGACCCTTTTGAATAACCATCTCATGGCTGATTTCTAGAGAGCATTTTCTTGAGTTTGAAACTAAAAAAAAACTTCTCAAATGGCACACATAGTTGGCCGATTTTTAGAGAGCTCTTTTAAGTCTTCCATAGTTCATCACTAGTTATTTTGCCATAGAAAATGTTTATAAATATTGAGAGAATTATTGCCACCCTACATGCCCAATTAAAACCCATGCAATTGCATGCATGTTTATTGGACCAAATTTTCACCCAATGAAGAGCCATCTAAATATGACATCTTGCATGGAATGTCATTGGAGAAAAAAAAAACTTTTGGGAATCCCCATGGGGGGGGGGGGGGCGGCCCACTTGTATTTATATAAAAAAAAAATTCAAATTTTTTCTTTTATAAATTTAAGTCTTGATTAATTTTATAACTTTTATAAAATTATAACATCATATGTTATAAGACTTATACAACCTTTTATTATGTTATTTAACCCATTAAATAACAAAATAAAATATTCTCTCAAAAATAAATTATCCATATAATTTATTAGTTTGTCAAGTGCAATTATTTAGAAAACCAATTTCTAAATATTCTAAGTGTTGATATTTATTTATTTGATCATATCATAAATAAATATTGTAAGTGTTTGTCTAGCTTGTTATTGGGTATGACTCGACTTGGATCATAACGTACTAGCCACATCAATTTAATATGTGTCTTGGGCATACAGAGTCCAACAACATATATTCTATATAAACACACGACACTTGAAACTTGTTTATGAACATACTATGTCCACTATCAAACATGAAAACATGATACTTGTGATACTTGTGAATCTTATATGCTACGTGAACGTTGAATCTTATGTTTAGCCTACCTTGACAATTATAGCGCTATAGGAGTAACGCACTGCCCTTGAGAGTTGGGGTATTGTTAAGTTTGATACTTTTACATCCTCTTCGTTGCGACGATGTAGGAAAGGCACTTAGCGTTGGAGACTTGGGTTAACATATTGATTTCTTAGTATAACATGTTAGAAACTTGTAATATGTTTTCATGTTGGATACAAGCAGTTAAATTTTAAACTATTTATGCTATGTATTAAACTTGTATACTCGCCAACATTTTTGTTGATTTTATTTTAATCACATTGATAGTTTAGACGTTGAAGAATCAAGCTAGGGTGACTTTAGATACACACCTTAAAAAAACAATATTTTGAACATGTTTGAATTTTGATGATGTTTGATACAATTTTGACTATGTTTTGGTTTGTATGATAATCTAGTTCTTAATATGAAATTTTGATTAATCTATATTGACACAAGTAGCGTTATGATACTTTGAGCGACTTCTTCGTCCCGCCCCGATGTTTCCGCCATCGGTTAGGGTGTGACAGATTGGTATCAAAGCCATAACTATAGGGAATTAGGAAAAGTAGGAATGCTTTTACCTAGTCTATAGTTTAGGAACATTCTTACTATGTGTTCTTTAAGACTACTTGCATTCTCTTTTAATTGCTACTATCTATTCTCTTTGGTCTCTTAATATACATGCCTTTCCTAAGGCTAACACAATACACACTTGGATGCTTTGAAGACACTCTTGTAACACAATCGAAACGACTCATCAAAATAGGGGTGTTCCCGCCTTTATGACGACTTTCATTCAGCTATACTTGTATTTTTGCACGAAATTTACCCTCAAGTTAGGAGTGATATCCAAACCTTGAAGGAAAATTCCATCTCATATTCCAGTGATCTTATCTTTTGATAAGTAACAACCATACTAGGGTACGATGTTACCAAGTTAGAGGTGAAACTCACATCTTGATAACTGGTCCCACTCTTTGATTTTCAATCTAGCCAAAGTATTGAATTTTCCCAATCGATTAAGGACGTGTAGTAACTGGAAGGACAAATATTGTTGGTCGTTTATCGATGAGAGTATTTGTCTATTAGGCCAAAGCACGTTTCCTTAATTCGAAAAAAGGGCTTCGATTCACTTTGGAATAGTCGACGTTTCTCTACCCGAAACAATCCTATGTTTTATAAGCCTCTCTTTTATGTTATCTCAATTTATATGCGATTTTATACTTGATACCTCGTTCATTTCGAAACTATCACACAATTCACACGCTTCTTCGCAATCTAAAACAATAATAAACTCTCGTGAACAAATTAAATTTATGATGCTTTCGTTATTCTATGTGATACAATGTGAAACTTGTTATGTTATGTGAAACATATGTGCTACATGATGCAATTTGAAACATTTATGTGCTATGTGATATACCCTGTGGTACGAATCAATTTAACAAAAACATTATGATCGAGTCTCATCCATCCTTGTTATGAATCCTTAGATGTCATCGAGCCGACTTTCCAACCCTCACAAGAGGTCTAAGGCTAACTCTCAGAAGAAAATGACGTCCTTCATGGCCGATCAGATTGCACGTATTGTTCCCAAGATTGTCACTGAAATTCAGGGTTCAAACACTCCTCCCTCCTCTGTTGACTCGAAAGTGGTCCAACCTAAGCCTGTGAGCTTCAACTACAAACACTTTGTCTCCTGCAACCCTAAGCCTTTCACGGGCAGCGATGGGGTGACTGCAATGCTAGAATGGTTCGATAGCATTGAAGTTACTTTCATCAACACTGAGTGCACTGAGCATCTCAAGACTAGGAGTGCTACTGGTGTTTTCCAAGGCAGAGTTTTGGAATGGTGGACCAATGAGAGAAACATCCGCTCCAATGATGAAGCTTATGCTTTACCATGGGCCGAGGTTAGGGAACTGATGATGCTCGAATTCTGTCCTCCTCACGAGCAGCAGAAGCTTGAGGACGAGTTTTGGCATCTGAAACAAGTTGGTGATGACAATTTGGCCTATAGTACTCGTTTCAAGCAACTCAGCATAATCGTGCCTCATTTGGTGTCTACTCCTAAACGCATGATCATGAAGTACATTCATGGGTTACCCTCTGGCATGTGTGACACCATTGAAGCAGCACAATTAGACTCTATCGAAGAAGTTTACCGACTTGCAGCAAGTCTGAACAACAACCGTGTTCGTGATAAACTGTTTGGCACACCTGCCCCTTCGAAACCGACAACTAGATCACCCAGCAAGCAAGTGGTGGCAAGAATAATAAATGAAAGTCTCAAAACGCTGGCTGCAATGTGATTGTCCCTGCTGCAAACCCAAAACCTGCTTCTCCTGAGAACATAAAGAAGCCATACACTGGGGTTCGTCACAAGTGCGACACTTGTCACTATCATCACCCTACCAACTCTGTTTGCCGCCATTGTACTTCATGCAACCGTTATGGTCACACAGCCCCTTACTGCCGTCAGACTAACCAAGTTCAAAAAGCTCCCCAGAACCCCAAACCAGCAAACAACGAGCCTGCTACAAGTGTGGTGATACCACTCATCTTCGTCCTCAATGCCCTCAGTTGAACCAAGAGCAGCCGCAGCAGCAAGCCCCGCGAGGACGCACATTCAACATCAACGCCAAGCTAGCTCAGAACGACAATGACGTTGTTAATGGTACGTTTCTCGTTAATAACCTTTATGCTTTGATCCTATTTAATACTGGTGCGCACAAAAGCTTTGTATCAGTTGAATTTGAATCTTTGTTAAACTGTGCATGCTCTAAACTACCTAAGTCGTTCTCAGTCGAGATTGCCAATGTTAAGTCTATTTTAGTCGACTCTATTCTCCATGATTGTATCCTTACTCTTAACGATCACGTTTTCACTATTGACCTCATACCCATGCAATTGGATAGTTTCGATATCATAGTAGGCATGGATTGGTTACGTAAGCACCATGCTGAAATCGCTTGTCACGAGAAGTACGTTCGTTTACCCCTCCCGTCTGGCGATACTTTACACGTCTATGGAGACCGACCTTCTAGAGGACTGAAACTGATGTCATGCACTCAAGCGAATAAATGCTTATGTAAACAGTACTTTGCCTTTTTAGCCCACATAGTGGAAGAAAAGGGCAAGGGAAAGAGCGTAAGTGATATTCCAATAGTGTGTGATTTCCCTGATGTAACGCTCCGTAATTTCGCGTTTAATTACATATTCAAAATTAATCATTTATTTATGTTGGATCTGAGTTTGGTTTTGATTGTATTTTACGTTTGAAATTAAGATGGAAATGAATGAGTTGTGCAGCAGAATTAAGATGAAAACAAACTTTGCATACAATCAAACGAGAGTATTGCTTTGATCAAACATTTTTCACAATGAACCGAAAGATTGAATTTATTTTAATTACGATTACAATTGCAATGATTGAATACAAACTCCCCCTCAGCCAGAGCTCAGTGTTTGTTCGTGCAAAGAAGACGGTGTTGCAAAGAGCTAATAGAACAGTATAGAGCACTGTTCTATTTATAGGCACTAGCAAACCACTGAGCATTTAATGCTGACATCACCATAAAAGTGACATCTAACCTCCTAACAAACTCTAACCTCTGATCAATACAAACACTGCTAGACTAACTACTGCTATTACATTTCATTACATAAAATACACTTAAACAACTGCTGCATCCTTCCACTGCTGTGAACCCAGCAGTACTTGTCCGGATCAGCAGTGCTTGTACCAAGGCAGTAGATTGAATCAGCAGAGCTTTAGTCTTTCATCAGGTCTTTACTTGAGCAGCAGTTTGACGGTCAGTAGCTTGCACGATCAGTAGATAGGAGGTCAGCAGATGTTGAAAACCACTTTCAAGGGGAGAGAATTATATGCAACATCTGCTTATTCTGGATCCACTGCTCTGATCCAATTTTGGCTTTTATTATCTGTTCCTCTGGTAGGGTTCAATCCCAACAATCTCCCCCTGGAACAGATAATGCCAAAACTCTTCATTATTGTGGAATTTTATTGCCTCATCAACAGTTCCCTTATTTTCCCTTTAAGTTGTAGCTCAAAGGTTAAGGCATCTGTGTCTTCATCATCCCTGCTAAGTGGAAGATCAAGGAGATCCTGCAAATCTTCAAGACTTAGGCCAAGTGCTTGTTACCTTGATATTTTCTTCACTTCTCCATCAGACCTGAACAAAGTCAATACATGGGTCTGTTTATCAGTTTCCCACTTTAGTACTTTTGAGCCTGATGGGTTTCTTGGGAGATTTTTATTTGATGAGGAGTTTGGTGATGCTGGCCTATTAAAGACTGTCTGAGCAGTACTTGCAGGTTGTTCTAATTCAAGATCTTCTTTTATCATTAATTTAATGCCTTCTTTCACAACAGCATATCCAGCTTTTAGATCTTGAATTGTTTCAGCACCTGACTGGTTTTGACTCCTTCTTTTGTAGATGGCAGTACCAGTTGGAGCAGTGGCTCTCCTGATTTGCAGCTTTGTTGGTCTTTTTGAAACCTCTACTTCAGGATAGTCAGGCTTTTGAGGAACTTTGGGATCTTTCTTTCTTAGTTCCTCCAACCTTTTGTAGGTAGCCCTGACTACATCTTCTTTCCATCTTGCTATTTGTCTTTTGTTCCCATAATCAGCAGCAACCAATTCCTCTTTCATTCTTTTCAGCTCAAGTATTTTATCAGGCACATTTTTCTTGTACTTTGACCATTCTGGAGGAGTGTGTTGGACCTCATTCTTTATCATTTCTTGAATCCTGGCTGCTTCTTGTTCAAGCTCAGGAATGGTCCACTCCTTGTACATATACCTTTCTCCCTTGTATTTCTTTGTTTCCATAATGCTTTCAATGTAGTCTTTTCTCAGGGTCTCATCTGCTCTTTCAAAGATTTGCTGACATACATTTTTTGCAAATTCTTCCAGGGACCTGACTTGTGTGAGCAAGTATTGATAGTTCTGCTGTATTTCCCTATCAGATTTCCCTTTTGTGTTTCTTTTTGAGATATCCTCTGCTTGCTTAGCCTTGATTTTCAAATATTCTTCAATATTGTTAGGCCTGGGATATCCTTTTACTAATGGCAGCTTCCTTTTAGCAGGGTTATCCTCATAGTAGAAATATTTGATTTCTTCTCTGACTGCTATAAGCTCAAGAGGAAATTGAACACCTGCAGGAGCTAAGGGCTGTTGAACTTGTGCTGATGAAATAGGAATAGGCTTGGGTATTGTGACAAGTGACAAAGATTTTGAAGATGTTGGTGGTGGTGAAGAATCATCATCTTTGAGAATTAGCCTTCTCCTTTTTGTTTGAGGAGGGACTGATGATGTTTTGGATGGAACAGTGGTGGTGGATTTGATGGCAGTGGTTTGTGTTTGACTAACAGCAGTTGAAATAACTGGTACTTCAACCACTGTTGTCATTATAGCAGATGTTATAACATCTGCTGTCTTCTGCCTTTTGGCAGGAGGTGATGTTATTTTTGGTGGTGATGGTGGTAAAGCAGTGAATGTGGTGTGTGTTGAAGTGGTGTGTGTTGAAGTGAGGACAGATGTTGAAACCACTGAAGTACCAGCAGTAGTTGATACAGCAGGAGTTACAACAGCTGTTTTGGATGGTGGTTTTGGAGCAGACTTTGAACGTCTGGTTGGGATGGATTTGGGTTGCCTTACTTTTCTAGTAGGCTTCTTCTTTTCATCAACAGGATTTTCATCATCCTTTGACCCAGAAGTACCCTGATCTGGATAATCCACCCTAGCTTTCTTCTTGGCCTCTCTATCTTTTTTGACACTTGCAAATGCTTCTGCCAGTGCATTTGTGGTCTCATCAATTTTCTTGCTACCATCTGGCAAAGGGATATTTCTGGTCATGGCATCCTTTTCTAGTTCAATGAAAAGACCATCATCTATTCCCTTCTTCTTCCACTCCTGAATTTTCTCCCCCTTTTTGGCATTATCTGGAGGGAGTTGATCAATAAAGATGACAGTTGGAGGAGCAGTGCCAGTAGTATGCAGGATCTGAGCTTTTAGAGCCTTGAGATCAGCTTGGGTGTTCTTGAACCTAGAATCCATTGTATTTCTCAGCTGTAGTACATGTTTTTCATGTTGCTGATCTGCCATTTGTGCTTGTTAATGGAGAAAAGGTTGAAATAAATTCCAGAGCTCATTTGTAGCTGGTGCTTGTGGTGGAGCAGGCGCTTGAGGTGGAACAGCAGTGGATTGCACCTTTTGTACTTGTAACAACTGTTGCAGCATATCTTTGAGTTCTGCAACAGAGTTATCAAGTTTTTCAACACGATCCGTCAATTTCTGGTACTTTAAACCATCACCCAATTTAATGGGATCATCTGATTTCCCACTAGCAGTGGTTTTATCAGTGGTTGAGGTAGGGAGTTTACTCCAAACATTAACCACTGGCGCCCCTTTTTCTTGGTACTGGGGTCTTCTCCCTTCAACACTTGACAGTCTTTTGATGTTGCCAGAGGTCAAGAAAAGTTCACTGGTAGATGTCAGAGGTGCTATGAAAGGAATTGCCTCCAAGGAGGTCTTATTAATGTAACCATTGTCCAAATGTAAACCAGTGGGTTCAACATTTGTAGTGGCTGCTTCACTTGGAATACCACCAAGAGTTACTTGTAACTCAAGGGGTGTAACCTCCTCAGGTTGTGTTGGTGGGTTAGCAAGGATTGATACATCAGGTCCAGTCATTTGTTGAGGTATATTCTCATTAATAGGCGATTGAGAAGGACTGGTTAGTGCCTGGTTCAAATCGATTGCATCCAACAGAAGTTTAGTTGGTGGGGGAATTGTGGATGTGATGGTTGGTGTAGAAAGAGGATTTGCCCCGGGTATTGGGCTGTGGATGATGGAAACGAGTGTTTCCAGAGCATCATGATGTGGAGACCCTATTTATACAACCTGTTCTTTTTTAGAAGAAGCAGGAGGAGTTTCGGTTATGGGTTGAGATATTTGTACCAACTGCTGTGAGGAAGAAGCAGCAGTGGTTTCTTGTGACTTTTGTGTTGTCACAGGCAGTTGCTCTGGTATCTCATCCTCCATAGTTGCCTTTTTGATGGGTTTGGGGGGGTTTTTGAGTTTTCCTTTTCTGTGGATTTTTGGTGGGTTTAGGTGTGGGTTTCAAAGCAGTGGTGTTGCTACTTTGATCACCTTGAGCAGTGGGCTCAGCAGCAGATACCTGAGGAGCAGTGGTAACTGCTAAATTATGCTCAGGCACCTCTGGTTGTGTTTTGCAAGGTGTTGACATTATTAACCAGATCATTAAAGATTTCTTGAGAATAATGAAAATTTTCTTCTTGAAGAATAGCATATCCCAGATTTTGAATCTTTAATGGTATTTCATTAAAAGAAGTGGTTTTGTTTGAAACACACATTAGGAGGGTATGGAATAAAAACCTTGTTGCAGAAGGAAAGAAACCTTTTTGTAAGGTAGCTTTCTTCATCATTGTGTCTGCATACCCTCTCTCAATGAAGTCAATTTTTAACTCGTTTTTAGGGAAAGAAGTTTTACCTTGCTGATCCTCGAGTTTAAAGACTTCTGAAATAGATTGTGGCGTGATTTGAACAGCTTTACCCTTTAAAGAAGAGTTGATGGCTTTTACAGTGTCTCCTTGTTTTTCAAGGGTTACATTCTTCCAAAACTCTCTTTGGGTTGTCAAATAAATTGGTGCATCGGCTGTTAACAAAGTTTTGTACTTTGATTTAGCCATTGTGTCGATGATGGAGTCGAAAGCTTCTGTGGTGCCGGGTTTTGTGAGAAGACCCAGAAGATTGTGAGATAGTTTGTGTGGAATTTCAGTGGGATTGGCCTTTTGAGAGGCCGCTTTCGACGATGATTTGGAGGTGGGTTTTGCAGATTGCTTCGATTTTGTCATTTTGAAGATGATGATCGAAGAAATTTGTGAAAAACTGAGATGGAAAAACTGCTTTGAGAAGAGAATTTTTGAGAATTCAATTCGACAGTAAAACCCTGTTTTGATGTGAAGGGGGGTTTTATAGAGGAAAAAGTGAAGGCTGACGTGGCAGCGGTTACAAAAGTACTGACCACTATGTACTGCCCACATGCCAAACTCTGAAGAAATTAAGGATAGTACTTTTATGAAAGTTACTGATGAAGGCAGTGGTTACAACGGTAAAATGAAAGCAGTGGATGATTTTCACTATCAGTGGATAGCATATCAGTGGATAAGACACTGCTTTTGAACAACAGAGTTTATCAAGGAAATGAGAGAACAGAGGATGGCTTTCAGTAGTGGACAGACGTTGTAGTAGAGCAGTCTTTTGAACAAGCAGTGGTTATGGCAGACTTTTAAGGATTTAATGAAAATTTCATTTTTAGCTATTTTTAAGGATGGATTTTTGATTTTCTGAAAACATTTTAATGCTTTTATTCATAGAACGACAAGATGTTGCTTGTTATTCCATGTTTAGCATCCCAATTCTAGAGACCAAGCTTTCAAGAGTGGCTGTATCAAGTGCTTTTGTGAGCACATCTGCCAACTGGTCTTTAGTTGGGACATGATGCAGAGAAATCAAACCTTTTTCATAGCAATCCCTCACAAAGTGATGTCTGATGTCGATGTGTTTGGTGGTTGAATGGGAAACTGGATTTTTAATGATATTTTCTGTTTCCTGGCTATCCAACATCAGTGGTGTCTTTAAGGCAGTGATACCAAAATCCAGCAACTGGTTTTGAAGCCACAGGAGTTGGGCTGTATAGCTTGCAGCAGCAATGTATTCAGCTTCAGCAGTGGATGTTGAAACAGCTGCTTGCTTTTTGCTTTGCCATGAAACTAAGCAATCACCTAGAAACTGGCACCCTCCTGATGTGGACTTCCTTGTGGTGTTACATCCAGCAAAGTCACTGTCTGAAAATCCTGAAAGCTTGATATTCCCATTAGCTGGATACCAGATACCAAGTGTGGGAGCACTTTTTATGTATCTGAATATCCTTTTTACAGCAATAAGGTTGGATTTTCTAGGGGCTGATTGACTTCTTGCACAGACACATGTTGCAAACATGATGTCTGGCCTATATGCAGTTAGGTACAACAAAGACCCAATCATGCTTCTATATAGAGTTTGGTCAATCAGCTCATCCTTTTCATTAGACATGACCAGCTTATTTGTTGCCATGGGTGTGCTGCATGGTTTACAATCATTCATATCAAATTTGTTTAAAAGTTCTTTTGCATATTTTCTTTGATGAATGAAAGTACCATTTTGCATTTGCTGAACTTGGAGACCAAGAAAGCATTGCAACTCACCCATTGCACTCATTTCAAACTCAGCTGTCATGAGTTCCCTAAACTCTTCACACATTTTGTTACATGTGCTTCCAAAAATAATGTCATCCACATAAATTTGGACAATCATTAAATCCTTCCCTCTCCATTTTAGAAATAGTGTTTTATCAATGGTACCTCTTTTGAAACCATTTGAGAGTAGGAAGTTGGAAAGAGTTTCATACCAGGCTCTAGGTGCTTGTTTCAAGCCATACAAGGCTTTGTTTAGCCTGTAGACATGATCTGGATAGAATGGATCCTCAAAACCTGGAGGTTGACACACATACACCTCTTCTTGAATTGTACCATAGAGGAAAGCACTTTTGATATCCATTTGGAACACCTTCATGTTGTGGTTGACAGCAATGGCCAGGAACAGTCTTATAGCTTCCAATCTTGCTACAGGGGCAAAAGTTTCATCATAGTCAATCCCCTCTTCCTGTTTGTAACCTTGAACCACAAGCCTGGCTTTATTCTTGACAACAATGCCCCTTTCATCAGTCTTGTTCTTGAAGACCCACTTTGTGCCAATGGGACTAACCTCTTCTGGCAGTGGTACAAGCTCCCATACTTGTTGTCTTTTAAACTGTTGGAGCTCCTCTTGCATGGCTTCTACCCAGCTGTTGTCTTTCAGTGCCTCTTGGTACTTGACTGGCTGATGGAGTGATAGAAAACCAGCAAAAAGACAAATGTTTTGGGTTTGGCTTCTTGTGAGCACCCCTTCATTGATGTTGCCAATGATTTGATCAGGTTGATGAGATCTCAAGTAGATTAAATCTCCTTGGTATGGAATGATGGCATTTGTTGGTGAAGGCTACAAATGTGTATCATCTGAGCTAACCACTGCTGGTGACTTTAATGACCCAGCAGTGGCTTCAAAAGGAGGTGGAATAGGAGGTAATGAAGTGGACACCTGCTGACTTTTATCCACTGTTTGGGGACTTTTGTCAGCAGTGTTTGAGGATGTGGAAGCAGTGGTTAATGGGCTACTTTGGTCAACAACTGTTGAGGTAGCAGTGGTTGAGCTTTGACAGCTGTTTTGAACATCTGATGCTCTTCCCATTCTGACAGACTTTTGAGGAATGATGATTTCATACCCATAGTCTGGTGTTGTATCCTCTGATGGACCTGCACTGTTAGTCTTGACAACAGTATTTTCAAAAGTGAATTTATCAAGATCAAACAGATCTGCAGGATTTGCTAGGATTTTCATTGATGAAAGTTCATTGAACTTTACATTCAAGGTCTCCTCCACTGCCTTGGTCCGTGTATTAAACACTTTGTAGGCCTTGGCAGTGGTTGAGTATCCCAGATGATAACCACAATCAATTTTGGCTGCAAATTTTGAAATGGAGTCTTTTAAATTCAAAATAAAGCATGGGCAGCCAAATACCTTGAAGTAAGAGATCAGTGGTTTGATTTTATACAGAAATTCATAAGCAGTCTTTTTGTGCCTGGGGTTTATTAAAACTCTGTTCTGGACATAGCAAGCAGTGTTCACTACCTCTGCCCAGAAAGTTAATGGAAAACCTGAATCAGCAAGCATGGTTCTGGCAGCCTCAATCAAAGTTCTGTTCTTTCTTTCAACTACCCCATTTTGCTCTGGTGTTCTAGGGATGCTGTACTGCCTTACAATCCCTTTCTTCACACAGAAGGCATCCAACTCCTTATTTTTAAATTCTGTGCCATTGTCACTCCTGAAACTTTTCACTGGAAGGTCAAACTGCTTTTCAACCTGTGTCACAAAGTCTTGCAAAATGCCTGCAGTCTCATCTTTTGAGTGTAAAAAGAAAGTCCATGTGAACCTAGAGAAGTCATCAACAATAACCAAACAATATCTTTTCTTCTTGAGACTCATGACTTGAACTGGGCCAAACAAATCCATGTGTAGCATTTGCAAACACTGGGTTGTTTTGGACTCTTCAGTGGACTTATAAGAACTTTTATGTTGTTTTCCTTTTAAACAGGAAATGCAATGTTCAGGACTTGAAAACAATTTTTGTGGTAGGCCTCTTACCAAACCATTTTTTGAAATTTCAGTGATTGTCCTAAGATTTGTGTGCCCCAGTCTTCTGTGCCAAAGTTCTGTCTGTTTATTAGAGGCAGCTGAGAACAGACAGGCCTCAACTCTGGGACACTCTTTTGACATATCAACAACATAAACATTGCCACTTCTTTGAGCAACAAGTTTTGTTTGACCAGTGTTTATTATTGCTTCAATCTTTTTGACCATTTCTGGTCCAACAATCCTACAACACTCCTTTGTGAAGAATGACCCATACCCCTTGTCACTCATTTGTGAGACACTCAGGAGGTTGAATTTCAGACTGTCTATCAGATTGACATTTTTAAATTTTATATTTCCAGATTGTACTGTACCAGACCCCAGAACTTTCCCTTTACTGTTATTCCCAAAGGATATATCACCCCCTCCATGAATTTTGAAATCTTTGAGTAGGGCTTTACATCCAGTCATGTGCCTGGAGCCTCCACTATCAACATACCACAGACTATCTAAGCAGACAGAAGCTCCCTGCACATGAAGTAAAAGGATTAGTTCATTAGGGTTTCCAAATTTATCAGTGATTTTCACTTCTTGGCCATTCTTGTTTGTGGGGATGAACTCAGTTGTTACATCAGTGGTTTGAACAGATTTTTCAAAAGCAGTGTTTTCATCATCATGTTTTCTATAACCAACACCAAATTTTAGATTGCTTTTAATCTGTTTTTCAAGCATAACCTCATACCCTTTGCATGATTCCACCCATTTTTCACAGGTGATCTGGGTGGACTCTAACTCCTTTTTGCAAACTTGGTATTTTTCTACCATAGTTTGGAGTTGAGTTTTGGTTATGCTTTGCTATTCTTTAAGACTGCTGATCTCTTTCTCTTTTTCAGTCAATTTGTTTTTAAGTTCTTTTAAAGAACTTTCAAATTTGACTTCATCAGTTAAGATTTTGTTCCGAAGGTTTTCATTCACCTCTTTGATGTTATCAAAAGCAATAATGCAATTGTCAGAACACAGTTTTTCAAGAACTTGAGGAGATACCTTGGCAACAGCCATCATTGCACAATCACATTGATGATTTTCTTCATCATCAGCTCTTACTTCCTCACCTGCTCTCTTTTCTTCCTCTTCTTATTTGTCCTCTTTGGACCATGGGTCTGTCAGTGGTTCAATCAGGGTTTCTGAATTTTCTCCCAGCAGCAATTCACCAGCAACTACATTAACAACTTCTTCAGTCACCTCATCCACTGTTTCATCACTTAGCTGTTCACCTTCAGTTTAAATCCCCTCTGGTATTGACTCTAATGCCATCAAACAAAATTCATCATTAGAAGGTTCATTAGAAGCATAGAGTGCAAAATTTTCATCACCAAAGTCATCAGGCATGCTGCTCCAGTCAACAAAGCCTTGAGTGAAAAAGCTTTGCTGATCTGGTTGTACCACTGCTGGAGCAGCTGTTTAAGGTGCAACAGGTTGCACTTGTGCCTGGGGGACAGGGGTTTGAACATATTGAATATGTGGAATAGTGGTTTGGACATAATGCACAGGCACAGGGGCAGCAGCATAATGAGCAGTGTTAACATGAGCTGCCGGGGTATATTGGGTATAGTGCACAATGCTTTAATTTTGAGGTCTAGGGTTTGAGCTAGGATGAGTGATTATAGGACCAGTAGTTTGACTCCTGCATTCCCTAGCGAAATGACCTAGCCTATTGCACTTGTAACACTTGATTTTCGATTTATCCAACCCAACCCTTAGATTCCCATGTAACCCTGGGAACTTTCTCCCTGTTCTTTTGTAGAATTTGCTTGTTCTCACACTAAGCAAAGCCAACTGATGAAAAATGTCCATCTCCTCTAAGTCAGTGGGATCAAAATGTTGCAAATCATTGAGTTCAAAGCACAAATTATCTGACATCTGGTTTTCAGTGTTTGCAGTAAAAGCATAATTTGCAGAGTGAGGATCAGGGTTGGTAAAGTTTCCACCAGCTGTTATATCAATGAAATGATCATAACCCTGTTCCTTACAACTGCTACCAGATTCTTCCTGACCAAGAAGAGCTGTGCTACCAAATGAGTAATCATCAGTAGCTTTTCTAGACTCTTGCAACTTCTTTTTCTGGTTCAACTCCCTTTCATAGGTCAGGAGTCTACCATGAAGTTGGGTCAGGGTCAGATCTTTGAACTCAACAGAGTTTCTAGTCACAAATGCAATTGTGTCCCATTTATCAGGTAGCGATCTAAGAAACCTGCTATTTTGGGTTGATTTTGGAAATTCAACCTTAACAAGCCTTAGCTCACTGATGAGACAACTAAAACGTTCAAACTGTTGGGTCAATGTTTCACCCTTAATGTGACAGAAGGTTTCATACTGCTGATTCAGAATTTCCCTATTGTTTTCAATAACTTCTTCGGTTCCCCCAAACTGTTCCTTCAATGCATCCCATAGCTCTTTGGCACTGTTACAATGTAACAGTCCAGCATAGATCTCATTTGGTAATGCAGATGCTATGATGCTAAATGCTTTGGCATCGAGTTCGAACTTCTGAAAATCAGTTTCAGTATAGTTTTCATAAGGTTTTGGTACGAACTTCTTTGGATCCTCAGCACTTGGCACCATAGGAACATGGGGACCAAAAACAACAGACCTCCAACATCCAGTGTTCTGTTGAGCAAGGATGTGTCCCATCCTTCTCTCCCAAATGTTGTATTCGTTACGTTTAAGCATGGGTGGTTTAAAAAGCGAGCCAACATTATTCTTATCATCTTGTGATTGTGACGTCATCCTGGTTGTTTTACAGACACTGATTAATCAACTTTAATGGTGATTAAACCTTGCTCTGTTTTTCAACAAAAACGAACAAACTATCGATATCAACGATTTTGAGCTGAACTATTTATGTCAAAATGATTGTTAAATCAAATTTGACTGTCCTAGCTCTGATACCAATTGTTGGATCTGAGTTTGGTTTTGATTGTATTTTACGTTTGAAATTAAGATGGAAATGAATGAGTTGTGCAGCGGAATTAACATGAAAACAAACTTTGCATACAATCATACGAGAGTATTGCTTTGATCAAACATTTTTCACAATGAACCGAAAGATTGAATTTATTTCAATTACGATTACAATTGCAATGATTGAATACAAACTACCCCTCAGCCAGAGCTCAGCGTTTGTTCGTGCAAAGAAGACGGTGTTGCAAAGAGCTAATAGAACAGTACAGAGCACTGTTCTATTTATAGGCACTAGCAAACCACTGAGCATTTAATGCTGACGTCACCATGAAAGTGACATCTAACCTCCTAACAAACTCTAACCTCTGATCAATACAAACACTGCTAGACTAACTACTGCTATTACATTTCATTACATAAAAGACACTTAAACAGCTGCTGCATCCTTCCACTGCTGTGAACCCAGCAGTACTTGTCTGTATCAGTAGTGCTTGTACCAAGGCAGTAGATTGAATCAGCAGAGCTTTAGTCTTTCATCAGGTCTTTACTTGAGCAGCAGTTTGACGGTCAGTAGCTTGCACGATCAGTAGATAGGAGGTCAGCAGATGTTGAAAACCACTTTCAAGGGGAGAGAATTGTATGCAACATCTGCTTATTCTGGATCCACTGCTCTGATCCAGTTTTGTCTTTTATTATCTGTTCCTCTGGTAGGGTTCAATCCCAACAATTTATCCAAAATATATTTATTTAAATTATTTATTCATTTATTTAATTAATTCTTTTATTCATTTATTTATTTATTAATTAAGGTTTATAATTTAAAAAGTTCAACTTTTGTTAACTTAGTTAAGTAATAAGGTATTATGACTAACCAAGTTAAATTTTCCTTTTTATTTAAACTAATAATAACAAGGTTTGTTAGATCAAGTTAAATCCAGGGGCTGTTTGTGCATTTCTTATAACTAGATATATGTTATAACCATAGGGACTATTTGTGTAATTTTAGAAACTTAAAAACCTTGAATTAAAAAGAAATGAGTGTCCCGGGACTCGAACCCGAGTTCCCCACTTCACAACACAACAACTTAACCACTCCATCGCTGCCTTGAATTCGTTCTAATTTAGGAATGATTAATATTTATAACTTAGTTACGTTTCAGATTTCCTTTTAACTTTGCCGCCCAAAAACAGAACAGCGAACAACCAGCTTTCCTTCCTTCACACGCTGATTTCTTGGGATTTATTCGATTCCATGTTTCTTATTTTGTATCAATCCTGAACATATATTGTAACAATCAAATCTTTTCCAAAATTTAGCGACTTGTGAAACTCTATATAAACCATCGCGAGGATTCCCCATCTCGACAGCGCATAATACCATAACACTCTTCGTATAGCTTTGCACACTTATCGGAGAAACCCACGAATCACCGGAGCTTTGCCGGAGAACCAGTCGCGGAAGGTCGGAGAACGAGGACACCACCGAAGATCGGAGGATACGACTGCGCGTTTTCATGCACTCGAAGCCATCCGGAACCGAACGGAGATCGACGAAACCTCTTCGACTCGATTCGTTTATGTTATTTCTCGAAGAAGATATCGGAGGATCACTTCGGAGTTGTTACGTCAGAACCGACTCGGCTCGTTCGGTTAATCACTCTTGATTCTCAATCTCTACTCGTGCGATATTCCAAGAACCTCACGCAACCAAAGGTGAGCATACTCGATCCCTTTTAACGCTTTATTATCTTTGGGATGCAATACATGTTCTTTGAATCAAATACACAAACATGCTAGACTTTTAAACAAATAATCTCTATATATGTTCATACGTGTTATACTTGTAATCATACGTGTTATACTTGAAATCCTACGTGTTTAAGTTCATATGCTTATAATTAGTTATTGTCATGGAAAATTAGTTTAAAGACATTTTATACATATACTCAAACTTGTATGCTCACCAATACTTTTGTATTGATCTATGCTTTAACATGTATTGCAGGTTGTGATGATACAAGGAATCTAGTAGGATTGCCTAGAAACGCATTTAAATTTTAATACTTGCAAACCTGTTGTAATTGGTTTCCAATCTTGTAATAAACCATTATTATGAAATGAAATTTATTTACTTGAATACTTGTCGCATTTTACTTATTTTAAACTTGTGGTATTTCTAGTTCAAACAATATAAAATGAAATCATTAAATACTTGACACAAATAGCGTTATAATGTCTCTTACAATCTATTTCGTCTCATCCCGATGTTTCCGCCATCGGTTGGGGTGTGACAGATTGGTATCAGAGCCATAACTATAGGGAATTAGGAAAAGTAGGATGCTTTTACCTAGTCTATAGTTTAGAAACTTTTCTCACTATGTGTTCTTTAAAACTACTTCATTTCTATCTCATTTGCTTCCCTCTACTCTCTTTGGTCTTTAAACATACATGCCTTTTCTAAGGCTAACACAATACACACTTAGAGGCGTTGAAGACACTCTTATAACACAATCGAACCAATTCACCAAAATAGGGGTGATTCCCACATTTGGTGATGACTTTCACTCAGCTATACTTTGTATTTTGCACGAAATTTACCCTCAAGTTAGTAGTAATATCCAAATCTTGAAGGAAATTTCCATTTCATATTCTAGTGGACCCTTATCTTGTGATAAGTACCAACCACACTAGGGTACGATGTTATCAAGTTAGAGGTGAAACTCGCATCTTGTTAACTAGTCCCACTCTTCGATTTTCAATCTCGCCAAAGTTTCGATTTTCCCAATCGATTATGGACGTGTAGTAACTGGAAGGACAAATATCGTTAGTCGCTTCTCGATGAGAGTATTTGTCTATTAGGCCAAAGCACGTTTCCTTAATTTGAAAAGGACTTCGATTTACTTTGGAATAGTCTTATGTTACGTTCCGTGACAATCCACGTTTGCATTGAATCTCTTTTATGTTATATCTCAAAATCTATGTGATTTAATATTTACGACCTCGGCCACTTCGGTGTCGAGGGACGCACATTTACGACCTCGGTCACTTCGGTGTCGAGGGACGCACATTTACGACCTCGGTCACTTCGGTGTCGAGGGACGCACATTTACGACCTCGGTCACTTCGGTGTCGAGGGACGCACATTTACGACCTCGGTCACTTCGGTGTCAAGGGACGCACAATATGACATTTACGAACTCCGTCACTTCGGTGTCGAGGGACGCACATTTACGACCTCGGTCACTTCGGTGTCGAGGGACGCACATTATAACATTTACTACCTCGGTCACTTCAGTGTCGAGGGACACACATTTACGACCTCGGTCACTTCGGTGTCGAGGGACACACATTTACGACCTCGGTCACTTCGGTGTCGAGGGACGCATATTTACGACCTCGGACACTTTGGTGTCGAGGGATGCACATTATAACATTTACGACCTCTGTCACTTCTGTGTTGAGGGACGCACATTATAACATTTACGACCTCGGTCACTTCGGTGTTGAGGGACGCACATTATAACATTTACGACCTCGGTCACTTCGGTGTCGAGGGACGCACATTTACGACCTCGGACACTTTGGTGTCGAGGGACGCACATTATAACATTTACGACCTCGGTCACCTTGGTGTCGAGGGACGCACATTATAACTTTATGGCCTCGTTCACTCCGGTGACGAAGGATGCACAATACTCTAGTAATTCTCCCTACATGAGCCACACATATACTTAAACATATCATACTAATCCTTTTCATACGCAAGCTATATCTATGATTTCAAAATATCACCACAAGATTTACTCCACTCATGTCCCTAGAAATGGAAGTCTTATCATCAAGATAGGAGTGGCTTCCTTACCTTGAGAGATAACTCCGTTTCATTTCTTTTACAACGACTTCACTAACGAGCTAGGGGTGACTTCCTTACCTCGGAGGTAGTTACAAACGCTTCTTCATTCTCAATGAAACCTTATTACACCAACCATATGTTCAAGTTTTTTTTTTTATCGTTTATCATTTTGTCAACAACTTTTACTTACGTTTTTTTTTTCAACACACTTCGCATTTCAAAAATTTCAAACATTTTAGCAAGAATGCCATCCTTCCAAAGGTCTTCCTCTTAGATTTCGAGGACGAAATCTCCTAAAGTAGGGGAGACTGTAACGCTCCGTAATTTCGCGTTTAATTACATATTCAAAATTAATCATTTATTTATCCAAAATATATTTATTTAAATTATTTAGGAAATATTACAAGTTTTGTCCTTTATCTTTATATCACCTTTCAGGCGGTGTCCTTTTTAACGAATATTGACAGGCGGTGTCCTTTACTAGGTATTTTGTTGCAAGTTTAGTCCTTTACACCCAACGCAATTAAAAAACACTGTTAATTGTTGACAGGCGGTGTCCTTTACTAGGTATTTTGTTGCAAGTTTAGTCCTTTACCTAGGTATTTTGTTGCAAGCTTAGTCCTTTACACCCAACAATTAACAGGGTTTTTTAACTAGGTTGGGTGTAAAGGACTAAACTTGCAACAAAAAACCTAGTAAAGTACACCACCTGTCAACATTCGTTAAAAAGGACACCACCTGAAAAGTGGTATAAAGATAAAGGACAAAACTTGTAATTTTTCCAATTATTTATTCATTTATTTAATTAATTCTTTTATTCATTTATTTATTTATTAATTAAGGTTTATAATTTAAAAAGTTCAACTTTTGTTAACTTAGTTAAGTAATAAGGTATTATGACTAACCAAGTTAAATTTTCCTTTTTATTTAAACTAATAATAACAAGGTTTGTTAGATCAAGTTAAATCCAGGGGCTGTTTGTGCATTTCTTAAAACTAGATATATGTTATAACCACAAGGACTGTTTGTGTAATTTTAGAAACTTAAAAACCTTGAATTAAAAAGAAATGAGTGACCAGGGACTCGAACCTGCGTTCCCCGCTTCACAACACAACAACTTAACCACTCCATCGCTGCCTTGAATTCGTTCTAATTTAGGAATGATTAATATTTATAACTTAGTTACATTTCAGATTTACTTTTAACTTTGCCGCCCAAAAACAGAACAGCGAACAACCAGCTTTCCTTCCTTCACACGCTGATTTCTCGGGATTTATTCGATTCCGCGTTTCTTATTTTGTGTCAATCCTGAACATATATTGTAACAATCAAATCTTTTCCAAAATTTAGCGACTTGTTAAACTCTATATAAACCATCGCGAGGATTCCCCATCTCGACACCGCACAATACCATAACACTCTTCGTATAGCTTTGCACACTTGTCGGAGAAACCCACAAATCACCGGAGCTTTGCCGGAGAACCAGTCGCGGAAGGTCGGAAAACGAAGACACCACCGAAGATCGGAGGATACGACCGCGCGTTTTCGTACTCGAAGCCAGCCGGAACCGAACGGAGATCGACGGAACCTCTTTGACTCGATTCGTTTATGTTATTTCTCAAAGAAGATATCGGAGGATCACTTCGGAGTTGTTACGTCAGAACCGACTCGGCTCGTTCGGTTAATCACTCTTGATTCTCAATCTCTACTCGTGCGATATTCCAAGAACCTCACGCAACCAAAGGTGAGCATACTCGATCCCTTTTTACGCTTTATTATCTTTGGGATGCAATACATGTTCTTTGAATCAAATACACAAACATGCTATAACTTTTAAACAAATAATCTCTATATATGTTCATACGTGTTATACTTGTAATCATACGTGTTATACTTGAAATCCTACGTGTTTAAGTTCATATGCTTATAATTAGTTATTGTCATGGAAAATTAGTTTAAAGACATTTTTATACATATACTCAAACTTGTATGCTCACCAATACTTTTGTATTGATCTATGCTTTAACATGTATTGCAGGTTGTGATGATACAAGGAATCTAGTAGGATTGCCTAGAAACGCATTTAAATTTTAATACTTGCAAACCTGTTGTAATTTGTTTCCAATCTTGTAATAAACCATTATTATGAAATGAAATTTATTTACTTGAATACTTGTCGCATTTTACTTATTTCAAACTTGTGGTATTTCTAGTTCAAACAATGTAAAATGAAATCATTAAATACTTGACACAAATAGCGTTATGCTGTCTCTTGCAATCTATTTCGTCTCATCCCGATGTTTCCGCCATCGGTTGGGGTGTGACTCCTGACGTCTTTCCTGAAGACCTTCCTGGTCTTCCTCCACCTTGATCTGTTGATTTTCGTATCGATCTCATACCTGGTTCGACTCCTGTTGCCAAGGCTCCTTACCGACTTGCACCCTATGAGATGCAAGAGTTATCTAGTCAACTGCAAGAACTTCTCGATAAGGGTTTTATACGTCCAAGTACCTCACCTTGGGATGCTCCTGTGCTATTCGTCAAGAAGAAAGATGGTTCGTTTCGCATGTGCATTAACTACCGTGAACTCAACAAACTCAGCGTCAAGAATCGTTATCCTCTCCCCCGCATCGACGATCTATTTGACCAACTACAAGGCGCAAGTTGTTTCTCTAAAATCGACCTTCGATCTGGTTATCATCAACTCTGTGTTCACGAAGAAGACATCCCCAAAACCGCATTTCGCACCCGTTATGGACACTACGAGTTTGTGGTTATGCCTTTTGGTTTGACCAACGCACCTGTTGTGTTCAAGGATTTAATGAATCATGTTTGTAAACCTTACTTGGATCGTTTTGTAATCGTTTTTATTGATGATATTCTTATTTATTTGAAGACACGAGCTGATCATGAATGACATTTACGCCTCATATTAGAACTATTACATGGTGAACGCTTATACGCAAAGTTTTCTAAGTGCGAATTCTGGATTAAAGAAGTACAATTTCTTGGGCACGTTGTTAGAAAACAAGGAATCCATGTTGACCCTTCCAACATCAAAGCAGTAAAGAATTGGATCACGCCTAAATTTGCATCTGAGATTCGTTCCTTCTTGGGATTGGCGGGTTATTACTGTCGATTCATCTTGAACTTTTCAAAGATCGCTGTTCCTCTCACTTCGTTAACTCAGAAAGAGAAACCTTTTGCTTGGGGTCCTGAGCAAGAGGAATCTTTTCAAACCCTCAAGAATCTGCTTTGTAACGCTCCTGTACTTGCTCTCCCTGATGGGAATGATGATTTCATGGTATATTGCGATGCCTCGAACCGTGGTCTTGGTTGTGCTATCATGCAGCGAGACAAGGTCATCGCTTATGCCTTTCGACAACTCAAAATACATGAGAAAACTACACTACCCACGATTTAGAGCTTGGCGAAGTTGTTTTTGCGTTAAAGATTTGGCGACACTACCTATATGGTACTAAGTGTGTGGTTTTCACTGACCATAAGAGCCTGCAGCACATCTTTGACAAGAAGGAACTAAACATGCGTCAGCGATGATGGGTGGAGTTGCTTAATGACTACGACTATGAGATTCGCTACCATCCTGGCAAGGCGATGTCGTGGCCGATGCTCTTAGTCGTAAGACTCATGTGAGTAGCATCCACTGTTTTCAGATCACTAGCGATCTTCATGCTTGTATTCATGAAGCTCAATACTCGTTAGCCAACGAAGGTAATCTAATCATTGAAATACGAGGTGCTTCTATAGACCAACTTGTGACGAAGTCTGATGGACTTCAATACTATCTCAATCGCATCTGGGTGCCAGATCGCGACAATCTTCGTGAGCTCATCATGAATGAAGCTCACAAATCCCGATACTCTATTCATCCCGGTGCTGCTAAGATGTACCATGACTTGCGTACGTCCTATTGGTGGCCTGGTATGAAAAAGGAAATAGCCGCTTACGTCTCGAAATGTCTCACTTGCTCAAAGGTCAAAGCGGAACATCAGCGTCCTTCAGGCCTTCTCGAGCAACCTGAAATCCCTGTTTAGAAATGGGATAGCATTGCTATGGACTTCATAACCAAACTTCCTCAAACACCTTATGGTCACGATAGCATATGGGTAATCATTGACCGTTTGACCAAATCAGCTCAGTTTCTTCCTATTCGTGAAGATTTCAAAGTGGAGAAACTTGCTCGAATTTACACTGATGAAATCATATGTCGTCATGGTATACCCATTGACATCATCTCTGACCGCAATGGTCACTTCACTTTGCGTCTTTGGCAAACTTTTCAGTTCGCTATGGGTTCTCACTTGAATCTTACTACGGCCTTTCATCCTCAAACGGATGGATAGACGAAACGTACCATCCAGACCCTGGAGGACATGCCCCGTTCCTGTGTCATCGACTTTGGTGGTAATTGGGATGTACACTTACCATTGATCGAATTCTCGTATAACAACAGCTACCATTCCAGTATTCAGATGGCCCCTTTCGAAGCTTTATACGGTCGCATGTGCCGATCTCCCATCAGTTGGCATGAGATTGGTGACAAGTAACTTACTGGCCCTGAGCTCATTCAAGGGACGACGGATAAGATTCTTCAAATCCGCGATAACTTACTCAAGGCTAGAAGCAGACAAAAGAGCTATGCTGACAAAAGGCGCAAGCCTTTGGATTTCAATGTTGGAGACCACGTTCTGCTCAAAGTATCCCCCTCGAAAGGAGTAATACGTTTTGGTAAAAAGGGAAAGCTTGCCCCTCGCTATGTGGGTCCTTTCAAGATACTCGAAAGGATTGGCAAGGTGGCTTACCGACTCGATTTACCTCAAGAGCTTAGCAACGTACATCCAATATTCCATGTCTGTGATCTCAGGAAGTGCTTAGCAGATGAGGAACTTCAAGTTCCCATCGAAGACTTGCAAATAAACGAGACTCTTCATTTTGAGGAAAAACCGGTCGAAATCATGGACCGAAGTACCAAGCGGCTAAGGCGCAACAAAATTTCCATAGTCAAGGTTCGATGGGAAGGAAAGCGTGGCACCGAATTCACTTGGGAACTCGAGAGTGAAATGAAAACCAAGTGTCCACAGCTCTTTGTTCAGTCTTCATCTTAGATTTCGGGACGAAATCTCCTAAAGCAGGGGAGACTGTAACGCCCTGCATTTTGATACTTTTATTATCTTAGCAAGTCTTATCGTACTTCCTAGCCAGTTATACTTGTACACTCGAGATGACCAATCATAATGAAAATGAGACTATTTTAATCATAATTGTACTAAACTATGTGCAAACTATTACTCTATGTGATGCTTCTTACATGAGAACGATATGGTTATCCTAGATTCTTGACTCTTATGCTTTGATACTTAATGAACGAGAAACTAATTTAACACTAATTCGAAACATGAAATTGCTCTTGTTATTTATGCTATTTGAACGGCTAAATGTAATAATACTATATGTAATGGCTACTCACAATAATACGCAACGCAACACTTAACCTCGCTTGCAAACGAACCAAAGTTGGAAAACTAACAAACGCGAACCTGGCCGTTCGAATGGCCATCCGCCCGGATGACCATCCGCCCGGATGACCATCCGTCCGGATGACCATTCGACCGGATGGAGCCATCCGGACACTGCCACTCGCGCACCGCCTTAACACTTCGCCCTTCCCCTATAAATACCAGCCGTACACTTTCATTCTAACACTTTGACACTCCCATCCGCTCCCAAGTTCCAGACGCGATTCAAGGCCATTTTGTAAGCTTTTTCCCCCCAAATCTTCTTCAATCTTCACCTCTATTCACTTCTACTCCATCTTCTTCATCAAAATCACACACACACACCTTAACTTTTTCTCAAAAACACTGATTTTAGACCTTACAAGGTGGTTTTCACTAGTTTTGCTTAGGCAAACTTTTGTGGAGCACCACTAAATCGAGATTGGTCTAAGATCTAAAAGATTTTCACACTTTCCAACTTAGTTATGAAAGATTTCAACATTTTCCAACTTATTTATGAAACTTCTCTTCGATTTATACGAAACACTGGTGAAATTGGACTCAATCAGACTATCGACTCATTCCTTAGTCGAAAGTCGGCTTGAAAACTAATTTCCACCAAAGAGATGGACTGATTAACGGGTCAAACATGAATTTTCATCAGGAACAGCGTGTTTGTGTAACACCCCGAAAACGGGTTTGGTAATCAAACTCCGTTAATACTAAAAGACGGGTAAAGTACCGTTAGTAGTAAAAAAAAATATAATAACCCGGTAAATATTTGGATTTAAATAAGAAATCCTAATATTAAATACAAGCGAATCAAAGTTTTAAGGAATTGAGTTTATAAGAGCCCGAGTTAACGGGACTTAAAATAAACCAGGTTATAACTCCCGGGACCCACTAAGTAACTAGGAATATCAACCTAGTTAGTTAAGTGTTTTAAGAATAATAAGAAAACTTGGTTAAAACACCCTTTATAAAACTTGAATAAGTGGAGGGACCAAAGTTGACAAAGAACTTAAATGGTTTTTAATTTATTAAAAATAAAACACCACAACACACACTATAGTGTGTGTTCTGGTCGAGATTTCCACAGGAGAAAAAAAGGGGTTCTCTACATTGAACCCTAGCATACACAAAATCAATCAAATTGAAGGCCAAATCGGGCTCGAATCAAAGGCACGAATACATACAAATGATCACCAAGTCGAGGGGATCAAGAGGTATGTAAAAGTTTGTTGTTACATGAAGTTGTAAAAATTGGATGAACATCACTATATGCGATTTTGGTATGAATCGTAGAAATTAGGACTGAATTAGTGATGTATACATGTTTAGTAACAAAACCCTAAGTGAAAATCATGCATAACATGATATGAATTGAAAGATTGAATGAATTCCCACACTAGGCTAAGTGGGTATTAGTCATAAGATGGATTTGATGATATGATTATGATTAGAACCATCATGCATGTTAAGTAATCAGGAAATACTTAAACAATTTGCAAGTTTGAGTATTTGATCATAAGTGATAGTGGTTGAATTTTGATGTTAATCTTGGTAAAAATGACTAGTTATAAACTAGTTAGCAAATATGTAGAACTATGCCCATTAGGTGTTTGTTAAAATGCCTAAATGAGAAGTAAAGTGTTGAAATTCAAGTGAAATGCGTAATTGGCAAGCTTGACTAATTACATGAGATATGGGATAAAACGGGTCCTAATCATAATGTTGATTTGCCTTAATCATGCATATTATATGATTAAAGGTAGTTGACTTTAGAAAGTCAAACAAACCTATGATGAAGTCGAATAGAAGTTTCGACATAAGATTCGTAAGATGAAATAGTCATAATAATGATGACTAATCTAACCATCTTACGAATTATGATGCTAGTTTGACTCTTGACAAGCTAGATGGAGGCTTGAGGAAAGAAGCGGGTCAAAAGGATCGTATACGCGGAAAAGAGCATAATCCGGATACAAGGTAAGTAAAGCTTACACTCTAATTATTTAATACCTATTGGTTCGATAGGTCGTGAATAGTAAGTCTTTTTTTAATCTATGATGTTCCGACACGTCAAGTGCGGTCCGGAACAAAAGACAATGGTCATAAATCTTGTTTAATGGATAAAAAGGAGCTAATGCGGTTAATTATTCATGAAATGACTAAAAGATAACGAATTTTTAAATGGTTATCTTATAAGGTAAACCATTGTAAATAATAAGGGTAAAATGGTACTTTGGTCACTTGTTGACAATAACCGTTAAATTGGGGAAAGACACGTTATAGCATGGGTTATAATGGGTCAAAGAAATCAATAGATGATTTACAAGTAGAACGACTATACGGTGTAAACCGGAGTTAGTCATATGGATAAGATGGTAATAAATACCATCTCATAGAGTTTCATGGTCCTTTAGACCAAACGGGTCAAAAGGTGAAATTATCACCCTTTGACAATTTCGACTAATGGTTTGTTGAGCTATATGTTTATAGGAATAAATATCAGATGGATATGTACATCGAAACGGGTCAATATATTGATCCGAGCCAGGTTTGTATAATGATTCAACTCATCATGTAGAACTTGAGGTTCTTTAAGAGTTAGACAAGGATAAAATATAGATATTCGGTCATCTTTGCGGTAAACCGAATAAGTTGAGTTATGATTATGGTATTCTAGAAATATAATAGTTTCAAAACAAGATTATAGTTTTAAAAGTGGGATTTTGGTCGAAGATGGCTTTAAAAGTCCTTCACTGTAATAGGAGGGGTAAAAGTGACCAAAATGCCCTTATAAGTGAAATTGAGCAAAAGACCCTTAAGGGTTGTTTAGAAATGAGAATTTTGATCAAGCAAATACTTTGAATAAGTATAAAAAGTGAAAGGGGTAAATATTGGGTCAAATGACTCTATATGGGTCTTTGCCGTAAAATGATACTTCGAGGGGTAAAACTCGGAACATATAGATATCCTCATTAATTCCACCATACATATAGTTGTGGTGGAAGATTACTTGATAAGAAATGTAGGATTACAATGCTAGAAATGAATGAAAGTGATTTTACGCTTAAAAGCGCTTAAATACCCTTAATGGGTCAAAATAAGCATTTAAGCATAAACGGGTTTTTATTATATAAGAAACCCGTGATTTGAGATTAATATGATAGGAGATATTGAAATTATGAATTTCATGAGTTTAAAGATCAAATAAACATGTTTGTTTGATAAAATCACAAACGGGTCAAAATTTTGGTAAAAAGGGTAATAAGCCGAAGACTTAAAAGTCTTAAATTTTGTTAATCCGGATGTTGGATTTTAACTCCATATGATGGAGAATTTAATTACGAACGCGTAGGAAAAAGAATCGTGTAAAACAGACTTGTATAGTGAAAGTTATGCAAGTTCTAAGTTAATATTTGGTGAATTTTCGTAGCTAGGCAAAGTGCAGCAACAATAAAGGAACTTGCTGTCAAAAAAGGGGGCTAGGTGGGGCGTCTAGCCCCCCTAATCCCAAAATTGTTTAATTTTGTTTGTTTGACCCACATAACTTGTTTAAACTTGTTATTTAACTATCAAAACTAACTTTTAAGTTGGTTTTGATCATAGGTGAATGTCAAGAGTGCCCGGATAAAGATCAAGCTCGATGAGGAACCGAACACGATAAAATACAAGCTTCCGCGCGGCGTTTCGTCGTATCTTTTAAACGACGAATTCAATTACATTAAGTTGTATATTCTTTTAAATTGTAAAAGTTTTAACTAACCTTATTTATCAAAATTACATGTTTCTTTTCGTAAACTATACGAAATCCGCAAAATAATAACAAGGGTGTTACAAGTTAGTAATCAGAGCCCAAGGTTAAAAGAATAAAGTGTTCGGTTTGAGGCTTGATCGCAAATCCGGTAAGTACATGTATGTTAATGATTTAGCATGCTAAAGTGTTGTAAACAACACATATGGTTATCGTGTAATACACGTTACACCAATAAAAACGATATAGAGTATATATAGTCAACGAAATTACACGCGTTGATGCGTATAGTAGAAAAGCCTTGTATTATAATACGGGCATCCATTAATTTCGAAATTACTAAATGTTGTAAATGTTTTAGTTGAAGGACACTCGCATATGAAGATAGCGAGAGTCTAACAAATCGCGGATTTGACAGAGGAACGGTCCAAAGAGTATGCTCATCAAGGACCTAAATCACGTAGCGACCGCGAACAAGGCTAATGGCAAGAGAAGCCCGTTAGAGCAAGCATTACCAGGTGCACATTTTAAATTTAATTGCACAAATAGTAATATGCAACAAATACGTAGAGATTGAAAGTTGCATATGTAGAAAAAAAAAACTTGGAAAAACCCGAATAGAAAATCTATCCGGGATATTGTTTCCAAGAGAAACAAATAGAGGCATTACTTACATGGGGTGTAATGTGAAAATTATAAAAATGTCATGTATACCAGGTATTGATCGCTTACTCTGGCCAAGTAAGTGGTGAGCACGTGGTACCATGAACTTTTATGATGGACATGCTTACATCCAATGTAGTAAGGACGGGGTGAGTGGGACAAATTAAAAAGTACCCAAATGAATCAGATAAGCAAAATATTTGATAATAATGTAAACGCACAGCCGAGTGACGGAAGCGTATTATATTAGGATAATGAGCCCGAGTGAAAGGACAAAGAAACATGTAAAATGATTAAAGTACGCACTGGGAGGGGGTGTACTTACACTCGAACCCGGAGAATGCAAACATGTAAAATGATTAAAGTACGCACTGGGAGGGGGTGTACTTACACTCGAACCCGGAGAATGCAAACATGTAAAATGATTAAAGTACGCACTGGGAGGGGGTGTACTTACACTCGAAGCCGGAGAATGCAAACATGTAAAATGATTAGGATATGCATTGGGAGGGAGTGTACTTACACTCGAACCCGGAAAATGCAAATACGCCTCTTAATGGACCGTTTTTTTTTTGTAAAACGCCAAACTTGAGGACAAAGTCGGAATATAAAAATGAAGCGAGGTCTTAATGCATACCGGGAGGGTTGCAATAATAACGACTTCGGTAAAACACCCGGTTGATGGGTAAGAATTAAGCACATGCGTAGACCGAGAAACGGGAACTCGGATGGAAAGTTAAAAGACTCGGGTTTTGAGTCATAACTAAAAGACGACAAGATAATGTAAATAGAAATTTTGAATAAATTATGTTCAACTATTTTAAAGTTGAACGGGTCGAATCTAATATCATGCCGGACGACATGAGTAAACGCAAGCAGGATAATGGTAGCATTAAAAGCAAAAGAATAATGAGCCCGGTAATGGGACATAATCAAATATGAATGTATGTAAACTGGATAATGGTGAGCATAAGATAAACCGACGCATAAATGACGTGAGAAGTCATAAATTCAGAAAATTTGTTTGAAAGGAAACGAATGTAGCCTTAGACTACGGTCTAAGGTCAAAGAAAATACCAAGGCGAAAATAAATGATTTTAAACAAAAACAGGATGCCTTGACACCAAACATGTATTTTAAGAATGACATGAGTAAGGAATGATCTACGGGATCAACCTAACCTTTGGGGTTATAAACAATGGAAAGGTCTACGAGACTAAAATGACCCACGGGTCATGACTAGAAAGAAATAGATTATAAGGACCTCGCCTTAAAGAGGTGAAAGTCTAATAAAATAGCCCATAAGGCTAAGTGATAAAACCTACGGGTTAATTAGACAAAGCGAGGGAATCAATTGAGAATCCTCGCATAAAACAAAGACTGCAAAAGAATAAATTTTGGACTGTCAATATCCCGGTATGGATAATTGACAAAAGTTAAAGAGAAGATGCTAAACTAAAACTTCAGTTTTGATAAGAAATAACGTTTTTACAAATATAAATTCTAATAGGAATTTAAATAGTAAGCATAAAAGATACAAGTCTTGACACTGATAGGCGCAAGACGATATATTCGAAAAGAGATATTTTCAAAAAATGAAAGGTTGATATAAATTAAACATGATGTGACACGATCACGGTCAAGAAATGCAATGTGAAGTAGAATCACATTATAACCAAGCGAGCGGTAAAAAGTAACTGGACTAATAAGTCGAGTTAGTGAGACCGGTTAAGGTCATTTAAATAAATTTGGTTGCTTGTAAGCGATGGATTAGGTATAACTGAACCGAATAAATGAAATTGAAAACAAAAGAAATTGTTGCTAAAAGTGAAAGATTTCACTAAAGACCTTTAAACGGGTCAAAGTAACGGATTCATAAAGAGTTCGATAATATATAAAAGCGATGGATATCGCTAAGTTAACTAAACTAGTAGAAATAACGAAATTACGTTATTTCAAGTTGCATTATGTCGTATGAGGTACGTAGATGTTTTGTAACCAAAAAGATATTACCATATTTTTCTGGTAATACTAACAATTGGTTAAAGTATTAGTAATGCTTAAAAGATTACTCAGGTCAAATGCATTGAGTTTAAAACTCGATGAACTATGTAAGAAAGGTTTCGAGGACGAAACCTTTTTAAGGGGGGTAGACTTGTAACACCCCGAAAACGTGTTTGGTAATCAAACTCCGTTAATACTAAAAGACGGGTAAAGTACCGTTAGTAGTAAAAAAATATAATAACCCGGTAAATATTTGGATTTAAATAAGAAATCCTAATATTAAATACAAGCGAATCAAAGTTTTAACGAATTGAGTTTATAAGAGCCCGAGTTAACGGGACTTAAAATAAACCAGGTTATAACTCCCGGGACCCACTAAGTAACTAGGAATATCAACCTAGTTAGTTAAGTGTTTTAAGAATAATAAGAAAAATTGGTTAAAACACCCTTTATAAAACTTGAATAAGTGGAGGGACCAAAGTTGACAAAGAACTTAAATGGTTTTTAATTTATCTATATACTATATATAAGCATTTCCCATGTCTAAAATAGTAATTTAACATCATTTTTTTAAGATGGAAGATTAAAAGTCTCAAACAAAACCCTATTTTTTTTTTTCATTTTTTTCCCATTCTACCCCTGCTCTCCCTAAGTCCCCTGTTATATGAAACCCTAATTGAAATTGAATATTATCATTAACACAGTCGTTCCCTTTACCCTCCCCAGAGCAAGCTAGCACCCTTCAACGGCCGGAGAAATCAAGGGTCCTATATTAAACCCGTTTTCCGTTATAGATTTGTGCCTATATATGAGCTATTATCGCTGCCGTTCACGGAGGGGGAGAGAGACGCTCAGAAGCCAGACAAAACACCGGGCGTTGCACGCCTGTACCCATGTTCCAGTTGTAAATCGGAACTATCCATCAGACAAGTTCGAAATCAAAGGTAACATCTCTAAGATTCTGGGTTTTCCATGTTTATCTTCTTCTTCTCTTCTTGAATATACAGAGCGAATTTGGGTGTTCATGTTTGTGTTATTTTCCTTTCTTAACTCGCAATAAGTCGTTACATATTTGTTTATCATTGGTCGACGAAAGAAAAAAATGAATTTGATTTAGGGATACATGTTTTTTTATGGTTTGTTGTTGCGATTTGCATAAATATAGGTTGAACATGAATAAGCCCTTAAACAATGTTTAATCCAGATTATTCGTGAGATCAATATTCAATTTGTTGATTTCGATTACAAATGTGCTGATGATTTGTTAGACTAATGCTCGGCCAAATTATTTGCTAACAATTCAAACTTATTTGTATCTTCGTCAGTTTATGATTCTATTGGTTATATCATTCTTTTTTTACACATTCATAACAGTTTCTCCGATCATTTGTTTCAGCCATTTGATCCATTTAAGGTGTTTGTATAGTGGATCTCTCACCCTTTTTCATTCGTTTTCCATCCGTACGTTTATTTTTAATCTCTTTGTATTATGATTTGTGGCAGACGATTGTGTGGATGGTTTAATGGCCATAATTGGTGTCAACTGTAACTTGGTTTTTGTCATATTTCTATCTTGAACGATCAAAATATTCTTATTAAAAGGGAACATTCTTTACAAATTTCGACTTTCAGTGTTTTGTAAACCTTACCCGTTATAGGATTGTTTCGGTTGGGTAGTTCGGGTTGGAATTTTAAACTGAACGGAAAACATGGTGTTGTATCTTGCATTATGTATGGAATAATATTATTATGTCTATTTGTATGTGTCTATTTGTAGTAAGGCATGCTGAGATCAATTGACATGACTCTGATTTGCTAATGATTTACCGCAACGTGCGGATTGGCATCAACTCGTATATAAACAATTAGCAAATTAAGGTATGAGCCATCCATCGACACCAAACATACCTTCATAATATCCTCTTAAATAAATTAACTTCATTCGGAAGTACCACATTTTAAACCGTTTTAGGCGCTTATTTGTTGTATGATTGATGGTATTTCAGGTAACTTGATCATCATATCCATCAACTGCCCACCTTTAAGGAAATCTGAGATCGAGTATTACGCTATGCTTGCAAAGGTTGGTGTTCACCACTACAATGGAAGTAAGTTCTTCGTCATTATTATCATTAATATTATTTTGCTTATGTGTTTTTCTATCCTGGGCTAATTCTATTTTCATGAACTTATTATGTTCAGATAATGTTGATCTTGGAACCGCTTGTGGAAAGTATTTGGATATGGGTTCAAGTATGCCACCCCCAGAGGTGGAGTTCGGGTGGGATTTTTTTGACCCATTTGTGACAATGAGGCCAGAGGTCATGAGAGGGTATAACCGTTATTCTGATGATGATTTGAGGGTTGTTTGGGAAGAAGAAGGGATACAAGAGCTTGAAGAGGAAGGTATAACCGTCATGTTCTTAACAAGCTTTTATCTATTCTTACATTTCTTTACCTTAAATTTGAACTTTAGTTGTCTGCTTTCACTTTACTAAGCGCATTTGCAAATCAATTGACTTCCCTTTTCTATTTCTCTAATTACAGTTAGCATCGACTTACTATCCTTACACATATAATTTTTTGTCTTGTTATTTGTAAAGTGGCTTATGTTGGTGTAAAATCTTGCAGTACTAAATGTATGTATTAAATGGCTAATGTAGTTTTGATTTATAATTTAGCAATCAAATTTGTCGTTGCGTTGTCGACTCTGCCAACTGTTCAAGTTAAAAGAATCCGATAATGTGTTCCTCTCGGAATCATCTCCTCTGTTATCTTTTTTTTTTTCCGTTGCCGCCGTTGAAAGCATTCTGACCAAGCTTTGCCGTAATTGATCGTCAGAACGAATTTTGGGTTTGAAAGTGTGGGTGTTTTCTAAGGTTTTTATGTGGAAAGATTTATTATTATTATAAGATTGGGTAGCCCAACCGGTTTTGTATCTGGTATTTTACCAGAGGACTTCTTGTTCGATCCTTATATATGAATCTAAAGGAATGGTTGTGTTTTACAAAGTTGCTTGCATGTAAAAATTTTAGGAGGCTTTTATGAATTTTATTATGTATTTCAAGAAGGTTTGTAATTTGATTTGATATGTGTTGAATTTCGATTCTAATACTCAAGGAAAAAAGAACTTTCTGGTTCGGGTTTTGGTTTTAGGATCAACCTGAAGTTGTACCATCCACCATGGGAGGGTCATAACGTTTATGTGCCGTTTTTAACAAGTTTGATTTGTCGTAACATAAGAAGTTATAAATTGCTTACTCCGTCGCAACGCGCGGGTTCCCCACTAGTTAAAAATAAAACACCACAACACACACTATAGTGTGTGTTCTGGTCGAGATTTCCACAGGAGAAAAAAAGGGGTTCTCTACATTGAACCCTAGCATACACAAAATCAATCAAATTGAAGGCCAAATCGGGCTCGAATCAAAGGCACGAATACATACAAATGATCACCAAGTCGAGGGGATCAAGAGGTATGTAAAAGTTTGTTGTTACATGAAGTTGTAAAAATTGGATGAACATCACTATATGCGATTTTGGTATGAATCGTAGAAATTAGGACTGAATTAGTGATGTATACATGTTTGGTAACAAAACCCTAAGTGAAAATCATGCATAACATGATACGAATTGAAAGATTGAATGAATTCCCACACTAGGCTAAGTGGGTATTAGTCATAAGATGGATTTGATGATATGATTATGATTAGAATCATCATGCTTGTTAAGTAATCAGGAAATACTTAAACAATTTGCAAGTTTGAGTATTTGATCATAAGTGATAGTGGTTGAATTTTGATGTTAATCTTGGTAAAAATGACTATTTATGAACTAGTTAGCAAATATGTAGAATTATGCCCATTAGGTGTTTGTTAAAATGCCTAAATGAGAAGTAAAGTGTTGAAATTCAAGTGAAACGCGTAATTGGCAAGTTTGGCTAATTACATGAGATATGGGATAAAACGGGTCCTAATCATAATGTTGATTTGCCTTAATCATGCATATTATATGATTAAAGTTAGTTGACTATAGAAAGTCAAACAAACCTATGATGAAGTCGAATAGAAGTTTCGACATAAGATCCGTAAGATGAAATAGTCATAATAATGATGACTAATCTAACCATCTTACGAATTATGATGCTAGTTTGACTCTTGACAAGCTAGATGGAGGCTTGGGGAAAGAAGCGGGTCAAACGGATCGTATACGCGGAAAAGAGCATAATCCGGATACAAGGTAAGTAAAGCTTACACTCTAATTATTTAATACCTATTGGTTCGATAGGTCATGAATAGTAAGTCTTTTTTTAATCTATGATGTTCCGACACGGCAAGTGCGGTCTGGAACAAAAGACAATGGTCATAAATCATGTTTAATGGATAAAAAGGAGCTAATGCGGTTAATTAGTCATGAAATGACTAAAAGATAACGAGTTTTTAAATGGTTACCTTATAAGGTAAACCATTGCAAATAATAAGGGTAAAATGGAACTTTGGTCACTTGTTGACAATAACCGTTAAATTAGGGAAAGACACGTTATTGCATGGGTTATAATGGGTCAAAGAAATCAATAGATGATTTACAAGTAGAACGACTATACGGTGTAAACCGGAGTTAGTCATATGGATAAGATGGTAATAAATACCATCTCATAGAGTTTCATGGTCCTTTAGACCAAATGGGTCAAAAGGTGAAATTATCACCCTTTGACAATATCGACTAATGGTTTGTTGAGCTATATGTTTAAAGGAATAAATATCAGATGGATATGTACATCGCTATTGCTTAGCGGCTACTAAGGCAAGGTATCGAAACGGGTCAATATATTGATCCGAGCCAGGTTTGTATAATGATTCAACTCATCATGTAGAACTTGAGGTTCTTTAAGAGTTAGACAAGGATAAAATATAGATATTATGTTATCTTTGCGGTAAACCGAATAAGTTGAGTTATGATTATGGTATTCTAGAAATATAATAGTTTCTAAACAAGATTATAGTTTTAAAAGTGGGATTTTGGTCGAACATGGCTTTAAAATTCCTTCGTTGTCATAGGAGGGGTAAAAGTAACCAAAATGCCCTTATAAGTGAAATTGAGCAAAAGACCCTTAAGGGTTGTTTAGAAATGAGAATTTTAATCAAGCAAATACTTTGAATAAGTATAAAAAGTGAAAGGGGTAAATCTTGGGTCAAATGACTCTATATGAGTCTTTGCCGTAAAATGATACTCCGAGGGGTAAAACTCGGAACATATAGATATCCTCATTAATTCCACCACACATATAGTTGTGGTGGAAGATTACTTGATAAGAAATGTAGGATTACAATGCTAGAAAGGAATGAAAGTGATTTTACGCTTAAAAGCGCTAAAATACCCTTAATGGGTCAAAATAAGCATTTAAGCGTAAACGGGTTTTTATTATATAAGAAACCCGTGATTTGAGATTAATATGATAGGAGATATTGAAATTATGAATTTCATGAGTTTAAAGATCAAATAAACATGTTTGTTTGATAAAATCACAAACGGGTCAAAATTTTGGTAAAAAGGGTAATAAGCCGAAGACTTTAATCCGGATGTTGGATTTTAACTCCATATGATGGAGAATTTAATTACGAACCCTTAGGAAAAAGAATCGCGTAAAACGGACTTGTATAGTGAAAGTTATGCAAGTTCTAAATTCGTATTTGGTGAATTTTCGTAGCTGAGCAAAGTGCAGCAACAATAAAGGAACTTGCTGTCAAAAAAGGGGCTAGGTGGGGCGTCTAGCCCCTAGGTGGGGCGTCTAGCCCCCCCCCCCCCCCCCCCTGAATCCCAAAATTATTTAATTTTGTTTGTTTGACCCACATAACTTGTTTAAACTTGTTATTTAACTATCAAAACAAACTTTTAAGTTTGTTTTTATCATAGGTGAATGTCAAGAGTGCCCGGATGAAGATCAAGCTCGATGAGGAACCGAACACAATAAAATACAAGCTTCCGCGTGGCATTTCGTCGTATCTTTTAAACGACGAATTACATTAAGTTGTATATTCTTTCAAATTGTAAAAGTTTTAACTAACCTTATTTATCAAAATTACATGTTTGTTTTCGTAAACTATACGAAAACCGCAAAATAATAACAAGGGTGTTACACTTTGTTTGAAAGGGCTGGGCCCATCCGGCCGAATGAACTGGATTTGGTGTATTCCGTTGTTTGACACGTCATCACGCCGTCTCCGTTAACTTAAATCTTTTACTTTGAAAATTTTACGAAACTTTAAACACAGACCATCCGCCCGAATGGCCATCCATCCGGATGACCATCCATCCGGATGATCTGACCCTGATAATGATCGTTGTTTACTTTTGTTGCCACATTTTTAATCGAAACTTCGAAAATTTTAACAGTTCACAAACGGCCACAGACTTACCGAATGACCATCCTTCCGAATGACCATCCGTCCGGATGGAACCCATCCACTCGGATAAGTCTGTTAAACACTTAACTCACTTTTACCCCACTCGACACTCCGTTTCCGACCGTGTCAGCACTTAGAGGACTTATGCCTTATTCCCGTACGCAGGATGATCTGGCGCTCCCTTCAATCCAACCAGACTGTGTCTAGGTTCTAAGCACGCACTGTGAGTATACTCGATCCCTTTTTGTTTTAAACACTTTGGGATGCAACATGTATTCTATATAAACACACGACACTTGAAACTTGTTTATGAATATACTATGTCCACTATTAAACATGAAAACATGTTACTTGTGAATCTTATATGCTACTTGAACGTTGAATCTTATGTTTAGCCTACCTTGACAATTATAGCGCTATAGGAGTAACACACCGCCCTTGAGACTTGGGGTATTGTTAAGTTTGATACTTTTACCTCCTTTTCATTGCCACGATGTAGGAAAGGCACTTAGCGTTGGAGACTTGGGTTAACATATTGATTTCTTAGCATAGCATGTTTGAAACTTGTAATATGTTTTCATGTTGAATACGAGCAGTTAAACTTTAAAGTATTTATGCTATGTATTAAACTTGTATACTCGCCAACATTTTTGTTGATTTTATTTTAATACATGTTGCACGTTGATAGTTTAGACGTTGAAGAATCAAGCTAGGGTGACTTTAGATACACACCTTAGAAAAACAATATTTTGAACATGTTTGAATTTTGATGATGTTTGATACAATTTTGACTATGTTTTGGTTTGTATGACAATCTAGTTCTTAATATGAAATTTTGATTAATCTATATTGACACAAGTAGCGTTATGATGATTTGAGCGATTTATTCCTCCCGCCCCGATGTTTTCACCATCGATTGGGGTGTGACAAGGGTAATGATGCCTGGAAGGGGGCCTACTACTATAACTTAAAGATAATCTCTGAAAATTCCCAAACTGTGGAAATCATTAAAAGGATACATAAAAGAGGAGTTGGAACGAAGTGATTCCTTCTTGTCTATCTATTTTTTCCTTATATTTCACTTTTGCTTTTTAGTTTATCTTTTTATAACTTTAAAAACCTTTTCATCAAAATTTGGTTAGATTAGACGTTAACGATAAGTCGGTATTAAAAGCTCTTGTGTCCTTGGACGAACTCGGTATCTTGTCATCACTATACTACTTCCGCGATGGGTGCACTTGCCCTAACGTGTGTGTAGAGTGATAGTATTATATCGTGTTTTATAAATTTAAAACTTGAATTTGCGAGTAAAAAGAGCTAAAATATATCTTAAATACATACACACCTGCATGCACGTCACTGACACTCTCTAAATTCGGAGAAGAGAAGTGTATAAGTACTGACACCACAAACTCTAACAATGAATTTCTTCCAAATTTGTTTCCCAAGCGTGACTTCACACAAGGTCATAACACTACTAGAAAACTGGGCAATCGTCACCAGAATTTGCCACGAAAAAAAATGGTCACAAAATTAGCCACCGTTTTCTCACCAAAATCTTATAGGTAGCAAATTATATGACGCGGTCATAAAACGGTCACAGATTTTGTGACCGTTTTTTTCGGTGACAATAAGATGATAAATAAATGAAAAATAAAAAGTTTGGTGGGAGTTGTGACCGCTTCAAATTCTTCAAGTTTTCTGCAGAATCTTCACGTCTCCATGATGTTTGGCGGAAACAAACATCAAATCAAGAGCAATGGTGATTCGGAAGGCGGTTAGACCATTCTGAATCAGCAACCATGCTCTGATACCATTGTTGAAGCACCGGATCGATGACGAACATCAACATTGCACTTGATTCAATACGTGAAACCAACAAAAACATAAAAGATATAAAGATGTAGAAGATGAAACCCTTTAATATTGAATCAGTCATCACAACTTACATAAACCGAAAGAGTATACATCATCTACAAGTTGGTTTAGATCACAAAGATCTAAACCTACCTTTCTCTCACTAACAAATATTCATTCTCTCTCTAGAATGTGCACACATTGTTGAGGAATTACTAGGGTTTGTGAGAGTTACACAAAGCTTTTCACAGAGATCTACCTAATTCTAATCTAAACACACATATATATAGGCTAGGATAAGTACTGATAATACCCTAATGACAAATTCGGACATCAACTAAATACTGACAAACCAAAGGCCTCAAATTCGGACCCCCCATACATTATACTTGTCCGAATTTATTAGTTTATAACAACATATATGTCCGAATTTGTTGGATCTTGACTTCTCTTGACTTTGGACTTTGACCAGAACTGATAAAGCACAGTTACCGACGAGAATTGCACTTACACGGGTATGGTTTCATGCAAGGGTGCAACGTCCATTCATGTCGGGTCCTATGAAATTCTATGTTGGTTCCAATGGGTATGGTTTCAAATGGCTGATTCATGCGTAGATTATGGAGGGAATTTGTAAGACGAAACGTTTTTTAAAAATATTGAAAGCACAGGGACACATATCACAATAATAAAATGGGAGTTTCGTCTTTTCGCCAACTTTTAAAATGAAATCCAACGTCTATTGGCAAGAGGGGCAAAAAGGAAAATTTTTGTAAACCATAAGGAATCAAACAACGCAGATTAAGTTTAAAAGCTGAACAGTGTTCCCACCATCAAACCAAATAGACGCAAATTGCACTTTACTCGACTTTTAAAGGTGCTTTATGGAGATAAAACCCTACTTAGGCTAGTAAGAAATTGCAAAATGTTATATTTTATTTTTCCTTTATTTTACCAACTAACTCACACCACTTCTAATTCTATTTTAATCTATATTTTTTCCACGACCAAATCCTCAACCTAATGGAAAGGGACACATCTAGGGCTGTAAACGAACCGAATGAACACGAACAAGGCCATGTTCGTGTTCGTTCGTTAAGGAACAACCATGTTCATGAACTGTTCACGAACGCTTACCGAACGAGATTTCTTGTTCGTGTTCGTTCATTAAGGAAACGAACATGTTTGTGAACTGTTCATGAACACTTACCATATGCTAATGAACTCTAACAAATGTTCATGACCAGAAATGAACACAACCCACGTTTATGAACACAATATTCATTTTAGAATAAAATCTGCATTTTCATCACAAACATTCCGAAGAATCCACAAAAAATAAAGAAACTAAAATTGAAATAGTGAAATGAGGGATGTTGTGAGAGGCATATAAGATAACTAGGATTTCAAAATTTTAAAAACTAGAAATAATAAAACAAAATACAACATATAAAAACCTTTAACGAACAAACACAAATAAATATTAACAAGCAAACATAAATGAACTCATTACCGAACATTCACGAACATAAACGAACACATTACCGAACGTTCACGAACATAAACGAACGAACGCAACCTTTGTTCATGTTCGTTCGTTTAACTTAACGAACGAATTTTTTTGTTCGTGTTCGTTCATTTACCAAACGAACGAACATAAACGAACTTCCCGCCGAACGGTTCACGAACTGTTCGCTGAACGTTCGGTTCGTTTACAGCCCTAGACACATCTCCATACACATGTGGTAATTTAGGTTGAGGCAATGAAGCCAAAGGGAGGAGCAATCTGGCCGTGGGTAGTATCTACTAGGTCAAAAGACGAGGAAGACAGACATGTTGACGCGGCCCCGGGCCCGACTTGGGTGGGTTAGGGTACTGACCCTCATGTTTTTTTGTAAAAAAAAGTTTAGAAAATAACAAGTTTCATTGGATATTTAGCATTAGTTGTTTTTAGTGTATACGATGATGTGATCGATATTGAATAACCCTATATTGTCATGTCGTAAGTAAAACAAAAGTTATCAGTTACATTTTGCTAGCATGCTCTTATCTGCATGTTTATTGTAATTGAAAACAAGACAAATTTTTATGTTCAGTTCCGTATGTTGTACATAGCTTAGAAAGTGAACTCACAATGTTAGTTGACCTTTAGCAAACCTAGGATAACTAATTGGCTTTGAAATGCATTAAAATGGATAGTTGACAATCAGAATAAGACGTAGTTGTAAATAAATGTTGATTAACAATACCAACATGTGTTAGTTTATAAAAACTATTAGCTAACAACATAAGAACGACAATGTACGTGATCTCAAGTCAAACTTAACACATGTTCAAAACTAACGAGATACTTTTGTTTAATCAAACTTTAGGCTTATTTGGTTTTGAGTTTCATCTACATTATGATGGTTAGAGTACTCTTTAACTTATAACTCAAATTAAGTTTGAATCCCGTCGTTCTCGACGTTTTGTTATAGGTTGGTTTGATCGGTAGGAAATTGCTTCTTGTAAGTAGTCACGGACTTGAGGGTACCTCAACAATATGTTGCTATCAGGGCCGGCTTTATGGCAAGTCAAATGAAGCTTCTGCTTAGGGCCTCCATTTTTTTAAGGTTTTTGAGTTTCGACCTATATTTCTTGCAAAAAGGGAGATCCTATTAATAAACAGGTTACACGAAACGACATGTTAAGACACGAAAAAATTACCAACGTATCATGCGACATGTTTAAGACACGAACATGACCTGTTAAGACACAGTTTAAGACATGAACACGACCTGTTTAAGACACGATCACGACCGAATTGGGGAAGTTGTGAACTGAATTGGGAATAGTGGTGTTTGTGAGAGAGATTTAAAAATTAGTGTTTGGATTGTGGAAAAAGAATCGCGTGTATTTGTGTATAATTCATCTTAGGTCCCATGACTGATGACCCCATGTCCACACCGACATATAATATTTTTTTAATTTTTAATTATTAACATGTACTTAACGGGTTTTAATAGGTTAACGGGGTTTAACCTGTTTAGACACGAAACTTGTTAAGGTCTTATCGTGTTGACCTGTTTTAGACACGAAACTTGTTAAGGTCAAACATGAAACATGATAACTTCGTGTAGGTTTGTGTCGTGTTATCGTGTTCGTGTCAGAACTGTCAGCCCTACCCGGTGAAACGCCCAAAAAAGCCAAACTTTGAAGCCAACTTGAGCTCGTTTAAGACAATATAGTCTGGCCAAAGTATGGCAATACAAGACTCTCCGACCTGAAGAATGTGATAACCTTATACATGAAATTCACCATTAAATAAAACATATCCTACATAAATGATGTGTGCAAAACGAACTATAAAATATTAACTAAATTAGACTCTCTAGACTAGACACGAAAAGCTTTAAATTTATAACTAAGACTCTTTAACCTAAACCACACAACCGGCAAGTGTACCGATCAATGTAGTATAACCTAGCAAGTCCGAGTATCGAACCCAAAGACTCTATGTATTACGTAAACTAGACTCTGACAAGACAATGACGGATGCGACTAACTTGTTTAATTGTTTTGGGGGGGGGGGGGGGGTTACTGAAAACTATGGAAATCTATATTAACTACTAAAATAATGAAATTAGAACTAAGTCACGAACGAAGAACGAAGTTTGTATTCAGATGAGATTAAAGACTACCTAGACTCGAATCCAGTTTAACTAGGAATGGACTTCTAATGGTATTAAAGTTGTATGGAGCCGGGATCGTAAGATACTAAACCTTAAGGTATTTCAATGCTAAGACTTCCCGACCCTTCTCAGGAAGAAACCTAGGAAACCCTACAAGGCTGTTATGATTACCGACTGTTAGACTTCCTCTCAGTCCTCTAACGATTCTAAAAGTGCCCTAATATGACTATCTACCTCTCAGCGCGATAATCTAAGGCAATTCTAGGTTCTGACTTGGTTTACTAGACACAAATGCAATTAGGGAAATAAGATCGACTTCTCTCAAAACCTATCTTAGATATATATTGCACTGCGACCTAATAACTAACTCGAGCCTCTCAGCGACAAGTTAAGCAGAATACTTGATTTTATTAACTTACCAAATATTACTTCTAAGGTTACTTACGCGTTTTCACCCTAAAGGATTAATGATCTATAACGTGATATAGACACTCACCTAAATCAAGAACCCTAATATAACCCTATTACGTGATAAAGACCGTCACCAAGGATCATATAAAGTAACAAACAGTAAGAAAACAATTGTCAAGTATGCATAAGCACCAAATCAGAAGTTCTAGAACATGTTACTTTCAGAAATCAATCCATAACGAACAATAATAACCATTAAAAATCCAAACTTGAATCAAACATTCATCTTGTCTAGGTAGTTATGAAAGTTTAGCCAAGCATCTTAAATTGTGAAATCAAATCAAAGTAATCGAATAAAGAATTCATCATGACA